>CM040120.1:89728036-90328467 GCA_022559845.1 Amorphophallus konjac
GGAACACTTGGACTTGCAACCCACAAGACCAGAACCGGAGACGAATCTCCCTTCCTCCAAACTGGAGGGGAACCCACAAGTGACAAGTCTCCCTTCTCTTGAGGTCACTTACAAACCGGAGACAAGTCTCCCTTCTCTTGAGACCACAAGAGGAACACCGATCTCTAACCAGAGAATCGAAAAGCATAGTGATCAAATAAAAGGAAAACAAGAAATGAAAATACAGCAATCGGAAAGCTAGAAACGTAATGTAAAATGTAGCTCTCGCAGGAGCAAGTCTGGCTTGGATTTGATCCAAATGCCAGTGAACAGATCTTCTGAAGAATCCTCTTTCTTCTTCTTCACGAACCCTCTCTCTCTCTTTCTCTTTTTCTTTTTTTCTTCTGCTCTCTCACTCTGGCTCTCAGCTTCTCTTTCTCGATCTCTCTTCTGCTCTGTCTATTCTTCAGCTCAGGCTCACTCTTCTTCTTTCTTCTTCTTCTTCTTCTGCTTCTCTGCTGCTCTCACCTTCTTCTATCACAGTCTCCATCCTCATCACTCTTGCTCGATCGCTTCTATTTATATCAGCAGCATATGTAGGGCGTGTGCAGGGCTTGTGCCCTCTCTGTCCAGATGACCTAAGATCACGTGCCATGTGCCAACCTCGGATCACGTGCCCAATCGTCAGCCTGTACAATGACAGAGTTACTTCAGTCGATCAACAATGAATGTATAGACTTAATGAAATAATGCATGAACAAAACAGAAAGGAATGTGCAGACTTCTGTGTGATGCATGAAGCAATCGAATGTATAGACATGCAACAAGGGAGTGTATAGACTTGATGTTTACATGCATGAGAACTCAATGTACAGACTTGCTGTGCCTGCAGCAGACGACACTAGTGTACAGACTTGAATGCTCGAAGCACACAATGTATAGACTTTGAAGCATGTGAACATGGCGCTGTATAGACTTGAAGTGAATGCAATGCAGACACAAGAGTGTATAGACTTTCAATGCGTGCAGCAATGACAATGAATGGACTTGTGTGTGTAGGCTATACAGACTTGATAGCGTGCATGCTGCAAGGCAATGGATGTACAGACTTGACCGTTCTGGCTGTACAGACTTGATGGCATGAAGTTCTGAATGCATATGAGAAAGTAGTGTACAGACTTCAGATGCAGCATATAGGCAAGCATGTACATTGTGAGAATGTGTAGATTTTGAATGCCTTCATGTGACCTCAATGTACACACTTGACAAATGATGTATGAACATATCAGAACGGAATGTGCAGACTTCTGTGTGCGAGCAGTGTGCAAACAACGTATAGACACTGGCTGTATAGACTTGAGCGAGTGCAAACAATGTGCAGACTTGATGCACGAAGTGTGCACAAGAACAGGGATGTACAGACTTGCTACGACATCAAAGCAACCATGACAGTGTACAGACTTGTTTTGTGCAATGCATGCAATATACATACTTGCATGAGACGCTGAAAGAGACGCAACTTGAGACGCTAGACGATGTATAGACTTTAAAGCTCAACTGAGACTGTGGATGTATAGACTTTAAAGCTCAACTGAGACGGTGGATGTATAGACTTTATGTCCAAATGAGACGCTAAGTGAGACGAACCTCACAGGCTATACAAACTTGCAAGTGCAACGTAGGTAAGGATGCCAATGTATAGACTTGAGAGTTCAACGAGAAATGCACTGACGATGTACTGACTTCCTATATGCTCAAGTCCAATGTATAGACTTGAATTCGAGGAATGTATAGACTTGCCACTAAGGAATGTGCAGACTTGACAATGCAATGTATAAACTTTGTGCAATGTGCAGACTTTGATGAACATGCAAGTGAGCGATGTACAGACTTGCTAGACGATGCATGCACAAGACGCTAAGGAATGTACAAACTTTGCGAGCTCTGTACAGACTTGATCTAAATGCGTGGACTATGCCCTTGAGGAATGTACAGACTTCGAAGAAGGCATGCACTTACTATGTTATGCTTGGGATGTACAGACTTCGTAGAAGGCATGTGCAGTGATGTATAGACTTGTTAAAGTAATGCATGCAGACTTGCTATGCATGAATGTATAGACTTCAATGTATATGCAATGCAAGGGCTGTACAGACTTCAATGTAAAGACTTGCGAGTGCAGCAGCCAAGGATGTGTAGACTATGCAGCGATGAATGTGCAGACTTTGTGCAGTCTACAGGCAATGTGCAGACTCTGTTACATGAATGCATCGACCAGACGTCAGACAGATATAATGGAATGCATTCACAAGCACACATTCACAAATACATGAACACATATGAATGCACTTAAATGAATCAGCAAGGTCTTTCATGCACACATATATATGGTGACTTATAGTGTTTGCTATCATCAAAACCACAGGGGCACAACACGGTGTACACCACGAAGCCTCCTTCTCCAGATGGTAAAGCTAAAACAGGGGCAGTCATTAAACACTCCTTCAAAGTCTGGAAGCTTTTCTCACAATCTTCCGTCCAATCAAACTTATTCTCCTTGCGGGTTAATCTTGTTAAAGGTACCGCAATCTTGGAGAAATCTTTAATAAACCTCCGATAATATCCTGCCAAGCCTAGGAAGCTTCTAACTTCTGTTACGCTAGTAGGCCTATCCCAATCTTTAACTATCTCTACCTTCGACGGATCAACAGAAATACCTTCTTTCGTAATGATATGCCCTAGAAAGGACACCTCTTGTAGCCAAAATTCACACTTGCTAAACTTGGCGTATAACTGATGGTCTCTCAATAATTGTAACGCCATCCTCAAATGTTCAGCATGTTCTTCCTCACTCTTGGAATAAATCAGAATGTCATCAATAAACACTACGACCCATTGATCCAGATAGGGCCGGAATACATCGTTCATCAACTGCATGAATGCTGCAGGTGCGTTCGTTAGTCCAAAAAGCATTACAATAAATTCAAAGTGCCCGTACCTGCTACGAAAAGCTGTCTTATAAATATCCTCCTCCTTAATCCGCAACTGATGATAGCCTGATCGAAGATCAATCTTAGAGAAATATTGAGCTCCTACTATCTGATCAAATAACTCATCAATCCTCGGTAATGGATATTTATTTTTTATAGCCAACTGGTTCAGTTGCCGATAATCAATACACAACCTCATCGAGTCATCCTTCTTCCTTACAAATAACACTGGAGCCCCCCATGGGGATGTACTTGGACGAATAAACCCCTTCTCCAGTAATTCCATTAACTGCTGCTTTAATTCCCTCAGCTCTGCAGGAGACATACGATAAGGAGCTTTAGAAACAGGGGTCGCACCAGGATTTAGATCAATAGAAAACACAACTTCCCTCTCTGGTGGAAGACCTGGCAATTCCTCAGGAAAAACATCCGGAAAATCTCGGACAACAGGAATGTTCTTAATCTCGATCTTCTTCTCAGGGGTCACATAAACAAAGGCTAAAAATGCCTGACATCCTCTCCTCATCAACTTAACGGCTCGGATGGTCGAGATAAGTGGCACAGATCTATGGTGCCTAACCCCTATAAAAGAAAGTCCAGAGAGTCTAGTGTAGTGCCCCAGAATTTATATAAATAATTTTTGAATTTTAAAATAATTTTTAGAAATTACAAAGGCTTAAATAAATTAATGAAGGGGTTATTAGATTAATAAGTCATTATAAGGCTCAATTAGGCTAATTAGTTAACCTAGTCTATCTAATTATTATCCAAAAGGTTTATGGACCAAGCCCATCAAGTTTGGCCCATATTCTAGAAGGGTAATTAGCTTATTCACGTATTTTAAGGATAAATACTATTTATATAAGATAATCATGTGGATAAACGAATAAAAGAGTTTTATTAAAATGAAACTCTATACACGTTGAATGTAACGGTCTATCGGGCGACCGCCATAGCCCTGTAATGCACCAGGTTGGATGCGTTACACGCTGTTAGTTCCGTGAAAGGAAGAACGAGCAAAAAGATTAGAACTTTGGGATCTTATCTATAAAAGATCGACTTAGGGAAGCTTATAACATTACTAAGGACTCGTAGGGATTAGGTTCTGGCAAATTAAGGACTCTAGAATCGATCTAATCTTTAAACTCTAGCCAAACCCTACAAATAGGACATAGTTCTGAACTGAGCGACCCTTACTTTTGGCTCATGAAGAATCAAGGTAAGGAGTCATAATTTCGGGTACTTTCCTTACGACATTTTGTTTATAATACATTAGACTAATAGCTCTCCAAATTTGGTGCTAGGAGATCAAGCAACCAAGGAGATAGAAGCTTCCAAAGTTGCTGATTCAACCTTAGCATCCCAGGAATCTGAACGCAAGTCTCCTGAAGATCCAGAGATTAGGATGTCTAAACGAGGTAATTAGAGTTCAATCCTTTAGAACTTTTTGTTCCCAATAGTTTCATCTTCTTACCCTCAAATTTTCACATCCTTAGGTCAAGAGGCTGGGGAAATAGAGCAGATTGAAGTTGCTAATTTATCACAAGAAGTACAAGTGACTAAGGGTAGCACCTAGCATCAAATTCGAAATTTAAAGGTTTTAGAAGAGGTAGGTTATCTCATGATTGGCAAAAATAACTTGTTAGGAATAAAAGCCCTCTAGTTGTGCTTGATTTCTTGCATTCTAGACTGAGAATTTCATGATCTAATAGTTCTATACATTCATGCATCTCTTAGCCCTAAATGGAAATTAAAAGATATTATCATGTCTATTCACTAAACCCATGCATATAGTTGGCCTATACTTCGTTATCATGACTAGGACAATAGTAGTATTTTGATTTCCAGGCATGTTATGTTTTCATAAACCTTTACTTAGTTTACTGCCAGCAGATTCTCTGACGCACCAACGTAAGACCGTCACATGAATGTAACGGCCTTACGATAGACCGTCACACCTTGTTGTACTTTTATTGTTCTATTGTCTCTGACGCACCATAGCAAGAGCGTTACACCACTGTTACGGCCCCTCGATAAACCGTCACGCACTGTAACGTGTCTATCCTAGACTGTTAGACCCCTGTGTTCTGCCAAGCCCAAGGCAGAATAATAACCAGTTAAGTTTACTTATAAATAAGCTTAGATAGCTAAGATGGACCTGTTATCATGACTTCAAGTTTAGTTACTAATTCATAATCAAATTGCATGATTAATGTGTCTTAGGTTATTTTAAGTTATGCTACTTTCATTGGCTAAAACTCTATAGTTTTGTATTCTAAATCATGATTTTCCAATGTTGTATTGATTGAGTTTTATCTTGGTTTCACATTGTTACACATTCTTCTTTATCTATAGAGTCATTTCTTTAAGTATATGGCACATATTCCGGTATGTTGTCCATTAGTTCACTTTGCACTATAGGAATATTATTCTTGGACATGAGGACCTCTCTATTGGATATTCCTTCCAATGGATTAGAAAATCTTGTTTCAAGGCCCCCGTAATTCTCCGCGAGCCTGGGATTCCCACTAGGACGCCGAGTTGGTTGTACCATTAAAGCCCATTGATTAAATTACACTATCGTTTTTTTTGGTTATCAGTAGTGTTACGGATCTATATTGGACCGTCAGGCTCATGTAACGGCCCAATATATGACCGTCACATTCAACTAAGTATGATTTCTTGGTTCTGGATTCAGACTAATGTAACAGCCTAATACTGGAGCGTCACATCATGTAACGGCCCAGTACACGACCGTCACACTGCTTGAGCATTTTAACCCCAGGTTTGACCAAGGGTTGATATTCCAAGGTTTCTAGATGAACTATTGATGATCTAGAACTTATCATATTGATCAAGAAACCTAAAATAATGAATGGAAGATAAAGAATGTACCGTTATGCTGCCGATTTATTTCCATAAGCATAACATAGTATAAGTCATTCTTGATTTTTCATGATTCTTATTAAAGCATGCATTCATTGAATTATTGTCATCAAGAGCTTATTGAACTTATTATATTCTTGGCCATACTTTATTGTTACATGCGTGAAAAAAAATTGATTTATACTTGAAGATGCGATCGAGCACTGTAACACCCCGATTTTTAAAATCTGAAATTTAATTGAAATAGTGAATTTTTAATTTAGATAAATGAATTTCGGAAATTAATATTATATTCCTCAGTGAATAGTGCTAGCGTAATTTTGACTTTCTCAAAAAATCTAGAAAAATAGTAAATTGATAGAGAATGATTTATGAAACAACTTTTCCTTCTTGAGTTTTCTCAGTAAAAATCTGTAATTAAATCTATTTATCGTTTAAGTGAGTTCCATTAAATAATATTTTATTCCTTGGAATAGTACCATCGAAAATTCTTCTACGTGATAAAAATCCATAAAAATGGTAATTAGGTTTCTGGAAGTGTATGTAACAAATTTGTCTTCTGGGATTAACCCGGTAACAATCCGTAGCAAGATCTATTTAAATATTTAAGTGAAAAATACACACTTTCAACCTTTACCTAACCTTGACTTCAAACATAAAATCCGACCTTAATACTCAACCATTTGATCTGAAATTGGTGTCAAATTAAAGGCCATGATCTTAACTTCAATAACCCTCTAAAAATTGCTTGAAACCCTAACCCTAATTGAGGCGGCTGGTCGAGTTTTGACTTGGTCTTGCTTGGCGGCGCCTTGTCCAACACGCCTCTTGTGGCGTCGATTCGTCTCACCACAGACCATCCCAGAACGTGTATAAACTATCAAAATGAAGCCCTTCCAGTCTATTCTCATTTGGTAGCCGCGGCAGTCGCTGAAGTTTTCAGATCCGGGAGATATCTCGCGTTGAGTGCGTGGGTGTCGGCTTCCTTCTTTCTTTCTTCCTCCTTTGTTCTTCCTTGTTCTTCATCAAATTGAGGTAGGTTCTCTCGGGCTCAAACAGCAAATCATATATCAAAATGTTCAGCATGAAGTCCTCTTTCTTTTGATATATAAAGCCCCAAATATCATGTAGTATCCTGCGAGTATTTCAAGGTTTAGTAGAAGCATGTTAGAAGCATGTTAGATTAGGGTTAACATTGTTCCTTCTTCGATTTAGTTCTGATTTCATGACGTAAATATGAAATTGATCCATGCATCTTGTAGAGTTTTTCGTGCTCTTTCCATTGATTATAAAAGTCCTAAATTCCATCTAGCATGTTTAGAGAATTTCTGTTCGTAGTAACAACATGTTTAGACCTAGTTTTGATGTGTTCTTCCAAGTTGATTTCTGATTTCGACTGATTTCGAAGTGTTAATCCTGATCCACATGAACCATATCATATATGGTTGGATTCAGCATCGAAGTGGCTTTCTTTTGACATAAGAAGCCCCAATTTTCGTTCTGTATGTTGAGAGAATTTTACGTTTTAGTAACAGCCTGTCAAAACTAGGGTTTCTTGTGTTCTTGTCTTTATAGATCTCGATTTCAGCAATTAATCATGCAATTGACCTTACAGATAGGTAGAGTTTTGTATTAGCTTTCCATTGATACCAAAAGCCCCTTATTTGGAGTCCATTTCCATGAGTTATTAGAGTTTTAGTGCAACCCTATCAAACCTTGGCTTCCCGGCGTTCATCGGACGCGGCAGGGATGGCAGGAATCGACCCAGGGATGGACGGTCTTACGATAGACCGCACATCTCTGTTGACCACTTTTGACCTTGGCATGGCCTGAGATAAACGGTCTTTCAGGAACCACACATCCCAGGATGAACGGTTCCAAACTAACCACATATCTAGATATAAGGTCCCGGAGCAACCACATAACTTGGACGGTCTTACGATAGACCACACATCCTGGATGGACGGTTCATGAAGAACCACACATCCCAGGATGAACGGTTCCAAACTGACCACATATCTAGATGAACGGTCCCAAACTGACCACATATCTAGATAAACGGTCCATAAGTAACCACATATCCCCCTGGCAGGATAAAAGGTCCCCAGAGGACCACACAACTGGCAGGGCCAGGGATGGGCGGCCTATACCTGACCGCCCAACCCTTTGGGTGGCCCAGACAGAACCGCCCAAGCACTTGGGCGGCCCAACAGGAACCGCCCAACTCCCTGCTTCAGCCTTTGACCCCCGTTCAGCCCTGTTTAAGCCCAGGGGATATAAGGTCCAGTCCGAACCGTTTATCCCCTCAGAGAGTGACTTAATACTGGTTCTAATGCATTCTTTTTCATGTCATTAATGGTAATTAGTGAAATAGAAACCCACTTAATAAATGTCTAATTATGCAACTAAATTCTTGTTAATTGCTTGTTATTCGTGCCTACGCGACTTACGCGATCTTGTTCATTAGCTTATCATCTTGAATCATTCTTTTTGGCATCTTGGCTTAACGTAAAACTTAATTCTTATTAATTTGGCTTGTAATTAGGATTAATATGCTCATTAGCTTGCTGTTTAACTACTGTACTATAGTAGCGCAACACGATTAACTCTTATTGTGACTTGGTTTTCAATCTTCTTGATGATTGTGCTTACCTTGAAATTCAGAAATGAATCTCCTTCCTACTTGAAATTGTTATTGCTACATAGTTCAAACCTTGGAATTCTGGCCATAAATTGTGGAAGTCTAGATTCGTGGGATCTTTGATCCAAAGAAATTAATGCCTAGCAAACAATTAAGGGCTCGGTCTAGTCCTGGGAGGAGCGCCCGAACACTACGTGTACCCCCGGGGAGGTGATTGACTAGGTGTGGCATTTGGCACCAGTACTATGACATGAGTTAAATCTAGGACTGTCCACTACTCTCCACTACTCTTCACTACTCTCCACTACTCTCTACTACATTGCACTTTCCACTCTTCACTGTTCTATACTCTACTTGTTGTTACTTTACTTGCTGTTACTTGGACGTGGAAATGAAATTACATACGTGCTTGACATGACTTGAATCGTCTTGATATGGCCAACTCTTTATCGTAATCTCCTGTAGTAAATTCTTGTCTTTGTTATTCCTCTTAGGTATTACCATTCTGTTCCTTTATATTTCTTGACCTTGCAAGATCTGTTTTATTATCGTTGTTTCTTTATATCGTCATTTATTTCTCTTATTAGCATGGCATATGAAACTGTAATTTACTTGTTAATCACTTAAACTATGCCTGATGATAGAGTATAATTCCTACTGAGCTTTTTGCTCACCCCTACTTCCAACCCTTTTCAGGTTATGCGAGTATCGGTACGTGCATTGGGAAATGGATCAGTGTGATCGAGTAGAACCTGGAACCTAGAGTTGGAGTCTGCTCTTTCATTTTCTTGAGTCTAGCTAGTCTAGTTATTTCTTTTTGTTATTTATTTTGAATCTTTTATTGTAAGTGGTGTCAAAATATATCTTTTTAAATTAATAAGAGTTTGTATTTTCTCAAATGTGTGTCTGGCCTCTTTGTATTTTATTGTGATTATTTATCTTCCGCTCTTGTTATCGTGACTTGTCTCTTGCCACGTTCCGAGCATCGCTTCCCGCTGCTATCGGTTCGGGGCGTGACAAGCACTGATTGTGTTCAAGGGCTCTATGCTAGTCCCCTCTGCTGATTGTCGGAAACATACTATTATAAACCATGGGGTATGATGCTACTGGCGTCGCATTACGCTGGGAGTACTTTCTTTATAAATAAGTGAAAATCCACAATGCATCATGACATGACGTTCTTGTACATGACTTTCTTGCTTGATATTCCACAGAAATTCACGAAGTACTTGCTCATCAGCAAAAGATACTAGAGTGATGATTATGTGGCTTGCTAGTACATTCTCGAGATATTCTTGTTCATGAAAGGCCAATATCATGTCCTTGTTACATTCTTACTAGTTCGTACTTGCTCTCATTCTAACTTACTTGATCGTCTTGTTACTTTGGTTTAATCACGTGATTGATCACATTCGCATGATTTTTACCTTATTCTTTAGAGCTAAATTGTTAATTACTTTAATGGTGTCTTCATGTTGATGCGAAGATACCTACTGGGCAAGTGTGCTCATTACCTATTTCCAATCTTTTCAGGAGATGAAAGTGATTCAAATTCGGATTCGGGTTATACAAGTAGCGGGTCCGAGAGCGAATGAAAGTATTATCAAGATGAGAGTGAAGACTTATGAAGTCTAAATTGTTTAGATTGAGTCTATGTAATTTTCTTATTTCTTGAGTCTAGTACCTAATGGAAATTGAATTAGTGGTTGTACTTGAGTTAATAATGAAATAAAGTTGAAGTTTGAATATATCTATATTGTGCAATTGTATTTATGTGTGTGATTATCTTGCGCTCTGATCATTCTTGCTTGCAAGAGGCTTACCATGTCAAATGTTCGCGCTCCCTGAGTTAGTCTTCCGCTGTAATAAAGGCTCGGGACGTGACAGTTAAGTTGGTATCAGAGCCTAAGTCTCAGGACTTAGGAAGAAAAATCATGTCATAGGATAAGTCCAAGGTTTAAGGACCCCTACCTATGAACTAAGGAAGAAATTTCCATACCCATGTGAGAGTTGGGTAGAGCACGGGATAAGATAGTTAATTAGCTTTAAGATTACTTCTTCCAATTTTATGAGAAATAACAAGTTGTTATTTTTCTCTCAAGTAGCTTATCTTACAAATGGCTCATCGTGTAGATTGGGATGGCATGTAACAAACAGTTGCTAGCCTTACTCAGGCTTTGCAAATCATAGCGCAAGGTGGTGCAGGGGCAAGGGCTGGTGACCTACATCGTAATTTTTGGAGTTTAAATCCTCCGTGATTCTATGGTTCTTCTAATCCCGACGAGACAGAGAACTGGATAGATGAAATGAATCATATCTTTGATGTGATCCAATGCACCGATCAGGAGAAGGTGCGTCTCGCAGTCTTTCAACTTAACAAAGATGCTCGCACATGGTGGAAGTCAGTTCTGGCACCTCCGGCCGATGCACCTCATACATGGGAAGGTTTTCTTACCCTATTCCATGCCAAGTACTTTTCGGAGCACATAAAGGAACGAAAGGCTATGGAGTTCGCCGCTCTTCGGCAAGGGATGATGACGGTTGCCGAATATGAGCTGCAATTCTCAAGGCTAGCACCGTATGTATCACATCTAATCAGTATCGATTTATTAAAGGCAAATCGGTTTATGGATGGGTTACGTCCCGATTTCATCCAGCAGCTCGGGATCCAAAACATCCGTACTTATGCGGAGATGGTTCAACGAGCATATTTGTGTGAAAGGACCTTAGAAAAGGTCAAAAAATTAAAAGGGAAAGGAGAGGAGTCTAGCCCACGCTCAGATCGGCGTTATAAGAAAGAGAAGTTCAGCATCACGGAGCCCTACAAGAGCCGTGATAGTAAGAAGAGATCCAAGAATGGGAATGGTGGAAGTTCCCATAAGCAAAAGAAAGTCAAGGAGGAGAAGGAGCAGGTCGCCACGGTTTGCACATTTTCTGAAAAATTTGGTCCTTCGGCTGAGGAGTGTTGGAAGCGTCTCAGTGCTTGTTTACATTGTGGAAGTAGGGAGCATCGCATGCCAGAATGCCTCCTTATGAAGGACCAGTCATCTGGCAATGGACGTAGGAGGCAGGCTCGCCTCAATGCTGTTCTAGAAGAAGAGGAAGCGCCCAGGGATGATGGGCCTATGGAAGGTACTCTTCAAATTTATTCTCATCCTGCATTTGTGCTATTTGATACTGGTGCCTCTCATTCTTTTATCTCCACTACTTTTGCTAAAATATTACCAATCGCATCAGTTCCCTTACCTTTAGATCTCGCTATTTCCACACCCTTAGGTTCTAGAACAAAGCTTACCGACTATTATCCTGATAGCGAAGTGATAGTAGAAGGTCATAATCTCCCCGCAAACTTAGTATGCCTTGACATGAAAGGTTATGATGCCATTTTAGGGGTAGATTGGCTTGTAGATCATGATGCTTATATCAATTGCCGAAATAGGCTTATATCCTTTCAAAAGCCCGGTCTTCCAAGATTCTCTTTTCTTGGCATCAAGTACAAGAAGCATCCTCCTATCATATCTTCTCTTCACGCTTGCAAACTTATCTCGCAAGGATGTGAAGTTTTTCTTGCTTCTGTCATTGTTACCGAATCCAAGGAGATTATCTTAGCGGACATTCCTATTGTAAATGAGTTCCCCGATGTGTTTCCATCCGAATTACCTAGTTTACCACCCGAGAGGGAAGTGAACTTCACTATTGAACTCATCCCAGGAGTAGCACCTGTTTCTATAGCCCCTTACAGGATGTCCCCACAGAACTTAAGGAATTAAAAAGGTAGTTGCAGGAATTACTAGACAAGGGCTTCATCAGACCTAGCACATCTCCTTGGGGTGCGCCGGTTCTATTTGTCAAGAAGAAGGATGGTTCTCTCAGCTATGCATCGATTACCGGCGATGGAATCAGCTTACAATTAAAAATAAGTATCCGTTGCCGCGTATTGATGAGCTCTTCGATCAGCTTTTGGGAGTAGAGTATTTCTCTAAGATTGACCTTAGATCAGGTTACCATCAATTTAGAATTAAAGAAGAGGACATTTATAAATCGGCTTTTCGAAGTCGTTATGGCTACTATGAATTCGTAGTGATGCCGTTTCGGTTAACTAATGCCCCGGCAGCATTCATGCAACTTAAGAACAATGTCTTCCAGCCGTATCTGGACCAGTTCATCATCGTCTTCATTGACGATATCTTGATATATTCCAAGACAAAAGAGGAACATGAATAATATTTGAAAATAGCTTTACAAACACTTAGAGAACACAAGCTTTATGCCAAACTCAATAAGTGTGAATTTTGGCTTGAGGAAGTCTCATTCCTAGGCCACATTATTTCAAAAGAAGGTATTACTGTGGATCCTTCTAAGGTAGAAGCTGTCAAGAATTGGAGTCGATCAACGACTGTATCAGAAGTAAGAAGCTTTCTGGGTCTAGCTGGTTATTATAGAATATTCATTAAGGACTTCTCAAAGATAGCTGTTCCTTTAACTACACTCACGAGAAAAGAAAATCCTTTTGTCTGGTCAGAGGAATGTGAAAAGTGCTTTCAAAATCTTAAGAATCATCTTACGACAGCCCCTATTTTATCACTACCGATGGAAGGTGGTGGATTCGAAGTATACACGGATGCGTTCTCATGCAGAATGGAAAAGTAATCTGTTATTCTTCAAGACAATTGAAACGTCACGAGGAAAACTATCCCGTACATGATTTGGAATTGGCAGCGGTTATTTTCACCTTGAAAATTTGGCGTCATTATCTTTATGGAGAAAAGTTCACGGTCTACTCGGACCACAAAAGCTTGAAATATTTATTCTCTCAAAAGGAGCTTAACATGAGACAGAGGAGGTGGTCAGAATATCTCAAAGACTTTGATTTTGCTATTCAATATCATCCTGGCAAGACTAATGCTGTAGCAGATGCACTCCGCAGAAAACCAATGGGTATGCTATCAAGTCTTATGATAAGTGTAACTAACCTTGTTCCCTAATTTACTCAGTAGAACTTAGATATTGACATAAAGGAAGAAGATTATTTCATAGCTAATATCCGAGCTCAACCTACATTGATAGAAGATCTGGTCAAGCTACAAAATAATGATTCTATATAACTAGAAATTAAAGCCAATATTGAACAAAGACCGGATTTTTCTATTTCCAATGACGGAAAATTGTTATTTAAGGGCCGAACATGTGTACCAGATCATGAGGCTACGAAGAAACTAATCCTAGATGAAGCACATAATTCTAAATACACAATTCATCTAGGAGGAACAAAGATGTATCAAGATCTTAAAAGAAATTTCTGGTGGCCCAACATGAAAAGAGAGATAGCTGATTTCGTGTCTCGCTGTCTCACCTGCCAACAAGTAAAGGCAGAGCATTTTAGACCCGCAGGTAAACTGCATCCCTTGAATATTCCCGAATGGAAGTGGGAGAGTATAGGGATGGATTTCATTATGGGGTTACCTAAGACAAGAGGAGGACATGATGGTATATGGGTAATCATAGACTGATTGACTAAAGCCGCACACTTCATACCAATAAAGAGTCGATGGTCTGTGGATATCCTGGCAGCATTATACACAAAGGAGATTGTCAAACTACATGGTGTCCCAGTCACTATTATATCTGATAGAGATCCTTGATTCACATCATAATTCTGGAAGGGTCTACAACATTCACTAGGGACTAGATTGAATTTCAGCACAGCTTTTCATCCACAAACAGATGGTCAAACAGAAAGAACGAATCAGGTAGTAGAAGATATGCTCAGGGCTTGTGCTATCGACTTTGGAGGTAGTTGGTATGATCACTTGTCTCTAGTAGAGTTTGCATATAATAATAGCTATCAGGCTAGCATACGAATGACACCTTTTGAAGCCTTATATGGAAAAAGTTGTCGATCACCAATATGTTGGAATGAAATTAGGGAAAAGTAATCTCTAGGCCCCGATCTCATCAGGGATTCTACAGAGAAGATCAAGCTCATTCAAGAAAGAATGAAAATGGCACAAGATAGGCAAAAGTCTTATGCTGACAATCGAAGATGTGACTTGGAGTTTCAGGTAGGAGATCATGTATATTTAAAGGTTTCTCCAGGTCATGGTATTTGAAGATTTGGCATTAAAGGAAAGCTAACTCCAAGATTCATTGGCCCATTTGAAATTCTTGAATGGATTGGTGAAGTGGCTTACAAACTGGCTTTACCTCCACAATTAGCAGGAGTTCATGACGTATTTCACGTCTCTATGCTGAAGAAGTATGTATATGATCCTGACCATATTATCACTTATGACAATCTGGAGATTTAGAAGGATATGACGTTCGAGTAAACGCCAATAAAGATTCTGGAACGAGAAGTGCGTCAACTACGAAATAAAGTTTTTCCTATGGTAAAGATTCAATGGAAGAAAACATGGCCTTATGAAGCAACATGGGAAACCGAAGAAGCCATGCGGAAAAGATTTCTAGAATTATTCAACTGTAAGTACACTCTCCATAATCCATGTATTGAATTTGGGGATCAAATTCTTCTAAGTGGGGGAGGGTGTAGTGCCCCAGAATTTATATAAATAATTTTTAAAATTCAAAATAATTTTCTAAAAATTATAAAGGCTTAAATAAATTAATGAAGGGGTTATTAGATTAATAAGTCATTATAAGGCTCAATTAGGCTAATTAATTAACCTTGTCTATCTAATTATTATCCAAAAGGTTTATGGACCAAGCCCATCAAGTTTGGCCCATATTCTAGAAGGGTAATTAGCTTATTCACGTATTTTAAGGATAAATAATATTTATATAAGATAATCATGTGGATAAACGAATAAAAGAGTTTTATTAAAATGAAACTCTATATACGTTGAATGTAACGGTCTATCGGGCGACCACCACAGCCCTGTAACGCACCAGGCTGGATGCGTTACACTCTGTTAGTTCCGTGAAAGGAAGAACGAGCAAAAAGATTAGAACTTTGTGATCTTATCTATAAGAGATCGACTTAGGGAAGCTTATAATATTACTAAGGACTCTTAGAGATTAGGTTCTGGCAAATTAAGGACTCTAGAATCAATCTAATCTTTAAACTCTAGCCAAAATCCTAAAAATAGGAGCTAGTTCTGAACTAAGCGACCCTTACTTTTGGCTCGTGAAGAATCAAGATAAGGACTCATAATTTCGGGTAAGTTCCTTATGACCTTTTGTTTATAATACATTAGACTAATATCTCTCCAAATTTCATGCTAGGAGATCAAGCAACCAAGGAAATAGAAGCTTCCAAAGTTGCTGATTCAACCTTAGCAACCCAGGAATCTGAACGCAAGTCCCTTGAAGATCCAGAGATTAGGACGTCTAAACGAGGTAATTAGAGTTCAATCCTTTAAAACTTGTTGTTCCCAATAGTTTCATCTTCTTACCCTCAAAATTTCACATCCTTAGGTCAAGAGGCTGAGGAAATAGAGCAGATTGAAGTTGCTGATTTATCACAAGAAGTACAAGGGACTAAGGGTAGCACCTAGCATCAAATTCGAAGTTTAAAGGTTTTAGAAGAGGTAGGTTATCTCATGATTGGCAAAAATAACTTGTTAGGAATAAAAGCCCCCTGGTTGTGCTTGATTTCATGCATTCTAGACTAAGAATTTTATGATCTAATAGTTCTATACATTCATGCATCTCTTAGTCCTAAATGGAAATTAAAAGATATTATCCTGTCTATTCACTAAACCCATGCATATAGTTGGCCTATACTTCGCTATCATGACAAGGACAGTAGTAGTATTTTGATTTCCAGGCATGTTATATTTTCATAAACCTTTACTTAGTTTACTGCCAGCAGATTCTCTGACGCACCAACGTAAGACCGTCACATGAATGTAACGGCCTTACGATAGACCGTCACACCCTATTGTGCTTTTATTGTTCTATTGTCTCTGACGCACCCTAGCAGGAGCGTTACACCACTGTAACGGCCCCTCGATAAATCGTCACGCACTGTAACGTGTCTATCCTAGACTGTTAGACCCCTGTGTTCTGCCAAGCCCAAGGCAGAATAATAACCAGTTAAGTTTACTTATAAATAAGCTTAGATAGCTAAGATGGACCTGTTATCATGACTTCAAATTTAGTTACTAATTCATAATCAAATTACATGATTAATGTGTCTTAGGTTATTTTAAGTTATGCTACTTTCATTGGCTAAAACTCTATAATTTTGTATTCTAAATCATGATTTTTCAATGTTGTATTGATTGAGTTTTATCTTGGTTTCACATTGTTACACATTCTTCTTTATCTATAGAGTCATTTCTTTAAGTATATGGCACATATTCCGGTATGTTGTCCATTAGTTCACTTTGCACTATAGGAACATTATTCTTGGACATGAGGACCTCTTTATTGGATATTCCTTCCAATGGACTAGGAAATCTTGTTTCAAGGCCTCCGTAATTCTTCGCGAGCCTGGGATTCTCACTAGGACGTCGAGTTGGTTGTACCATTAAAGCCCATTGATTAGATTACACTATTGATGTTTTTGGTTATCAGTAGTGTAACGGATCTATATTGGACCGTCAGGCACATGTAACGGCCCAATATACGACCGTCACATTCAACTAAGTCTGATTTCTTGGTTCTAGATTCAGACTAATGTAACAGCCCAATACTGGAGCGTCACATCATGTAACAGCCCAGTACACGACCGTCACACTGCTTGAGCATTTTAACCCCAGGTTTGACCAAGGGTTGATATTCCAGGGTTTCTAGATTGACTATTGATGATCTAGAACTTATCATATTGATCAAGAAACGTAAAATAATGAATGGAAGATAAAGAATGTACCGTTATGCTGCCGATTTGTTTCCATAAGCATAACATAGTATAAGGCATTCTTGATTTCTCAGTATTCTTATTAAAGCATTCATTCATTGAATTATTGTCATCAAGAGCTTATTGAACTTATTACATTCTTGGCCATAATTTATTGTTACATGCGTGGAAAAAGCTTGATTTATACTTGAAGATGCGATCGAGCACTGATTGTGTTCAAGGGCTCTATGCTAGTCCCCTCGGCTGATTGTCGGAAACATACTATTATAAACTATGGGGTATGATGCTACTGGCGTCGCATTATGCTGAGAGTACTTTCTTTATAAATAAGTGAAAATCCACAATACATCATGACATGACATTCTTGTACATGACTTTCTTGCTTAATATTCCACAGAAATTCATGAAGTACTTGCTCATCAGCAAAAGATACTAGAGTGATGATTATGTGGCTTGCTAGTACATTCTCGATACATTCTTGTTCATGAAAGGCCAATATCATGTCCTTGTTATATTCTTACTAGTTCGTACTTGCTCTCATTCTAACTTACTTGATCATCTTGTTACTTTGGTTTAATCGCGTGATTGATCACATTCGCATGATTTTTACCTTATTCTTTAGAGCTAAATTGTTAATTACTTTAATGGTGCCTTCACGTTGATGCGAAGATACCTACTGGGCAAGTGTGCTCATTACCTATTTCTAATCTTCTCAGGAGATGAAAGTGATTCAAATTCAGATTCGGATTATACAAGTAGCGGGTCCGAGAGCGAATGAAAGTATTGTCAAGATGAGAGTGAAGACTTAGGAAGTCTAAATTGTTTAGATTGAGTCTATGTAATTTTCCTATTTCTTTAGTCTAGTACCTAATGGAAATTGAATTAGTGATTATACTTAAGTTAGTAATGAAATAAAGTTGAAGTTTGAATATATCTATATTGTGCAATTGCATTTATGTGTGTGATTGTCTTACGCTCTAATCATTCTTGCTTGCAAGAGGCTTACCATGTCGGCTGTTCGCACTCCCCGAGTTAGTCTCCTGCTGTAATAAAGGCTCGGGGCGTGACATCTAGAAAAAGACACAGAGCTGGAACTACAATGAACATTGACCTCATGCTTAGCCAACCAATCCGCTCCTAGAATTACATCATAATCTTTCATATCCATGCATACTAAATCAGCCGGCAAACTCTGTTTATCAACCATAATTTTGCTAGAAGGATAAAAATATTTAATCGTTGATCTAGAACCAATAGGTGTTGATATCTCTAGTGGGGAATCCATCAAAATCGGCTTCATAGCTATCGTCTTAGCAAAACTCTGAGAAACAAATGAATGAGTAGCACTGGTATCGAAAAGAACAAAAGATGGCTTTTCATGAACAATAACGGTACCTTCCATGAGTCCACCCTCCTCGGTGGTGCCTGCATCCTCGTCTTGTAGGGCCTGGAGCTTGCCTTGCTGCTTCTTGCCGCCTTGAGGTTTCGTCGGGCTAGTTTGCTCAGATAAAAGAGAACACTCTGGAATGCGGTGATCCCTACTCCAGCAACGCAAACAGGCACCCAGCTTGCGCCAGCACTCTTCCATCTTGTGACCGGGGCGGTCACAATACTTGCATATGCCCTTGAATGGAACAATCGGGCCAGGCTTCTTGTCCTCATTCTTGGACATTTTCCCCTTCCATGAACCAGACCCGCCATTGGGCCTCTTCTTGCTATTCCCAGGTTTAGCACTCCCGGAACCAGTAGGTTGCTCCTTTTTAACATTCTTCCCACGGATTTTCTCCGTCATTTCCAAAGTATCTTCTAAAACTTGGGCTTTCCTCACCATCTCTGCATAGGTTTGAATCTCCATCGGCGCCAACTGGTTAATATAATGCAACTTCAGCCCATTTAGAAAATGTTTTCCCCTCATCTTCTCTGTGGAAATCAAATGAGTAGCATAACGAGAGAGTCTAGAAAACTAGGCTTCGTACTCCGCTACAGATAGACTTCGCTGCTTCAAAGCAGCAAACTCTGCCGCTTTCTTCTCTTAAATTCTGTCGGAAAAGTACTTGTTATTGAAGAATTCTTCGAATTCCTTCCACGAAATTTGTCTGTTACCGAGGGTCGCCTTTACTGACTCCCACCAAGTCCTAGCATCCCGTTCCAACTGGAAGGTTGTTAAAAGCACACACTCCTGGTCGCTGCATTGCATAACTTCAAAAATTCTCTCCATCTCCTTCAGCTAGTGTTCGGCTTCATCGGGATCAGTTGAACCTCTAAAATGTGGGGGATTCATCCCACGAAAACTCCTGTGTAGATCACCAGCACCATGATTCGCCGCTCCACCTTGGGCCACTTGTTGCAAAGCTCGTGTTAGTCCTTGGACGGTCCGCTGCATGACCCGCCACTATGCACGCTCACCTGCCATCAGAACGTCCTGAATGAGAATGATTTATCTAATGTTTATTTAGGAGAAAGAGTTTTAGAGTTGATTATTAACTCAACCCAAGTCTCTACCCAAATTCTCACTAGGTTGGGTCCTTAGACTTATAACAAGGGTATAGGTTCTATGACAACCTCTTAAAATCCTAGAACTTAGATAACCTAGGAATATTAGAAACCTAGGCTCTGATACCACCTAACTGTCACGCCCCGACGCGGAATATCGGGACTGGCAATAGAAACAAGTAATAACAATATGTTGATTTCTAGACATGATATGCTAAAACATAAGGATTTATCACGAACATAACTCCATTAATTAAATAACAAATTCAAAATCCATGATCCCATTACAACTCCATCTTAAACAACCTTAATGAAATTCCACCACAACATTAAACTACATTACATTGACCGACTACCCATTGCAACTCTTTGATCCACATTCTAAAACACAACTAAACATAGACTATTATTCTGGCTCCACAGCATCTAACTGGCTCACTCCATGATCAACACTCTTGCCCATTCCCATCGGATTGCGAGTCCTCACCTGAGCTACCAGAAAAGGAGGAAAAATTAGGTGAGCGAACACTCAGTAGGTAATAACAGGCAAGTTTAAGTAATTAACCAATTAAATTGCATGTCTGAGCACATAAATAAAGAACGAAAGGAAATAACTATGCAACAAAATAATGAAAGGAAGGCAAGAACATGATATAACTGGGAATTTGGCCAACAAGCAAGATTTAACCAAGTCAAGAGAAATTCAAGTAAGAGATTATTGTCATAGACATCACGCTAGTCATGCACTCGGTGCAATGCCTCACCATGTCATTCAAACTCCCCGGAGCACAAGTACTTTTCAGGCGCTCCTCCCAGGACCAGACCGGGCCCTTACGATGCGTTGGCATTGATTTGTTGGATCCAAGATCCCAAGTTATGTCTAGACATTAATCAAGTTAGATGGCCAATACTTCAAGATATGAAACTTACCAAAATTTCAAGGGTAAGTTGATGCAGACATCATGTCTGGAAAGTTCAAGATATCAAGAACCAATCAGGTCCTTAGATTCAAACACGAATACCCACGGAAAACACTTCTGGATGATAAGCGGTCAAAACTGTGCCGCTCAAGCAATGCACAGTCTAAACTGGACCGTTCATGATAGAGATGGCTCAGCATCAGCCACACCGAAGTCAAGGACACACGGTCCATGTAGGGCCGCTCAAAGAGTTTGGACGGTTGAAAATGGGCCGCTCAAGACTAGTAGAGCTGGAAGCCCAAGAACAAGATAAACGATCCATATAGAGCCGCTCAAAAGACAGACGGTCCAATAAGAACCACTCTATTACATGGGCGGTTCCAATAGGTCTGTTCAACTTAAACAACTAGAAGTCTACCCAAACGGCTCCGGGCTACCATAAGTGGGGTAGAACTGAACCAGGGTCCAACCCACTCTCCACTGGTCAACCTAGGGCTTATTGGGTCGATCCAAACATAATTTGGTCAAAGATAGATCAAGGTTAAACGACCAATGTAGTGGCACTTGGCTAGGGTTGCACGGTTATGTATGGGCCGCCCAATAAGACGAACGGTCCCTTTCGGGCCGCGCAATTCTCAGAGGGTCCAAGTCGAGCCGTGACTTACAATACAATAGTCCAAGCGATTCGATCACGTACACAGGTTCAGGTCTTGAGGGTACAACCTGCCCGGCGTCCTAGTGGGAATCCCTGGCTCGCGGGGGCTTACGGAGGTCCCGTAATGAAGGTCCTAGTCCGACGGAAGGAATATCCGGCAGAGAGTCCCAAACATTACAAGGAAATGGGGCTAATAAGTCAGCAGAAACCAGTAATGCGGTCAGTTAATTCTACCGGAGTAGAATGACTGTCAAACAATCCTAATAAAATTTCAATTTAATAATGAATCATGATTAATATTAACATTGAAGAAGATGATCCAAGGTCAAGATGAATAAATCAACAAGATTTATAATCATTTACTGTTATAATTTTCCCGAGTTTTTATGCATGTTGCTAACTTACATTTAACCATTAATCTACTATCATAAATCATGCGAAAAAGATAACTTAATCAATTCTGTAAAGATGGACGGTCCAGTATGGACCTTTCATCCTCCTCGGCGGTCGCACGACAGGCCGTTTATCCCCCTCAGGTCAGAAGGCCTGCTGGAGATGAGCGGTCTGTAATGAGCCGCTGGGAGAGACGAATGGTCAATAGCTGGCCGCCTGACAGAAGGGCGGTCTAGGTCATGCCGCGCTTCCCAGAAACATAACACGAACCATAAGACATAAGCGATCAGTAATATGCTGCCTAATCATGTTGGGCGGTCTATCGTGAGGCCGCTCAACTCAGAAACAATCAAGCCCCCTTTCACCCTGCCCGCCTCCGGCGAGTTGGCTAGGGTTACAATGAATTGCTAAATACGCATAGCACGGAGCATAATAATTAAGGCTTTTGGATTCAAAAGAAAGAGCATGAAAAGTTTTACAATATAGCATGCTCGATTTAATCTTTAGTGCCTGCAATCCCTACTTAAATGAGATGAAACAAGTATAACCCTAGATATGGCATGCTTCTACAAAATCCTAAAATTCTCGCATGATACTAAGCAACTTTGAGGGCTTTTGCGTTCAATAGAAAGGGCACTCGATGCTGGTTCTAACTATATATGATACTTAAGGTTTGACTTGTTATAACCTACCATAAACGGAGGAAGAAGGAAGGAGAGGGGATGAAGACGCGCTACGGACACCCTGCCGGTGATCATCGGAATCCGCCCTCGTCCACGATCCTCGTCGGCCGCCACAGCACCCAAATGAAAATAGGGTTCTGAGGGTCATTTTTATAGGTCACACAAGGTCTAGAGTCTTCTATTCGAGGAGATATAGTCCAATCAAGTTGTACGTGCGCGAACCGCGTAGATAGGGTTTGCCGTCGCCTTCTCATCCAAAATTCACTTTCTAGGGTTAGGGTTTCGGGGAGAACTAAGGGGGGAAATGATCCTCTCATCCTAACCTTTCATTTAGATCCGGTCTCAGCCTAAATGATCGGGTATTGGGCTCAAATTTCGCGTTTTAAGGTCCAATTAGATTAAGTGTGGATTTGAGCCTTAATCAGTTAATTTGGCCTAATTACGGATTTTATTTGGGTCAGTCACAGAAGACACTATTATTAATCATTTTATCCTCCACAAGATTCTAAATTTTCCAGATTTTTACGAAATGGTCGAAATTTAACTTATTCTATTTATTAAGGATTTTCTAATTAATTTCTTATAAATTTTCTAGAAATTTTTATTTTTTAATAAATCGGGATATTACATAGGTAGTCGGCCCAGATCCCAGTTAACCTGGACATCTAGAGCTCGCGTGGGAAGCCAAGCGTGTGGTAGCCCTGGGTGCACTCCCGTAGCCGTTGCCTCAGATCCTCTAGAGAAGGAAGAGGGTCGCTCTACGAGTAGCCTCGCGCCCGCTGGAGCTGGGCGGCACCTGCACTCGCCTCCAACAATGGCTCTGGCGGAGAAGCAGATGTAGGCCACTCAACCCCTAAACCCAGGGAGAGGTCGCCAGACGCGGTTAGCACTCCAGTGGAACCTGCATAGTCCCGACAAACACCAAAGGGAGTGAGCAATACATGCAAGACTTCCTTCGACAGATAAGGTGAAAAACTTGAGAAAAAAAGACAAGTCTTGGCTCCTTACCTGGAGCAAGTCCGACTATCCCTGTGGCATCATCTGTCGGGGTCGGGGAAGGCAACTGCTCCTTCGCCTCGACAGCATCACCCGTCGGGGTCGGAGAGGGCGGTGATTCCTCCACCGTTCGGTCGTCCCCAGCAAGCACGGGTGGGATAGGGGGCTCCTCCTGCGCGCCCTCGTCAGGAGCCGACGCGTGATCCTCTCCAGACTCTGACGCTCCGGGCAACCCAAGAACATCAGCACTCTACCATATAGAGCAAAGAAACACCAAATGAGACGGGAAGAACCACCGTATACCTCCAAAAGTGGTCCCCGTCGGAACCTCCCTACTATCAGAGACCCCGGAAGACCAAGAGCTTGAGCTTGAACTCTCCTATGTTTCCATCTCCAAGCTGCCATCATCTAGAGAGCTCGACGAAGCCTCTGATGAACTCCCGGAGGTGGCTGAACCAGAAGCTCCTGCAAGCCAACAAAGCAAACGAGGTCACTACACGACCCAGCTTCATACAAGGGCGGCTCTCCAGCTAAGAGTGGCAAATAGGAAACTCACCGGCCGGAACGCTCCCCTCCGAAACCTTCTCAATGTCGACGATCTCCTCGTCGCCCAAATTAGAGCCACTCCCGCGGGCCCCTCTTCCACCACCTCAGCCCTATCGCGGGGTAGCTCACCCTCTTCTAGAGGTGAAGGAGTACTTGTGAACAATGCCAACAAGATCTCAGCACTAGCAGACAATCAGCACAAAGGGCTTACCAGAAATGATTAATTCCCTAGCTACATACCTGAGGGTCCCATGCTCAAAGACCCAACCAGTCCCACAGTGCAGGCCGACACTACATCTGGCAGGGAAACATGGCCCATCCCCGCCAATAGTTGTGGTAACAGACTGGACGTTTCTCCAATCGTGGGCGGCACTGAAGCACTCCTCCTTCCAGGCTCCCCCTCAAAGGAGGGAAGGGACACCGATGGGCCAGTATGGACTAGCTCCTAAATCATCTCCAGAGTGGCGACTGGATCCTCACCTGGCAAGTAACAACATAAACCCAGTCAATGTCTACGGCCCAACAATTGTACAATGCAAGGGCGATGTCCTCCATAGCGATTCAATACTTACCCGAGCCATCCTGGGTCGCTGTTGGCTCCTGCCCGTCAACCGATAGGGGCACCTCGCCCCGCATCTCAGTGGGAGCTGCGGTCTCTGATGCCCCGACCACCTCTACACGACACCAGCAACTATGTCAACTCCCAGAATCAAGTACAGCCATAGACACAACATGCTCGATCTTAGAATTATTTATATAGCACCCCGAAAAAAAAAGTATAGAGATAGAATTCATGCAAAAATCAAAATAACAAATTCTATATAGTTAAAAAGCCCAAACCAAATAAGCCAATTAGGTTTTAAACAAGACCCATTAAAATTTAAAGCCTTACAACCAATCGTTAATGGACTTTTAAGCAAAGAAAATCCCGTAGGTGGATAAGTGGGGTTATCCATTAAACAATTTAAACATATATATAGTAAGGGCCATTGGATAAGTAAAATGGGCTTCCCCTTAGAAAACACAGAGGGTTATTAAGGGGTTTAGAATATATGTTAAATAGGCTTGCATTAAAACAAAGACCCAATAGCCAAACCTTGTTATACAACGTAACATGCATGGGCCTTTACGAAGCATGCATGGGTCTATGATAAAACCCAAATGTATAGTCTTTTTGGAGCTTTCAGAAGGGAAGGAGGAATTTTACGGGCCTCCTAGTTGACCCCGCTTTGGTTAAGAGTGGGCCTTGCATTTGAGCTTTTACATAACGAGGTTTTTTACCCAAGAGACGCTTCCCACGGAAGATTAGATCGACCAAGCATAGGGTTTGATCGGAACGGGAAGGCAGCTATGATATGGCAGGGAATAAAAATGGAAACCCAGTAGGATTCTAGTTCACGTAGGATTCTTATAAACCTTATAAAAAGGCACCCCTACGATCGCAGGAGCACGCAATTGTTGCTGCTATTTCTGAGTTCGACGCTGCGTGTCTGCTTCCTCTTAATCCTACGAACGTGGGCTGCTACGTGCTGCGGTTGCATGCTGCGAGTATCTTCTTCCTCCGTTCGTTCTCCCCTTCCTCTAGTGTGATCTCTTCACCAAGTAAAGATAGGTGTTCTCTCTGACAGCTAAACTCAATTAACAAAGATAATACATATTTTTATGATCATAAACATCATGCTTATATCTTGTGTTTGAGTTCATAGTCTCTAATTTTTCGTAGGTGATCTCTCTCGAGCCTAAACCTGTTAATATTGCATACAGTTAACATGGTCTCTATGTAAGAATAATTTTCATGTGGAGATTTTGTAATGTTTTAGTGCCTTTGTGTGGTGTAATAACTAGTAACATTAACTAGTTAAACAATTTAATATGCTTTTTCAAGATACTCAGGACGAAATCACGGTAGTTACTATAGTGTGATAGTTATGGATTTTTACTTTGTCGATCTATTCGTGCACGTCTGAGTGACCTTTGGTCATGAAATTTTATGGGCGTGTTATTGAGGTGGAGACCGAGGTAGTGAGAGTGGTTACACCATTTTCCGTGCCTCCTATCTCAAGATCCCCCATCTCTCGACGAAAAATTATTTTGAACATCCGGTTAGGTAGAGTTTTTCGAGCCCGTCATTTCGGTATATCATAGGCTCGATTCCGACGTAGTTACGTCGAGAAACGAGAGGACTAAGAGTTGAGACAATTTGTGAATGAAATGACGACATGCCTATTGTCGTCAAATCTTTTTGACGACGTAACAAAGGGTCGTCAAATTATATATATATATATATATATATATATATATATATATATATATCTTGTAATAATATCTTTAAAAATTAATATCTATTAAAATATGTAACTGAAAATTATAAAAAATATATTTTTGGAATCCTTGAATTTTTCTCCTAATTATCATATATTCTATTTTTTTAAATTATTTTATATAAATTAATGTCTCCTTGAATGTATATTTTTAAAATTATTCAATTAAATAGATATTGACGTGAATTCTTGTTAAATAAATTAAGTTAAAAATCATAAAATTAACGTCTCTCTATGTAGACGCTAATTAATAAATGACGTCACTCATGGACGTTAATTAATATAAGTTTTATTTAATTATAATTAATTATAGAATTGGATGGACGTGAATTCTATAATTAACGCATTCATGTTCTCACTGTTTTCTTCCGATTTTGACCCATACCTCGGGTCTTTTGGCACTCTCATCTCACGTCCGTAGATGGAGCCCCCTTTTCATGATTGGTTCACGTTATACACCTCAACTCTCGGTGACATACGAGTCCTCCGTTGGATATTCCGTTCCTTCGGACTGGTAAGTTAGTAATTGAGACCTCCGTAAGTCTCCGCTAGCCTTGGATTCCCTCAAGGCAGTCGAGCTGGTTGTACCCTAAAAGCCTCGGGATCCGATCCGTGTCACTTTGGTTTTCTGTTAGTCTTGACACTCTACTCCTTTGGAATCTTCTTGTCATTAATTCGAGAACATAACCCTTTGACTCTGTATTTGGCCAAATCTGATTTTGAAACATTAAGGGCTGTGGGTCCGCGACTTTTCAGTGCCAGGTAGGATGGAAGTTCAATTCTGTAAACCATGGGAATTCTGGGTGTGGCATTACACCAAAGTCTGTACATCTGTTATATTCTGTTATTCTGTTATATCTGTCATTTTGCAAATTCTGTTAATTCTAGAAGTTCTGTTATTCTGATATTTTATTGTTCAGTTATTCTGATAATTTAGATATTCTGCTAGATTGTTTAATTCTGCTTATATTTATTGAAACTCTGTTATATTCTGGCCAATTCTGAAGTTATGTTCATCTAAGTATCTGTCCTTGTTATATTCTGATAGCTTGTCCTTGACTCTGCATGGGAAATTCATCCATATTTCTCTTGAGCTGGTAACTACCTTTGGCCTTGATATTTATCCTTTCTGCTAGATCAATTGTCATGATTTTCAAGTTATACCATTTCCTGCATTGCATTTGTCATGAACATGAGTAATTGGCTAATCACTTATATTCTGCTTGATGAGAGATGTAATTCCTACTGAGCGTTTCGCTCACCAGCCTACCTTTAACGTTTTTTTTAGGTAACGACATTGAAGATAGTCAAACATATGGGGAAGGGTAAGAGTGTTGAGTGTTGTGAAAAAAGCGAGCCGGTGTCTTTTAGTTTTCTTGAGTCTTATCTTGTCCTCGAGTCTTTTCCCTTTATAAAGTATTTGAGTCTTTTCTTTTTCCCATATAAGTGGCGTCCAGTTATGTAATTGACATTTGATTATTAATAAAGATTATATTTTATCCATACTATCTGGCCTTGGAAATTTTGTGTCTTATGTTTGCTCTGATTATTCACGACTGTATCACTGCCGCGTTCCGAACAACACGTTCCGCTGCTATCGGTTCGGGGCGTGACAATTTACCTGGATGGGCATCCTTTGAAACTTTCCATGACTCGAAACCGGGAAAGGTCTCAATGTTGGGGGCAGCCTCGTCCATTAGACGAAGGAACCCCTCCATATCTATCTCGCAATCGACCCCATCGTTAGGTAGTGGGTCAATCTCTTGAGGTGGCGAGAAGGTCACGTCAGCCCCGGCCTCCAGCGGCGCTATGAAAAGTAAATCCAATAGCACAAGGTTAGCCGATCATAAAGGCTGAATCAATATGAAGCAAGCAGGCGGATATAGCGCTTACTCAGAGCCGGTTCCGCCTCAATATGTTCCCCAGCAACGGGTCCCTGAGAGGACTCGGCGGCCTCCCTGGCTCCGGTCTCTACCCGGGGGCGCTTCCGCCGGGGCCGGAGGGCCCCGTCACCGTCCCCAGAAGACGTCCCCGTGGAGGGGTGATCCCTGTCCGCCGCAGAGCCTACCAATAAACACAACCACATAAAATGCCTTAGTCATGTACCCCAGAAAACAACACAGCAGGGGGCAACAGGCTAACGAAGAGGTCTCACCCGATGCCGCAAAGGGGGTCAGCGGCAGAGGAACCAACTGCTCCGGCTTCAAGCCCACAACCCGTGCAGCCTTAGTGACCGCTTCCTTCACGTCCCTCAGGGTGTAGGCGCACTCGATGAGCGACATGAGCTCCACGGGTCCATCCGACCCGATCGCATGGGTGATATGACGCCTCCAGTCATCGATCGCCGTGTCTATAAATCTCCCCTCAGGGAGCACTCGGTCCAGTGGGCCCTTCTTCTCGAACCCGCAGTCAGCTAGGAACTGGGTCTACCAAGTCCTCGACGCCCCCGATCGAGGCGTCCCGGCTCCAGTACCTCCAGGCGTCGGTCGCGCCTGCCTGAGGGGCTTCAATGCCCCGTTGCCACTCCGTCCTGTAGACAGTGATCCCCGGCTGCCCCGGGGCGCCTGCTGTGCCAACCGCTCTACCTCCCGGCGGATCCGGGAGAAGCGAGTCCACAAGTACTCGTCATCTAGCGTAATGGGAGGCAGATCCTCCCTCAAGAGATGGGCCTCCTCAAGTTTTCGGATCGCCGAGGCCTTCTACCGGTATAGGTGACTGTGCTCGAACCACCACCTAGCATAATGGACGTCGAACCGTCCCCTACGTCCCGGCCCAGGCGTCGACAGTCGCTCCGGCTCCTGACGACAGTAGAAGTCCCACCACGCCGCAGCTAGCAAGTGCGTATCTCGGCCTCTGTACTGTCGACCCGCTAGAGGGAACTCCTGGTTCGGCGGGATCCCCTGGTCGTACCCGAAGTTCCGAGCAAACTTGTGTGGGTAATATGGCTCCAGGAAGCTCGTCACAGACCGGTGTAGAGTCAGCACCGTTGATCGGGTACTCATCACCCACTCTGTGTACAATGCCGCATCCGGCTCCCGCTGATAAGGAAGGGCACATGCTGCCCCGCCACTCGAAGGCACCAAAATCAGGTGGGAGTCTCTGGTGGCGCCATCAAAGGGAAGCCCCTCCTCGCCCCTACCGGGCAAGTAGCACAAAACTCTCATAGCTCCCTCCAACTATGCGACTGCGTCTCCGTCCGGCTGCCCAATGAAGCTGAATAGCAGTGGTGCTGCCTGGTTCGCCACGGACCCGCGAGACACCAACCTCGGAAATAGCAGACCAGCCCACACACTGAGGTAGTGGGTCGGCAGAAGCAGACACCGCTCACGTTGCGCCGGGTGCGCCGCCAGCACCCCCAGTCCCTGATAAACATTGGCCAGAGCCACTGGAGCTAAGGCCAGCCTTCGTCCCTCCGCCAGTAGGCACGCTGGCCACAATAACTCCACCCTCAGCTGGTCGTCTTCCCTGTGTTGGACCACAAACATCGCCAACCAGTATGCTAAGTATGCTGCTAGATGGGTCACGTCCAGCAACCCGTGGGGATTCCACCCTTCCTGTGATGCATAGATGTACCGGGTGTACGTCCGGAACCGTAACTCCACCTATATGTACTCCTCCCATGGAGTCTGGTGTCTCGCAAACTCCTAATAAAAGTAGAAGGGCCCATTGTAGAAGTGGCGGACCCACGCGTTCAGTGGCACCCTGGGAGTCTGCGCTGCTCTCTCTCTCCCGGGTAGGGCTAAATCCCTCCACGTCTTTAGCAAATACCGATAGCTGTAAGGAATCCGGTATCCTCCATGCCCGTCTGTGGGGCTGCGATGGAGGTCATCCAGCACTACCTCCTCGTACCCCTCACCGCTGATCGGCAATCCGTAAATCCTGTATAGAGACCATAAGTCTAATGAAGTCCCTCCCTCGGCCGTCGCCATGGTGTTCCGCCTGCGGTTGAAGCGCTCTGTCAACGCCTGTAGAAACCCCGTGTAGCAGGGGTACCCGTACAAAGCTGTGGTCACAGCATATCTGATGTCAGCCCGGTCCAGCAGCACCCGATAGTGGTGTAGTATGCCCATCAGCCACTCGGTAGCTCCCTGGTGGTATCTGTGCGAAGGAATCACTGCCCAGCGGCCATACCAGCTAACAACACTCTGTTGCAGAATCTAGGATAGAAGGTTGTGGTCGTCATAGCCCTTCCCAGCATATTCCAGCCTTGATGTCTCCAACGCTAACCCCGGACTGCCCTCTGTCTCAGTCCGGTGGTGTCCGCGCAAATCCCAGGAAGTGGGACCCATCACTCCAATGCGGACTCCGAACTGGTCCGCCTTGTCGAAGAAGCCTATGCACTTAGCACTGGGGAACTGACACTATCTCCAGTAGTCCCCGGAGAAACTCGAAAAGCCGTAGAGAACGATTTCGTGCAAACTGTCTCTGCCCACCAAGATCACCCGCTCTAGTCGGCAACGGGCTCCAGCAACCCGAGAGTCACCCTCCTCCATGCCTGGTGGGACGAAGCGCCTGATGAACTCGAATAAGTGACGGTCTAGAAGGAACTCCACTAGGTAGCCGCCGCCGCGATCATAGGTTTAAAGCCCACCCACCTCTGACGCCAGGGCCAACTCCACAGCCCCAACTCCGCTGGCGCGCTCGCCAACGGGGCCCTCTGCCATAGTCATGTGCCCCAAGTCAAGCTGCTCCACATTAGCTACGGTGATGACCGGTGGGCCCAAGGGGGGCATGGGCCACTCGGTCCTCCTCACCCAGTGGTCCTCCTACCGGACCACACGCCTCGGGACCCTCTCATCTCTACCGAATCGTGCCATAACTGCAAGATAGAACACCAAAAATGGCCAGCACGCTAGAAATTCAACACATGCAATACAATAAAGCAAAAGCACATGAAGCATCAAAATACAACTATAACAACTCAGAAGGAGAGGTTCACAGGCCGTACGCCCTCGTCTCTGCCTCCGACGCACGACCCGTGGGGGGCATTTGTTGTACCCGGACAATTTCCCTAGCAAAATACCAAGGAATAAGGGCTCAGGAATTTTCCCGAACACCTTTAAGGCATGGGCTACCCACCCCCCCCCCTCGGCAACCCAGTGGGCCTGACCAACGGCCCCAACCCGCTAGCCGAGGTGTACGGTAGCATTAGCAACTAACCGGGATCACTCCCGACCCCTCAGTGGCGGACTTTGTTCGCATTCTATACAACCACCGGGCCAGCCCAAGGGTGCCCCCAACTACAAAGCCACGCCACGTGGCACTCAATAAAGAGGCTAGGGGGCTACCATGGGAAGCTTTCTTTCAACCCTCCAAGGTCAAAGGGGAACCCAAATAAGTCAACCACAGGCTTTGGAGGCCCGCAGTACACATATACGACTCACACACGTGTATCGGGCATTTTCTCGAACATCTTGTGAGCGCATATATTCCAGCCTTTCTACAGCAAACCATGGGCCGACCCATGGTCCCAACATACTACCCGAGTTCTATAACGACCCTCCAGCAAGTCGAGGCTATCCTCGACCCTCAGACACGTGGCCACGAGCCACTTATATTTAGCTCTCGGGCCAACCCGAGGCTACCCTGCCAACCTGCCAAACAACGCGACTGTTGACACCCGTTTTATGACCAATAAGTTGGGTCATCTCCTTGTTCATTCTATATGATGCTCCGAGTTGTTCACCTTTATTGGGCCTTCTTGGTCAAATTGAGGTCCATTTCATGAGTCATATCTCCTTGGTTGGGTCTGGTTCCTTATCCCTTTCCGCTGGACGAAGCTTAGCAAACTCTCATTTCATTTGCACTTTATTATCTCTAACGGTCCTTTGATGGGGTGTTACATTGCTCTAATGCATCTACCATGGTGCGTTACATCCTTCCAGAGTCCTTAAGTTTAAAGGCTTCCTTTCAAGCTTATCTTTTGCCTATCCATTGGGTGTGACAGTTTATCGTGCAACCGTTACATTGGTTGTGACACATCTACCCTTGACCATTACCTTCTTGAAGAGTCCAATGTTCGCAAACTTCTCCCGTTGATCTTATCTTATAGTGGATAGGGTTGTGTGACAGTCCAAGACTGGAGCATTACATTAGTGTGGCGGTCTATCGAGTTGCCGTTACATCCAACAGAGAGTCCTGACAAGCCTGGCCTTTGCTTTGCTATTCCGTGATTAGACTAAGAGTTTGGTTTGAGGGTTTCTCTCTCGATACTCATCCTAAGAAGCTTTCGTTTGATTTTGTGGACTCTGGGGAGTATTATCTTCAAGACTTATCCAAGTTTTCGATAAAATTCTAGTCATTATCCTCTTAATTCGAACCTAGATTTTAAGGGTCTATAAATAGAACCCTTGACTTCATGGCTTGGGGGGGGAGACATCTGGAGTTTGCGTCAAAGTGCTGCCGCATCCTGGAGCCAGAATCAACCAAGGAGAGCTGCTTCCCACGTCCATCAACTTCCAAAGTTCAGGGAGCATCGTTTCCAAGGGTTTAGTTCAGTCAAGTTGTCATCTTAGTGTCTTTTCTCCCTTTCAAACATCATAGCATTGTCCCTCTCCATCTCCCACGTTCTTGCACCTGCTGCATTCATTCAAAACATCCTCCCATCTTTTAAAACGCCCCAGAGGGGTTAAAAAACCAACCTCCCCGCTATTTCCCTTTCCTTTTGCATGTTCTTAAATTTCTTGGATTTATTGATACTACTTTGTCTAAGGGCTAATCTGGGTTGTTTTTCTTGTGTTCTACACTCTCTTGCAGGTTTACAGAGTCCATATCACGAGGCCCAAGCTCTCTAGCTGGCTGGAAAGCTTAGAGATCAAAAGATTCCCAACTTCTTATTCTGCAGAAGCTCTAACGGTCTGGCACAGGCGCGTTAGAGTATTGTAGCGGTCTATCGTAAGACCGTCACACTTTCTGTGGCGCATCTTCCTTCGACCGTTACATCTGACGGAGCTACAGTTTCCTGGTTGTTTTCTCTCTCTTGTGGGCGGGTGCATCATCCTCCTATTCTAAGGTATTTATCAGGTCTTTGACTTGTTTCTACCTTGGTGGCGATCACATCTTTCCTTAGTTTGGGCATTAGCTTTCTCTTTCATCATATCTCTTCTTCACTTTGTTTGTTCCACCTATACGGTGTGTTTTCCTTTATTCCTTATTCCACGCTCCGGCGTGTGTTTTTTATTTCTTTGCTTTGCTTAGTCTTGATTGAGATAGCAGGCCCATGCTAGAACTTGTGTTGGTTGCCTAGGTTCATGATTCACATGTCCATAGGTTGATTGATTTTATTACTTGGCTCATACTTTCATAGTTGGCATCATAGCCCATCTTGTAAAAGAAGGGACACATTAAAACCAATAGTTTTTTGGCGATCACGGTGGGACATCTAGTGCCAATCGTGCTTTGAATCTCTGTTAAACCTACTCCCCTTGTTTGCCCTTATTGCTCTGGTTTTTCCCCAGATTTTCCCTCTATTTCTCTGCTGTTTCTGGTTCTCTGGCTCCCCTGACGGTCTCCTGTGAATGCGTTACATTACTGTGACGGCCCGGTCTTAGACCGTCACACTCCTCTGACGCAGGTAGTCTAGACCGTCACACTCCTCTGACGCAGGTAGTCTAGACCGTCACATACTCCAGATAGGTATGCACCCCGAGGTGCAGTTTACTTTCATAGTTTTTGCTGTGATTTTCATGCTTGGGTGATATTCGGTCTCCTCCTTAGTTGGTTCACATATTCATATCATTGTGTGCATATTTGATTACTAGATTTTAGGCTAGAATTTGCATGCACTCCGGTGCACATAGGTTCATGCATATTTTCATATATTAGATTGCATTCTCCTACCTTGGTGCGTGGACCTCTCGTCTCCATATTCCTTGGGGCCGACCAGGAAAACACATCAGGGACCTCCATAAGTCCCTGTGAGCCGTGGATTCCCACACGGACACTGGGCCAGTTGTACATTTCCTACCCCGTGTCTAGGATTGCATAAGTGAAGGAGTGATTACATTTAGAGTCAACCAAGTCACCCATCCTTTCCTATTAGGAACCTATTGTGAAGAGCACATCGTAATCAAATCACTAAGGTTCTAAAGGAGCAAATCATAAAAATATTGTTGCATCATCTAAAGTAACTTGGTTGGACGTGAGTGTTGTCATCTCATTTTCACTTACATCTTTATTAAAGTCATCTAAGTTCGATCACTCATTGTATGTTTGTTGTGTGTTGTTTACTTTTGTTAAGGTCTTCCGTTGCATGTGGAGTTGTCTTCGTCCATTAGAGTAATCTTCTAGGGTCAATTCCTTCTCCAAAATCAACTCCAATCCGCTCTTCGAACCCATCATGGCTTCTTCCAATCCTCCTCGTTCCCAAGAGGATTCTCTCCCTCAAGGGCTTCTTGAAAACCCTTCTAGGGTTATGTCATTCCCATCTGGAGAGGGGTCTGCCCCTCTTCCATCCTCCGTCCCTATGGAGGGCGGCCAAACCACTCCTTCCTTCTCTTCTCCTTCTGCTGGCTCCATTCTCCAAATGATGGCCCAGTTGGATCTGGCCCAACTCCAGGCTGTCTATCAGGCCATGCAGGGGTCCAATACCCTACATCCCACGATTGCGCAAGGCCAATCTAATCTTTCCATCGACCAGTCAAGAGTTGGTGGGCCCTCCATCCAGCCCACTCCAATTGATCTTACTCCGGTCCAACCTCGGACCATCACCTTTTCTGGTATGGAAACATGCCAATCTTCCGCTTCAGCCCAGCAATTTTCTGACAAGGTAAAGTCTACTCTCCCTCCTTTTATTCAGGTGGATCATCACATGTCCAGCCCATCGGTGCCACAAGTTCTTGTTGGCCCTTCAGATTTCTTGCACCCTCAGCAAGGGGTTGCCCAAGTCCATTCTAATCCGGGTCAGTCTCCGGCCCAATATCCTTCTTATGGGCTCCCTACCTTGGCCGTTTATCCTTCTGCTCCTTCTTATGGGCTTTCACCTCCTACAACAGTCCATCCTTCTGCTCCTCAATTTCAACCTTCGTCTCTCACTACCCCTACTCCATCCACGGAGCAGGAACTACTTGATAAGTGGGCCGCCATGCAACAACAGATTGATTTCCTCCAAAAACGGGTTGGCCCACAATCCTTGGCAGATGTTCCAGTCCCCAGCTTCCAAAACATCTGATTCCCTCCGCAATCCGAGCTCCCTAATTACCGCAAGTATGATGGGAACGGCAATCCCTTTATTCATGTAAGGGACTTTTTATATGAATCGGCCCAATTTTAGTATGATGATCGTCTCATGGCATATTTGTTCTGTCGATCTTTGGATGGGGTTACACTGGAATGGTTCTATTCTCTGCCGCTAGAGGATGCCGAGAGCTTTAAAATAGTGAAAGACAAATTTATCTAACGGTTTCAAGACAGGGTCGATCCAGAATATTCTTTCACAGACTTGGTGGCCGACAAAATGAAGCCCAATGAGGAATTTGCTACCTATGCTGATAGATGGAGGCAAATGGCCGCCAGGGTTCCAGGCCATATTTCGGAGGAAGAGAAGGTCAAGCTACTTATTTCTAATGCTACTCCGACCTTCCGAAACATCTTGGAGATGAATGATATAGCCAACATGCACCAACTCTATAGCCGGGCGCGGTTCATTCAAACACAGTTCAAAGACTCCCCCATTCACTCGTTCTTTGAGAACCAAAAGCCAAAATACCATAAGAAACCTCAAGGACCTGTCACCGAGGGGGTCCAGACCAATGAACAAGTTCAAGCAGTTACCTTCCCCTTCCAAGCCGCACCTTTCTGCTTTCCGCAAAACCCCCGCACTCCGCAAAACCCCGCTCCACAAAACTTCCCAACCATTCCACAAAACCCTCCGCCTACTTTCGCCACTCCACAAAACACCTTTACCGCTCCGCAACATCCTCCATAGCCTCTGTAATACCATAATGTCCCTCCACCCAACGGCTACAACAACAACAACAAGCGCCCGGCTCCTAAAAGACCACAGTACCCACCCCTTCCAGAAACCCTCACGGATATCTTCTCAGCTCTCATGTTAGTTAATGCTACACAACTCCCTCCGGAACGGCCCAACTGGAACCCGGTCGTTGATCAGACAAAGTACTGTATGTTCCACAGGTAGCCAGGACATACTATTGAAGGGTGTTTTCAGTTCAGGGATTTGGTCTATGACCTCCATGAAGGACAAAGGATTGATTGGGTCGAAATGCATAGGGCCATTACGGAAATTAAAGAGAAAAGAAGGCAGCCGCCGAGGCAGCAAGTGCAGCAACAATAGGCACCGCAGCCGCAATAGCAGCCGCAACAACAACGGCAGCTGGTTCAAGACTTGTGGATCCATCAGAACCCAATGCCGAACCACTTTCCCGCTCCACAACCTCAGCCACCAGCGCCAGCCCAGGTCAATGTAGTTCAACCCCCGGCCCCTGATGCCAGGTGGTCCTTTGACGATGATAGCTCTATGCCGCAAGTCATGGCCCTTCACCACAACTTCCGCACTCCTTCCGCTCCTACCATCCTTACATACCAAAACCCTCCTCCGCCTGCTACACCATTTGTCCTTTCATCTATTCCTACTCCACCGCCCGTCTCTCACACATTACTCACCCCCGCTATCACCACACCTCCATCTAACCCTCCACTCATTACACCTCCACCTACCTTTATATCTCCACTTCTGCTCACACCCGCTACCACCAACCCCTCACCAATCATCCTTTCCACCACACCCTCTTCCGCACCATTCATCCACCCCACCGGGCCTACTAAGTCACTTATCTTGAGCCCATCCGAGGCCACGGCAGCCTATAACTTCGCCCTGTGGAGTGGGCGCATGTTTCACCGCAATTATCCTTCCACCTCCAACCCCCAGTCTTCCCAACCGGCTGCTGAGCAGGAAGAAGCCGAGCCGTTACCAGGAACCCAATACGATCTGTTGCATCACATAGATCGGGTTCCCGCTAAGGTATCCGTGCTGGAGCTTATCAAAAGATCTACCCTTCACCAAGATGCTCTCAGGAACTTTCTTCATAAGGTGATGGTTAGTGAAGACGTGGCAGCCGATAGTTTACCTACGGCACTAGCGACTATTTCTAAAGGACCAGCTATAACTTTCTCTGAAACCGAGCTAGCACCACCATAAGCTCGACAAATGCCGCTTTGCATCACCATTATCTTGAATAAAGTCAGCATTGATGCGGCATTAGTTGACACAGGGGCATCTATCAATGTGTGCCCGCTCAGGACTCTCAGGGCCTGCAATCTGTCAGAAGAACTTCTACGCCCGACCCCCACTACTATAGCTGCTTATGACAATTCTCAGAGGGCATGTCACGGGATTGTTACTATTCAAGCCGAGCTTGGGCCTCTCACCATGCCCATTGAATTCTATGTGCTAGACATCGACCCTATGTTCAAAGCTATCTTGGGTCGTCCGTGGATCGACACTCTCAGTGCTGTGCCCTCCACCGCGCACCAATGTCTCAAGTTCCCTTTTCAAGGGAGGGTGGTTAAAGTAAAAAGTTTATCCACGGTCCAGTCTGTCAAAGTTATTTTAGAGAAGATTCTACCCACATTATGGCCCAGCAGCCGGCCCGTTATTTCTGTACTAGATCTAGATTTCCCTTGGGCTTATGCACCACGCAAGCCCACCGCTACACCCGTCAATATCAAAGTGAAACTCCAGATCCGAGATTCCAAGGGTTGGGATATCATATTGAAGCTGGGTTATCAAACGGGGAGAGGCCTTGGTGCGCAGTTACAAGGGCGAACCAAGCCAGTGCCTGAAGGAAGAAAAATGAGCCAGAGAGGCCTCGGTTATCGAGAGTCCGCACTCTCAATTGTTGTGCCTCTTAGGCACAAGCATGTGCTATGTTGATTTGATGATAGCAATGCTGTCTTGTTTTGATGATTGCAACACAGTGAGTGCATTATGATATTATGTGTTCTTTATGATGATGGCATGTTGATTTGAATGCTTGGGTGTGTGTCTCAAGTCTGCAGCGTCAACGCTGTGAGCATTCTCAAGTCTGCAGCGTCAACGCTGTGAGCATTCTCAAGTCTGCAGCGTCAACTCTATAAGTCTATACATTGCTGCTTTGCATTGGACTTAAAGTCCATACATTGACAAGCCTGTACAATGGCTGCAGCATGCTCGCATAAGTCTATACATTGCATTGATGTGTTTCTGTGCACATTGCATTTTCCTATTTGCATTAGTGCATTCATCACTTCTATCAGCATAGTCTGGACTGAAGTGGGTCGACACCCCTTCTTGATGGGTCAACCCCCCGAGAGAGCATGTCTATACACTGTGTCCAGAACATCTTCAACTCTGTACATTGCATTCATTCATGCCTTGGAGTCTGCACATTCATGTGCACAGTTCATGGACCAAGTCAAGACATTGTTGCATTGCTTTCACTGCATTACATTGGCTAAAGTGTGTACAGAGCTACTTGCATTGTTCATAACGTCCATGCATTCACTGAAGCTTGCTTAGTTGAAGTGTGTACATTGCACTGCATGAGTTTAAGTCTGTACATCGCATGTGTGCTTCATGCTAAGTCTATACAGGCTAAGTCTGTCGGTCTTGTGACTTATGCATTCATCAAGTCTATACGTTGGAAGACGAAGTCTATACAGCGTCTCACGTTGCAGCCAGCAAGTCTGTACAGTGAGCGTTTCATTGGTGAAGTCTGTACACTCACCAGTTGAACTTCATAAGTCCATACATTGGACTGTGCACTTGTGCATCACATTAATGTCTATACATTGTGCATCGTCTCAATTTGCGTCTCATGCCAAGTCTGTACATCACTGTAGCTGTATCGTCTTGGTCAACGTCTCACTCGAGTAAGTCTGTACATCGTTGGCCAAGTCTGAACAGTGCATCCTGCGTCTTTTTTAGCGTCTCTATTTGTGTCTTACTGTTGAAGTCTGTACATCGTTTCACTGTTAAAGTCTATACAGACTTCAGCATCTCATGCAGCGTCTCTGTTGAAGTCAAAGTATGTACAGCCCTTTCGCTTGGCAAGTCTATACATCGTGTTTGGACTAAGTCTGTACAGCCATTTGTAGACACGCCAATATTGACGCTATGTTGATCAAATCTCATGTCACTATGTTGACGCCCCAAAGTGAACTTCAATACATTCATAATATGAAGTTTTTCTTTCTTGTGTGTTTTTTTTTGTTTGTTCTTGCATTTTTGTTATTCGCGACTTGAAGAGGGGCGTTATTTTAAAAGCGACCTTACCTAGGGCGTGTTCCAAAGAAAGGACGACCAAATGTCAGGGCATCAATTCCTGGTATTATCTGGTTTCAAAATAAATTCCAATTATTGATTAACGTCCTTCCTCAGGGCGTGTTTTCAAGTAACGCCTTCATCTCAGGTGTTTTCTCATAATTTTCAAATAAAGTAAGTTTATTGCCAAAATTAAATCCAAGAAGTGACGCCCTTGACCATGGTCGTGTTTTTGAGTAACGTCTTCGTGTAGGTCGTCAATTTATAATTTGACGCCCTGTTGAAGGTCGTGTTTTATCTTTCGGTGTCGTGTTTGAGTATGCCTTTCCTAAATAGTTCCTTGCCTCCAATGGTCTCCTTGCTCGAATTGGAACTAGAGTCCTGCCTTCATTGATCATTGCATGTCGTTATCTTCCAAAATTTGGGTTTATCTTCAGTTAAAACCCTATATAAAGGAGCTCTGGTCGATCTTGTGTAAGGTTAACAACAACGAATAACGTGCTGACCATTAGAGAGGGTTACAGATATACGAGAAAGAAGTAGAGAGCAGTCTTTTATTATTTTGTGCGTGCATAGAAGAGTCTTTCTCTTCCCTCTGTGCGATCTCTTCTCTGCTTCCTCCTGCCGTTTCAAGCGAACCAAGGCTTCCGCCGTGATTCTCCCCTTTACTGTTGTCAGGAACAGCAGGGGCTCCTTCTTTTGGTTGTTTGTTTATTTTCATCGTACCATCACCGTCGATCATCATCCATTGTTTGTTTTCCTGCATTAGTATCATATTTCTCCTTTCCCTAACTCTTTAGGGGTTTTAAAACCAAAAAAAGAGGTGTGCATGTTGTGTTCCCTTTCATCACCATATCTTCTATTTGGGATTTATACTGCATTCACTCTTGGCTGATCCACTTCTATTTGTTTGTCTCTTTGTCTTTTGCAAGGGTAATCAATAAGGAAAATCCCATTCATCGGCCGGCCGATTGAAGGAGGAGGAAGGAATTCACAATCCATCTCGCATCCCACTTATCACCAGGTATTCGCGATCATCTATTTTTATTATTGAGGTAACCCCTCTGGCGATCACTCTTCTTTATAGCACCACGTGCTTTCTTTTGTCTTTGTTATCATCTCCATCCTTTTTTTATATATATCTCATATGAGTGGTTCGTTCCACTTAAGTGGATTTATCACGATCTACAAATTGGCGATCACGGTGGGACTTTCACTGTTTTTCTTTTGATTACCATCTCCTATTGGCACCCACGCGTGCCCTTTCCCCTTTGGCACCCACGTGTGCCCTTTCCCCTTCGGCACCCATGTGTGCCCTTTCCCCTCGGTACCCACGGTACCCCTCCCTTTGTGCCCCACGGGCACCCTCCACCGTGCACACTGCACACTCCCGGGATCAGCCAGTTTGTGATTGTTTGATTATTTTTCCTAAAGTAACGCCTCACCCAGAGGCGCTTTTTCGTTTAACGCCTTCATCGAGGGCGTCTAGTTTCTATTTTACGTCTTCCCAGAAGGCGTCTTTTATTATATCTGCTGTCTCCTTGTTCTGTCTGATAATTCACGCCCTCCCCTTTGGGCGTCTTTTTATTTGGCAGCGCCTCACACCAAGGCGCGTGTTTCCTCGACCGTGTGCACCACTAATATTTGACGCCCTTTTATAAAGGCGTCGTTTTCACATTACGCGCCTCACACCAAGGCGTGTGTTTTTTTTGCACTGCCTGTGGGCCACCACAGCGATTCACGACAGCCACGCTGTCATCTATTTTGTTGGTAGCGACCGTTGCCAGGTCGTCTCTTTCCTGCGGGTTTACAGAACCCTCCTGTCTGTGGTTTTTCATGCTGGGTTCATGCTTATATTGATCATTTGATTGCATTGCTGTGATTGGCTCATATTACCCTGCATTTTTATGGCATTTGGTTGAGAGACCTCCTCTCTCTACACTAGGATTCCACACACCTCTCTTGGAATCGGGACAACCCTCCATTGAGCATTCCGTCTCTTTGGACCGGAAATCCCTTTTCCAAGACCTCCATAAGTCCCCGCACCCATGGATTCCCTCACGGACGCTGGGCAGGTTGTACCTTTGAAGTGCCCGGAGTTTAGAAGAACCTATCGTTGGTGAGAAAAGAGAAAGAACCTAGTTGACACGGAGGCTACACTTGGATACAAAACTAGGTTTCACTTTGAAAAAGGAGCGAATTATTCTGAAAATTAATCCACTCTAATCTCAAGATAACACTAAAATCTTGCGCTCATCTCAACTTGATTGCATAAACTTGGTTGGGTTGATTTGCTTAAGCTTGTTTTGATTGGGTGGTTGATTGTGATAATTCCTTCATAAGCTTTCTCTCTTTTTAAGCATGCAACTCCGTCCAGGTAAGATCATCAACATGGCGGGCTACGGGTATTCATATGATGATGAGGATGAGAATGTTTTTGGTCAATATGAAGTCCCCCTCTAAGATTCCATCTATCATGAGGGAAATTACCCTCTTCATTCCCGTTATCCGCAAGTTCATGTGGTTGACACCACTTCCAAAGAGGTTGAGCCCTCTTCTCAGGCTGTGCCTTCCAACACCTCCAGGAATTCTTCCCCATCCATTAATGTCACCGATTTAATTCAAGCTTTGTCTCAGTTAGATGAGTCCCAGCGGCAGGCAGTTCAGGCCGCTTTGAAGGGGAAGTCCGTTCCCTCTTCCTCCTCTAATCCCCCTCCGGCCGAGAGTGGCCATCACCTCACTAATGACCAGGCGGTCTTACACAAACCTCCTTCCCGTCCACCAACGCCCGCTGCGGCCATGCCGGCCCAACAGGCGAGCTACTCAGCAGTTAGGCCTCAACCTCTCCAACCTCCCCGAATTCTACGGACGCCTATACCGCATTCTTTCATTCAAAATCCGGCCCCAGTCGAGTCTGATACTAATATTCTACTGCTTCAGAAGTTGGCTAGCATGGAAGAGCAACTTAAGAAAGTCACTGCGGCCAAGAACACCCCAGAAATTTCGCTCCCCACACTGCTAGTTTTCCACCTGCCACCATCTGAGATGCCGAATTTTCGGCGATATAATGGGACTGGAAATCCTTTCATTCATTTGAAGGATTTTATGTACGAGACCTCCTTCTGGGAAGACAACAAGGCCTCTTTGGCCTATTTATTCAGGAGATCTCTAGAGGGGCCAGCCCTTGAATGGTTCTATTCGTTGGATCCTGCTGATGCCAGCGATTTTGATATTGTTCAAAAGAAGTTCTTGCAGAAGTATAGAGACCGGGTCGGACCTTCCCTCTCAGTCACAGATCTGGTTGCAGAGAAAATGAAGCCCGAGGAGGACTTCATCATATTTGCTGATAGGTGGCGTTCAATGGCCGAGAAGTTGAAAGACACTTTGGCGGAACAAGAACAAGTTAAGATGATAATTTCCAATGCAACTCCTCAGTTCCGGCACATCCTGGCCATGAACAGATTAACAACCATGGAGGAGCTCTATGAAAGAGCTCGTTATATTCAGACACAGATGAAGGATTCGCCCATTATGGGCATGTTTGAGCCGAAGCCACGGCTATTTAAGAAAAGCACGAATGTCAACAACAGCGGGCCCACGACCGAGGGCACCATTGCGAACAAGCAGGTTGGTGTAGTTGGCCACCCCCACTATCAATCTAACCCACGGCCTAACCCACCTCCACCACAAAATCCCCATTTCAACTCCACTCCACAACGCCAATTCACACCCCAACATTCCTTTGCTTCACCGCAAAACCAAGCGCCCCGCGCTGACCCACCAGCTCCGCAACAGTACCACCAGGTACCACCACCTACCAACTATGGCCAACAACAACAACGGAGACCACCACTTGGCCCCAAAAGGGACCACTACCCTCCACTACCAGAAAGTCTCCCGGATATTTTCAATGCTTTAATGGCCGCCAACTTGCTCATGTTACCAAGGGAAAGAACAGCGTGGCCCGCCAATGTTGACACATCCCGTTACTGCGCTTTCCATCGTGCACCTGGTCACAACCTTGATCGTTGCTTCCACTTCAGAGATTACATTTATGACCTAAATGACCAGGGTGGCATCAATTGGGATGAGATGAGACAGTTCATCGTCACCATGAAAGAAAGAAGGTCTCCTCGACAGCAACAGGCTCAGCAGCCACAGCAACCAGCTCCACAGCAGCAACAACAAGCTCCAGCGCCTCAGCACGAAATGGGGATCGTCCACAATTCACTGCCGGAGCACCCGCCAAACCAGCACGTAAACCCTGTCACGTCTCTCCATGAGGTGGAGAGAGGGCAGGGATGGCATGAAGAAAACGCCTCTGTCGGGGCATTTCATCATAATCAAAATCAACCTCCGCGCCTCTTGCGCACCCCTTTTTCTTCTTCTACCCCCCAATTGAACCATTCCCTTCAGCGCCCCATTAATTCCCCTACCTCCACTTATCCTCCAACCTTGCCGGTTCGCCCCCTTCTTACCCGCTTACCACCTCCACGGCCTACACCACAACAAATCTCATCCACCACCAACCCTTCACCACTGCCCTCTAGGCCACTCCTTATCCGCCCGTCGCCGACGCCCGTTGCACCCTCCACCACTACTCCTCCACCGGCAAGGATCCCTCCACCATCGGCTCCCCCACCTTTTATGCCCAGATCTCTCCTCGTTCCACCCACCAATTCCCCCCGCATTCGGGTATCCCTTCCTAATCCTACGCCTCCTACGGGGGCATCTTCATTGAACTCTTCATCAACACCCCCTGTGGGGGCTCCTTCTTCAAACACTCCTCCATCGCTTATCAACACTAACACACCCTCTTCTTCTTCTAACCCTCCTCCCACACTTGCCCCGACAGAGGCACGTCAAGGCGTGGCGCCGCTCCGCAGTGGACGGATATTCCACCGCATTTTTCCACAGAGAGGGTTAGAGCCCGCGCAGGGGCCGCAAGAATAGGAACAGGAACAGGAGTCCGTACCAGGCACAGAATACGACTTGTTAAAGCATTTGGACCGGACTCCGGCAAGAATATCAATTCTAGAACTGATCAAGAGGTCGACTACTCATCAGATGGCTCTAAAGGAATACCTGCAGAAAGTCATGGTCAATGAGGACATTCCAGTCGAGCAGATAACCGCAGTCTTAACACCTACTGGCAGTCAACCAACAATCACTTTTTATGAGCATGAGCTGGCACCGATCTTAGCAAGAAAATATGCTCTATGCATCACAGTTGATATCAATAAGGTGGCTGTACAATAGTGTTTGGTGGACACTGGGGCATCCATCAATGTCTTGCCGCCGAGCACTTTGAAGTTGTGTGGCATTCCGGAAAGCCAAATGTGGCCGTCCACCATAACTGTCACTGCATATGATAACACGAAGAAGCCTCCTCTAGGCATGATTACTTTAAAAGTAAGTTTGGGTCCAGCAACAATCACAGCTGATTTTCATATTTTGGACATGGATCCAACATTTAATGGCATTCTTGGCCGTCCCTACATCCAGCAGCTTGATGCAGTGCCCTCTACAAATCATCAATGTCTCAAGTTTCCACACAAGGGCCGCATCATCAAAGTTACCAGTATGCCAATTCTGCCAGAAGAGGATATTCATGTGGCTTCATCGGTTCCTTCTATTTGGCCTGCCAATAAGCCATTGTTATCTGTATTGGACGTCCCTCGCTCACGGCCAATGCCGCCCGAGACAGTCACGACAGTTGCTATGACACCCTTGCCTTCCAAGGGGAAGAAGAAGAAAAGCATGATAAACACCCCTGGCTGGAACATTTTAATAAAAATGGGGTATCAAAATGGCAAAGGTCTGGGTGCCAATTGTCAAGGCAGGATTAGGCCTGTAAAGCCTCAGAAATTGATTGCAAGAGGAGGTTTGGGCTATAAAGTGCCGGGCAAAAATGAAGATGAACCATGGGCAGTTATGACATCTACATTAAAGACAGATCGCCAGCCGCTTACCTGGACGTTGCAGACACATTTTGTCACGGGTGGCGTTCAGAATAATGAGCAGACTACAATAATCACTTCCATATTAGACTGTCAGGATGTTCATGCTAGACAGTTTGCTCGTCATATTGCCCCGCTGGCCACATATAAAGCCCTGGAGTCCTTAAGGCCTGACAAAAGAAGGAAAATGGATGATCCAGAATGCGACTGGTACAGGTGGTTTGATATGAATGATATCACTATTTCCTTGAGCCGCCTCTTTATGCCGACTGATCCGGAATGGCCGCCACTAATACATAAATTGATTGAAATGCCAGCTGCAATTACAGATAAGAGGTAGTTGCTGAATGATTACACAGACATTGGGGAGCCGGATATTCCGTTTGAAGAAGGTTTCACGGTGGACAGGCTGTGGGCCGGCCTCTTTTCCCTCACTTCCATGCATCCGTCTCTTCTAGCTTCCCTACATTCTCAATTGTTCTCTCGCGTGCCGAGACCGCCGCCAATTATGATCAGCTTTTCTCCAGATTCACTGCAGATTTCTCTCCCGATTCCCCCCTGGCTCCTCGAGCAATTCTCCAAACTCTCCATCACACCCCCACGCGGGTCATCTCTAATTCAATCTTTCTCCAAGCTTTCAATCTCCACTCCTCCTGTTGTTCTCCCTTCACATTGTTTTCTTCTAGAAAAGGAAAATAAAAATAAGGATAAAAATAAAAATGAAAAAAAAAACATCTAAATTCCAACTCTTCAGTCCTCCATCTCTGTTGAGGAGACTTCTTATCTCTTTTCCGAGTGTGTCCCGACCCAGGGGCCACTCTTCCATGACTCATTGATAAATCTTTTCTCCCCCTCTGGTGAGGGATCTCCTGCTGTATCACCTCCTGTATCAACTTCTTCACCTCCTTCCTCTTTTTTAGCTTATTCTAATCAAGCTAGTTGTTCTTCTTCTTCTAATAAAATTCATGGGGTAGATTCTCATAAGAAATCCAAGGGTAAGCAGATTCCGCGTAGATTTCTGTTGGAGCTAGCCAAAAGGTGCCAGGCTTGTTTAGCTCTTTCGAAATTTGTAGAGGATCCGATTATCCTGCCAGAATTGGAATATGAGGATATTGTTGTTTCTTATAAGGGTTTGGGTGTCTACGAGATTATGAATGATGAAGACCCTATTGATGAGGGGGATGAAAGTTATGAAGAATATGAGGACGAGGCTGATGCCTTTGCCAGTGGCATGAGAAGATTCGATGAACCATCAGCCTCTGTAGAAGAGCCTACCAAAGAAATTAATTTGGGTACCGAGGAAGACCATAGAATTGTCCTCATTAGCAAGAATTTGCCGCCCTCCGAAGAGGAGGCACTTATTTTGGTTCTTCAAGAATACAAGGACACGTTTGCGTGGAGTTATGAAGATATGCCTGGATTAGATCCTGCGCTCGTTGAACATCGGCTTACACTTAATCCAGGGTCTGTCCCGGTCAAGCAACGGTTGAGGCGTTTCCACCCTAATATGGCTTTAAAGATGAAAGAAGAGGTCGACAAACTCCATAAGGCTAGATTCGTTAGAGTTGTCCTCTACCCTAATTGGGTGGCTAACATCGTCCCGGTTATGAAGAAAGATGGAAAGGTTTGGATCTGTATAGACTTCCGGGACCTCAACCGTGCGTGTCCTAAAGATGATTTCCCCCTCCCTCATATTGATGTGCTGATTGATAATACGGCAGGATTCGAGACTCTCTCTTTCATGGATGGATTTTCAGGTTACAATCAGATTCGTCTGGCTGAAGAAGATCAAGAGAAAACAGCATTCACTACACCATGGGGCACATACTGCTATATGGTCATGCCCTTTGGACTCAAGAATGCTGGAGCCACCTATCAGAGGGCTATGATGGCGATTTTTCATGACATGATTCATATTTATATTGAAGTGTATGTGGATGACCTGGTAGTAAAATCAAGGACAAGGATTGAGCATCCTGGGGTTCTAGCTAAGGTCTTGCAAAGATCACGAGAGTATCAGTTGAAGATGAACCCCAAGAAATGTGTATTTGGTGTTTCATCAGGGAAGTTGCTTGGTTTCATTGTTAGCAAGAGGGGAATTGAAGTTGATCCCAATAAGGCAAAGGCCATCAAAGATATGCCTCCTCCCAAGAATCTGAAGGAAGTGTGAGGACTAATCGAGAGGTTGCAATTTATCCGTTGCTTTGTCTCCCAGCATTCACAAAGATGTAGGCCATTTTACGAGCTTACTAAGCCAGGAGTCAAGTTTAATTGGGATGACAAGTGTCAGGCAGCCTTTGATGGATTGAAGGATTATTTGGCCAATCCTCCTGTCCTGAGGCCGCCAATTCCAGGCAAACCACTCGTTCTCTATGTCTCAGTCCTGGATGACTCCGTAGGTGCTGTCTTAGCTTAAGTGGATGAAGAAGGTAAAGAGAGGGCAGCATACTATTTGTCTAAACTTCTTAACCCCTGTGAGCAGAGGTACTCAGCCACGGAGAAAACTTGCGTTGCTTTAGTCTGGGTACTTCAGAAATTAAAACACTATTTCCTAGCTCACGAGGTTCACCTCATTGCACGCATGAATCCGATTAAATTCCTCCTTGAGAAATCTGTCCTCACTGATCGATTAGCACGCTGGCAAAGCTTCCTCTCTCAATTTGACATCACTTACATTCAACAGAAAGCTATCAAAGGCTACGCCATTACCGAACATCTTGCTCATCACCCTCTTCCCCGCTTTGATCCTGTCAATTCGGAGTTTCCAGACGAAGAACTAATGTCCATTAATCAACCCCACGATCCTATGTGGACATTACATTTTGATGGAGCTCTAAATTCCCAGGGAAGAGGGATCGGCATGGTTCTTTTAACACCAGAAGGGGTCACCATCCCATTTGCTGCTCGGCTCACTTTTCCTGTCACGAATAATATAGCTGAGTATGAGGCTCTTTTGGCCGGTCTTCAAACCGCTCATCGATATGGTGTCACCCATTTGAGGATTGTTGGTGATAGTCAGCTTATTCTGCGCCAGGTGCTCGTCAAGTGCCGCACTATCAATCCCAAGCTCAAACCCTACCAGGAACTTGCTTCAGCTTATGCCAAGCTCTTCACCAAATTGATTTTCGTCCATGTTCCTCGTAGTCAGAATATCTTGGCTGACGCCCTTGCCTCTTTAGCTTCGGCTTTAGTCTTCCCTCCTGAGCATGATTTTCATGTTCCCCTGATTCATCAGCGCGACACTCCAGCTATTAAGGATCGTGCGTTCCTCGATGTTAGGGATCAAGTGCTTGAAAAGGTTAAGCAAAGGGAAGCTCTCAAAGGCAGAGAGGTCATGCTTTTGGATTGGCAAGAAGAGTTGGCTGACGAAGAAAAACCTTGGTATTATGAGATTGCTAGGTATTGCAATAATCAGTCCTATCCCGAGGAAGCCACTGTGGAAGAGAAGAAAGCAATTAGAAGAGTGGCTCAACGGTATGTTTTGGTTGGAGGTGTGCTCTACAGGAGAGGGCTCACCGGTGTTTTGTTAAGATGCCTCGACAATGACGAATCTTGGAAGGTTGTGGAAGAGGCGCATTCTGGAGTATGCGGTGATCATGTGAACAGCCAGATGCTAGCTAAGAAGACCATTAGGCTAGGTTTCTATTGGCCAACTCTAGAAGAGGATTGCTCCATCTATGTTCGAAGGTGTGTTAGGTGCCAACTGCACGCCGACAAAATTCATTCTCCTGCTTCTTCACTCCATCCTATGTCCTCCCCATGGCCTTTCTCCATGTGGGCTTTTGATATCATTGGACCTCTTGGTGATTCAAACCTCCTGACCAAACAAAAGTCGTTCATCCTCACGGCAACGGAGTACTTCACCAAGTTGGCGGAAGCGGAAGCTTACGTGAAGATTAAAGCATCAACTGTCTGCAAATTCATAATGAAGAACATCATCACGAGGTTCGGCATCCCGAGTACCATCGTCATCGATGATGGACCTCAATTTATCTCTCAAGAAATCAAGGAGCTCTGCAACAGGTACAACATTGCATTGCATCATTCTTCCCCCTATTATCCGCAGGGCAATGGCCAAGCAGAGGCCACTAATAAAACTTTGATAAAAATTGTCAAAAAGACGTGTGAGGCTAACAAATTTTCAGATTGGCCAGACAAGCTAGTTGAAGCTCTCTGGGCCTATCGGACTTCCATTCGTACCCCCACTGGGCAAACCCCTTTCGCCCTTACTTACGGAATGGAGGCGATAGTCCCTTACGAGATTCTCATTCCCTCTCTGCGAGTACAATTTGACAAGGAACTCTCTATTGATGAGCGTCGGGATTCACTCCTTGCTCAATTGGAACTCCTAGATGAGAAGCGTTTGGTCGCCGCTGAGCATGCGCGCATTTATCAAAACAGGCTCTCGCATTTTTATCAAAAGAAAGTGATTGAGAGAAAATTCAAAATCGGTGAGATAGTAATTAAAAGAATTTTTGTAAAGCCCGGTGGGCCTCGCTCAAAACTCCAACCCAATTGGGAAGGACCGTTTGTTATAAAAGACGTTTTTCCTGGCAATGCTTATAAATTGATTAATGCTGAAGGACAAGAGTTGACTCACCCTTGGAATGGTTTGTATCTTAAGAAATACTACCCTTGATTCAAAAATCCAAAAAAAATATATATAGAGAGTAATTTTCAAAATCCAAAAAAAATGAAAATTGATTCAAAAAATCCAAAACAAAGTGGTAAGTTTCCAAAGACCAAAAACAAAAAAAATAGAAATTCCAAAAAGCAAACAAACAAAAATAAAAGAAATTCTTCAAAATCAAAAGAGATCAAAATTGGTGCCATGGCACACGAAGGATCAAGGTCCGAAAGGTCAAAATTCAGAATTCATTCATCAGTCTTGCTAACTTAAAAGGGGGTTGATTCCCGCACACACTACACGCTTTATTCTTGAACTCAAGCAGTGCAAAATCCGATGGGAAGTCAAAAACCTGACTAAAAGTGAAAGACAATACCCGTTCTTTTCTTCTTCGGCCCATAAGGGAGGAAGGGAGACCTCAGGGTAGACACGCCAAGCCTATCCGCCGCCCTAGTAGGTGGAAGTCAAGGTCCAAAAGGGAGCAAATGCCACAAAAGCCCAAGTACAATTAGGTTGTTCATTAATGCAAGTCGATTCCAGAGTGAAAGTCAAATGGTGAAAAGAAAAGCATGTCAAGAGGGCAAAGTCCCCGCAAGGAAAACCTTGGGCGTATGCGTGCAATATAAAAGAGGCAAAAAGGTAACAAATTTCCCTACGCCAAAGATCGAATCCCAACAGGCATAGGGTAGGGGAGGTAACTTTACCTTGAGCATCTCAGCATCCCTTATGGGCTTCCCTTATATTTTCTTCCATCCTTTCTATGTGGTAAGTCACGAACTGGCAAGATGGGCAAGACAGACTTAGGAAATTGCACTGTACGAAATCTCGAATACAAGTCAACTATGATCACGTCAACTCTCTTTTCATTACTCAAGAAAGGTTAATGAATTTTAGATGGTGACCGTGTAGGACCCGTGGTTTTGATAGCCCTGTCAACCCATTTTTGCAGAATAATTCAATTAACGCCTTTATCTAAGGCGCGTGCAAGTTAATTAACGCCTTCGATAAAGGCGCGTTCTATAGAATAACGTCCCTGAGCAGGTCGTTACTTTCTCGAAAATCAGATTCCCTTTTCAAATTCACGCCGTCTTCTAGGCGTCTTTTATGCGAACCACGACCTTATCTAAGGTGCGTTTTTCAAAAAAAATAACAAAAAAAAATATAAATGAGTGAAAGAAAAAAGATGATGCTTTCTCCAAGTATGTTTGCATTTCTGCATGGGCATCTTTATTTATGGTTTGCATATGCGTGTTTGCATGATGCATCTCCCCGTTATCAGATATTTTATTTACCTTATTTAATTAAAGGCTTGGCCCCTTGACCCGTCATTAAGGTCAAAATATTGATACCCCTTGCTTATTAGGCAAGGGGCCAGGTCGAATAGATGAATTAACCTGTTTGTTCAAAGTGTGGATTACAGTTGCAAGAACAGGGCAAAGCAAAGCAAAAAAAAACGAAGAACGTGGAAAGAGGAAAGTACACAAACACAAGGCCACCACCACACAAAGTGCTCAAGTAAACAAAAGCCCAAATCTCATATCTATATATATCATGTCTATCATGTACAAGTGTGAGGGTGGAGGAGTACAAGTAAGTCTCTCAGCTCTCGCCTCCACCCTCCTCTCTCCTACTCTCTACCTCGTCCTCGCCGTCCCGAGGAGGTGCTGGTGGAGGAGGCATGGGCCCCCGAGAAGAAGCTGGAACTCGAGCCTGGCCCCCTGCCTCGCTCTTCTCTAGAAGAGAAGAACCCGCCACAAAGGTGGAGCTGGTGAAGGAGTACTCCGCAGCACGAGCTCGGTCACGCCCTCGCTGGAGACGCTCCTCAGCAACTTGTAGCCGCTCCTGAGAAAGGACCAGCTGGGTCCTCGAGTCTGCCAGCTCACGCTTGCGTGCCGCCACCTGCTCCTGGTACTGGGCCCGCTCTTACTGCTATAGCTCGTGGTGACGGGCACGGTCCGCCAAGTGCTCCTCGCGCTCCCGGGCCCGCTCCCTCCTCTCCAGCTCAAGAGCCACCCGCAGCTCGGCCACGTCCTGAGGCAGCTCCTCTCGATGCCTCAGGGACCTCTCTAGCTCTGAGATCAGCTGATCGCGGATCGCCAACTCGGTACGTATCACCTGGAGCTGAGTCGCCTGTAAACGGGTAAACAAATCATCAATTCCACAATTAATGCAATGATTCAGTAATCTAGCAATACAAGCAATACATGATTGAACCACTCACCTGTGTGCTCGTCGCACGGAAGCCCTCATCAACGCAGGTAAGAGCGGCTCGAAGCTCCTCAGTCTGTAACATGAATTTTCATCAGTGCATAATTATATAATCAATATTTGAATGGATTTGTGTTTTGGAATTTACCCGTGAAGCGAGATCGCGCTCTGCTGCCTCGGCTCGTGCGGTCGCTCCAGCTAGCTGCTCTGCCAGTGCAGTCACCTCTGCACTGGGCCCTCTCGAGCTGGAGGCCTCCCCTGGGTCTCTCCTCACTACTCCCTGCTGGGCACGCTGCATTCATTGAGATCGTCAGTGGCTAATCATCAATAGTTCAACAAAAATACATTTGCATATAGAAATAATTTAAACACTCACCAGGGTCTCTAGGTCGGCTCGTGTGGCGGCCAGCTGGTCCTCCAGGCTGTGTAGGTGGGCCTGGGCATCCATCGTCGCTATGTCCCGCGCATCCTGCATCCATTGCATATTAGTTGCATGATAAAGTTACATAAGCCTTCGCATTTAGAAATAATTGCATTCATACATACCCCTAAGACCCTCATCTGTGGCCATCCGGCGTAAACCTCCCAGTAGCGCCGGAGGTACTCGGACCTGTCAGTCGCCCGAGAGGTGACTCTGGTCCCGCCTCGCTGCCAGTCGGCGTACTGCTCCTCGAACCGCACTCTCCAGTCGGTCGCCTTCGTACGACCACGCGTCTTCTTCCCGATGCCGCGTGGCTCGCCGACCTCTACCCACTCCTGGTGTAGGCCCAGGGTCCTCATCACTAGCCTAAGCCGTAACGGCTCGATCTCGCTCAAGCAGTGGACCCACAGCTCATGCTCAAAGCGAGGTCCCCCCGCTACGACCCACGGCTGGCCCTCGTCTGTCATCCCCTCATAGGGTCTCCACTGCACCTGCATTCATAAACATGCATGTCATCATTTCATCGTCCTCATAATAAATTCAACTAAATGGAAAAGAAAGATGCATAACATTCATCATACCAGCGAGGGAGGGAAGTCACGGAACTCTCTCCGTAGAACCCACAACTCGTAGCCCAGTGGGGCTCCAAACACAACTGGCAGCCAGCGCCGCGCTAGGGGAAAAGCTCCCTCACCTCCAGGCCGTGGGTCGGCGCGTCCCATCGGCATATATAGATGGCTCCAAACCTGCATCCATGCATTGCATTAGTGAGGCATTCACAAGCATAAAAAAGAAAAAAGAAGAAAATATATAAGTGCATACCTGAAGAAAAGGTGAGAAGCCACTGACGGTTGTCTCTCGACCTGTCCCGGTGGACAGGTCGGCCATCATATGCGCCAGCAGTGCTGCTCCCCAGGCGCAGCTGCCAACTACCTCCAAGTCCTCGAGAATGCCCATGAATCGGCAGTTGATGACGTCTCCCTTCTTCTCGAGCAATAGCCTCCCTAGTAGCAGCAGTAGAAACCTCCTCAAGTCCCGGTCTGCTCTCTCCCTATCGGCCGGATCCTGGCAATAGACCGCCCTAGCCCCGTCTATCAACCTCTGAGAGAACTACTCTAAGGACTCCCCGGACCTATGCCTAGCATTCCCTAAGCCCATCACCGTAGTCAGGTCGGTGCGGAAGTTAGTCCTACACTCGCTAGGCGTCTCGTAGGCCATCTCTAGCCCTAGCAACCTCTGGGCAAACTCAGTGTAGTCAGGATAGGTGATCCCGCTCACAGCCTCTCCGTCTACCCTCAATCCGGTGATCCTAGCTACATCCTCCAGGGTAGGAACCATATGCCCCCATGGCATCAAGAATGCCCGGCTGGACCTGTCCCATCTCTCCCGTAGAACCTGGATAAGTGGTAGGTCTGGTCTAACTGGCTCTATGGATAGAAAGGCCCCGAACCCCATAGCATCTACCCTCGCTCTCTGAAACTTGGGGAGGCCGTAGTATGCTGCCCGGACCATAACCCAGGAGATGCGCGTCCTCATCAACCCCTGCATGCATAAAGAAAAGAATTTTCGTTTAATTATTTTGATTAATACTGAATCTCACTTTGATTGCCCTGGGTTATGATTGGCGACCACCCTTGGGTCGTGGTTCGTTGAATTAGCGCCTTTGGGAGGGGCGTGGTTCTTAAGTGTGCTTTGAATTCACGACCTATCCCAGGTCGCTGTTTATCTAAGAAACGCCTCTGTATTGGGCGTGGCTTGTTGGTTAATTTCTGATTACTTAAAGTTTTTTTTAGGAGACGCCCATCCTAGGGTCGTCTTTCGCTTAAGTCACGCCCCTGTGTGGGACGTTATTTTCAAATGGGAGTTTTAGGGTTCATAATATTTTTTTGAAATTAATGATTTGACGACCGCTGGTTTGGTCGTCTTTCGTTGAATTAACGCCCTGGTGGGGGGCGTTGTCTTCAGGATTTTCAGAATTGAAGTAAAAATAACAGCATGCGAATAATTCACGGAAGAATAATTCAAGCATGGAAATTAACGGCATGATATGAAATATGATGAATTTAAATGGGCGACATGCTGTAGGGCGTGTTTTCATGAAATTAATTATTTTTGTAGAAAATAATTTGAACTAACGCCCTTGGGAGGGGCGTTTCATCTCTAAATCACGCCCCCACGGGGGGCGCCTCTTTTCTGAGTTGCAGGCTTTCTACCCCGAGGGCTATGGAAATTGCATAAAAATGGAAATAAAAATATAGAAAAATGGAAATAGGGTTGGGGGCCTACCTTCTTGTGCTTTGGTCCTTGTGGCTGAGGTCGTGGTTGCCTGGGTCGCCGTAGTTGGCCGGCACGGGGAGGAGCCGCCGCCGTGCGCGGTGGTTCGTCACCACCTCCTTCTTCTTCTTCCTCACCTTCTTCTTCACCGCCCTCACCTTCTTCTCCTCCCTCTTCGTTTTCTCCATCTTCTCCATCTCCTTCTTCGTCTTCTTCGTGAGCCTCTTGGCCTCCTTCGGTCTCGTTGCCGGCCACCACCGCCGGAGGTTCCTCGGCCGCTGCGGGAGGGGCTTCCTCCATGGCATCTTCACCTAAGTCAACGACCTCGGGGGCGGCCACCCGTTGTCGTTTCAACCCACCGCCGGCCATCGTTTTGCTAGGGAGTGAGGGGTAGAGAGGGGTGAGAGAGATTGAGAATGAGAAGGATGGGGGAGGTCGGTTAGGGCTTGCAGAAGGGAAAGAGGGAGTAGGACGCAGGAAGAAGAAGAAAGGAGGGAAAGTTAAGTCGAACGGTCAAAAGGAATTAACGACTTAAGTAAGGCCGCGTCTTATGGAATTAACGACTGAAACAAGGACGCTTATTGATAATTGACGATATTTCTTAAGGCGTTATTTTTATTTGCATGGGGAATGATAACCGTCGTCAGACGCATTCAATATGGAATTGATTGATGTGATGGGAGTAATAATTGCTGTTTATGATTAACGTCTGAGCTTGAGGCGTTATTTGGGCGAAACGTGGCTTTGCTGAGGGTGTTGCTTTTGAGATTTCGACGAATGTATTTTGGGAATTTGAATCAATTCACGCCCTAGTTTAAGTCGTTATTCAGTTAACGCCCATTCGTGGAGGCGTCAAATTTGTGAGCTAGAATATTGAAAGCGGCGTACGCTGAGGCGTCCTTTTATGAATTCACGACATTTCTTGAGGCGTTATTTGCAACAGAATCACAGGGTTTGGAAGATTTGATCCGAAACACTTTGAAATTGGCTCAATAAGAACGTATTATTGATTTATCAGAAAGGAAAGATTACACTGCTTCAATGAGTCATTTTGGGCCTCAAGTTTCTCAAAACAATAACATAAGACTTCCATTCACCTCTATCTTCTTCCAAGTTTTCCACAGGTTGATGAGCTTTATTGATTTTCCACAGAGCTTGGATTGTGGTTATTTCTTCTCCATCTTCATTGCCGCCAAGGTCCCTTCTCTTGATAGGAGGGAGGTGTGATGGATCCTCGAATACTTGCCGTGGAAGCCCGAGTTGAGGAAGGCACCGATATGAAATGTACAGCACGAATTCTAAAGCGCCGATGAGTCTAAGGTCCGCACCGGGGGAGAATCTTGCACGGAGTTCTTGAGTCTTGAGTATTCCCGGGGCGCAAGTGAAGAGGTTCTTTGGCATTACCTTGAGGTGCTCTCTCCATTCCGTTCTCTTCTTGATTTGAGGAATTCGGTTCATCACTCTATTGCTTATCCCAAGTGAACCGGTTATGTAAAAGAGTGGGCTTTTTGAGAAGATTCTTGAGGATTGTTGGGCTCATCACATGGATCAAATTTGAAGTGAAGGTCTACCCAACTAGAGAATGCTAGCATGCATCCGTAGATGGGCCTCCCCATTGCTGCTGAGGTAAGCCCGCTATAGAGATAGGCTAGAATAGCCGGTCCAACTCTCTCTCTTTCCCATAGGCTCACCACGGCGCTTAACTGTGCCTCCTCTAGAAAGTCCTCCGTGGATGGGAATAAGAGTGCTCCCGCTAAGCATACCACGAAGGCCTTGGTTACCTTTTCTATCTCTTCTTCTTCTTTAGCTTGATCCGCTCTCTTGTACACCCATGAAGCGAGCTTTAGAAGATTGATTCCTTTGGTAACATTGATCTGATTCACTAAGTTTGGGCTAGGTATCAATGTGGTTAATAGCTCGTGAGAATAAATTGGTTTTGGCATGTTGGCCATCTTCTCCTCATCCCCTTGCTTCATTCTTTTCAAGCCTAAGATCAACTCCAATTCTTCTAATAGGATGGTGGCTTCAAAGGTAGAGAAGAGAAAGGTATGAGTAGAAGGATGCCATATCTCTACAAGAGCTCCTATAGCTGCCCAGTCAAGATGGATTTGATCATAATGTTTGGCATGGGTAACTAGACCTAGAAGGTGCCATCTTGCTAAGTACACCCTCATATCTGAAGAAAATTAGGAGAGAATAAGAGGCAGCCACTTAATTTTTGTAAATCTCCTAGCTCCTGGGACATTTGGATAATCCTGTGGAGAAGAAGGAGAATGCGTGAGCGACAGTGAAGATAAGAAAAGAGAAGAACAGAAGATTCGATCTTTACCTGGTTCATGGAGATTCTACTGCTGATATGCCCATTAATCTCAATTAATCTGGGAGTTGAGGACTTTGATCTCTTAAGTGCCCTTTCCATCTCCGGTTTGCGAAAAGAACACGAACAGGAGAAGAAGCAGCAGAAGAAACAGAGCTCTGAAGGATTGCTTAGATTGATTTGAGGAAGTGCCTTCCCTTTATAGAAGTCCGGGGAGTCTTAAGGCTGTTCGGAGTTAGAAAGTTTATGGCTATTAGGACTGCGTTTAGCTTTCGAATCGAAAACGGAAGCTTGTGCTTAATTAACGCCTTCTGTTAGGGCGTCAATTGTTTAATTGACGACCTGACTGAGGTCGTGTTTTATTTAACGCCCTTGAGTGGGTCGTTTTCTTCTTGAACTCTTGGTGCATTTAACGCCTTAGTGAAGGGCGTGTTTCTCCTTTTGACGCCCTCATAATCAGGCGCCTTTCATGTTTTGACGCCGTTCAGTCCAGGCGTGAATTTGTGAGCTTATGAATTTGCTTCCCTACGTGCTCTGATGAACTTAAGTGCTATTATTTCGTTGGAATTTTATTTTATTTAGCACTTATGATCATGTCATGCTTTGAATTGAGGATTATTCATATTGAAATTATGGGAGGGCTAATGAACTTTCAAGGTGCAGAAGATTGCAGGTTTCGAGATATGCTCGGATCACTGTGGAAGTAACATCATGCTGTTCTTGCAAGCATTATTACTATATGGTATTCTACGCTATTATAGCATATCAAGGACCTTGTGGTTCTGATAACCTGGAATTTGAGTTCCCCTTCATCAAAAACAGTGATAGTTCCAGGAGAGTCTTGATCACACGGATAGGCCGTTGAGTCGTTGAAGGTCTGGGACGATGGTTCCACTTTCTGATTTGATGCGTGGACAAACGGGCTTCGGCTTAGTGTCAGCTCAGAGATCTGGATTCTTGACCAAATCTAGATGGCTTAACAATATTATCCTTGATTATTTTCTATCTTTTAGTTTGTTTTATCTTTTTCTTTTAGCCCAGCATGCATCATGTAGGACTTTGAGCTTCATGCTGAAAATCTTCATATTATGGCGATAATGAAAGTCACTGGCTCTTGATTGAGTTGACATGAGATATTCCACTCCAAATTGAGTACTTTATTCTCTTTGAAGCCGCTCAGGCTGATTCCTTGAAAATGTCCCTTTGCTGGGTCTTCATCTCAATTCCCTTTATTTTTCTACAAATCCACCTTGGTTGTAGCACGTCCACGTTGGTTGGTAACCGCTCTCCAATGGTGTCTCCTTATCGTGCCGCGCGCACATTTTACTTGTTTAGTTTAGTCTCTTTATCCAGCAAATCGATGCTTCCTTGGAATCACTCGGAGTTGTTTCATTCGGAATCTTGGAAAGATTTCTAACGCTTGGTGTCTGAGCGTGTCACATCACACCTTGGCGTCTACTTATCAGTTCATTCCACTTCATTCCGTTGTTGCACTTTCACCTTCATTTCGTCTCACTCCCTTGCAAAGCAGACGCCAAGGCGGGGCAGCTGTAGACACGCCAAAATTGACGCTATGTTGATCAAATCTCATGTCACTATGTTGACGCCCCAAAGTAAACTTCAATACATTCATAATATGAAGTTTTTCTTTCTTGTGTGTTTTTTTGGTTTGTTCTTGCATTTTTGTGATTCGCGACTTGAAGAGGGGCGTTATTTTAAAAGCGACCTTACCTAGGGCGTGTTCCAAAGAAAGGACGACCAAATGTCAGGGTGTCAATTCCTGGTATTATCCGGTTTCAAAATAAATTCCAATTATTGATTAACGTCCTTCCTCAGGGCGTGTTTTCAAGTAACGCCTTCATCTCAGGCGTTTTCTCATAATTTTCAAATAAAGTAAGTTTATTGCCAAAATTAAATCCAAGAAGTGACGCCCTTGACCATGGTCGTGTTTTTGAGTAACGTCTTTGTGTAGGTCGTCAATTTATAATTTGACGCCCTGTTGAAGGTCGTGTTTTATCTTTCAGTGTCGTGTTTGAGTATGCCTTTCCTGAATAGTTCCTTGCCTCCAATGGTCTCCTTGCTCGAATTGGAACTAGAGTCCTACCTTCATTGATCATTGCCTGTCCTTATCTTCCAAAATTTGGGTTTATCTTCGGTTAAAACCCTATATAAAGGAGCTCTGGTCGATCTTGTGTAAGGTTAACAACAACGAATAACGTGCTGACCATTAGAGAGGTTACAGATATACGAGAAAGAAGCAGAGAGCAGTCTTTTATTTTTTTGTGCGTGCATAGAAGAGTCTTTCTCTTCCCTCTGTGCGATCTCTTCTCTGCTTCCTCCTGCCGTTTCAAGCGAACCAAGGCTTCCGCCGTGATTCTCCCCTTTACTGTTGTCAGGAACAGCAGGGGCTCCTTCTTTTGGTTGTTTGTTTATTTTCATCGTACGATCACCGTCGATCATCATCCACTGTTTGTTTTCCTGCATTAGTATCATATTTCTCCTTTCCCTAACTCTTTAGGGGTTTTAAAACCAAAAAAGAGGTGCGCATGTTGTGTTCCCTTTCATCACCATATCTTCTATTTGGGATTTATACTGCATTCACTCTTGGCTGATCCACTTCTATTTGTTTGTCTCTTTGTCTTTTGCAAGGGTAATCAATAAGGAAAACCCCCTTCATCGGCCGGCCGATTGAAGGAGGAGGAAGGAATTCACAATCCATTCCGCATCCCACTTATCACCAGGTATTCGCGATCATCTATTTTTATTATTGAGGTAACCCCTCTGGCGATCACTCTCCTTTATAGCACCACGTGCTTTCTTTTGTCTTTGTTATCATCTCCATCCTTTTTTTATATATATCTCATATGAGTGGTTCGTTCCACTTAAGTGGATTTATCACGATCTACAAATTGGCGATCACGGTGGGATTTCCACTGTTTTTCTTTTGATTACCATCTCCTATTGGCACCCACGCGTGCCCTTTCCCCTTTGGCACCCACGTATGCCCTTTCCCCTTCGGCACCCACGTGTGCCCTTTCCCCTCGGTACCCACGGTACCCCTCCCTTTGTGCCCCACGGGCACCCTCCATCGTGCACACTGCACACTCCCGGGATCAGCCAGTTTGTGATTGTCACGCCCCGAGCGCGGAAGATACCCGGAGATGCGCGACGTGTCTATATCAATCATGTCAATCAGAGTGGTCGTGTATTCGACACAAAGACAGAGATGCGCAAAATAGCAAGATAACCCAATCCTTTATTTCATAATGGATAGACTATTACAAATCCAATACTCTGTTTAACAAAAAGGAAAAGAATACATATTTGACTCAAGAAACTATGGAAAAGACTAGACGACACTTGTAGAAGCTCTATCACTTTCACTCTTGATCATTCCCATCCGATTGACTTCCATCGTCGTCGGACTTACCTGAAAAGTAAAAAGGGACAAACGGAATGAGCGAACGCTCAGTAGGAAATTATATCTCAAGTACTAGCAAGGGGTTTAAGTAATTACATTTTCATGAATGCAATAAAGCTATGCATGCCTGCTTGAAACGACAAGATGGATAGAATGTAGTATCAAGGAAATAAGATGGATTAAATTAAGAACTTTCACAAGATAACAAGTTTATACAAGATATTCAAGCAAGTACATTTAACAAATCATGTCAAGAACTTTGGCTATCATGTATCAAGCAAGTAAATTACCCTTTTTCGGGCCACGCATTTCATTTCATGTCAAGTACGAGTCAAGTACAAGATGTGTGTGGAATGTCCAATCAAGCAAGTCAAGTACTCGGTATAATGCCAGATACCTTATCATTTTAACTCCCATGGGCACAAGTACTTTCGGGTGCTCCTCCCAGGACCAGATCGGGCCCTATATGCGCAGGCATTTATCATGTATTTTTGACATCCACTCTTGTTTAGATAGCCAATATAGAGTTTCAATATTCAAGCTTGTAGACCTGTATGACAACTTTGATAGAATAGAGTCCAAAAATATGACAAAGGACATAGATTGGCGATAATACGGTATAATCACGATATCGATAAAACTAGGTAGAATATGGTTCCTTTAACTTAGGTACCATGACAAATCAATATGGACATTCTTTATATAGAATTGAGGTCCACATAAACATAAGATCAAGCAAGATACCCTCATTCTTATCATAGAATTGGGGTTTACAAGAACGACATGATATGGCATGATATCATCATCCCATTAAGAATTTCTTATGATATACTCTTTGTATAATCATAAGGGCCGGTATACCATGTTTCTTTAGATTGACATGGCAAGGATCGTGTAATGGGTTTTTAGGGTACAACCAGCTCAGTCGGCCTTGAGGGAATCCAAGGCTACGAGGAGTCTTACGGAGGTCTCTATGACTAACTCGCTAGTCCAAAGGAACGGAATGTCCAATGGAGAGCTTGTATGTCAATGAGAATTGAGTGTGATCGATGAAACAACGTGAAAACATGGGACTATACTCACGGAGTGGAGAATAGTGCCGATATATATATATATTATAGCATATGAAACGATCGATTAACAGCATGGATAAAAACTCAGTTTACAGTAAAATAACGACTTAGGTCAAGTCGTTTCTCAAGTAATTAACGCCTAACATAGGGGCGTTTACATATTTCTATTTTACAGAATTTTCAATAATCTCATTAATTTATGAAAAACACGCCCTTGTCCGGGGCGTTTTTCAAGTAACTAACGCCTAGTATCAGGGTGTTTATATATGTTCCGTTTCGCAGAATTTCATTATTTCAATACTCTATCTAAAAAGCGCCCTGGACAGGGTCGTTTCTTCATATTTGACGACTGCTGCTGCAGGCGTCTCATGAATTACGGATTTGACAGAATATAAATAAGTTGCAGGACTTATATAAGACACGCCCTGGGAAGGGGCGTTACTGGCTTAACTCTCTGTTTTAGAACATACCAGGACTCTAGATAATACGCGCCTAAGCAAGGGGCGTTACTTTTAAAGTCACGCCCTATGATGGGGCGTTAATACGTGGAAAACGACCTTGTACAGGCCGTGAATTCAAGAAATTGCAGGACATTATATTTGGAGATAGGATCATGCATTAATAATCAAGGTTTCATATATAATCCGTTCTTAACATGCTTAAGTCATGATCTCGTAAAATTAACGCCTGTGTACAGGACGTTTCTTAATAAATTGACGACCGCTGTTATGGTCGTTTATTTTAAAATAGCGCCCTATTCCAGGGCGTTTCTTTCAAACAATTCAGAAAAACACACCGAAACCATATATATAGACCGTATGCATGCCATGCTTATATAATATTTTTCACTAATTTTATTTGGGCTACAGTATCTTGAGAAAATCCTACCTTAATATGATTGAACTTGACGAAGGGTTTGAAGGATAGAAATCTTCAACCGCAACTTACGAACAGTGGTATCAAGGAGAAGAACTGCAGTTTTCCTATAAGAAAAGAAGAAACATTAGTATTTCTTCATACTTTCTGACCGAAAGGAAAAAGGAAAAAGAACAATACCTTTGTTCTTCACGTACGCCGCCTTCTTAACCTATAACAGAAGAAGAAGATGAAGAACAGTTAGTTCATCATGCAACAGACGTAGAGAATTAGAGGAACTATTCCTCTCTCACGTACCTTGCAGACTCCGAACGCCAAATAGCGTTGTAGGGTTCGAGCAGTAGGTTATTTATAGGGATTTTGGAAGTCCTATTAAAAGTAGTGTTTGATTGAGGGTAACATATCCCTAACAGAGTCCTTACTCTAATAGACACTTACTAGATTAGGTTAATCTTTCCCTGGATAAGCTCTGGGTTCGAACGAGTCACGAACTGAATTAACGCCTTTGGTCAGGGCGTGTATTCTTTAATTAACGCCTTGCATAAGGGCGTTTATTAAAAAGCGCCTTGAAAAAGGGCGTTTCGTGTTTTAAAACACGCCCAAGATAGGGGCGTTTCTTTTACTTACCCATTTGGTCGCGTGAGAACTGACGACCGTAGGTGTGGGCGTCCTTTCTTTATTCACGCCATGGATAGAGGCGTTTCTTTATAAATTAACGTCTTAATAAGAGGCGTTATTTTTAATTTGTTTTATTTCGTCCAATTAACCCTATTCCTTTTATATATATTACTTCTGTAATATATATGTTTTAATTCATTTCAATTATTCATTTATTAGGGTTGCTACACCCTCCCCCACTTAAAAAGAATTTGGTCCCCAAATTCAATATATATATAATTATACACGTGGAGAGTGTAGGACATATACCTCTTAGAATAACTCGGGAAATCGTTTCTTCATAGATTCCTCGGTCTCCTATGTCGCTTCGTGTTCAGGATTCTTATTCCATTGCACCTTAAGCATGGGAATAACCTTATTCCTTAGAGCTCGTATTTCTCGATCTAATATCTTTAAAGGCCTCTGTTCATATGTGAGATCTTTCTGGATCACCAGATCTCCATGCTCAATAATATGTGACGGATCGTGCACATACTTCTTCAACATAGATATGTGAAATACATTGTGTACCTCGGACAACTGAGGAGGCAACGCGATGCGATAAGCAACCTCGCCAACTCTTTCGAGTACCTCAAATGGTCCGATGAATCTTGGCGTAAGCTTGCCCTTAACACCAAATCTTCGTATGCCACGTCCAGGGGATATTTTAAGAAATACATGATCTCCAACCTGGAATTCAAGATCTCTTCTCCTGGTATCAGCATAAGCCTTTTGCCTTGTCTGAGCAACTTGTAATCTTTCTCTGATTACCTGTATCTTCTCAGTTGTATCCCTTACCATGTCTGGACCTAATAGTTGTTTCTCTCCAACTTCGTTCCAACATATGGGAGATCGGCAACTCCTTCCGTATAAGGCTTCGAAAGGTGCCATTTGGATACTAGCTTGGTAGCTATTATTATATGCAAATTCAACTAAAGGTAAGTGGTCATGCCAGCTTCCTCCAAAGTCAATAATGCATGCCCTCAGCATATCTTCAACAACTTGATTAGTTCGCTCGGTTTGACCATCCGTTTGTGGGTGAAAAGCAGTACTAAAGTTGAGCCTTGTTCCCAACGAATGTTGTAATCCCTTCCAAAAATGAGAAGTAAAACGGGGATCTCTATCAGACACGATTGAGACAGGAATTCCATGTATCCTGACTATTTCTTTGATGTATAGTGCAGCTAGCACATCAATTGACCATCGGCTTTTGATTGGCAAGAAATGTGCCGATTTAGTCAATCGGTCAATGATAACCCAGATTCCATCATGTCCTCCTTTAGATTTAGACAAACCCATGATGAAGTCCATACCAATATCCTCCCATTTCCACTTAGGAATATCTAGAGGATGTAGTTTTCCCGCAGGCTTTTGGTGTTCCGCCTTGACCTGTTGGCATGTGAGACAGCGTGATACATAGTCCGCTATTTCTCTTTTCATATTGGGCCACCAAAAGTTCCTCTTTACATCTTGGTACATTTTAGTTGATCCAGGATGAATAGTGTATCTTGATCTGTGAGCTTCATCTAAGATCTTCTTCTTTAATTCCGGACAATCGGGTATACAAGTTCTATCTTTGAACGATAATCTTCCATCAGAAGTTAGTTGAAAATCAGATTGTCCTTCTAATCTGCCTTTGATTTCTACTAATATAGGATCATCATCCTGAAGTGTTTGTATCTCAGATAACAAATCTGACTGTATGCTTACATGAGATAGTGTGACAAATTTGGATTCCGTGTCCAAGCTTATATTGAGCTCGGAGAATTGTTCAAGTAACCTCCATTCTTGCATCATACAATTTGCTATCATTGCTCTCGGCTTTCGACTAAGGGCGTCAGCAACATAATTACCCTTTCCGGGATGGTATTCTATATTGAAGTCGAAGTCCTTGAGATATTCTAGCCAGCGTCTTTGTCTCATATTTAGCTCCTTTTGTGAAAATAGATATTTGAGACTTTTGTGATCGGAGTATACAGTAAACTGTGCTCCATATAAGTAGTGTCTCCATATCTTTAGGGCAAATACTACCGCGGCCAGTTCTAAGTCATGGACGGGGTAATTCTCCTCATGCTTCTTCAGCTGACGTGAAGAGTATGCTATGACCTTTCCTTGTTGCATTAGGACACATCCGAGGCCAATGCCAGAAGCATCAGTGTAGACCTCGAATTTCTCTCCTTCTATCGGTAGAGCTAAGACCGGAGCTGTGGTGAGATGATCCTTGAGAGTTTGAAAACTTCTTTCACATTCCTCACTCCATTCGTATCGGATCTCCTTGCGAGTTAACCTTGTAAGGGGCACGGCGATCTTAGAGAAATCTTTGATGAATCGCCGATAATAGCCTGCAAGACCTAAGAAACTTCTGATCTCGCTCGCATGAGTGGGTCTTTCCCAGTTTCTTACAGCTTCAACCTTTGACGGATCTACAGATAACCCGTCCTTGGATATGACATGTCCGAGAAAAGCCACTTCTTCAAGCCAGAACTCGCATTTGCTGAGTTTAGCATATAATTGATTTGTCCTCAAGACTTGCAATGCAATCCTCAAATGCTCTTCATGTTCTTCCTTAGTCTTAGAATATATCAATATATCATCAATGAAGACTACTATGAATTGATCCAAGTAAGGCCTAATATGCTATTCATTAACTGCATAAAGGCAGCAGGGGCATTTGTTAGTCCAAAAGGCATAACAACAAATTCGTAATGGCCATACCTGCTTCTGAATGCGGTCTTGTGAATGTCATCATCCTTGATTCTTAATTGATGATATCCCGACCTGAGATCAATCTTGGAAAAATATTTGGATCCTGAAATCTGATCAAATAACTCATCGATTCTCGGCAGTGGATACTTGTTCTTGATAGTAAGATGATTCAACTGTCGATAGTCGATACACAATCTCATGGATCCATCCTTCTTCTTTACAAATAAGACTGGTGCTCCCCACGGGGAAGTACTTAGTCTAATAAACCCTTTTCGGATTAGTTCCATCAACTGCTCCTTCAACTCCTTGAGTTCAGCAGGGGACATTCTATATGGTGCCTTTGAAACAGGACCAGCACCAGGGACTAAGTCAATGGTGAAGGCCACTTCTCTTTGAGGGGGTAATCCCGGCAAATCTTCTGGAAATACGTCTGGGAATTCTCGTACTACTTGAACGTCTTCTATCTTGGTTTCCTTAGCTTCTTTAACAGTGACAAAAGCAAGGAAGGATACACATCCTTTCCTGACGAGCTTGCTTGCTCGAAGAGCCGAAATAAGAGGGGATTTGCTTCGACTCTTAGGACTAGTATAAGTCAGTTCCGGAAATTCCTTGAAAACAATCTTGCTATCACGGCAATCAACCGTTACCTGGTATTTGGATAACCAATCTGCTCCTAGTATAACATCATACTCTTTTAGATCTAAGCAGATAAGATCAATAGGAAAATTCTTTCCTCGAACCAATACCTCACAGTTTTGGTAATGATGTGTGATATCCATCTCGTTTCCGAGAGGAGTAGATAATATTAACTTCATCCATTCTGGTTCTAGAGGTAATGGGTCAGCAAACTTCTTGGAAATAATGGAATGCGATGCACCCGTATCAAATAAGACATGTGCATATTTGGAACAAATTTTTAATGTACCTTCCACCAATCCGCCTTCTTCTTCTGGTTCGGTCTCTTGGATTGCATGAAGACGCGCGTTCCTTGTCACTGGGCGTTTACCCTCACCGTCTTGGTCATTCATTAATGGACAATCGGGAATCCGATGTTCACGACTCCCACAACGGAGACATGCTCCTAATTTCCTCCAGCATTCTTCTGTTTTGTGACCAGCCTTGTCACAATGCTTGCATACTACGTTCGAAGGGGTAGTGGTGATAGAGAAAGGCTTGGTTTTCTTGAATTTCTGATCTTGAGAGGAAGAACCTCCATTATTGGGCCTCTTCTTAAAGTTGGGTTTGAAAGAACCCGAACCCGTGACTTGTTCCTTCTTGTCTTTTCCACGGATCCTATCAGATAGTTCCATGGCATCTTCAAGTAATTGAGCTCGGCGTACTATTTCAGAATAAATTTGGATGTCCATAGGCGCCAATTGAGTAATATAGTGGGGCCTAAGCCCATTAAGAAACCTACGGGCTTTCATCTTTTCCGTGCTAATTAAATGCTTAGCATATCTAGACAGTCTAGAGAACTGTGCTTCATAATCAGCCACCGATAAAGATCTTTGCTTTAATGCGGCAAATTCGGCGGCCTTCTTTTCCTGGACCCTATCAGAGAAATATTTGGCGTTGAAATATTCAACGAATTCTCCCCATGTAACTTGAGTTGGGTCAATTGTAGCTTCAATCGACTCCCACCAGCATCTAGCATCCTTTTCTAACTGGAAGGTAGCTAATAAGACTTTGTCCTGATCCGTGCATTGCATAACACGGAATATACGTTCAATCTCCCGAACCCAATGCTCGGCATCGTCTGGATCGGTCGATCCCATGAACTTCGGGGGATTCATATTCTTGAATGCTTGGTGTAAGCTTCCAGCTCGTGGAGCACCACCTTGTGCTACCTGTTGTAGCACTTGGGTCATCCCTTGAAGGGTACGCTGCATGTTGCACCATTGAGCACGTTCGGCAGCCATTATCCTACAATTACAATAGCTATGTTAGAATTATATCACTATGATCTTATAAAGGACTCATTGATCATTTAACCCTTGGTTCTACCCACTCTCACTTGGTTAAAGGTTTTGAAACCTATCCTTGGACTTGGGTTTCCTAGGAATTGAATACCTTAGGCTCTGATACCACAAAGACTGTCACGCCCCGAGCGCGGAAGATACCCGGAGATGCGCGACGTGTCTATATCAATCATGTCAATCAGAGTGGTCGTGTATTCGACACAAAGACAGAGATGCGTAAAATAGCAAGATAACCCAATCCTTTATTTCATAATGGATAGACTATTACAAATCCAATACTCTGTTTAACAAAAAGGAAAAGAATACATATTTGACTCAAGAAACTATGGAAAAGACTAGACGACACTTGTAGAAGCTCTATCACTTTCACTCTTGATCATTCCCATCCGATTGACTTCCATCGTCGTCGGACTTACCTGAAAAGTAAAAAGGGACAAACGGAATGAGCGAACGCTCAGTAGGAAATTATATCTCAAGTACTAGCAAGGGGTTTAAGTAATTACATTTTCATGAATGCAATAAAGCTATGCATGCCCGCTTGAAACGACAAGATGGATAGAATGTAGTATCAAGGAAATAAGATGGATTAAATTAAGAACATTCACAAGATAACAAGTTTATACAAGATATTCAAGCAAGTACATTTAACAAATCATGTCAAGAACTTTGGCTATCATGTATCAAGCAAGTAAATTACCCTTTTTCGGGCCACGCATTTCATTTCATGTCAAGTACGAGTCAAGTACAAGATGTGTGTGGAATGTCCAATCAAGCAAGTCAAGTACTCGGTATAATGCCAGATACCTTATCATTTTAACTCCCATGGGCACAAGTACTTTCGGGTGCTCCTCCCAGGACCAGATCGGGCCCTATATGCATGCATTTATCATGTATTTTTGACATCCACTCTTGTTTAGATAGCCAATATAGAGTTTCAATATTCAAGCTTGTAGACCTGTATGACAACTTTGATAGAATAGAGTCCAAAAATATGACAAAGGACATAGATTGGCGATAATACGGTATAATCACGATATCGATAAAACTAGGTAGAATATGGTTCCTTTAACTTAGGTACCATGACAAATCAATATGGACATTCTTTATATAGAATTGAGGTCCACATAAACATAAGATCAAGCAAGATACCCTCATTCTTATCATAGAATTGGGGTTTACAAGAACGACATGATATGGCATGATATCATCATCCCATTAAGAATTTCTTATGATATACTCATTGTATAATCATAAGGGCCGGTATACCATGTTTCTTTAGATTGACATGGCAAGGATCGTGTAATGGGTTTTTAGGGTACAACCAGCTCAGTCGGCCTTGAGGGAATCCAAGGCTACGAGGAGTCTTACGGAGGTCTCTATGACTAACTCGCTAGTCCAAAGGAACGGAATGTCCAATGGAGAGCTTGTATGTCAATGAGAATTGAGTGTGATCGATGAAACAACGTGAAAACATGGGACTATACTCACGGAGTGGAGAATAGTGCCGATATATATATATATTATAGCATATGAAACGATCGATTAACAGCACGGATAAAAACTCAGTTTACAGTAAAATAACGACTTAGGTCAAGTCATTTCTCAAGTAATTAACGCCTAACATAGGGGCGTTTACATATTTCTATTTTACAGAATTTTCAATAATCTCATTAATTTATGAAAAACACGCCCTTGTCCGGGGCGTTTTTCAAGTAACTAACGCCTAGTATCAGGGCGTTTATATATGTTCCATTTCGCAGAATTTCATTATTTCAATACTCTATCTAAAAAGCGCCCTGGACAGGGTCGTTTCTTCATATTTGACGACTACTGCTGCAGGCATCTCATGAATTACGGATTTGACAGAATATAAATAAGTTGCAGGACTTATATAAGACACGCCCTGGGAAGGGGCGTTACTGGCTTAACTCTATGTTTCAGAACATACCAGGACTCTGGATAATACGCGCCTAAGCAAGGGGCGTTACTTTTAAAGTCACGCCCTATGATGGGGCGTTAATACGTGGAAAACGACCTTGTACAGGCCGTGAATTCAAGAAATTGCAGGACATTAGATTTGGAGACAGGATCATGCATTAATAATCAAGGTTTCATATATAATCCGTTCTTAACATTCTTAAGTCATGATCTCGTAAAATTAACGCCTGTGTACAGGACGTTTCTTAATAAATTGACGACCGCTGTTATGGTCGTTTATTTTAAAATAGCGCCCTATTCCAGGGCGTTTCTTTCAAACAATTCAGAAAAACACACCGAAACCATATATATAGACCGTATGCATGCCATGCTTATATAATATTTTTCATTAATTTTTTGGGCTACAGTATCTTGAGAAAATCCTACCTTAATATGATTGAACTTGACGAAGGGTTTGAAGGATCGGAAACTTCAACCGCAACTTACGAACAGTGGTATCAAGGAGAAGAACTGTAGTTTTCCTATAAGAAAAGAAGAAACATTAGTATTTCTTCATACTTTCTGACCGAAAGGAAAAAGGAAAAAGAACAATACCTTTGTTCTTCACGTACGCCGCCTTCTTAACCTATAACAGAAGAAGAAGATGAAGAACAGTTAGTTCTTCATGCAACAGACGTAGAGAATTAGAGGAACTATTCCTCTCTCACGTACCTTGCAGACTCCGAACGCCAAATAGCGTTGTAGGGTTCGAGCAGTAGGTTATTTATAGGGATTTTGGAAGTCCTATTAAAAGTAGTGTTTGATTGAGGGTAACATATCCCTAACAGAGTCCTTACTCTAATATATAAAAGACGCCTTCTGGGAAGACGTAAAATAGAAACTAGACGCCCTCGATGAAGGCGTTAAACGAAAAAGCGCCTCTGGGTGAGGCGTTACTTTAGGAAAAATAATCAAACAATCACTGTAGCAACCCTAATAAATGAATAATTGAAATGAATTAAAACATATATATTACAGAAGTAATATATATAAAAGGAATAGGGTTAATTAGATGAAATAAAACAAATTAAAAATAACGCCTCTTATTAAGGCGTTAATTTATAAAGAAACGCCTCTATCCATGGCGTGAATAAAGAAAGGACGCCCACACCTACGGTCGTCAGTTCTCACGCGACCAAATGGGTAAGTAAAAGAAACGCCCCTATCTTGGGCGTGTTTTAAAACACAAAACGCCCTTTTTCAAGGCGCTTTTTAATAAACGCCCTTATGCAAGGCGTTAATTAAAGAATACACGCCCTGACCAAAGGCGTTAAGTCAGTTCGTGACTCGTTCGAACCCAGAGCTTATCCAGGGAAAGATTAACCTAATCTAGTAAGTGTCTATTAGAGTAAGGACTCTGTTAGGGATATGTTACCCTCAATCAAACACTACTTTTAATAGGACTTCCAAAATCCCTATAAATAACCTACTGCTCGAACCCTACAACGCTATTTGGCGTTCGGAGTCTGCAAGGTACGTGAGAGAGGAATAGTTCCTCTAATTCTCTACGTTTGTTGCATGAAGAACTAACTGTTCTTCATCTTCTTCTTCTGTTATAGGTTAAGAAGGCGGCGTACGTGAAGAACAAAGGTATTGTTCTTTTTCCTTTTTCCTTTCGGTCAGAAAGTATGAAGAAATACTAATGTTTCTTCTTTTCTTATAGGAAAACTACAGTTCTTCTCCTTGATACCACTGTTCGTAAGTTGCGGTTGAAGTTTCCGATCCTTCAAACCCTTCGTCAAGTTCAATCATATTAAGGTAGGATTTTCTCAAGATACTGTAGCCCAAATAAAATTAGTGAAAAATATTATATAAGCATGGCATGCATACGGTCTATATATATGGTTTCGGTGTGTTTTATTATATCTGCTGTCTCCTTGTTCTATCTGATAATTCGCGCCCTCCCCTTTGGGCTTCTTTTTATTTGGCAGCGCCTCACACCAAGGCGCGTGTTTCCTCGACCGTGTGCACCACTAATATTTGACGCCCTTTTATAAAGGCATCCTTTTCACATTACGCGCCTCACACCAAGGCGCGTGTTTTTTTTTGCACTGCCTGTGGGCCACCACAACGATTCACGACAGCCACGCTATCATCTATTTTGTTGGTAGAGACCGTTGCCAGGTCGTCTCTTTCCTGTGGGTTTACAGAACCCTCCTGTCTGTGGTTTTTCATGCTGGGTTCATGCTTATATTGATCATTTGATTGCATTGCTGTGATTGGCTCATATTACCCTGCATTTTTGTGGCATTTGGTTGAGAGACCTCCTCTCTCTACACTAGGATTCCACACACCTCTCTTGGAATCGGGACAACCCTCCATTGAGCATTCCGTCTCTTTGGATCGGAAATCCCTTTTCCAAGACCTCCATAAGTCCCCGCACCCATGGATTCCCTCACGGACGCTGGGCAGGTTGTACCTTTGAAGTGCCCGGAGTTTAGAAGAACCTATCGTTGGTGAGAAAAGAGAAAGAACCTAGTTGACACGGAGGCTACACTTGGATACAAAACTAGGTTTCACTTTGAAAAAGGAGCGAATTATTCTGAAAATTAATCCACTCTAATCTCAAGATAACACTAAAATCTTGCGCTCATCTCAACTTGATTGCATAAACTTGGTTGGGTTGATTTGCTTAAGCTTGTTTTGATTGGGTGGTTGATTGTGATAATTCCTTCATAAGCTTTCTCTCTTTTTAAGCATGCAACTCCGTCCAGGTAAGATCATCAACATGGCGGGCTACGGGTATTCATATGATGATGAGGATGAGAATGTTTTTGGTCAATATGAAGTCCCCCTCTAAGATTCCATCTATCATGAGAGAAATTACCCTCTTCATTCCCGTTATCCGCAAGTTCATGTGGTTGACACCACTTCCAAAGAGGTTGAGCCCTCTTCTCAGGCTGTGCCTTCCAACACCTCCGGGAATTCTTCCCCATCCATTAATGTCACCGATTTAATTCAAGCTTTGTCTCAGTTAGATGAGTCCCAGCGGCAGGCAGTTCAGGTCGCTTTGAAGGGGAAGTCCGTTCCCTCTTCCTCCTCTAATCCCCCTCCGGCCGAGAGTGGCCATCACCTCACTAATGACCAGGCGGTCTTACACAAACCTCCTTCCCGTCCACCAACGCTCGCTGCGGCCATGCCGGCCCAACAGGCGAGCTACTCAGCAGTTAGGCCTCAAGCTCTCCAACCTCCCCGAATTCTTCGGACGCCTATACCGCATTCTTTCATTCAAAATCCGGCCCTAGTCGAGTCTGATACTAATATTCTACTGCTTCAGAAGTTGGCTAGCATGGAAGAGCAACTTAAGAAAGTCACTGCGGCCAAGAACGCCCCAGAAATTTCGCTCCCCACACTGCCAGTTTTCCACCTGCCACCATCTGAGAAGCCGAATTTTCGGCGATATAATGGGACTGGTAATCCTTTCATTCATTTGAAGGATATTATGTACGAGACCTCCTTCTGGCAAGACAACAAGGCCTCTTTGGCCTATTTATTCAGGAGATCTCTAGAGGGGCCAGCCCTTGAATGGTTCTATTCGTTGGATCCTGCTGATGCCAGCGATTTTGATATTGTTCAAAAGAAGTTCTTGCAGAAGTATAGAGACCGGGTCGGACCTTCCCTCTCAGTCACAGATCTGGTTGCAGAGAAAATGAAGCCCGAGGAGGACTTCATCATATTTGCTGATAGGTGGCGTTCAATGGCCGAGAAGTTGAAAGACACTTTGGCGGAACAAGAACAAGTTAAGATGATAATTTCCAATGCAACTCCTCAGTTCCGGCACATCCTGGCCATGAACAGATTAACAACCATGGAGGAGCTCTATGAAAGAGCTCGTTATATTCAGATATAGATGAAGGATTCGCCCATTATGGGCATGTTTGAGCCGAAGCCACGGCTATTTAAGAAAAGCACGAATGTCAACAACAGCGGGCCCACGACCGAGGGCACCATTGCGAACGAGCAGGTTGGTGTAGTTGGCCACCCCCACTATCAATCTAACCCATGGCCTAACCCACCTCCACCACAAAATCCCCATTTCAACTCCACTCCACAACGCCAATTCACACCCCAACATTCCTTTGCTTCACCGCAAAACCAAGCGCCCCGCGCTGACCCTCCAGCTCCGCAACAGTACCACCAGGTACCACCACCTACCAACTATGGCCAACAACAACAACGGAGACTACCACTTGGCCCCAAAAGGGACCACTACCCTCCACTACCAGAAAGTCTCCAGGATATTTTTAATGCTTTAATGGCCGCCAACTTGCTCATGTTACCAAGGGAAAGAACAGCGTGGCCCGCCAATGTTGACACATCCCGTTACTGCGCTTTCCATCGTGCACCTGGTCACAACCTTGATCGTTGCTTCCACTTTAGAGATTACATTTATGACCTAAATGACCAGGGTGGCATCAATTGGGATGAGATAAGACAGTTCATCGCCACCATGAAAGAAAGAAGGTCTCCTCGACAGCAACAGGCTCAGCAGCCACAGCAACCAGCTCCACAGCAGCAACAACAAGCTCCAGCGCCTCAGCACGATATGGGGATCGTCCACAATCCACTGCCGGAGCACCCGCCAAACCAACACGTAAACCCTGTCACGTCTCTCCATGAGGTGGAGAGAGGGCAGGGATGGAATGAAGAAAACGCCTCTGTCGGGGCATTTCATCATAATCAAAATCAACCTCCGCGCCTCTTGCGCACCCCTTTTTCTTCTTCTACCCCCCAATTGAACCATTCCCTTTAGCGCCCCATTAATTCCCCTACCTCCACTTATCCTCCAACCTTGCCGGTTTGCCCCCTTCTTACCTGCTTACCACCTCCACGGCCTACACCACAACAAATCTCATCCACCACCAACCCTTCACCACTGCCCTCTAGGCCACTCCTTATCCGCCCGTCGCCGACGCCCGTTGCACCCTCCACCACTACTCCTCCACTGGCAAGGATCCCTCCACCATCGGCTCCCCCACCTTTTATGCCCAGATCTCTTCTCGTTCCACCCACCAATTCCCCCCGCATTCGGGTATCCCTTCCTACTCCTACGCCTCCTACGGGGGCATCTTCATTGAACTCTTCATCAACACCCCCTGTGGGGGCTCCTTCTTCAAACACTCCTCCATCGCTTATCAACACTAACACACCCTCTTCTTCTTCTAACCCTCCTCCCACACTTGCCCCGACAGAGGCACGTCAAGGCGTGGCGCCGCTCCGCAGTGGACGGATATTCCACCGCATTTTTCCACAGAGAGGGTTAGAGCCCGCGCAGGGGCCGCAAGAACAGGAACAGGAACAGGAACAGGAGTCCGTACCAGGCACAGAATACGACTTGTTAAAGCATTTGGACCGGACTTCGGCAAGAATATCAATTCTAGAACTGATCAAGAGGTCGACTACTCATCAGATGGCTCTAAAGGAATACCTGCAGAAAGTCATGGTCAATGAGGACATTCCAGTCGAGCAGATAACCGCAGTCTTAACACCTACTGGCAGTCAACCAGCAATCACTTTTTATGAGCATGAGTTGGCACCGATCTCAGCAAGAAAATATGCTCTATGCATCACAGTTGATATCAATAAGGTGGCTGTACAACAGTGTTTGGTGGACACTGGGGCATCCATCAATGTCTTGCCGCCGAGCACTTTGAAGTTGTGTGGCATTTCAGAAAGCCAAATGCGGCCGTCCACCATAACGGTCACTGCATATGATAACACGAAGAAGCCTCCTCTAGGCATGATTACTTTAAAAGTAAGTTTGGGTCCAGCAACAATCACAGCTGATTTTCATATTTTGGACATGGATCCAACATTTAATGGCATTCTTGGCCGTCCCTACATCCAGCAGCTTGATGCAGTGCCCTCTACAAATCATCAATGTCTCAAGTTTCCACACAAGGGCCGCATCATCAAAGTTACCAGTATGCCAATTCTGCCAGAAGAGGATATTCATGTGGCTTCATCGGTTCCTTCTATTTGGCCTGCCAATAAGCCATTGTTATCTGTATTGGACATCCCTCGCTCACGGCCAATGCCGCCCGAGACAGTCACGACAGTTGCTATGACACCCTTGCCTTCCAAGGGGAAGAAGAAGAAAAGCATGATAAACACCCCTGGCTGGAACATTTTAATAAAAATGGGGTATCAAAATGGCAAAGGTCTGGGCGCCAATTGTCAAGGCAGGATTAGGCCTGTAAAGCCTCGAAAATTGATTGCAAGAGGAGGTTTGGGCTATAAAGGGCCGGGCAAAAATGAAGATGAACCATGGGCAGTTATGACATCTACATTAAAGACAGATCGCCAGCCGCTTACCTGGACGTTGCAGACACATTTTGTCACGGGTGGCGTTCAGAATAATGAGCAGACTACAATAATCACTTCCATATTAGACTATCAAGATGTTCATGCTAGACAGTTTGCTCGTCATATTGCCCCGCTGGCCACATATAAAGCCCTGGAGTCCTTAAGGCCTGACAAAAGAAGGAAAATGGATGATCCGGAATGCGACTGGTACAGGTGGTTTGATATGAATGATATCACTATTTCCTTGAGCCGCCTCTTTATGCCGACTGATCCGGAATGGCCGCCACTAATACACAAATTGATTGAAATGCCAGCTGCAATTACAGATAAGAGGCAGTTGCTGAATGATTACACAGACATTGGGGAGCCGGATATTCCGTTTGAAGAAGGTTTCACGGTGGACAGGCCGTGGGCCGGCCTCTTTTCCCTCACTTCCATGCATCCGTCTCTTCTAGCTTCCCTACATTCTCAATTGTTCTCTCGCGTGCCGAGACCGCCGCCAATTATGATCAACTTTTCTCCAGATTCACTGCAGATTTCTCTCCCGATTCCCCCCTGGCTCCTCGAGCAATTCTCCAAACTCTCCATCACACCCCCACGCGGGTCATCTCTAATTCAATCTTTCTCCAAGCTTTCAATCTCCACTCCTCCCGTTGTTCTCCCTTCACATTGTTTTCTTCTAGAAAAAGGAAAATAAAAATAAGGATAAAAATAAAAACGAAAAAAAAAAACGTCTAAATTCCAACTCTTTAGTCCTCCATCTCCGTTGAGGAGACTTCTTATCTCTTTTCCGAGTGTATCCCGACCCAGGGGCCACTCTTCCATGACTCATTGATAAATCTTTTCTCCCCCTCTGGTGAGGGATCTCCTGCTGTATCACCTCCTGTATCCACTTCTTCACCTCCTTCCTCTTTTTTAGCTTATTCTAATCAAGCTAGTTGTTCTTCTTCTTCTAATAAAATTCATGGGGTAGATTCTCATAAGAAATCCAAGGGTAAGCAGATTCCGCGTAGATTTCTGTTGGAGCTAGCCAAAAGGTGCCAGGCTTGTTTAGCTCTTTCGGAATTTGTAGAGGATCCGATTGTCCTACCAGAATTGGAATATGAGGATATTGTTGTTTCTTATAAGGGTTTGGGTGTCTACGAGATTATGAATGATGAAGACCCTATTGAAGAGGGGGATGAAAGTTATGAAGAATATGAGGACGAGGCTGATGCCTTTGCCAGTGGCATGAGAAGATTCGATGAACCATCAGTCTCTGTAGAAGAGCCTACCAAAGAAATTAATTTGGGTACCGACGAAGACCCTAGAATTGTCCTCATCAGCAAGAATTTGCCGCCCTCCGAAGAGGAGGCACTTATTTTGGTTCTTCAAGAATACAAGGAAACGTTTGCATGGAGTTATGAAGATATGCCTGGATTAGACCCTGCGCTCATTGAACATCGGCTTACACTTAAGCCAGGGTCTGTCCCGGTCAAGCAACGGTTGAGGCGTTTCCACCTTAATATGGCTTTAAAGATGAAAGAAGAGGTCGACAAACTCCATAAGGCTAGATTCGTTAGAGTTGTCCTCTACCCTAACTGGGTGGCTAACATCGTCCCGGTTATGAAGAAAGATGGAAAGGTTTGGATCTGTATAGACTTTCGGGACCTCAACCGTGCGTGTCCTAAAGATGATTTTCCCCTCCCTCATATTGATGTACTGATTGATAATACGGCAGGATTCGAGACTCTCTCTTTCATGGATGGCTTTTCAGGTTACAATCAGATTCGTCTGGCTGAAGAAGATCAAGAGAAAACATCATTCACTACACCATGGGGCACATACTGCTATGTGGTCATGCCCTTTGGACTCAAGAATGCTGGAGCCACCTATCAGAGGGCTATGATGGTGATTTTTCATGACATGATTCATATTTATATTGAAGTGTATGTGGATGACCTGGTAGTAAAATCAAGGACAAGGATTGAGCATCCTGGGGTTCTAGCTAAGGTCTTGCAAAGATCACGAGAGTATCAGTTGAAGATGAACCCCAAGAAATGTGTATTTGGTGTTTCATCAGGGAAGTTGCTTGGTTTCATTGTTAGCAAGAGGGGAATTGAAGTTGATCCCAATAAGGCAAAGGCCATCAGAGATATGTCTCCTCCCAAGAATCTGAAGGAAGTGCGAGGACTAATCGGGAGGTTGCAATTTATCCGTTGCTTTGTCTCCTAGCATTCACAAAGATGTAGGCCGTTTTACGAGCTTACTAAGCCGGGAGTCAAGTTTAATTGGGATGACAAGTGTCAGGCAGCCTTTGATGGATTGAAGGATTATTTGGCTAATCCTCCTGTCCTGAGGCCGCCAATTCCAGGCAAACCACTCGTTCTCTATGTCTCAGTCCTGGATGACTCCGTAGGTGCTGTCCTAGCTCAAGTGGATGAAGAAGGTAAAGAGAGGGCAGCATACTATTTGTCTAAACTTCTTAACCCCTGTGAGCAGAGGTACTCAGCCATGGAGAAAACTTGCGTTGCTTTAGTCTGGGTAGTTCAGAAATTAAAACACTATTTCCTAGCTCACGAGGTTCACCTCATTGCACGCATGAATCTGATTAAATTCCTCCTTGAGAAATCTGTCCTCACTGATCGATTAGCACGCTGGCAAAGCTTCCTCTCTCAATTTGACATCACTTACATTCAACAGAAAGCTATCAAAGGCTACGCCATTGCCGAACATCTTGCTCATCACCCTCTTCCCCGCTTTGATCCTGTCAATTCGGAGTTTCCAGACGAAGAACTAATGTCCATTAATCAACCCCACGATCCTATGTGGACATTACATTTTGATGGAGCTCTAAATTCCCAGGGAAGAGGGATCGGCATGGTTCTTTTAACACCAGAAGGGGTCACCATCCCATTTGCTGCTCGGCTCACTTTTCCTGTCACGAACAATATAGCTGAGTATGAGGCTCTTTTGGCCGGTCTTCAAACCGCTCATCGATATGCTGTCACCCATTTGAGGATTGTTGGTGATAGTCAGCTTATTCTGCGCCAGGTGCTCGTCAAGTGCCGCACTATCAATCCCAAGCTCAAACCCTACCAGGAACTTGCTTCAGCTTATGCCAAGCTCTTCACCAAATTGATTTTCGTCCATGTTCCTCGTAGTCAGAATATCTTGGCTGACACCCTTGCCTCTTTAGCTTCGGCTTTAGTCTTCCCTCCTGAGCATGATTTTCATGTTCCCCTGATTCATCAGCGCGACACTCCAGCTATTAAGGATCGTGCGTTCCTCGATGTTAGGAATCAAGTGCTTGAAAAGGTTAAGCAAAGGGAAGCTCTCAAAGGCAGAGAGGTCATGCTTTTGGATTGGCAAGAAGAGTTGGCTGACGAAGAAAAACCTTGGTATTATGAGATTGCCAGGTATTGCAATAATCAGTCCTATCCCGAGGAAGCCACTGTGGAAGAGAAGAAAGCAATTAGAAGAGTGGCTCAACGGTATGTTTTGGTTGGAGGTGTGCTCTACAGGAGAGGGCTCACTGGTGTTTTGTTAAGATGCCTCGACGATGACGAATCTTGGAAGGTTGTGGAAGAGGCGCATTCTGGAGTATGCGGTTGTCACGCCCCGAACAAGGCGGAAATATCGGGACGTACAGTTAGGGACACGCTGGCAAGAGAGAGAACTAATCTAAAATAATACACAAGTGCTATAAGATGGAAATACTAAATGATCATTAACAAACCACAACTGATACAATAACCTCAAGTTCAACTTAATACAATTGGAATAATCAACCACTAAAACTCAATAACATGACTGAGACTAAAAGCTCTCCAAAACACAACTAGAGAAAGATAACACACTACTAACACACTAGAACTGATACACTCAAGACATCACTCCTGCCCTTCCCTATCGGTAAGCGCGTCACCTGAAAAGCCTAGAAAGGGGGGAAAACATAACTATGAGCTGACGCTCAGTAGGAAATAACAGACAGGTATAAGTGATTAATAGTTTAATTACATTTTAAAATGTCATGCTACAAATGATAAAAACAATAAAAAGATAACGATGATATCACGAAACAGAATTCAAAGATCTTGCAAGGTCAAGAAATATAATGAATAGAATAGTAAGACAAGAATTTACTATAGGAGATAACGATAAAAAGTTGGCCATATCAAGACAATTCAAGTCATGTCAAGCACGTATGTAATTTCATTTCCACGTCCAAGTAATAAGCAAGTAAAGTAACCACAAGTAGAGTCTAGAACAGTGAAGAGTGGAAAGTGAAAAGTAGTAGAAAGTAATGTAGAGAGTAGTGGAGAGAGTAGTGGACAGTCCTAGATTTAACACATGTCAAGTACTGATGCCAAATGCCACACCTAGTCATTCACCTCCCCGGGGGTACACGTAGTGTTCGGGCGCTCTTCCCAGGACCAGACCGAGCCCTTAATTGTTTGCCAGGCATTGATTTCTTTGGATCAAAGATCTCACGAATCTAGACTTCCATAGTTTATGGCCAGAATTCCAAGGTTTAAACTAAGTAGCAATAACAACTTCACGTAGGAAAGAGATTCATTTCCAGAATTTTAAGGTAAGTATAATCATCAAGGAGATCGAAACCAAGTCACAACAAGAGTTAATCGTGCTGCGCTACTGTAAAACAGTAGCAATCAAACAAGCTAATCAACATATTAATCCTAATCACCAAGTTAAGATATCATGATTAACCATTATCATTTGCATTAAGACAATTGCCAAGAAGCTGATTCAAGATGATAAGGCAAAGAACAACTCCCACAGGAGTGAAATAGAATGCATTAACAGAGATTTAGTTACACCATTAACCACTAATTGTGTGGGTTTCTATTTAATCTTGTATGCATTGAAATGAAGATGATAAACGGTGTGTTTTTACACTAAGTTTGCATGTATGGACCAATGTTAATTGAAACTAAAAAGGGTACATGAATAGGTCATTAGTTCCTCAAAAATGTAGTTTTCAATGTGATTAGGTTGAATGGATTGATTCCCCAATGATCCGGATTGATCCCCGGGTCAAAAACATCATTAATGGGGTCATACAGGGCATGGGTCGACCCGTTGGGTCGACCCCTGGCATTCCAGGAGCCTTCCTGGGTGTGGGTCGACCCATTGGGTCGACCCCTCAAAAAAAAGCTTCATAGGTCGACGCATTGGGTCGACCCCCTTCACTGGGTGCATGGGTCGACCCCATGGGTCGACCCCTACACTTCCAGAAGCGACGGGTGATTCCATAAACCATGAAAACTCAATGATTTGGGGTCTAAATGAGTTGGGATTTTAACCAAATGCTCTAGGGTTCTTAATATACATACTAAGGTCATAAAACAAGAGATTGAAACAAGAAATTTGCTGAAAACTCAATCGAAGCACAACCTATTTATGATGAATACATGAAGAACCTAGTTCTTGACACGCGTCTACTAAAACGTAGATTTCTCTCAATATACACAACGGAATGTGGGACTTTTTATATCAAAAGAAAGCTAACTTAATGATGAATCCAACCATATACTATAAGCCATATGTGGATCAAGTTATCTAATCCAAAAACAGCCCGAAAATCAAGCTTCTACTTGAAGAACATAATATACATCAAATTCTAGACATGCTCTTACTAAAAATTAAAATTCTCCAAGTATGCTCAATGAAATTTGGGGCTTCCTACGTTAAATGAAAGCTAACAACATGCTGATTACATCATGTAAGTTAATTAGAGTTTGGTTGTTAGATCCTACCTCAAATCGGAGAGAGAAAACTCAAACCCTAGGATGAAGAACACTTGGACAGCACCTCACAAAAAGCTCGATTTCTCCACGGACACCTAATGAAAATTGGGGCTTTTGCCACCAATGGATAGAGCTCGATGAGAGGAATAATTTTCTATACTCATGATCAAGATTTGGTTGAGAATTCCTACCTTAATCGATAGATCAAAGAAGGATGAAGGAAAGCCAACGGCCTGCTGACCCACCTCCACAAATCGAGCTAGATCTCTCAAGATCTGAAACTTCAGCGAACCCCATAGCAGCCAAACGAAAGAAGACTCGTAGGGCTTCATTTTGATAGCTAATAGAGCTTCTGGAGCCTTCGGAATTGGGAGTATTCGCTGCTGCAAGCTACGTGTTTAGAAACGACGCTGAAATCCTTGACTTGACCAAACTATGTCGGCAGCACGTTTTGGGGCTAGGTTTACCTCAAATTGATTGAGGGTAAATGTTCCTTACATTGTGGCCTTCCATTTGCCCTTGATTTCAGATCATTTGGTCGAGTATTGAGGTCAAATTTCGTGTTTTAAACTAAGGGTTAGGTATGGGTCAAAAGTGTGCACTTTTGGGTTTAAACTCTAAATAGATCTTACCACGGATTTACAATGGCCTAATGCCAGAAGGAAAAGTTGTTATCTACATCGACCTAAATCTATTTACTATTTTTACAGATTTTTCTAAGGTAGTCGGATTATTACTTATACTATTCCGTAAATAGTTAAATGTTAAGTTCGGAAAACTAAGTTCACTAATTCGGCATAATAAATGATTTTCTTAGGCTTAAATGTAGAAGACAAAGTTGCTAAACAAAACTAATTCTACAAGATGTGATTTTTGGGGATTTTTAGAAAATAGTTGAAAAATGACTTATTCTATTAATTAATTAATTAATCTAATTAATTTGGATAATTCTCATTAATTCGAATAACTTCAAATAAATTCCAAATAATTACAAATAACTTTCTAAATAAATTTCTAAAGAATTTGGGGTCTTACATCCTCCCCTACTTAAAGGAATTTGGTCCTCCAAATTCACTGCACTAAAACTGAGAGTAGAAAAAGATCGCTCACCTAGAATAGATCGGGATACCGCTTTCGCATAGTCTCTTCAGACTCCCATGTAACTTCTTCGGTCCCACGCCGACTCCACTGAATCTTGACCATCGGTATCGAATGATTCCGGAGTTGCTGTTGCTTCCGGTCCAGAATCTTGACAGGTCTTTCCTCATAGGTCAAATCTTCCTTCAGTTCAAAATCCACCTGCTGAATGATATGAGTGGGATCGTACACATATTTCCGCAACATATACACATGGAAAACATTATGTACGCCAGACAAATGCGGTGGTAAAGCCAGTATGTATGTCACCTCTCCCACTCTATCTAGAATCTCGAATGGACCAATGTACCTCGGACTCAGCTTGCCATGAATGCCAAATCTTAGGATCCCTCTCGTTGGAGAGACCTTTAAGAACACATGCTCGCCAACCTGAAATTCCAATGCTCTTCTCCTGTTGTCGGCATAACTCTTCTGTCTTGACTGGACTACTTGTAACCGGTCTCGGATAACACGGATGTTCTGTGATGATTCCGAAACAAGATCTGATCCAAGCCACTGTTTCTCACCTACCTCGTCCCAACACAACGGGGAACGACAACTTCTACCATATAGTGCTTCAAAAGGAGCCATCTGAATGCTAGACTGATAGCTGTTATTGTAAGCGAATTCAATTAATGCCAAATGCTCACTCCAATTACCACCGAAATCAATCATGCAAGCTCGCAACATATCTTCCACTATCTGATTGGTTCTTTCAGTCTGTCCATCTATCTGTGGATGAAAAGCAGTACTGAAATTCAGACGAGTACCCAAAGACTCTTGCAGTCCCTTCCAGAAATGTGAAGTAAATCTGGGGTCTCGATCAGATACTATATTCACTGGGATACCATGCAATCTCACCACTTCCTTTATATACAAGGCAGCCAATACATCAATCGTCCACTTGGACTTAATTGGTAAGAAATGAGCCGACTTTGTCAATCGATCGACAATCACCCATATCGCATCAAATCCACCACGAGTCCTAGGTAGACCCATAATGAAATCCATGCCAATGCTTTCCCACTTCCATTGGGGTATGTCGAGTGGTTTCAATTTCCCTACTGGTCTGAAATGTTCGGCCTTAACTTGCTGACATACCAAATATCTGCTCACAAAATCTGTAACTTCTCTTTTCATATTCGGCCACCAAAAGGACCTTTTCAAATCTCGGTACATCTTAGTGCCTCCAGGATGAATGGTATATCTGGATCTATGAGCTTCCTCAAGAATTTTGTTCTTTATTGTAGCCTCATCCGGAACACAAGTTCTGCCTTTAAATAATAATCTACCATCATCGGCCAACATGAAGTCAGGTCTGCTGCTCAAGCTTCCCTTGATCTCTACCAACTCGGGGTCATTATCTTGCAAGGACTTGATCTCTATCAATAATTCAGGTTTAAGTTGAATCTGAGCAATCAAGATTCGATCATTGTCAATATTAAGATCCAGACTAGATAATTGTTCCAACAACCTCCATTCTTGTAACATGAGACTTGACAATCTAGCTACCGGCTTCCGGCTTAATGCATCTGCCACAACATTACCTTTGCCAGGATGATACTCAATCGAGAAGTCGAAGTCTTTCAAGTACTCCAACCATCTCCGCTGCCTCATGTTGAGTTCCTTCTGAGAAAATAAATACTTCAAACTCTTATGATCTGAGAACACTGTAAAGGTTTCTCCATACAAGTAATGCCTCCATATCTTCGAAGCAAACACGACTGCAGCAAGTTCCAAATCATGAACAGGATAATTATCTTCGTGCTTCCTCAACTGTCTAGAGGAATAGGTAATCACCTTCCCATGCTGCATGAGTACATAGCCTAAGCCAATACCTGATGCATCAGTATAAACAACAAATCCTCCTTCACCAGAAGGTAAAGCCAAAAAAGGTGCAGTAGTCAAACACTCCTTCAGAGTCTGAAAGCTTCGCTGACAATCATCTGACCAATCAAACTTATTCTCCTTGCGGGTTAATCTTGTCATAGGTACCGTAATCTTAGAGAAATCTTGAATAAATCTTCGATAATAACCTGCCAGGCCTAGAAAACTTCTAACTTCTGTCACACTAGTAGGCTGTTCCCAATTCTTCACTGCCTCAACCTTCGAAGGATCAACAGAAATACCGTTCTTCGTAATGATATGTCCTAGAAAGGACACCTCTTGCAGCCAGAATTCACACTTACTGAACTTAGCATATAGTTGATGATCTCTCAACAATTGCAATGCCATTCTCAGATGTTCAGCATGTTCCACCTCATTCTTAGAATAAATCAGGATGTCATCAATAAAGACCATGACCCATTGATCAAGATAGGGCCGAAATGCATCGTTCATCAACTGCATGAAAGCCGCTGGTGCATTCGTTAGACCAAAAGGCATAACGACAAACTCAAAATGACCATACCTGCTGCGGAAAGCCGTTTTATAAATATCCTCTTCCTTAATCCGCAACTGGTGATATCCAGATCGAAGATCGATCTTAGAGAAATATTGAGCTCCCACTATCTGGTCAAATAACTCGTCAATCCTCGGCAAGGGATATTTGTTCTTGACAGTCTGCTGGTTTAATTGCCGATAATCAATGCACAGCCTCATCGAACCATCTTTCTTCCTGACAAATAGTACAGGGGCTCCCCACGGAGAAGTACTAGGACGAATAAAACCCTTCTCAAGTAATTCCATCAGTTGCTGCTTCAGTTCCCTAAGTTCCGCAGGAGACATACGATAAGGAGCCTTAGAAATAGGAGCTGTGCCAGGAATAAGATCAATAGAAAAGATAACTTCCCGCTCAGGCGGAAGTCCTGGTAGTTCTTCTGGAAAGACATCAGGAAAATCTCAGACAACAGGAATGTCCTTGATCTCCATCTGCTGCTCAGGAGTTGCACAAACAAAGGCTAGAAAAGCCTCACACCCATGCCTCAAAAGCTTATCAGCTTGAAGAGCCGAGATGAGCGGTACAGAGTTATGGTGCTTGACTCCCGTAAAAGATAAACCAGAATGTCCAGTAAAAGTCACTGAGCTAGAACTACAGTGAACATTGGCCTCATACTTGGCCAACCAATCTGCTCCTAGGATTACATCATAATCCTTCATGTCCATGCAGACCAAATCTGCTGGAAAGTTCTGTTCACCAATCATAACCTTACTAGAAGGATAGAAATACTGGATTGTTGATCTAGTGCCAATAGGGGTTGAAATCTCTAACGGAGTATTCATCAAAACAGGTTCCACAACTAATGACTTAGCAAATCTCCGAGAAATAAATGAATGTGTTGCACTAGTATCAAAGAGAGCAAATGCGGGCTTATCGATTATAGTAAGGGTACCTTCGACGAGTCCGCCATCATCAGAAATCCCAGTTTCATCTTCATGTAAAGCTTGAAGCTTGCCTTGTGGTTTCTTGAAGACTAGAGGTTTTGCCAGTGTAGCTTGTTCCGATATGAGAGGACAATTGGGGATACGGTGCTCCTTGCTTCCACATCGCAAACAGGCGCCTTGCTTGCGCCAGCACTCCTCTATCTTGTGACCCAGACGATCACAATAGTTGCACACGCCCTTGAATGGAACAATAGGGCCAGGCTTCTTGTCTTCATGCCTCGGCGTCTTGCCCTTCCACGATCCGGACCCGCTCCACGAACCAGGTCCACTAACAGGCCTCTTCTTGGTATACCCGGGTTTGACACTCCCGGAACCCGTAGGTAATTCTTTCTTGGTGCCTTTCCCACGGATTCTCTCCGTCATTTCAAGAGTATCCTCTAGAACTTGCGCTTTCCTTACCATCTCAGAATAAGTGGAAATCTCCATCGGTGCCAATTGGTTGATATAATGAAGCTTCAATCCATTGAGAAAGCGCTTCGCCTTCATCTTCTCGGTGGAAATGAGATGAGTAGCATAACGAGAAAGCCGTGCAAATTGAGCCTCATACTCTGCCACGGACAAACCTCGCTATTTCAAGGCCGTGAACTCTGCCGCTTTCTTCTCTTGCACTCTATCAGAAAAATACTTGCTGTTGAAGAGTTCTTCGAACTCTTCCCACATAACTTGCCGATCACCGAGAGTTGCCTTGATAGAATCCCACCAAGTACGTGCATCATGTTCCAGTTGAAATGTGGACAAAAGGACACGCTCCTGGTTGGTGCATTGCATAACTTCAAAGATTCTCCCCATCTCATCTAGCCAGTGCTCGGCTTGGTCAGGGTCAGTCGAACCAGCGAATCTAGGCGGGTTCATTCCGCGGAAGTTCCAGTATAGATCACCGGTGCCATGCGGTGCCGCTCCTGCCTGAGCTACTTGCTGAAGGGCCTGAGTAAGGCCTTGCACCGTACGCTATAGGTTCCTCCATTCAGCACGATCAGCTGCCATCTACACGAGAAATAGATTACTTAGGTTTAATCAAGATAAATAATTACACGATTAAGAAACGATCTTAACCCAAGTTTCTACCCATTCTCACCAGGTCAGGTCCTAGACTTTTACAAGGTTAGGGATCTAATGCACCTAGACACGACCAAAAACTTGGTACCTGACGGAGGTAATCGGTCCGAAGACCACTCGCGCAAGTGTGCGACCTTCCCGATAGGCGTAGCCTAACGTTCGGACAACACCTTTTGATATACCGATTATTGGGATGCAATACAAGAAAACCTAAAACTTAGGAAACCTAGGAATGTGAAACCTAGGCTCTGATACCAACTAAACTGTCATGCCCCGAACAAGGCGGAAATATCGGGACGTACAGTTAGGGACACGCTGACAAGAGAGAGAACTAATCTAAAATAATACACAAGTGCTACAAGATGGAAATACTAAATGATCATTAACAAACCACAACTGATAGAATAACCTCAAGTTCAACTTAATACAACTGGAATAATCAACCACTAAAACTCAATAACATGACTGAGACTAAAAGCTCTCCAAAACACAACTAAAGAAAGATAACACACTACTAACACACTAGAACTGATACACTCAAGACATCACTCCTGCCCTTCCCCATCGGTAAGCGCGTCACCTGAAAAGCCTGGAAAGGGGGGAAAACACAACTATGAGCTGACGCTCAGTAGGAAATAACAGACAGGTATAAGTGATTAACAGTTTAATTACATTTTAAAATGTCATGCTACAAATGATAAAAATAATAAAAAGATAACGGTGATATCACGAAACAGAATTCAAAGATCTTGCAAGGTCAAGAAATATAATGAATAGAATAGTAAGACAAGAATTTACTACAGGAGATAACGATAAAAAGTTGGCCATATCAAGACAATTCAAGTCATGTCAAGCACGTATGTAATTTCATTTCCACGTCCAAGTAATAAGCAAGTAAAGTAACCACAAGTAGAGTCTAGAACAGTGAAGAGTAGAAAGTGAAAAGTAGTAGAAAGTAATGTAGAGAGTAGTGGAGAGAGTAGTGGACAGTCCTAGATTTAACACATGTCAAGTACTGGTGCCAAATGCCACACCTAGTCATTCACCTCCCCGGGGGTACACGTAGTGTTCCGGCGCTCTTCCCAGGACCAGACCGAGCCCTTAATTGTTTGCCAGGCATTGATTTCTTTGGATCAAAGATCCCACGAATCTAGACTTCCACAGTTTATGGCCAGAATTCCAAAGTTTAAACTAAGTAGCAATAACAACTTCACGTAGGAAAGAGATTCATTTCCAGAATTTCAAGGTAAGTATAATCATCAAGGAGATCGAAACCAAGTCACAACAAGAGTTAATCGTGCTGCGCTACTGTAAAACAGCAGCAATCAAACAAGCTAATGAACATATTAATCCTAATCACCAAGTTAAGATATCATGATTAACCATTATCATTTGCATTAAGACAATTGCCAAGAAGCTGATTCAAGATGATAAGGCAAAGAACAACTCCCACAGGAGTGAAATAGAATGCATTAACAGAGATTTAGTTACACCATTAACCACTAATTATGTGGGTTTCTATTTAATCTTGTATGCATTGAAATGAAGATGATAAACGGTGTGTTTTTACACTAAGTTTGCATGTATGGACCAATGTTAATTGAAACTAAAAAGGGTACATGAATAGGTCATTAGTTCCTCAAAAATGTAGTTTTCAATGTGATTAGGTTGAATGGATTGATTCCCCAATGATCCGGATTGATCCCCGGGTCAAAAACATCATTAATGGGGTCATACAGGGCATGGGTCGACCCATTGGGTCGACCCCTGGCATTCCAGGAGCCTTCCTGGGTGTGGGTCGACCCCTCAAAAAAAAGCTTCATGGGTCGACCCCCTTCACTAGGTGCATGGGTCGACCCCATGGGTCGACCCCTACACTTCCAGAAGCGACGGGTGATTCCGTAAACCATGAAAACTCAATGATTTGGGGTCTAAATGAGTTGGGATTTTAACCAAATGCTCTAGGGTTCTTAATATACATACTAAGGTCATAAAACAAGAGATTGAAACAAGAAATTTTCTGAAAACTCAATCGAATCACAACCTATTTATGATGAATACATGAAGAACCTAGTTCTTGACATGCGTCTACTAAAACGTAGATTTCTCTCAATATACACAACGGAATTTGGGGCTTTTTATATCAAAAGAAAGCTAACTTAATGATGAATCCAACCATATACTGTAAGCCATATGTGGATCAAGTTATCTAATCCAAAAACAGCCTGAAAATCAAGCTTCTACTTGAAGAACATAATATACATCAAATTCTAGACATGCTCTTACTAAAAATCAAAATTCTCCAAGTATGATCAATGAAATTTGGGGCTTTCTACGTTAAATGAAAGCTAACAACATGCTGATTATATCATGTAAGTTAATTAGAGTTTGGTTGTTAGATCCTATCTCAAATCGGAGAGGGAAAACTCAAACCCTAGGATGAAGAACACTTGGACAGCACCTCACAAAAAGCTCGATTTCTCCACGGAAACCTAATGAAAATTGGGGCTTTTGCCACCAATGGATAGAGCTCGATGAGAGGAACAATTTGCTATACTCATGATCAAGATTTGGTTGAGAATTCCTACCTCAATTGATGGATCAAAGAAGGATGAAGGAAAGCCAACGGCCTGCTGACCCACCTCCACAAATCGAGCTAGATCTCTCCAGATCTGAAACTTCAGCGAACCCCACAGCAGCCAAATGAAAGAAGACTCGTAGGGCTTCATTTTGATAGCTCATAGAGCTTCTGGAGCCTTCGGAATTGGGAGTATTCGCTGCTGCAAGCTACGTGTTTAGTAACGGCGCCGAAATCCTTGACTTGACCAAACTATGTCGGCATCACGTTTTGGGGTTAGGTTTACCTCAAATTGATTGAGGGTAAATGTTCCTTACATTGTGGCCTTCCATTTTCCCTTGATTTCAGATCATTTGGTCGAGTATTGAGGTCGAATTTCGTGTTTTAAACTAAGGGTTAGGTATGGGTCAAAAGTGTGCACTTTTGGGTTTAAACTCTAAATAGATCTTACCACGGATTTATAATGGCCTAATGCCAGAAGGAAAAGTTGTTATCTACACATCGACCTAAATCTATTTACTATTTTTACAGATTTTTCTAAGGTAGTCGGATTATTACTTATACTATTCCGTAAATAGTTAAATGTTAAGTTCGGAAAACTAAGTTCACTAATTCGGCATAATAAATGATTTTCTTAGGCTTAAATGTAGAAGACAAAGTTGCTAAAAAAAATTAATTCTACAAGATGTGATTTTTGGGGATTTTTAGAAAATAGTTGAAAAATGACTTATTCTATTAATTAATTAATTAATCTAATTAATTTGGATAATTCTCATTAATTCGAATAACTTCAAATAAATTCCAAATAATTACAAATAACTTTCTAAATAAATTTCTAAAGAATTTGGGGTCTTACAACGGTGGTCATGTGAACAGCCAGATGCTAGCTAAGAAGATCATTAGGCTAGGTTTCTATTGGCCAACTCTAGAAGAGGATTGCTCCATCTATGTTCGAAGGTGTGTTAGGTGCCAACTGCACGCCGACAAAATTCATTCTCCTGCTTCTTCACTCCATCCTATGTCCTCCCCATGGCCTTTCTCCATGTGGGCTTTTGATATCATTGGACCTCTTGGTGATTCAAACCTCCTGACCAAACAAAAGTCGTTCATCCTCACGGCAACGGAGTACTTCACCAAGTGGGCGGAAGCGGAAGCTTACGTGGAGATTAAAGCATCAACTGTCTGCAAATTCATGATGAAGAACATCATCACAAGGTTCGGCATCCCGAGTACCATCGTCACCGACAATGGACCTCAATTTATCTCTCAAGAAATCAAGGAGCTCTGCAACAGGTACAACATTGCATTGCATCATTCTTCCCCCTATTATCCGCAGGGCAATGGCCAAGCAGAGGCCACTAATAAAACTTTGATAAAAATTGTCAAAAAGACGTGTGAGGCTAACAAATTTTCGGATTGGCCAGACAAGCTAGTTGAAGCTCTCTGGGCCTATCGGACTTCCATTCGTACCCCCACTGGGCAAACCCCTTTCGCCCTTACTTATGGAATGGAGGCGATAGTCCCTTACGAGATTCTCATTCCCTCTCTGCGAGTACAATTTGACAAGGAACTCTCTATTGATGAGCGTCGGGATTCACTCCTTGCTCAATTGGAACTCCTAGATGAGAAGCGTTTGGTCGTCGCTGAGCATGCGCGCATTTATCAAAACAGGCTCTCGCATTTTTATCAAAAGAAAGTGATTGAGAGAAAATTCAAAATCGGTGAGATGGTAATTAAAAGAATTTTTGTAAAGCCCGGTGGGCCTCGCTCAAAACTCCAACCCAATTGGGAAGGACCGTTTGTTATAAAAGACGTTTTTCCTGACAATGCTTATAAACTGATTAATGCTGAAGGATAAGAGTTGACTCACCCTTGGAATGGTTTGTATCTTAAGAAATACTACCCTTGATTCAAAAATCTAAAAAATATATATATATAGAGTAATTTTCAAAATCCAAAAAAAATGAAAATTGATTCAAAAAATCCAAAACAAAGTGGTAAGTTTCCAAAGACCAAAAACAAAAAAAATAGAAATTCCAAAAAGAAAACAAACAAAAATAAAAGAAATTCTTCAAAATCAAAAGAGATCAAAATTGGTGCGATGGCACTCGAAGGATCAAGGTCCGAAAGGTCAAAATTCAGAATTCATTCATCAGTCTTGCTAACTTAAAAGGGGGTTGATTCCCGCACACACTACACGCTTTATTCTTGAACTCAAGCAGTGCAAAATCCGATGGGAAGTCAAAAACCTGACTAAAAGTTAAAGACAATACCCGTTCTTTTCTTCTTCGGCCCATAAGGGAGGAAGGGAGACCTCAGGGTAGACACGCCAAGCCTATCCGCCGCCCTAGTAGGTGGAAGTCAAGGCCCAAAAGGGAGCAAATGCCACAAAAGCCCAAGTACAATTAGGTTGTTCATTAATGCAAGTCGATTCCAGAGTGAAAGTCAAATGGTGAAAAGAAAAGCATGTCAAGAGGGCAAAGTCCCCGCAAGGAAAACCTTGGGCGTATGCGTGCAATATAAAAGAGGCAAAAAGGCAACAAATTTCCCTACGCCAAAGACCGAACCCCAACAGGCATTGGGTAGGGGAGGTAACTTTACCTTGAGCATCTCAGCATCCCTTATGGGCTTCCCTTATATTTTCTTCCATCCTTTCTATGTGGTAAGTCACGAACTGGCAAGATGGGCAAGACGGACTTAGGAAATTGCACTGTACGAAATCTCGAATACAAGTCAACTATGATCACGTCAACTCTCTTTTCATTACTCAAGAAAGGTTAATGAATTTTAGATGGTGACCGTGTAGGACCCGTGGTTTTGATAGCCCTGTCAACCCATTTTTGCAGAATAATTCAATTAACGCCTTTATCTAAGGCGCGTGCAAGTTAATTAACGCCTTCGATAAAGGCGCGTTCTATAGAATAACGTCCCTGAGCAGGTCGTTACTTTCTCGAAAATCAGATTCCCTTTTCAAATTCACGCCGTCTTCTAGGGCATCTTTTATGCGAACCACGACCTTATCTAAGGCGCGTTTTTCAAAAAAAATAACAAAAAAAAATATAAATGAGTGAAAGAAAAAAGATGATGCTTTCTCCAAGTATGTTTGCATTTCTGCATGGGCATCTTTATTTATGGTTTGTATATGCGTGTTTGCATGATGCATCTCCCCGTTATCAGATATTTTATTTACCTTATTTAATTAAAGGCTTGGCCCCTTGACCCGTCATTAAGGTCAAAATATTGATACCCCTTGCTTATTGGGCAAGGGGCCAGGTCGAATAGATGAATTAACCTGTTTGTTCAAAGTGTGGATTACAGTTGCAAGAACAGGGCAAAGCAAAGCAAAAAAAAACGAAGAACGTGGAAAGAGGAAAGTACACAAACACAAGGCCACCACCACACAAAGTGCTCAAGTAAACAAAAGCCCAAATCTCATATCTATATATATCATGTCTATCATGTACAAGTGTGAGGGTGGAGGAGTACAAGTAAGTCTCTCAGCTCTCGCCTCCACCCTCCTCGCTCCTACTCTCTACCTCATCCTCGCCATCCCGAGGAGGCGCTGGTGGAGGAGGCATGGGCCCCCGAGAAGAAGCTGGAACTCGAGCCTGGCCCCCTGCCTCGCTCTTCTCTCGAAGAGAAGAACCCGCCACAAAGGTGGAGCTGGTGAAGGAGTACCCCGCAGCACGAGCTCGGTCACGCCCTCGCTGGAGACGCTCCTCAGCAACTTGTAGCCGCTCCTGAGAAAGGACCAGCTGGGTCCTTGAGTCTGCCAGCTCACGCTCGCGTGCCGCCACCTGCTCCTAGTACCAGGCACGCTCTGACTGCTGTAGCTCGTGGTGACGGGCACGGTCCGCCAAGTGCTCCTCGCGCTCCCGGGCCTGCTCCCTCCTCTCCAGCTCAAGAGCCACCCGCAGCTCGGCCACTTCCTGAGGCAGCTCCTCTCGACGCCTCAGGGACCTCTCTAGCTCTGAGATCAGCTGATCGCGGATCGCCAACTCGGTACGTACCGCCTGGAGCTGAGTCGCCTGCAAACGGGTAAACAAATCATCAATTCCACAATTAATGCAATGATTCAGTAATCTAGCAATACAAGCAATACATGATTGAACCACTCACCTGTGTGCTCATCGCACGGAAGCCCTCATCAACGCAGGTAAGAGCGGCTCGAAGCTCCTCAGTCTGTAACATGAATTTTCATCAGTGCACAATTATATAATCAATATTTGAATGGATTTGTGTTTTGGAATTTACCCGTGAAGCGAGATCGCGCTCTGCTACCTCGGCTCGTGCGGTCGCTCCAGCTAGCTGCTCTGCCAGTGCAGTCACCTCTGCACTGGGCCCTCTCGAGCTGGAGGCCTCCCCTGGGTCTCTCCTCACTACTCCCTGCTGGGCACGCTGCATTCATTGAGATCGTCAGTGGCTAATCATCAATAGTTCAACAAAAATACATTTGCATATAGAAATAATTTAAACACTCACCAGGGTCTCTAGGTCAGCTCGTGTGGCGGCCAGCTGGTCCTCCAGGCTGTGTAGGTGGGCCTGGGCATCCATCGCCGCTATGTCCTGCGCATCCTGCATCCATTGCATATTAGTTGCATGATAAAGTTACATAAGCCTTCGCATTTAGAAATAGTTGCATTCATACATACCCCGAAGACCCTCATCTGTGGCCGTCCGGCGTAAACCTCCCAGTAGCGCCGGAGGTACTCGGAGCTGTCGGTCGCCCGAGAGGTGACTCTGGTCCCGCCTCGCTGCCAGTCGGCGTACTGCTCCTCGAGCCGCACTCTCCAGTCGGTCGCCTTCGTACGACCACGCGTCTTCTTCCCGATGCCGCATGGCTCGCCGACCTCTACCCACTCCTGGTGTAGGCCCAGGGTCCTCATCACTAGCCTAAGCCGTAACGGCTCGATCTCGCTCAAGCAGTGGACCCACAGCTCATGCTCAAAGCGAGGTCCCCCCGCTACGACCCACGGCTGGCCCTCCTCTGTCATCCCCTCATAGGGTCTCCACTGCACCTGCATTCATAAACATGCATGTCATCATTTCATCGTCCTCATAATAAATTCAACTAAATGCAAAAGAAAGATGCATAACATTCATCATACCAGCGAGGGAGGGAAGTCGCGGAACTCTCTCCGTAGAACCCACAACTCGTAGCCCAGTGGGGCTCCAAACACAACTGGCAGCCAGCGCCGCGCTAGGGGAAAAGCTCCCTCACCTCCAGGCCGTGGGTCGACGCGTCCCATCGACATATATAGATGGCTCCAAACCTGCATCCATGCATTGCATTAGTGAGGCATTCACAAGCATAAAAAAGAAAAAAGAAGAAAATATATAAGTGCATACCTGAAGAAAAGGTGAGAAGCCGCTGACGATCGTCTCTCGACCTGTCCCGGTGGACAGGTCGGCCATCATATGCGCCAGTAGTGCTGCTCCCCAGGCGTAGCTGCCAACTGCCTCCAAGTCCTCGAGAATGCCCAGGAATCGGCAGTTGATGACGTCTCCCTTCGTCCCGAGCAATAGCCTCCCTAGTAGCAGCAGTAGAAACCTCCTCAAGTCCCGGTCTGGTCTCTCCCTGTCGGCCGGATCCTGGCAATAGACCGCCCTAGCCCCGTCTATCAACCTCTGAGAGAACTGCTCTAAGGACTCCCCGGACCTATGCCTAGCATTCCCTAAGCCCATCACCGTAGTCAGGTCGGTGCGGAAGTTAGTCCTACACTCGCTAGGCGTCTCGTAGACCATCTCTAGCCCTAGCAACCTCTGGGTAAACTCAGTGTAGTTAGGATAGGTGATCCCGCTCACAGCCTCTCCGTCTACCCTTAATCCGATGATCCTAGCTACATCCTCCAGGGTAGGAACCATATGCCCCCATGGCATCAAGAATGCCCGGCTGGACCTGTCCCATCTCTCCCATAGAACCTGGATAAGTGGTAGGTCTGGTCTAACTGGCTCTATGGATAGAAAGGCCCCGAACCCCATAGCATCTACCCTCGCTCTCTGAAACTCGGGGAGGCCGTAGTATGCTGCCCGGACCATAACCCAGGAGATGCGCGTCCTCATCAACCCCTGCATGCATAAAGAAAAGAATTTTCGTTTAATTATTTTGATTAATACTGAATCTCACTTTGATTGCCCTGGGTTATGATTGGCGACCACCCTTGGGTCGTGGTTCGTTGAATTAGCGCCTTTGGGAGGGGCGTGGTTCTTAAGTGTGCTTTGAATTCACGACCTATCCCAGGTCGCTGTTTATCTAAGAAACGCCTCTGTATTGGGCGTGGCTTGTTGGTTAATTTCTGATTACTTAAAGTTTTTTTTAGGAGACGCCCATCCTAGGGTCGTCTTTCGCTTAAGTCACGCCCCTGTGTGGGACGTTGTTTTCAAATGGGAGTTTTAGGGTTCATAATATTTTTTTGAAATTAATGATTTGACGACTGCTGGTTTGGTCGTCTTTCGTTGAATTAACGCCCTGGTGGGGGGCGTTGTCTTCAGGATTTTCAGAATTGAAGTAAAAATAACAGCATGCGAATAATTCAAGCATGGAAATTAACGGCATGATATGAAAAATGATGAATTTAAATGGGCGACATGCTGTAGGGCGTGTTTTCATGAAATTAATTATTTTTGCATAAAATAATTTGAACTAACGCCCTTGGGAGGGGCGTTTCATCTCTAAATCACGCCCCCACAGGGGGGCGCCTCTTTTCTGAGTTGCAGGCTTTCTACCCCGAGGGCTATGGAAATTGCATAAAAATGGAAATAAAAATATAGAAAAATGGAAATAGGGTTGGGGGCCTACCTTCTTGTGCTTTGGTCCTTGTGGCTGAGGTCGTGGTTGCCTGGGTCGCCGTAGTTGGCCGGCATGGGGAGGAGCCGCCACCGTGCGCGGTGGTTCGTCACCACCTCCTTCTTCTTCCTCACCTTCTTCTTCACCGCCCTCACCTTCTCCTCCTCCCTCTTCGTTTTCTCCATCTTCTCCATCTCTTTCTTCGTCTTCTTCGTGAGCCTCTTGGCCTCCTTCGGTCTCGTTGCCAGCCACCACCGCTGGAGGTTCCTCGGCCGCTGCGGGAGGGGCTTCCTCCATGGCATCTTCACCTAAGTCAACGACCTCGGGGGCGGCCACCCGTTGTCGTTTCAACCCACCGCCGGCCATCGTTTTGCTAGGGAGTGAGGGGTAGAGAGGGGTGAGAGAGATTGAGAATGAGAAGGATGGGGGAGGTCGGTTAGGGCTTGCAGAAGGGAAAGAGGGAGTAGGACACCGGAAGAAGAAGAAAGGAGGGAAAGTTAAGTCGAACGGTCAAAAGGAATTAACGACTTAAGTAAGGCCGCGTCTTATGGAATTAACGACTGAAACAAGGACGCTTATTGATAATTGACGACATTTCTTAAGGCGTTATTTTTATTTGCATGGGGAATGATAACCGTCGTCAGACGCATTCAATATGGAATTGATTGATGTGATGGGAGTAATAATTGCTGTTTATGATTAACGTCTGAGCTTGAGGCATTATTTGGGCGAAACGTGGCTTTTCTGAGGGCGTTGCTTTTGAGATTTCAACGAATGTATTTTGGGAATTTGAATCAATTCACGCCCTAGTTTAAGTCGTTATTCAGTTAACGCCCATTCGTGGAGGCGTCAAATTTGTGAGCTAGAATATTGAAAACGGCGTAGGCTGAGGCGTCCTTTTATGAATTCACGATATTTCTTGAGGCGTTATTTGCAACAGAATCACAGGGTTTGGAAGATTTGATCCGAAACACTTTGAAATTGGCTCAATAAGAACGTATTAAGATTTATCAGAAAGGAAAGATTACACTGCTTCAATGAGTCATTTTGGGACTCAAGTTTCTCAAAACAATAACATAAGACTTCCATTCACCTCTATCTTCTTCCAAGTTTTCCACAGGTTGATGAGCTTTATTGATTTTCCACAGAGCTTGGATTGTGGTTATTTCTTCTCCATCTTCATTGCCGCCAAGATCCCTTCTCTTGATAGGAGGGAGGTGTGATGGATCCTCGAATACTTGCCGTGGAAGCCCGAGTTGAGGAAGGCACCGATATGAATTGTATAGCACGAATTCTGAAGCGTCGATGAGTCTAAGGTCCGCACCGGGGGAGAATCTTGCACGGAGTTCTTGAGTCTTGAGTATTCCCGGGGCGCAAGTGAAGAGGTTCTTTGGCATTACCTTGAGGTGCTCTCTCCATTCCGTTCTCTTCTTGATTTGAGGAATTCGGTTCATCACTCTATTGCTTATCCCAAGTGAACCGGTTATGTAAAAGAGTGGGCTTATTGAGAAGATTCTTGAGGATTGTTGGGCTTCATCACATGGATCAAATTTGAAGTGAAGGTCAACCCAACTAGAGAATGCTAGCATGCATCCGTAGATGGGCCTCCCCATTGCTGCTGAGGTAAGCCCGCTATAGAGATAGGCTAGAATAGCCGGTCCAACTCTCTCTCTTTCCCATAGGCTCACCACGGCGCTTAACTGTGCCTCCTCTAGAAAGTCCTCCGTGGATGGGAATAAGAGTGCTCCCGCTAAGCATACTACGAAGGCCTTGGTTACCTTTTCTATCTCTTCTTCTTCTTTAGCTTGATCCGCTCTCTTGTACACCCATGAAGCGAGCTTTAGAAGATTGATTCCTTTGGTAACCTTGATCTGATTCACTAAGTTTGGGCTAGGTATCAATGTGGTTAATAGCTCGTGAGAAGAAATTGGTTTTGGCATGTTGGCCATCTTCTCCTCATCCCCTTGCTTCATTCTTTTCAAGCCTAAGATCAACTCCAATTATTCTAATAGGATGGTGGCTTCAAAGGTAGAGAAGAGAAAGGTATGAGTAGAAGGATGCCATATCTCTACAAGAGCTCCTATAGCTGCCCAGTCAAGATGGATTTGAACATAATGTTTGGCATGGGTAACTAGACCTAGAAGGTGCCATCTTGTTAAGTACACCCTCATATCTGAAGAAAATTTGGAGAGAATAAGAGGTAGCCACTTAATTTTTGTAAATCTCCTAGCTCCTGGGACATTTGGATAATCCTGTGGAGAAGAAGGAGGATGCGTGAGCGACAGTGAAGATAAGAAAAGAGAAGAACAGAAGATTCGATCTTTACCTGGTTCATGGAGATTCTACTGCTGATATGCCCATTAATCTCAGTTAATCTGGGAGTTGAGGACTTTGATCTCTTAAGTGCCCTTTCCATCTCCGGTTTACGAAAAGAACACGAACAGGAGAAGAAGCAGCAGAAGAAACAGAGCTCCGAAGGATTGCTTTGATTGATTTGAGGAAGTGCCTTCCCTTTATAGAAGTCCGGGGAGTCTTAAGGCTGTTCGGAGTTAGAAAGTTTATGGCTATTAGGACTGCGTTTAGCTTTCGAATCGGAAACGGAAGCTTGTGCTTAATTAACGCCTTCTGTTAGGGCGTCAATTTTTTAATTGATGACCTAACTGAGGTCGTGTTTTATTTAACGCCCTTGAGTGGGTCGTTTTCTTCTTGAACTCTTGGTGCATTTAACGCCTTAGTGAAGGGCGTGTTTCTCCTTTTGACGCCCTCATAATCAGGCGCCTTTCATGTTTTGACGCCGTTCAGTCCAAGCGTGAATTTGTGAGCTTATGAATTTGCTTCCCTACGTGCTCTGATGAACTTAAGTGCTATTATTTCATTGGAATTTTATTTTATTTAGCACTTATGATCATGTCATGCTTTGAATTGAGGATTATTCATATTGAAATTATGGGAGGGCTAATGAACTTTCAAGGTGCAGAAGATTGCAGGTTTCGAGATGCTCGGATCATTGTGGAAGTAACATCATGCTGTTCTTGCAGGCATTATTACTATATGGTATTCTACGCTATTATAGCATATCAAGGACCTTGTGGTTCTGATAAACCTGGAATTTGAGTTCCCCTTCATCAAAAACAGTGATAGTTCCAGGAGAGTCTTGATCACACGGATAGGCCGTTGAGTCGTTGAAGGTCTGGGACGATGGTTCCACTTTCTGATTTGATGCGTGGACAAACGAGCTTCGGCTTAGTGTCAGCTCAGAGATCTGGATTCTTGACCAAATCTAGATGGCTTAACAATATTATCCTTGATTATTTTCTATCTTTTAGTTTGTTTTATCTTTTTCTTTTAGCCCAGCATGCATCATGTAGGACTTTGAGCTTCATGCTGAAAATCTTCATATTATGGCGATAATGAAAGTCACTCGCTCTTGATTGAGTTGACATGAGATATTCCACTCCAAATTGAGTACTTTATTCTCTTTGAAGTCGCTCAGGCTGATTCCTTGAAAATGTCCCTTTGCTGGGTCTTCATCTCAATTCCCTTTATTTTTCTGCAAATCCACCTTGGTTGTAGCACGTCCACGTTGGCTGGTAACCGCTCTCCAATGGTGTCTCCTTATCGTGCCGCGCGCACATTTTACTTGTTTAGTTTAGTCTCTTTTATCCAGCAAATCGATGCTTCCTTGGAAATCACTCGGAGTTGTTTCATTCGGAATCTTGGAAAGATTTCTAACGCTTGGTGTCTGAAGCGTGTCACATCACACCTTGGCGTCTACTTATCAGTTCATTCCACTTCATTCCGTTTGTTGCACTTTCACCTTCATTTTCGTCTCACTCCCTTGCAAAGCAGACGCCAAGGCGGGGCAGCTGTAGACACGCCAAAATTGACACTATGTTGATCAAATCTCATGTCACTATGTTGACGCCCCAAAGTGAACTTCAATACATTCATAATATGAAGTTTTTCTTTCTTGTGTGTTTTTTTGGTTTGTTCTTGCATTTTTGTTATTCGCGACTTGAAGAGGGGCGTTATTTTAAATGCGACCTTACCTAGGACGTGTTCCAAAGAAAGGACGACCAAATGTCAGGGCGTCAATTCCTAGTATTATCCGGTTTCAAAATAAATTCTAATTATTGATTAACGTCCTTCCTCAGGGCGTGTTTTCAAGTAACGCCTTCATCTCAGGCGTTTTCTCATAATTTTCAAATAAAGTAAGTTTATTGCCAAAATTAAATCCAAGAAGTGACGTCCTTGACCATGGTCGTGTTTTTGAGTAACGTCTTCGTGTAGGTCGTCAATTTATAATTTGACGCCCTGTTGAAGGTCGTGTTTTATCTTTCGGTGTCATGTTTGAGTATGCCTTTCCTGAATAGTTCCTTGCCTCCAATGGTCTCCTTGCTCGAATTGGAACTAGAGTCCTGCCTTCATTGATCATTGCCCGTCCTTATCTTCGAAAATTTGGGTTTATCTTCGGTTAAAACCCTATATAAAGGAGCTCTGGTCGATCTTGTGTAAGGTTAACAACAGCGAATAACGTGCTGACCATTAGAGAGGGTTACAGATATACGAGAAAGAAGCAGAGAGCAGTCTTTTATTTTTTTGTGCGTGCATAGAAGAGTCTTTCTCTTCCCTCTATGCGATCTCTTCTCTACGTCCTCTTGCCATTTCAAGCGAACCAAGGCTTCCGCCATGATTCTCCCCTTTACTGTTGTCAGGAACAGCAGGGGCTCCTTCTTTTGGTTGTTTGTTTATTTTCATCGTACCATCACCGTCGATCATCATCCACTATTTGTTTTCCTGCATTAGTATCATATTTCTCCTTTCCCTAACTCTTTAGGGGTTTTAAAACCAAAAAAAGAGATGCGCATGTTGTGTTCCCTTTCATCACCATATCTTCTATTTGGGATTTATACTGCATTCACTCTTGGCTGATCCACTTCTATTTGTTTGTCTCTTTGTCTTTTGCAAGGGTAATCAATAAGGAAAACCCCCTTCATCGGCCGGCCGATTGAAGGAGGAGGAAGAAATTCACAATCCATCCCGCATCCCACTTATCACCAGGTATTCGCGATCATCTATTTTTATTATTGAGGTAGCCCCTCTGGCGATCACTCTCCTTTATAGCACCACGTGCTTTCTTTTGTCTTTGTTATCTTCTCCATCCTTTTTTTATATATATCTCATATGAGTGGTTCGTTCCACTTAAGTGGATTTATCACGATCTACACCATTTACATAGTGAAGTCTACACATTCGTTTGCATTGCATGAAGTTCATACAGTGGGTAAAGTCTGTACACTGTCCATGTTTCATACAGCGTCAACTCAGTGTTTCATGTAGCGTCAACTCTGCAAGTGTGTACATTGCTTGGCTAAGTCTGTACACTGCAGCTCACATCTCTGTGAAGTCTATACATTGCTGATCGAGCATAAGTCCATACATTCCAACCTTTTCCTACGTTTGTTGCTTTAGCTTCACTCCAAGTCTATACATTGGACTGCCAGTCTTTACCTACGTTCAGAGCCTCAAGTCTATACAGTGGTAAAGTCTGCACATTGTGCTTTGAAGCTCAAAGTCTGTACATTGGCTTCACATCTTCAAGTCTATACACTGGCTTATTCTTCAAGTATATATAGCATGTCTTCACGATCTAAGTCTATACATCGTTCCTCAAAGGCTAAGTGTATACATTGTCTATATTGCATTACATGCTTTATATCAAAGTTTGTACAGCATGCCTTGTTGTTCACAGCCTTCAAAGTCACATTTTATTGCGTCAACGCAGTGCATTGGCATGTAGTGAAGCGTCAACGCATTGCATTGTGCATGCCCTGGCAAAGTCTATACATCGCTTGCATCGATAAGTCTATACATTGACGCTTGTATTATGAAGTCTACACATTGGGGCAAAGTGTATATATACACATTGGGGCAAAGTGTATACATTGCTGATTGCATTGTAAAGTCCATACATTGAAGTCTATGCGTTGGCCTTGAACTAAAGTCTATACAGAGTTCTATAATTAAACTGATAACGATACTCTGTCTGACAGGGAATCTTCGTGGAGGCTAATGAAGGGCACGTGATCCGAGGATAAGGAGAGTGCCCAGATGAGGACACGTGTACTGACAGCCTGCTGGATGCTGCCACGTGGTCCGAATTCTTAGGGCGGGAACTGTGGAAGCCACACGCGCCCTGGCTGCTGCTGCTGCCGCTATATATACAAGCCTTCATCCACAGATGAATGCTGATCGGAGGAGACAGATCGAAGCCTGTGAGTTGAACCAGAAGAGCAGAAGCAAAGAGCCCTTCGATCTAGCAGAAGAGAAGAAGAAAAGAGTGAAGAAAAGAAAGAGAGATAGAGAGCAGAGAAGAAAGAAGTCAAAGAGAAAGAGAGAGTGAGATCGTAAGAAGAAGAGTGTGAGAGAGGTTGTCTGAAGATCAGTCTTCACTGGACCGTGGATCAAATCCAGGCCAGTCAGCTCTTTGAGAGCCATATTGTGCTTTATGTTTACAGCTTTCCGATTGCTGTTCATCCTGTCTTTTATTTCCTTTTTATACTTTCCTTCAAGCTGTTAGTCAGCGGATTTTGCAGAGGTGCTGCCTCTGGACGGCTAAGCTGTATTGCCCAGCGGTTTGCAGTGGTGGATTCCACTGGACAGCAAGCTATGTTGCTCAGCGGGCGAGGAGGATTCCTCGGACGGCAAGCTGTGTTGCCCAGCTGATGCATGGTAAGCTGTAATGCCCAGCTGTTCAAGCTGTGAGTCAGCAGGAAGCCACACTCGGGTTGAGTGTGGGGTGGATGTAGGTCTACTGGACCGAACCACCTAAAAACCTCTGAGCAGTGGTTTGATTTCTTCATCTATTTTATTGTTTCCGCTAGATGCTTGCTTAGGGGTGCTTTGGTTTGATGTTCTATAAGTATTCATCTATTTGCTGCGCACACTATATGTTTGACTGTGGTTTGATTTCTTTTATCTGAATTCGCTAGATGAATGCTAGGAGCGCCTCAATTGGTTTTTTTCCGTCTGAATGCTTTAAGGCACAAGCTCCTTTGATTTGATACAGTCTACAGTTTAGACTTGCTTAGGTTCGTTCTATATATCTGCAATTGTTTTTAATTCTGCATCTCTGATTGCTTAAGATTTAGTTTGAGCGAAATTTTTAAAGGACATATTCATTCACCCCCCCCTCTGAATACTTGCACCGAACCCAACACTTGGTATCAGAGCGGGTCTCTGATCTATCAGATCTAACAATCTGCACAGGATCCTGCTAGTCTTTGGTGCATTTCAGAGTGGGTCTCTTGAAATCGTGTTTTGCTTCATTGACTTGTGCTTTATTTTGATTATCTGGTTTCAGTGCATTTCGTGTCATTTGTTTTACTTCGATGAATCTGTCTGCCACTTGTTCAAATGGGTCGTCCTCCGGTTTATGATGGTTCTAACTTTGAAAGTTGGCTAGGAGGCCTAGCTGTGTACATAGACTCAATTGGTCCACATTTGTGGAGTCTTATATCTAAAGGCCTACACCGTTTCCCTAAAGATCAGACCAATTGGTCTAGTGAGGACAGCTCTAAGAATCGCGATAATACCATAGTTCTTAATATCTTGAGAGCTGTAGTTAATACTGATATGTATCCTTTTGTTCTCAGGTGCAATTCTGGAAAAGAGATATATGACAAAGTTATCTCTGCGCATAATCAACAGAATGATAGCTGTTTGATGGCCAACCAGGAAAATGAAGATTCCTCATCCGAGGTAAGCTCTGAATCTGGAGAACTTTCAATTGATGATCTATGGAATATAAATGAAGAGCTTACTGAAAGATGTGAAAAATTGAAATCCGAAAATAAAAAGTTGAAAAAGAAATGTGATAAAGCAAATTTGAAAGCTTCATGTGAAAACTGTCCAAATTTGAAACAATCTTATGATGCATGTACACTAGACGTTCAGAATCTTAAGAAACAAAATGATTCTCTAGAAATTGAAAAAAAAACATGCTTAGACAAAATGTCAGAAATTGAGAATCAGCTGAATGATAAGAAAAATGAGCATCTAAAAAGCATGCAAGAACTTACTGAAGTCAATTCTGAATTGGACAAACTGAAACTTGAGACTAAGGAATTTCTAAAGAAAAATGAAAACCTTATGGCCAGAATAAATGAAATCAATGGGGAAGGTTCACATTCCTCTTCTGCTGAATCAAACTGCAATATGTGCTCAGCTCTAAGAGAACGTAATGAAGATCTTTATAGTGAGAATGAATGGCTGAGTAAACAAATTATCTCACTTAAAGAGGATCACAAAAACTTGGTGGCTGAGAAAATTAGAGTGGAGGAAAGAGAAGAGGAGCTAATTGAAATATTGGAGCAAATGTCTGGAAGAGAGAGATGTGCTAATAATGAAATTCAGGATAAAAATCTTGAGGAAGAAAACACTGAATTAAAAGCTGAAGTTGAAAAATTGAAATGGTTAAATACTGGCTTATCTGAAAGACTTCTCACCATAGAAAAAGGAAAAGGTGTCCATGATGAAGAATCACAAACTTTGATCAATCTGGAACAAGAAGTTGAGAAGTATAAAATTGCAAATAAAGTCTTAAGTGAATGTGTAAATTACAGTGAACAGGAGATAGCCAGTTATGAGCTTCATATAGCATCCTTGGAAAATAAAATTCATGACCTGGAAAACTCAGCATCCAAGTTTGCAAAAATTGAAAGAAAAATAAAAACTGTTGTGAAAAGTGAGGATAAGGATTTAAAGGGGGGAACAAATTGCACTTCTGATGTCAAGAACATCACTAAAAGCCAGCTATACAACACCTTTGTGCAAGGTTCAGATGTAGCTAGTACTTCAATGCAATCCCCAAAACAAAATGAAAATCTGAAATCATCTTCATCTGTATTTCAGTTCAAAGCCCAGAAAAATGAAAAGCAAACAAAAATTGTGAAAGGGGGGAATAAACTGAAAAAGAATGGTCAATTGAATAAAGTCAAAATTGTCCCTGCATGTGATGTGAATTCTGCTAGCAGTGTGGAGTCTGATAGACTGACACATGTCACTCACAATTCATCCACTCACTCACATGCATCAGAGAAGAAATTATCATGCTATTATTGTGGTAAGAAAGGGCATATCATGGATGATTGCAGAATACTGAAAGAAGATGAGTATGCTAGTAAAACATTGCATAGAAACCATGCCACTAAGAAATCTAATGCATCATGTTATTATTGTGGTAGGCGTGGTCATTTAATGAATGCATGTTTCAAATTGAAAGAAGATAACAATGTGAATTCTAGATCTTTTGCACATGCTCATGACCCACATAGACACAGATCTACTTCAGGCCAGCATACTATCTGTTTCACTTGCAACAAGCCTGGGCATAAGGCTAATGATTGCTGGTCAGGAAATCATTGGGGTAAAAATGAATCAAGAAGCAAGCATTTTAAATGCTTCGAATGTGGTAAGTATGGGCATGCAGTCAATAACTGCTGGCATGTTCAGGGAAATAGATTGACTTCTAAATCTGTGAAATTCCCTGCTTTCTATGATTCTGATAGAAATAACTTGAGTGATAAAAGGAAAAACTTTGTATGTTTTGAATATGGAAAACCTGGCCACCGAGCTTCTGAATGCTGGTGGGCAGGTAATGGTAAGTCAAAATTTCATGCATATAACAGAACACTTCATGCTCATAATCATAGGTCTCATGCTGCTGTTGATAAGTACCATAGGACCAGAAAATCTGTTATATCATGTAGATATTGTGGAAAGATTGGTCATTTCATGAATAACTGTCACCTAATGGAATTTGATGATCACATTGCTAAAAGAGTGTTTAGAACACCTGTTAGGGCTAATGCAGGACCCAAGGCTGCTTGGGTCCCTGTAGGATCAAATTGATTGACATGCTGCAGGTGTGCCTTGGTGGGAGAAATAAAAGGGGTTAACCAAGGCACTCAACAAGAAAACCCCAGGATACTCCATTTCAGGTCAGTTCTGAACTTTGCTTTAAAACTCATCATCTGAATTTGTGAGTATGAAAAAAAATAATGTGAACTTCATGTTGATATGCTTGTCTGAATTTCGATGATCTCTTCATGTCTAGCTGATCAGTCTGCATTCCAGACTCAGCTATTGAATTCAATTCTGCATATCTGATGCTCTTCTCTTGCTATATGTTGAACTGAATTTGAATGCTTCTTTAGTGTATTCAGTTGATGCACTATATAGACTTTGTGTCAATGCATGTGTTTTATGTCTGCATACATTATTTGCATGACTGTCATTGATGCTGTTCAATGCATGTAGGACTGCTTTGAGTTACATTGTCTTGCATAACCCTGGTATATCAAATGGTATGTTACTAAAAGGCAGGGAAATCTGCCCGGAGGTTCTTACCATGTGTGAGATGGTCTTTGAGACCAGGCTCTCTGCCTAGTACCATGGGTCCAGTCTTCATGTAGAACAGTGCACTACATCATATTTTGAAAAAATCTGAAAAAGGATAAAAATGTTCATGACTTGGATGCATAAACTTGAATTGAGTGCATACTTGTCTCATATATCCTTGGTGCATAGTCTGCATGTAGAACAGTATGTTGCATAGCATATCTCTTGCATCATGATGTTAGGGGGAGCTGAGATTTCTGTTCATTACATTGATTCCTTTTAACTTCTCACTGTCCCCACTCAATTAATTCATATCTTTTGACATCAGATGCTATTGGACCATAATGCTTATTGCTATCTTTTCCCTATCATTTTCACTGAACAACAGTTCTGTATCTGGTTTAGTACATTGAGTTATGATTATTTCAATTGTTCTTTTATAAGAATCACTCTTACAAATTGAAAAGAACTAAAGGTTTAACCTTTATAAATTGGAGAGTTAAGTGTCTGCACTTCAGAATTTGAGATAAAAGAAAACTTTTATAGCTCTTAATCTTTGTCTCATGGCTAAAATAGAAAAAGTTTTTTTAATGCCTAAATGTGTTGAACTGGAAATGTCTAGAACAAGTGAATAAGAGTATGTAATGATTTTTTTAAACAATCATTCTAAAAGAAATAAGGGCAGTAGTAAATAAGATCACAAATGTAAAGAACTGAACATTGTGACAGAGCAATGGCTGATTACACTGAGAAACTGTGAACTCCTCCAAAGAAGCAGGAGAACTCACATGTCATGAGGTGCTTCAGAATATCTCTGTTCATAGGGTCAAATCTATAGGGGGAGTCCTCACCAAGTAACTGAGGGTACTGGCCTCTAATCAAGGTATACCCTTAATGTCAAAAGTGAAGACTATTCCTTGTAGGTCTTGATCTGAAATAGGTCTTGTAGTTTATGCCTAGTAACTAGGGGTACCTGCCTCTGATCAAGGTGTACACCTAATGTCAACAGCATAAATGCCACAGGTCTATTCACTTAGTTCAGTTTCTAAAAATTTAAAAGTAAAATACAAACTGTTGTAACCCTTTGAAAATCAAAAGTCAATGAGTGAAAATTGTTTTTATTAATACATATTCAAGTTGCCTTTCTTGAATTTCTTTGTTTAATCACAAAAGGGTATTATTTCAGACTTATCTATTAATACCATGTGCCCTAGACTCATTGCTATAAACGGAGTCTATAAACTCTTTTTCAGGGGTCAGGTGTTTTACTCTAGATTTATCACTGTTAAACCTAAATTTTTGTCAAAATTGTATGTTGCTGATTCTTATACTTGAACTACTGTTTATAATCAGGCTTATTTTCTGAACCAATGATTCAGCTGTTGTCTATTGACCCTCCTACCTTCTCTACCTTTACCTATCTATTCATATTCCTTCTCAAAGGGGGAGCAACTTTTAAGGGAGAGAACCAGTTCAGGGGGAGTCATATCTTCAGGGGGAGTTTACTGCTCTAGAGGAATTTGCATGCATAATGCACTTTGCACTCTTATTTATACTATTTTTTTTTCTTTTTGATTATGTCAAAGGGGGAGAAAATTTTATGTGTGAGTCACTGTCACAGTGTGTTGCCATCATCAAAAAGGGGGAGAATGTTGTGCCCCTTAGGCACAAGCATGTGCTATGTTGATTTGATGATAGCAATGCTGTCTTGTTTTGATGATTGCAACACAGTGAGTGCATTATGATATTATGTGTTCTTTATGATGATGACATGTTGATTTGAATGCTTGAGTGTGTGTCTCAAGTCTGCAGTGTCAACGCTGTGAGCATTCTCAAGTCTGCAGCGTCAACGCTGTGAGTGTGTACACAGCATTCTCAAGTCTGCAGCGTCAACTCTATAAGTCTATACATTGCTGCTTTGCATTGGACTTAAAGTCCATACATTAACAAGCCTGTACAATGGCTGCAGTATGCTCGCATAAGTCTATACATTGCATTGATGTGTTTCTGTGCACATTGCATTTTCTTGTTTGCATTAGTGCATCCATCACTTCTATCAGCATAGTCTGGACTGAAGTGGGTCGACACCCCTTCTTGATGGGTCGACCCCCCGAGAGAGCATGTCTATACACTATGTCCAGAACATCTTCAACTCTGTACATTGCATTCATTCATGCCTTGGAGTCTGCACATTCATGTGCACAGTTCATGGACCAAGTCTAGACATTGTTGCATTACTTTCACTGCATTGTATTGGCTAAAGTGTGTACAGAGCTGCTTGCATCATTCATAACGTCCATGCATTCACTGAAGCTTGCTTAGCTGAAGTGTGTACATTGCACTGCATGACTTGAAGTGTGTACATCGCATGTGTGCTTCATGCTAAGTCTATACAGGCTAAGTCTGTCGATCTTGTGACTTATGCATTCATCAAGTCTATATGCTGGAAGACGAAGTCTATACAGCGTCTCACGTTCCAGCCAGCAAGTCTGTACAGTGAGCGTTTCATTGGTGAAGTCTATGCACTCACCAGTTGAACTTCATAAGTCCATACATTGGACTGTGCACTTGTGCATCACATTAATGTCTATACATTGTGCATCGTCTCAATTTGCGTCTCATGCCAAGTCTGTACATCACTGTAGCTGCATCGTCTTGGTCATCGTCTCACTTGAGTAAGTCTGTACATCGTTGGCCAAGTCTGAACAGTACATCCTGCGTCTTTTTTAGCGTCTCTATTTGTGTCTTACTGTTGAAGTCTGTACATCGTTTCACTGTTAAAGTCTATACAGACTTCAACATCTCATGCAGCGTCTCTGTTGAAGTCAAAGTATGTACAACCCTTTCGCTTGGCAAGTCTATACATCGTGTTTGGACTAAGTCTGTACAACCATTTACATAGTGAAGTCTACACATTCGTTTGCATTGCATGAAGTCCATACAGTGGGTAAAGTCTGTACACTGTCCATGTTTCATACAGCGTCAACTCAGTGTTTCATGTAGCGTCAACTCTGCAAGTGTGTACATTGCTTGGCTAAGTCTGTACACTGCAGCTTACATCTCTGTGAAGTCTATACATTGCTGATCGAGCGTAAGTCCATACATTCCAACCTTTTCCTACGTTCGCTGCTTTAGCTTCACTCCAAGTCTATACATTGGACTGCCAGTCTTTACCTACGTTCAGAGCCTCAAGTCTATACAGTGGTAAAGTCTGCACATTGTGCTTTGAAGCTCAAAGTCTGTACATTGGCTTCACATCTTCAAGTCTATACATTGGCTTATTCTTCAAGTATATACAGCATGTCTTCACGATCTAAGTCTATACATCGTTCCTCAAAGGCTAAGTGTATACATTGTCTATATTGCATTACATGCTTTATATCAAAGTCTGTACAGCATGCCTTGTTGTTCACAGCCTTCAAAGTCACATTGTATTGCGTCAATGCAGTGCATTGGCATGTAGTGAAGCGTCAACGCATTGCATTGTGCATGCCCTGGCAAAGTCTATACATCGCTTGCATCGATAAGTCTATACATTGACGCTTGTATTATGAAGTCTACACATTGGGGCAAAGTGTATATATACACATTGGGGCAAAGTGTATACATTGCTGATTGCATTGTAAAGTCCATACATTGAAGTCTATGCGTTGGCCTTGAACTAAAGTCTATACAGAGTTCTATAATTAAACTGATAACGATACTCTGTCTGACAGGGAATCTTCGTGGAGGCTAATGAAGGGCACGTGATCCGAGGATAAGGAGAGTGCCCAGATGAGGACACGTGTACTGACAGCCTGCTGGATGCTACCACGTGGTCCGAATTCTTAGGGCGGGAACTGTGGAAGCCACACGCGCCCTGGCTGCTGCTGCTGCTGCTGCTGCTGCTGCCGCTATAGATACAAGCCTTCGTCCACAGATGAAGGCTGATCGGAGGAGACAGATCAAAGCCTGTAAGTTGAACTAGAAGAGCAGAAGCAAAGAGCTCTTCGATCCAGCAGAAGAGAAGAAGAAAATAGTGAAGAAAAGAAAGAGAGACAGAGAGCAGAGAAGAAAGAAGTCAAAGAGAAAGAGAGAGTGAGATCGTAAGAAGAAGAGTGTGAGAGAGGTTGTCTGAAGATCAGTCTTCACTGGACCGTGGATCAAATCCAGGCCAGTCAGCTCTTTAAGAGCCATATTGTGCTATATGTTTACAGCTTTCCGATTGCTGTTCATCCTGTCTTTTATTTCCTTTTTATACTTTCCTTCAAGCTGTTAGTCAGCGGGTTTTGCAGAGGTGCTGCCTCTGGACGGCTAAGCTGTATTGCCCAGCGGTTTGCAGTGGTCGATTCCACTGGACAGCAAGCTGTGTTGCTCAGCGGGTGAGGAGGATTCCTCGGACGGCAAGCTGTGTTGCCCAGCTGATGTATGGCAAGCTGTAATGCCCAGCTGTTAAAGCTGTGAGTCAGCAGGAAGCAACACTCGGGTTGAGTGTGGGGTGGATGTAGGTCTGCAGGACCGAACCACCTAAAAACCTCTGAGCAGTGGTTTGATTTCTTCATCTGTTTTATTGTTTCCGCTAGATGCTTGCTTAGGGGTGCTTTGGTTTGATGTTCTATAAGTATTCATCTATTTGCTGCGCACACTATATGTTTGACTGTGGTTTGATTTCTTTTATCTGAATTCGCTAGATGAATGCTAGGAGCGCCTCAATTGGTTTTTTCCCGCCTGAATGCTTTAAGGCATAAGCTCCTTTGATTTGATACAGTCTACAGTTTAGACTTGCTTAGGTTCGTTCTATATATCTGCAATTGTTTTTAATTCAGCATCTCTGATTGCTTAAGATTTAGTTTGAGCGAAATTTTTAAAGGACATATTCATTCACCCCCCCCTCTGAATACTTGCATCGAACCCAACATCAATGATGGGGGACTCAGGGCCATTTACATGGGATTACCGCCAACACTTTGTAAGAGGACCCCTCCAGCCGAGTACACTGAATCCACCCCTAGTACAGTCAGAAAAGAAAGATACAGCTTGCACAGTTGCTAGTCCACCTCTGCTACCAAAAGGGGCTGTTGATGATATGACAGATTTCAGACAGTCATTTGCCAGAATGTTCAACGAGCCAGATGGTTATGGTCAGAAGGAGAATTTGGAGGTGCGGCTCCTTCAATGGAAGCCGAAGCCACCTGGCCGTCTACAGAAGAAGGGGAGCTCGCCCATTATCATTTCTTGGTCTCCCTCCCGTCTCACATCTCTATTTCAACAATTTGAATCCATTCCCCGTTCACCCCTGATTATGGTCGATCCGTATTTTACAGAAAGATCACCCGAAATCTTGTTTGTTCCATGTGTATATGGGCGCTGCCCACCCATTGATCTGTCAACTCTATTCACTCCTCCTTCCCCCACCGCCCAACTCCACGAAATGTGGTTTTCATCTTTCAACCCCTTCTTTGATTGCATCTTCCCCTCTCTATTCCCCATCCAACTTCCTCCTCCTCCATCCTGCTGTATGATCTCCACTGATCTCCAAAAAAAAAACGTCAAATATGAAACAAAGATTTCAGTGGAAGATTACGCTATCTTGTCTTCATCCTCCTCCCAGGGGCACGAGTCCCCTGCTCCTTCCTTTCCACTAGATTTCCTTTCTCCTAGGATAGGCGTAGGGTCCGTCGAGTCTAGGGAAGTAGGGTCGATTAGAGCTAGAGAAGTAGGGTCCTCTTCTAGGTCGTCCAATCCTTCCGAGCTTGAGCCGCGCTCACTTGCGCGTCATTCCAAATCCATTCCTGATAGGTTCTTGCAGGATCTGGCTCAGCGATGTCATGCTCTTTTGAAGTGTCCAGAGTTTGTCGCTACGGCAATCATGATAGAAGATGAAGAGGAAATAGAAGGGGTGTGGAGTGATGACGGACTCGGTGTTTATGAAGTCTTGGATGAGAAAGACCCGATTGATGATGAGGACCACAACGTAGATGACACTACCGATCTGTATGCGCAAGGATTAAAGAGATTCGATGAGCCATCGTCGGTAGTGGATGAACCAATGAAGGAAATAAATTTGGGAACTGAAGAAGACCCAAGGCCCATCATTATTGCCGCTAATCTCCCTCTGCAAGTGGAAGAAGATCTAGTTAAGGTTCTAAGGGAGTATAGTGATTCTTTCGCCTGGTCTTATGAGGACATGCCAGGTCTTGACCCCTCTTTAGTGGAACACCGACTTGTGCTTAAACTAGGGGCAACACCCGTAAAAAAGAGGTCAAGGAGATTTCACCCCCACATGGCCTTAAGGATTAAAGAAGAAGTTGAAAAGTTATACAAGGCCAGGTTCATTAGAGTTGTTCTATATCCCCAGTGGGTGGCGAACATAGTCCCTGTTATCAAGAAGGATGGAAAGGTGCGTATTTGCATCGATTTCAGGGATCTTAATAAAGCATATCCCAAAGATGATTTCCCGTTGCCTCACATAGACGTCCTGGTCGATAACACCGCCGGGTACGAAGCTTTGTCATTCATGGACGGTTACTCAGGGTATAATCAGATTCGTCTCGCTCCGGAGGATCAAGAGAAAACTTCCTTCACCACGCCCTGGGGCACGTACTGCTACGTGGTTATGCCGTTCGGTCTAAAGAATGCAGGTTCCACTTATCAGAGGGCAATGATGGCCATTTTCCACGACATGATGCACATTTATATGGAGGCTTACGTGGATGACATCTTGGTGAAATCAAGAACCAAAGAAGAACGCCCCTCTATTCTGGCTAAGGTGCTGTAGAGAGCTAGGGAGTACAAGCTGAAAATGAATCCGAAGAAGTGTATTTTTGGAGTCTCTTCAGGGAAGTTGTTAGGCTTTATAGTTAGCAAACGGGGGATCCAGATTGATCCTAATAAAGTAAAGGCCGTCATGGATATGCCTCCGCCAAAGAATATTACGGAACTTCAAGGGCTGATTGGTAGATTACAATTCATCAGAAGATTCATATCCCAACATTCTCAGAGGTGCCGCCCGTTTTATGAATTGCTAAAGGCGGGAGTCAAATTTGAATGGAATCAAGATTGTCAAAAGGCCTATGAGGACCTAAAGGAATATCTATCCAATCTCTCGGTTTTGCAACCTCCTGTCCCTGGGAAACCCCTAATCCTATACATCTCGATCATTGAGGACTCCCTAGGGGCAGTTTTAGCACAAGTAGACGATGAAGGGAGAGAGCGGGCAGCTTATTACCTCTCCAGGTTGTTCAACCCGTCCGAGGCCAAATACACCGCTATGCAGAATACTTGTGCCGCCTTAGTGTGGGTAGCTCAGAAGCTCAAACACTACTTCCTTGCCCACCCAGTTAGGCTGATCTCTAGAATGGACCCAATCCGCTATCTCTTAGAAAAGCTTGTCCTCTCTAGTAGGTTAGCTCTATGGCAGAGCTTCCTATCTCAGTGCGATATCACATTTGTCGTTCAGAAGGTGGTCAAAGGATACGCCATCGCTGAGCATCTTGCCCATCTCCCGATTCCCTGCACAGATTCTATTCAGGATGACTTCCCTAATGAGCATCTTTCTGTCTTGACTCATCATCCCTTCTAGTCTCTGCACTTCGACGGTGCACTCAATTCTCAGGGCCGAGGGATAGGCGATGTTCTGCTCACTCCGGAAGGAGTGACGATTCCTTTTGCTCAACTTCAATTTCCTGCTACCAATAATATCACCGAGTATGAGGCTCTCCTAGCTGGATTGAAGCACGCCAACCTTCTAGGCGCGCATTACTTGAATATCATAGGGGACTCTCAGCTCGTCCTGCGGCAAGTTCTGTCCACTTACCGCACCCGTGACCCTAAGCTCAAACCATATCAAGATTTGGTCACGCTCCTTGCTAGGCAATTCTGTAAGTTGATCTACATCCATACTCCCCGGTCACAGAACATTCTAGCTGATGCTTTAGCATCCCTCGCTTCCTCTCTATCTTTCCCTCTCAGTCGGAGTACTAAGACTATCGTCGTTTAGAGATTGGACGCACCCTCTCTTCAGGATCCCTGGTTTGCTAACCTTAGGAAGATTGTAGAGGTGAGGGCTGAGAAGGAAGTATCTTTGACAGAGTTAGAGGAGATCCTGGAAGAGGAAGAGTTGCCTTGGTATCATGAAATTAAGTTGTTTTGTGAAGATGGATCGTTCCCGGAAGGGGCAAATGCCGAGCAGTGCAAGTCAATAAGAAGAGCCACCTCAAGGTATACTATCATTGCTAGAGAACTATACATGCGCGCTACTAACGGGATGCTCATGAGATGTTTGGACGATGATGAATCTTGGAAGGTGGCCGAAGCAGCCCATTCTAGTGAGTGTGGAGGTGATGTTAATGGCCAGGCTCTAGCGAAGAAGATCCTTAGGCAAGGCTATTATTGGCCCACTCTAGAGGAAGATTGCTCCCTCTATGTCCGGAGGTGTCTTAAATGCCAACTCCATGCTGATAAAATTCATGCTCCGGCTTCATCTCTTCATCCTCTATCTGCTCCTTTATCGTTCTCTATGTGGGCTTTCGACGTTGTCGGCCCACTCGGTGATCCCAATTCTCAGATCAAGCAAAAATCTTTCATCCTTACCGCCACTGAGTACTTCACCAAGTGGGCTGAAGCCGAAGCGTACGCAGAGATTAAAGCTACCACGGTGTGCCGCTTCATCATGAAGAACATTATCTCACGGTTCGGAGTGCCAAGCAGCATCGTCACCGACAACGGACCCCAGTTCGTCTCTCAAGAGCTCAAGGACCTATGTAAGAAGTTCAATATTACATTGCATCACTCATCTCCATATTACCCACAAGGCAACGGTCAGGCCAAAGCCACTAACAAAACCCTTCTCAGAATCATAAAGAAAACATGCGAATCTCATAAGTTTTCTGATTGGCCATAAAGATTAGTGGAAGCTCTATGGGCTTACCGCACCTCCGTTCGTTCTCCTACGGGGCAAACTCCCTATGCTCTCACTTACGGGATGGAGGCGGTGCTCCCACATGAGATTTTGATCCCTTCCCTAAGGGTACAGCTCGATAAGGAACTTAATCTTGATGAACGTCGAGAGGCGTTGCTCGTCCAGCTAGAACTCTTAGATGAGAAGAGGATGAATGTGGCCGATCACGTATCCGTTTATCAAAAGAGAGTTTTGTGTTATTTTCAAAAGAAGGTAATTGAGCGTAAATTTCAAAAAGGTGATATGGTTTTGAAATGCAAATTCATTCGATCTGCAGGTCCTAGGTCTAAATTGCAACCTAATTGGGAAGGGCCGTTCGTTGTGAAAGAGGCTTATCCAGGGAATGCTTACCACTTAGTGAACGCAGAAGGTGAGGAGCTCTCTCACGCTTGGAATGGGTTGTACCTTAAGCGTTTCTTTCCTTAGAATCTAAACCAGTGCCACCCCGGTAGCAAGATGTCCTTTCCCTTCCTTGTGAGAAAGAGGATCCCGAGTATGGCAATCACACACTACACGACGTCCCTAGTCGGGTTTCCCACTTTGTAGACACCGTTTCTCCTTGGCCATGCCTTGGGGGGGAAAGTCAAAAGTCCCTGTCCGTCTCTTTCTTCGGCTGAATCCAAGAGCAAGGGGTGAATAAGGAGACGACGACCAATCTAGGCGCCTTGACAAGAGGAGGTCTCAAATAGGGGCAGTCCGTTATGACCTGACGCCACAAGAAAAAGGAAAAGAGCAAAGAAAAGGAGCAATCTTCTTGACAAAAGCAAAAGTCTATCTCGAAAGTCCATCAATTATAAATTCTAAAGCTCCAAAAGAACAAAATAATAAGCTAGGCATGGCAAGAGTGGCAGTACAGTTTCCCCGCGGGACCTTATGAGCCCGGTCGTATGCGTGCCTAGAGTGGACAAAGGTTCGATGACGGACGCAAAAGCCCCGGTACAACAGACCAAGTCTCTGAATAGGTTGACTGGAGAGGAACTCAAGACCTAAAAACTTCTATATCTGGCCTAAGCTTGTCCCCGCATTCTTTTTTTCCTTTTCAGGACTGAGACAAGTACCCTGGGTATGGCCCTGGCAGAGATACCGTCACGCGAGTTAGGCCCTAGCCAAGGGTTGTCACCCCTATTAAACGCCAACCTCGAAAACTCTGAACGGAGTTGGGAGGACCCTCATTCCTAGGGAGACACTGGTTTACCAAAATCTAAAAAAATCATATATTTCAAAATCCAAAAAAATCATATATTTCAAAATCTAAAAAAATCATATATTTCAAAATCCAAAAACACCAGATATTTTCAAAAACTCACAAAAATCCAAATATTTGTAAAAATTTCCAAAAAAAAAATACCATGATATGCATTGCATGCATTGCATTGTTTCCATTTTATATTCTTCACCTATTTAATAAGGCTCCACCCCTTGACCAAATATCAAGAAATGGTCAAATTCTAACTTGCTTTAGGCAAGGGGTTGAGTCTAAGAACAGATCTAACTTGTTTCTTGTCTAAGTGTGTGCAGAACACAGGTTCAAGCCCAAGATTGCACATTTTCAGGTTCAGGTCTGTAACGCCCCAGAATCAGACCGTCATAGCCTTGTAACGGTCACCCTTTGACCGTCACAGCCTTCTGAACTTTGAAATCCATTGGTCCTCAGCAAACCCTCTCTGACGCATCCGCGATAGACCGTCACTTCACTCTAACGGCCTACTATTAGACCGTTACATTCTACAGAGAACAGAAACTCAGTTTTCTGAGTTCACTCCTTCTAAGGGCTCATTGTAAGACCGTCAGACTATTGTGACGGCCCTATGTAGGACCGTTACAGATTCCAGAAACTCTGCTTTCAGTCCAAGTCAAGCAACAAACTCACGATTCCATCAACTAAGGCACTTCTATATCATTCCATTGAGTTCAATAATACATAAAATTGTTTTATAAACTTCAAGTTCAGAAACATCATAAGAAATCTCAAGCTACATTCAATTTTCTATCCACAAGAGGGCGGATCTTGCGCAATTCTTTCACATAGCTACGGCGCCCTCGTCGTCCTCTTCCACTTCTTCTTGCCACGTGCACACTCTACTGATCTCCCACATGGTCAGTACGTTCCGGATCACTCTCTCATCTTCCTCGGTCCCCATCTTCCTAGCTAGAAGGGGAGGGTAGTGTGATAGTGCAAGAACTTCGGTTCGGGGTAGCCCAATTTGAAGGTAGCATCGGTGCGGGTTGTAGATCACCAAGGTGGTGTTCCCCACTAGCTGTAGATCAAGGCCTGGTCGCCGTGGTATTCTAAGTAAGGTGCTCCGCAATACTCTTGGACGCATCATGAACTTCTCTATTGGCAAAGTGTTGAGGAAGAGGCGCCATTCATCCCACGTTTTCTTGTCCGCCGTCTTGCATTCAACCTGTGAAGAGAATCTGAAGGCACCTCAATAAAGAACAAGGGGTGGCTCCCCAAGATCCGGCTGGCTGAAGGTATGTCTTCCTTGGGTTGGAACTTGATTCTCACACACATCCAACACTCAAGGAGTATCATGGAGCCGAAAAGAGGCCCTCCTAAGCAAGCTGAACTAAGTCCTTCATAAAGGAATGAAAGGACCGCTTGAGAAATAGACAAACCCCGCCACAGTCTGCTGATGATGCTAAGGTTTGGGATATCTAGGAGGTGGTCGGTGGTAGTAAAAAGGAAGACTCCGCATTGTTGAGTATTGTTGAATCTTTACATGTTTTGATGATGACAACACTATAAGTCTTAGTGGTTATCAAAAATATGTCTCTGTGGAAAATTGACACAAATATTTTTCTGTGAAGAATAAACTTTCATTTCACTTCAGGTATCTTTAAGGACTGTCTTCGTGTTGGTTGGCACTTCGTCATGTGTGTGTATAACACCTCGTGTTGAACTGTTTGTCTTTGTGTCGTTCTCTGTGTAGTGTGAGGTTCTGATAGACTTCACTTCGTGTCACTTACTGTTGTTCGCCGTGTCGTTTCTTTCTAGTCCCACTACTTCATCACGTGTCGTGATAACCGTGATATCTTCTATCTTCGTGTCATTTTGACTTCGTGTCAATTACCATTTTATCTTCGTGTTGTCTTCACTCCGTGTCGATTTCTGTTTTCATCGTCTTAGTGTTGTTTTCACTTCGTGTCAACTTCACTTCGTGTCGTCTCTCTGTATTCTATCTTCGTGTTGGTTTTTCATTTTAGACTTCGTGTCTCTCTCGCCTTTGATCACACTCCGTGTCGATTTCAGTTTTCATCTTCGTGTTGTTTTCGACTCGTGACGGCTTCCGTTATCTGTCTCCATGTCGCATTTACTTCGTGTCGTTTTACTTCTTGTCTTTTTGACTTCGTGTCAAATTACTGTTCTGTCTTCGTATTGTTTTCACTCCGTGTCGATTTCAGTTGTCGTCTACGTGTTGTCTTCACCTCGTGTCGTTTCTTCATCTCTTCATGTCGTCTTTGTTCTATTGCGTGCAGGACATCACAGCACCTCGTGTTGCTTCCTGTTTCACTTTCGTGTCATTTGTCTTGTTGCGTCTTCGTGTCATTTTTATTCGTCCTAGTCCTCGTGTCTTTCTTGTGTTGAAACCATACTTCGTGTTGGTTTCTGTTCTCGTCTTCATGTCTGTTGTCAGCACGAGTCGTTCTCTTTACTGTGTGATTATGTCGTGTTGTTTTTACGTTCATGTCTCCGCGTTGTTTTCGTCTTCGTGTCTTCGTGTTGTTTTCCTTCTACCTCGTGACGTTTTCTTAGTAGTGTTCCTTGTGTCACCACTGTATCTCGTGTCGTTCTCTATTTAGTGTACCTTTTGTCGTGTCCACTAACCTCATGCAGTTATGTTCTTATGGCACTCAATATTAATGGTTCTTATCTCGTTGCAGGTCCGAGGAAGAACATTCATCAGTGTCTGGGTGCACATGATCCGATACTGAAGGAATAAATACGAAAAGGGCACGTGGCAGGAAGGTTCTGGATCAGGCGTGTGAAGCACACGCACTCTGTACCCCATCCTCCTGATGGCTGCTGATATAAAAAGAAGAAAGGCTGGTCGGGCAGGATTCAAGGAAGTAGAGAAGCCAAATAGAAAAGAGGAAGAGAGTTGAAGAAAAAGAAAGAGAGATAGAGAGTGAGCGAGAGAGCTCGTGAAGAAGAAGAAGAAAGGAGCTTAACTGAAGATCTATCTTCACTGGACCGTGGATCAGATCCAGGCCAGTCAGCTCCGTTGGGAGCCAAATTATGCATTTCATTTTTCAGCGTTCTGTTTGCTGAAGTTATTTTCATTTCGTGTTTTTGTTTTTCCATTTCTCATCTGGTTATCTTGTTCTACCGATAGCCCTATTGGGGATCGGGTTCTTCCTGTTGGTTCAGGAGAAGGGAGATCTGATCTCCGGGTTGCAAGTGACAGGTGGTCACTTGTGGGTTGCCCTCTGGTTAGAGGAAGGGAGGTTAGTCCTCCGGTTCTGGGCTTGTGGTTGCAAGTCCAGTGGTCCCTCCTGGTCTGGAGGAAGAGAGGTCTTCGACCTCTAGTTTCCAAGTGACTGGGAGTCACTTGGGTGTCCCTCCGGTTGGGAGGAAGAGGGGAGGCTGTTCCCCTGGTCAAGCTGTGTGGCAGCAACTGTTTGCAGACTGAGTCTGCTTTGTTCTAGCGTTTGCTAGTGAAGCCTCACTCCGGTTGGGAGTGAGGGGTGGATGTAGGCCTGAAGGACCGAACCACCTAAAAACCTTTTGTGCAGTGGCTTGTTTGTCTGATTTGCTTCCGCTAGATGCTTGAATAGGTGCGCTTAATGTGTTTGTATTTGAGTTGAATAGAATTGGTTCTATTCCGTTTCTTTATCTAGCATCCTGTTTTAAATTTGGCCATTATTCATAGAAGGATTCATTCACCCCCCCTCTGTATCCGGGCCAAGCACCCTAACAGTTGGTATCAGAGCGGGTGTCTGCTTACAAGGTCCAGCGACCTGCAGATCGATCTTGCAATCTTAGGTGCTTATTTCCTTTTAGTGCATCAATATTCTTGTGCGTTAATCTGTGTGTTCTCATGGCCCATCCACCGATCTTCAGTGGTACGCATTTTGATGCATGGTTCGCTGTTTTGAAGAATTATGTTAAATCTGTGAATCCAGACCTGTGGAAAGTAATTTCACATGGTCCTCATGAACTACCTAGGAAAAAGTCCAAATGGACTGACAGTCACAAATCCATGCATGAAGAAAATCAGATAGCAATAAATTTAATGAAGGCAGCTACTGATAGAGCTTTTCATTCATGTTTCTTTGAATCCAGTTCTGCTAAAGATATTTTGGATGCACTGAAGCGAACTCAGGAGATAGATGTGGACAGATGCATGATGGCCAACAGAAGAAATCAAAGTGCCAGCGATCAAGGCAGCAATCAAACTAAAGAAGATGATGATGATGAGGTAAATATCTTCGAGAATTTCTCTCTAGAAGATTGGGAGAATGCATATGCTGAATTATTTGAATCTCATGAACTGTTAAGAAAACAGTATAAAAAGTTGAAAAAGAGTATTCGGGTAGATAGTTCTAGCTCTCCATGTAAAAATTGTTCAAGTACGAAGAAATCTCATGATGCATGTCTGTCTGATAATCATATGTATAAAAACTAGAATGCAGAACTGAAGAAGGAACTTGAATGTGTTCACTCTGAGCTGAACAATTTAAAATCTGAAGATGACTTCCTCAGAAAGCTCTCTAAAGAAAATGATGAACAACTAGAGAAACTTAAACGAGAGAATGAGTTGCTGATTGAAAATTTTAACGCCATAAAATCTGTAAACATAGAATTACAGAAAGATTTTGAAAAACAACAAAAGGAATTGAGGGAGTTTGAAGCTAGGAGAGAAAGCATGGTTAACTCAGAAGATCAGCTTCTAATAAATGAGCTAGTTCAAAATGATAAGCTTAAAGAAGAAGTTGAAAAATTAAAACTGTTAAACAGTGCCATGTCTGAAAGACTTCTCACATTGGAAAAAGGAAAAGCTATCTGTACAAACGAGACTGAAGAGGTAGATGAGCTAAGAAAGGAAATTGAAGAATACAAAACAGCTAACAAGGTTTTGAATGAAGCTGTCAATTGTAGTGAACAAGAGATCACTAGTTATGAAATACACATTGCATCTCTTGAAAATGAAATTCAGGATTTGAAAGCTTCCTTGTCTAAATTTGTTGATGGGCAGAAAAACCTAGACAAGCTGCTAGGTGTAAAAGTCAATGTCAAAAAGGAAGGGTTGAGCTACAATAATCTCAATAAGAAGGCCTTGCAGAACAAAGTAATGACATCCTTTGTAAATACTTCAAATGTAGCCACTACATCAAAAGACAAACAGCCCATTGTTCAGAAAATACTGGGAACAAAGATTAACTTTAACAAGGAAGGACTGGGTTACAGTCCAGTCATGAGGAAGGTTGATGGAGCCAACCTGAAAACTGTCTTTGTCAAATCCTCTGAATAGGAAAAGCCTTCTATCTCATCTCCACCTCAGTACAAGGCTAAGAAAACAGAAAAACAAAATAAAAATCATAAAACATCCAAAATTCAAAGGAACAATCTGCATGCTAAGAACTCATCAGATAAATGCCATGTTTTAAAGAAATCAAGTGGCTCATGTCATTATTGTGGTAAGTATGGACATCTTATGAGTAACTGTTTTGTGATGAAAAAAGATGACAACAAGCATGCTAGAAAATCTGTGTCTGGTTAGAAAAGGAATGTCACATGTTCTAATTGTGATAAAGTAGGACACACTACTGCTCATTGTTGGTTTGCAAGTAGTAAGGAAAAATCATGCTCATATCATACAAAACACTTTGCAAATCAGCATGTCTTTAACAAGAACCAGCACATTATATGTTTTAATTGCAACAAAATTGGTCACAAGGTCTCTGAATGCTGGTCAGGTTCTTTTAAAAGAAATTCTATCTCATGCTTTGAATGTGGAAAGTATGGCCACAGGGCCATTGATTGTTGGCATGCTCAAAGGAAAAATTTCAGTTCTGGAAAGTATAGATTCCCTGCTAGTACAAATGCTCTTAGAAAGAACAAAGTGGTTTTCAAAAAGAAAAACTTTGAATGTGTTGATTATGGAAAACAGTTTGGTCATGCAAATAACAAAAATTTCCATGCTAATGCACATACAATTCATGCTCATAATAATGTGCATAACCCAGATCTGAAAACTACTGCTCCTTGCTATCAAGTTAAAAATGTGCTAAGAAAACCTGCTAGGAGTGATAATGTCATGACAGGACCCAAGACTTCCTGGGTACCTGTTTGTGCAAAATAAACTTTGTTTTGCAGGTGTGCCTTGGGACTGGAATAAAAGGGGAAATGATCCAAGGCACTCAAGAATGAAAACCCCATTCTCACAATTTTCAGGTAATCTCTCTACATGTCCCATTTTGAAACTTACTGCATATCTGGTTTGATGCATTCTTGCATATCTTGCTATTAGTTTCATCTAGTGCATGCATATTGAATCTGGTCTTGCATATTCATTCATCATCTGCAAGTTGCATTATTTTCTAAAACATGCACTCTGAAATTTCTGAAATTTTTAACTGAAAGCGAATGCTGGTTGAAAACTGTATGTTGCATAATTCTTTGGAAATCTGAATTGCTTATAGGACTGTTGAGTTTACCCTGTTATCCATGACCTCTTTGGTATATCAAATGGTAAACTACCAAAAGACAGGGAAATCTGTCAGGAGGTTCTTACTATGTGTGAGGTGGTCTCTTAGACCAAATGCTCCGCCTAGTACCATAAGTCATTCTGCTGATCAGGGGAGTCTGGTTATGCATAACTCATAAACACACTTGTTTAATTTTCGTGGCAAACACTGCATTCATTAAATAATTAACACTTCCAAGAGTCGTGTGTGAGTTGTCCTTGAGTGGGCTGAAGAGGAGCTTGTCAGGCTATTTGGTTTCTGAAGATTTTTGTCAGCCGATGCAGTTAATGTGGTTTTAAGATCAGTCATCTCAAGAGGTTGCAGTCTGTTGCCCAAGAGTTTCTCTGGATGTGAGACAGAACTACTTCAAAAATACTATATTTGGATATGTCCTTAGTGCCTAATGTCTTGAGTGATCTCTCACTTGTTGGCTTGCTGATAGGAGTGCTGCTCATCTCATCTCATCTCTCTCTATTCGATCAGCCACCTCCTTATCTCTCACCTATCACTCTTGGTTCAGATTCTCTCTCGAAGAAATTGTGGGTTCAGTCTTCTTGCTCTTATCAGATATGATCTGTATACCTTAAACCACCCAATATCTAGTGTAACAATTTACACCTGTTAATAAAGAACTTCAATGTTTGGGGGTTATATTTGGTCCTTGATCCTTCTAAGTTATCTTCTCAAGTGTTGGTCAACATATTATAAAACTTCCTGTTAAATGAGAAAAACTTATTGAGGATCTCGACTTAACTGAAACTTATGTAAAGAGAGCTCTGAGATAAAATTGTGTTAAGTAAGATTTCTATTTTTTGTCTTAAATCATGAGAAGTGCCTTCAGGGAATACGCCATTCCTTGTGGCAGAGCAATGGCTTTTGTGGAGAAATAGACACTCTTGATCAAAGAAGTCCAGAGTTTCTGTCATGATACAACTAGCTATCTCTGTATAGAAATGTTAAAATAAAAAAAAGGGGGAAAGTCCTCAAAGAAAAAATATCATTGGCATAAAGGTAGTCCGTCCTGAGTAACCAGGGTTTCTGGTGTCTGATAAACATGTCTCCTTGTGTAAAAAGGGACTAGTCTACCTTGTGTTCAACAAATTGGTTGACCCTGTATGCCTTCTCGTCCATTAAATGAAGAAATGAAATCTGCTTGACTTTGATGTGTTATTTCATTGCTTGACAAACATAAGGAGCAATTTAATCGTGACTCTCTCTAGTTTAAGCAACTTTAATAGCTAATTTTGTGATTATGCTGATTTAATATCTTGAGTTAACTGACCTTGGTTTTTGGAAGAATATAACCCGTCCACATATTGAAGGGCTAACTTTAACATGCTGTAGTTGCGTTACATCAGGACTAAGGGTATTTTGGGTATTTACAGAAAAAGTTGATAAGAGTAAAAAGCTACCCGACAAAACCCTTCTTGTTTCACACGCCTTCCACCTCAAACCCTTATTTCCCCTTGCCGCTTCCTATTCATCCTCGTGCTGCTCTACCTTGAGCGTCTTCTTCAAACCCATCTCCATCTCTTCCCGCTCACTTTCTTCCCCCACAGAGGTCTATTCCTCTCTTAAGTCTAGCTTCACTTCCAATAGCAGCCTGCAAGAGAGAGTTGATACTCTGGAAGTTCCGGCAGATGGATCAGCAAAGGTCAGCAGCTCCGGGTGAAAGAAAGAGGAAGGGAAAAGAAATAGTTGAAGAGCCTTCATCTAAGCAACAGAGATGTCTTGAGCCAGAACCTGCTGCGGAAGTCTCTTCAGAACAAGGTACCAGGATTTCTCAGTCTACCGTGTTCTTAGAAAGTGGGAAAATCATTCCTCCTAGAATAATAGATTTCGGAGATGAAACCTTGGTCTCGAAGTTTCCAGAATTTTTGAAAATCTTTGAGTTTCAGGAGTGGAGAAATTTCTTAGAAAATCACCGTGTCTATTACCCTAGGCCGGTAATGGAATTTTACAATAACTTGTCCTTGAGCCGAGACAAGTCTACCTTGTTATCATCTGTTAAAGGGGTCGAGATAACTGTTACATGTGACTCCCTTCACAAAGCTCTCGGTATTCCAGATAAAGGGGAGGTAGAGGGAAGCTTTCGATACAGTCTCCATGAAGCTTTATCTATCATTACTGGTAAACCCAGTAACATTCATGATAAGGGGCAGTTGAAGCTAAAAGCTTATCAGACATCGTCATTTCCTCCTCTTCACAAGCTCCTTCAGAACGTCATTGCTTCCATTATCACCCCACAGACTGGGGCTAGAGGAAGAATTACAGACACGCAGAGATTTCTACTGTTTTGTCTGATTCAAAATGTGAAGATATGTCTGCCAGATATCATTTTTAATGTCATGAAGGGATGCATTGGATCCAAGAGACATCTTCCCTATGCCGCCCATATGACAGACATCTTCAAGCATTCTGAGATTTGCTTGGATGGAGAGGCCGCATCAGAAGTTAAGGCCCGAAACATTTTTAATATGAATTTTGTTTCAGTGTTTTTGGGCTTAGAGGACTCTTCTATGGTGGGGCAAGTTAAGGTCCAAAAGGCCAGGGAATCACAAACTCAGGGGGAGCATTTGGAAGAATTTCAAGTCTTAGCCCCAACTGGTGAGCAATTAGTTTCTGAGATTGATCATCAGGAAACACCAGCTGAACAACCAGAGTCCACCTTGCCAGCTGCACCCACCGAAGTATCCTTCTCCTTTCAGAGGCTAGTTGAGGCTGCATCTGAGGACATCAGATTGTCTGACGAAAGCATTCAGATAGATCTAGATGCAACTATTGCTGGGCTATTTGATTCTTTTGGGAAGACATCTGAAGAGGTAATAGTGCCTGAAGAACAGCCAGCTAAAGAGCAAGACAGTACTGATCAAGATCTTGCTGTTTTTGTTAATGAAATTTTAAGAGAAACTGTTGAGCGAAGCTTGGAAGAGGCTACCAACTTGGTCGTATCTGAAAGTCTTGAGCAGGCCTTTGTTGGCAGCACTGCAGATCAGGAACTCATGGAAGATAGAGAAAAGGTTCCAGTCATAGAACTAGATACAGAATCTTCAAGTGAAGAAGAGGAACCTGAAGATGTATTCCCTCAGAAAGAAACTCAAGCTGAAGATGAAGTTCAGGTCCCAGCTGAGAGCAGTCAAATGCCAGTACAAGAGGAAGCAGCTGAGAGAACTGCACCTGGCAGTGAATTTTTTGGTACACCTCTAGGTCCACCTAGACTCTTATCTGCACAGGCGCCCAACATTGAATCTGCTCGGGCGCCCAACATTGAAGAGCTTCTCATAAACCTGACTCAGCAAATGCACAAGCAAGATAAGAAATTAGATGACCTGCTCACATATGTCACCCTCAACATAAATCAGGTACATTCCAGGCTACTGAAGCTCGAGATATCCCTCCTCACTGAATGGAAACGATTCCTTCTCAACAAAAAGGCTTCAGATGATGCCAACAGATCCCTGATGCAAGGGTTGCAGGAGGTGTGTTCAAAGATAGCTAAAGCACTGAGTGAGTTGCAAGATGTTCAAATCTCCTCCATCAAAATGTCTTCCACCATTATAGATCACTGCTATGAGATCAGAACATCTTTAGAACTTTTGAAGAAGTCATCCAGTGTCCTAGGTCCAGGTATTCAGCAGGTCTATGATAAATTGGCCGCCTTCTTAACAGAAATGACACTTCTGACTGACAGATATGAAACTGTCAATGTTCGCCAAGACGACATCATTTCTGAAGTGGGACAGGTCAGAAGCTCTGTGATATATTGGCTAGCTGAACTGTCAAATGACCTAAAGGAATTTCAGTCTACCTTGGGTTCAGCACCTGGTCACGCTTCTTCCAGCAGAACTCCACCTCAAGAACATTCTTCTGCTTCTCTAAGGGGGAGACCACCTCATGGCAGGCCGCGTGGCCCCTCTAGCAGACAAGCCAGATACTTTTCTTGAAAAGTCTATGCTCTGTATCTTGTTGCCCATTTTGAGGCTTTCTCTTTCACACTCTTGGACTTATTAATTAAAACTCATATCATTTGCATTCTTTTTGTTTCATTCTTTTTGATGATGTCAAAGGGGGAGAAATCAGGCCTTTTTTTTTTTTTTTTTTGCTAGCTCGTTGAGAATGTTTAATGTGTGTTTTTTTTTGAGAATGGCTAGTTCAGCCCTGGAGAAATCAGGCCTTTGCTAGCTCGTTGAGAATGTTTAATATGTGTTTTTCATTGAGAATGGCTATTTAGTGTTTTCTCTTTCTCTGCAAAGACTCAAGACTCATAGTGTTGCAATCCATCAAAAAGGGGGAGATTGTTGAGTATTGTTGAATCTTTACATGTTTTGATGATGACAACACTATAAGTCTTAGTGGTTATCAAAAATATGTCTCTGTGGAAAATTAACACAAATATTTTTCTGTGAAGAATAAACTTTCATTTCACTTCAGGTATCTTTAAGGACTGTCTTCGTGTTGGTTGGCACTTCGTCATGTGTGTGTATAACACCTCGTGTTGAACTGTTTGTCTTTGTGTCGTTCTCTGTGTAGTGTGAGGTTCTGATAGACTTCACTTCGTGTCACTTACTGTTGTTCGCCGTGTCGTTTCTTTCTGGTCCCACTGCTTCATCACGTGTCGTGATAACCGTGATATCTTCTGTCTTCGTGTCGTTTTGACTTCGTGTCAATTACCATTTTATCTTCGTGTTGTCTTCACTCCGTGTCGATTTCTGTTTTCATCGTCTTAGTGTTGTTTTCACTTCGTGTCAACTTCACTTCGTGTCGTCTCTTTGTATTCTATCTTCGTGTTGGTTTTTCGTTTTAGACTTCGTGTCTCTCTCGCCTTTGATCACACTCCGTGTCGATTTCAGTTTTCATCTTCATGTTGTTTTCGACTCGTGACGGCTTCCGTTATCTGTCTCCATGTCGCATTTACTTCGTGTCGTTTTACTTCTTATCTTTTTGACTTCGTGTCAAATTATTGTTCTGTCTTCATATTGTTTTCACTCCGTGTCGATTTCAGTTGTCGTCTACGTGTTGTCTTCACCTCGTGTCGTTTCTTCATCTCTTCATGTCGTCTTTGTTCTATTGCGTGCAGGACATCACAGCACCTCGTGTTGCTTCCTATTTCACTTTCGTGTCATTTGTCTTGTTGCGTCTTCGTGTCATTTTTATTCGTCCTAGTCCTCGTGTCTTTCTTGTGTTGAAACCATACTTCGTGTTGGTTTCTGTTCTCGTCTTCATGTCTGTTGTCAGCACGAGTCGTTCTCTTTGCTGTGTGATTATGTCATGTTATTTTTACGTTCATGTCTCCGCGTTGTTTTCATCTTCGTGTCTTCGTGTTGTTTTCCTTCTACCTCGTGACGTTTTCTTAGTAGTGTTCCTTGTGTCACCACTGTATCTCGTGTCGTTCTCTGTTTAGTGTACCTTTTGTCGTGTCCACTAACCTCATGCAGTTATGTTCTTATGGCACTCAATATTAATGGTTCTTATCTCGTTGCAGGTCCGAGGAAGAACATTCATCAGTGTCTGGGTGCACATGATCCGATACTGAAGGAACAAATACGAAAAGGGCACGTGGCAGGAAGGTTCTGGATCAAGCGTGTGAAGCACACGCACTCTGTACCCCATCCTCCTGCTGGCTGCTGATATAAAAAGAAGAAAGGCTGGTCGGGCAGGATTCAAGGAAGTAGAGAAGCCAAATAGAAAAGAGGAAGAGAGTTGAAGAAAAAGAAAGAGAGATAGAGAGTGAGCGAGAGAGCTCGTGAAGAAGAAGAAGAAAGGAGCTTACCTGAAGATCTGTCTTCACTGGACCGTGGATCAGATCCAGGCCAGTCAGCTCCGTTGGGAGCCAAATTATGCATTTCATTTTTCAGCGTTCTGTTTGCTGAAGTTATTTTCATTTCGTGTTTTTGTTTTTCCATTTCTCATCTGGTTATCTTGTTCTACCGATAGCCCTGTTGGGGATCGGGTTCCTCCTGTTGGTTCAGGAGAAGGGAGATCTGATCTCCGGGTTGCAAGTGACAGGTGGTCACTTGTGGGTTGCCCTCTGGTTAGAGGAAGGGAGGTTAGTCCTCCGGTTCTGGGCTTGTGGTTGCAAGTCCAGTGGTCCCTCCTGGTCTGGAGGAAGAGAGGTCTTCGACCTCTAGTTTCCAAGTGACTGGGAGTCACTTGGGTGTCCCTCCGGTTGGGAGGAAGAGGGGAGGCTGTTCCCCTGGTCAAGCTGTGTGGCAGCAACTGTTTGCAGACTGAGTCTGCTTGGTTCTAGCGTTTGCTAGTGAAGCCTCACTCCGGTTGGGAGTGAGGGGTGGATGTAGGTCTGAAGGACCGAACCACCTAAAAACCTTTTGTGCAGTGGCTTGTTTGTCTGATTTGCTTCCGCTAGATGCTTGAATAGGTGCGCTTAATGTGTTTGTATTTGAGTTGAATAGAATTGGTTCTATTCCATTTTTTTATCTAGCATCCTGTTTTAAATTTGGCCATTATTCGTAGAAGGATTCATTCACCCCCCCCTCTGTATCCGGGCCAAGCACCCTAACACGCATAAGCAAACTGACACGGCTTTGGCAATGGCTTCATATCTCTCCCACTTGTTCTTACAATGAGAGACTATCCATTGAGCCATGGGTATCAAGTGAATATGGTTTGGGCTGATCATGGTCCTTAGATCCTTCGGGTTGTGTATGAAATCACTTAAGATCAAGGATGGGTCAATAGGTTCGACCGTATGGCACACTAGATCTTCCTCCCCTACTTTAGTCTTGGCAAGGGCTAGGTAGGTCTCTACCTCCTCCAATAGGACTGTAGCTTCAAAGGAAGGGAAGAGGAAGGTGTGTGTTTGTGGATGCCATAACTCTATAAGGGCTGAAATGCTTGCCAAATCTAAAGACAATTTCTGGAAGCTCTTGGCCAAAACTAACAAAGGTTGGAGGTGCCATGCCCTAAGGATGGATAAAACTTCTAAAGAGAGTTCTTTGACCATGGGAGCCACCCACTTTAAGTTGGAGTAACACCTTGGACCAGGAAGAGGCTAAAGAAAGAAGAAGAAGAAGAAAGAAGAATCATAAGTGGTATAAAAAGTGCAAAAATTGATGAACTTTTGAAGTCAATTGGAACTTACCACTCTTTGGGCACTTGAGCTCAAATGCTTGGGGATGGATGTCAACCTTTGCAGCTCCCCATGCTCCTTCTTGGCTGCTTTAGGACTGGTGTAGACTCTCTCCTCCATGCCCATCGCTCTAAAGCTTCTCTTCATGATGTTCCTTGCCCTTTGATGGAGTTTTCAACCCTTGTAGCAGGGAATTAATGAAAGTTGCATTTTTTGGGTCTGTTCCTAGCTTATAAAGGCTTGATTTTGGTGCTAGAACGATAAAATTGGGGTTAGAAAGCCTAGGAGGGTTCTAGTGTGGATTAAGGTATCCTTACCTCGAGTTTGGGCTCTCACGGTAGAATCCGTCTCGGAATACAGTTTGTTCTCTGACGGTCTATCGTAAGACCGTCACATAGCTCTGACGCTCCATCTCCGGACCGTCACACTTCCTGCTACACATTTTTAGCCCAATATCATTCTATCATGTCTAACGGTCTAGTCTATGACCGTCACCTGATTCTGACGCTCCATCAGTGGACCGTCACATTTTCCTGCTATACAATTTTCAGTCCACCCTCTGTCGTCTCTGACGGCCTGATCTTGGTGCGTTACATGGATCTGACGGTCCTACACCAGACCGTCACACCTTCTACTACAGGTTTCTGTTCTTTCCCTTCTCCCTTTGGTCTGACCTGTCTGTCTTACACTTTATCCCCATTCATTTACATTCCCATCCACACATTTATCTTCATCCATTCATTCACACATTCACATCCATTTCATTACATTCATTCATACTCACATTCATCTAGTCATTCATACACATAAAAAAATAAAACACAAAAAGATTTTCATTTCATTTCTATCATTCCATTTCATCCACATAAGTCATGTACAAGTGTGGGTGTCAAAGAAGAAAAAAAATACATCACTCGGCCGGTCTATCCCCCGGGCCTTCACTATCACCGGCACCCTCCTACCGCTTGGCTGGTGGCCCCATGGCACTGTGCTCCTCCTCTCGTGATCGTCTCTAATCCGCCTCCTCGTTCCTCCATCGATCGGAAGAACTAGCCAGGTAGTTTCCTACCGATCCTCTCGGCACTCCGCTCCGTGTGCCTCCCATTGCAGCACTCCGGGATGCACTCAGCACAGGCCCCCGGCTGATCATCCGGACTGTCCGTTCCATAGCCCGGAGTTCTATCTTTAAGTCATGCACCTGGAGTCACGCCGCCCGAGCCTCGGTCCGGTATCTATCAAGGTCTGCAGTCTGGGTGGCTGCCCGCTCCAATTCACCGCTCAGTTGGGCCACCTCTGCCTAAAGACGCCCTGATTCAGCTTGGGAACGGTCCAGTTCTACTCGGGACCGCTCGGTCTCTGCTCGAGCTCACTCTGTCTCGGCCAAAGCCGCGGTCAGTTCTCTCGCCTGCATTTTGCATTTTATCATGGTCAGTCCATTAGGCATTTTAAGTTTAAATCAGAAGCATTTAGGTTCAAGTTTAGATTCTTACCCGCTCTGCGAGGGTAGCCTCGGCCTCCTCGGCTCGAGCTACGGCTCGGGTAAAATCTACATCTCGCTCAGCCCATTCCCCAGCAGGCTGTGAAGAGGAGGACGGTGCATCTGGTCCGGTCCACTGGGCTCCCCCGGCCCGCTGCATTTAGAAGTCAAAGTTAGCCATTTGCATCATAAGCCTTTAAGTCTTAAGTGTTGAGACTCACCAAAAGCTCCAAGGCAGTCCGGTACTCATCCCGCTACTGGATGGTGGCATGAAGGAGTCCCTCGAGCTCGGCTATTCTTCCCTGTGGGTCTAGCTGCATTTAGAAAGCATATGTCAGTGCATATAGAAGCATTAATTTAAATAGATAGAGTTTTGAGTTTAGGAGTTCATATCGGTCGTCGAGTGCCTCTGAACACTTGGTCACCATACCGGTGGGAGTAAGCCTTGAGGTAGGTCTCGTCACTGTCCACCCGGTCTTTCACCACCCGGCCTCTTTTGTTCCAATCATGCACATATTTGGCCTTCCGGGCGCACCAGTCGACGTCTCCGCTAATGCCCTTTGAAGATTTTCCTGGGCGCTCATCATTTCTACGGGGGAACGTCACCTCTGGCTGATGAAGTCCCCGTGTCCTCAGGATCAATCGGTAGTGTAAGGGCTCGATCACGTTGATGCAGTGACGCCATATGTCTCGCCCGCTGTATGCCAGGGATGCCTTCACCCAAGGCTGACCCTCGTAGCCCTCATCCCGGTATAGGGTCCATCTCACCTGAAAAGGTCATGTTAATCCATTCAGAAGCATTCATGAGCACTTAGAAAGCATTTTTGCAGCATTTAAGAGCATATAGAAAGTTTAAGTTCGGAGCTTACCGCTGTGTGTGGGAATGAGTCAAGATCATCCTGGATGGCCCGGATCAGCCGATTGATCGATCCACTGTCCCTCGCTACCACCCACTGCCTCGCGATGGGGATCCACTCGGGATGTAGCTGACTACCTCGCCCAATCCCCGGGAGGTACACGAAGCTCCAGATCTTCATTTAAGGTCGAGTGTCAGTAAATTGCATCATTTGCATTTTGCAGAATCATAATCATATAGAAAGCATCTAGAGTTCAGCATTTACCTGTAGGAAAGGCGAGAAGCCGCCCAGCATCGTCCGTCGGTCTGTAGTGCTGAGCGACGAGAAGACGAAGGCGAGCGCTATCATTCCCCATGTGTACTTCCCCACTCTGCCCAAATCCTCTAGCAGTGGTAGTAGCCTGCAGCTGATCAAGTCGGCTCGGGTCAGAAAAAGTAGCTTTCCGAACAACAGCATCAGAAATCGTCTCAGGACTCGATCTCCCTCCTGTCCTGCCTCTGCCGCCACTCGTGGGCATACCTGCTCTATCACTCGGTCTATATGCTGCTCGGGGAGCTCACCGACTGCTATAGCCGCTCCTCTCAGTCCCAAGCTATCCTGTAGTCTCGACCTTGAGAGCTGGGATGATGTGTTCCCCGGCCTGATGAGATCTAAGCCTAGTAGCTCTTGGGCCATCTTCCGGTAATCTCCATATGTCCACCCGGTCACTGCTACTCCGTGGACTCGTAATCCGGTGATCCTCGCCATGTCTTCTAATGTGGGGATCATGTGGCCCCATGCGAAGATGAAAGCCCGGCTCACAGGGTCCCACCTCTCATGCAGTGCGTACAAGAGCGGGGTATCCATCCTGGTCACCTCAATGCTAAGTACCTCGGCGAATCCCATCCCGGCCAATCGCTCTCTTTGGTACTCGGGCAATGCTTGGTATACTGCCCGGATCTGAAGCCAAGAGATCCTCGTTCTTCTTTTCCCCTGCACAATTAGAGCACAAGTCAGCCATTTGATCATAATTTCATTGCATTGCATTTCATATGAATAAAACAACAAAAAAAATTGAATAACTAAAAATCCCAAAAAAAATTGCTTATGCTTCTGGTTTCTCTGACGGCCCTAGGGTGATGTGTCACAGTCCTCTGACGCACCAGGGGTGGTGCGTCAGGCCTGTGACGGTCGCTGCAACGACCATCACGTTCTCTGCGATAGGGCGTTGTCCCTTTTATTTTCCTTGGCTCCTGAAATGGCCATGGAGGCCTACAATCATTCCTAAGAGATCCCCAGACCCATTGCTACCCTCCAAACACACATGCATGCACGTAAAAAAATTAAAAATTGGAAATTTAGGGAAATCGGCCTACCTCTGGGTCTTGGCTCCTTTTCTTCTTCTTCTCCCTCGCCGTCGCTTCTTCCTCTCTAATGGTCTTCCCCATGGCTTCCTCAGCTTCTTCCACGGTCATTAGAGGGACTTCCTCCGTTGGTTCGTTCGTCGGAGGGCTCGCCGTCGGTGGGGTTCCTTCTCGATCCACCCGTGCTCGAAACCACCGGATGGCCATCTTCTTCTTCCCTTTTCCCCTCTTCTTCGGTGGCTGGGATGGCTCGCCGCCGGCCATGGTTCGTTGGACGGAGGAGTAACGGTGGGGTTTTTGGGGTGTTGAATTTTTGGTGTGGTTTTGGTGTTTTGGCGTTTGTAAGCGAATGGAGGAAGTGACCGTTCGGTTTGTTTTTTTGGATGCTCAGGAAATGTGACGGTCTATCGTGAGGCCGTCACACTACTCTGACGCGTCCTCTATGGACCGTTAGGTCATTTAAAATGATGTCTTGAAGGATGTGAACCGCCAGACTCTGACGGCCCGAGGTGGATCTGTCAGGGATGTCTAACGCACCCTTACTAGACCGTTACATGCTTCAGAGCAATTTAATGAATGGTGATGAATGATCGCATTTGCTTGAATGATTTATCATATCAATACAATTCATGCTTGTTTGATTATGCTTCTTATCATTGGTGGCTAACCTCTTTGTTGAAGTTCATGCATCATCCGCTCCCCAGGAAGGTAAGTCAGGTATTGTATCTCGATTCCTTATCCCTTAATGCATTACTATATGTTATATATGATATATTATCTCGAGAACCGGCTGGTCATTCATGTGTTCTCGGATCTGATGTTCCCCTTAAACAAAAATGATGATGATATAAGTATACGTGATTAATCGTTGGATAGGCCGTTAGGTTGGAAAAGCTTGGGGACGATGGTTCTGTCTTGCACGCCATGGTTGCAGATGGTGTCCTAACCCTAGTTTCTCCTGTCTAGCAATACTATTCTCGAGTATCTTGTTATTCTATTTTTCTTTGCATTCGTTTTAAATAATTTCTTTTTCCTTTAGCCCAGCATGCATCATACGCATCTTTTGAGCATTCACGAACCTTCATCTGTCCAGGTGTCTCAGTGATGGTGAATAACTATGTGTTTAATGATCTCGAATAAGGAGAGTCATTCCTCTCTGAATTAGAAGTTTTCCTTCGGTCTACTCGCTTGATTTGATTAGCTGAAGATTCCTGTCTGGAGTTTAGTTAATCGTCTCTTTCCTTTCCGTTGCTCCGGTCGCTGGCCGTGTTTTCCTTTCCTTAGTTGTTAGTTCCTCCAGACATGTGCCCTTTGGTTACCTTTCCTTGTGATTAGTTTGAAGTTTTCCAGAAAATTCCTGTCGCTTGTTGGTTGAGAATGGGTGTCGTTCGCCTTAACGCCTACTTTTTAGTCCACTTCGCTTCATCTTCGCTTCATCTCCATGTTCCATTTTTCGCTTTCGCTTCACCTCCGCTCGCTCCCCTGCAAAGAGGACGTTAAGGAGGGGTATCAGTTGACACCCGTTTTATGACCAATAAGTTGGGTCATCCCCTTGTTCATTCTATATGATGCTCCAAGTTGGTGACCTTTATTGGGCCTTCTTGGTCAAATTGAGGTCCATTTCATGAGTCATATCTCCTTGGTTGGGTTTGGTTCCTTATCCCTTTCCGCTGGACGAAGCTTAGCAAACTCTCATTTTATTTGCACTTTATTATCTCTAACGATCCTTTGATAGGGTGTTACAGTGCTCTAACGCATCTACCATGGTGCGTTACATCCTTCCAGAGTCCTTAAGTTTAAAGACTTCCTTTCAAGCTTATCTTTTGCCTATCCGTTGGGTGTGACGGTTTATCGTGCAGCCGTTACATTGGTTGTGACGCATCTACCCTTGACCGTTACCTTCTTGAAGAGTCCAACGTTTGCAAACTTCTCCCGTTGATCTTATCTTATAGTGGATAGGGTTGTGTGACGGTCCAAGACTGGAGTGTTACATTAGTGTGGCCGTCTATCGAGCGGCCGTTACATCCAACAGAGAGTCCTGACAAGCCTGTCCTTTGCTCTGCTATTCCGTGATCGGACTAAGAGTTTGGTTTGAGGGTTTCTCTCTCGATACTCATCCTAAGAAGCTTTCGTTTGATTCTGTGGACTCTGGGGAGTATTATCTTCAAGACTTGTCCAAGTTTTTGATTAAATTCTAGTCATTATCCTCTTAATTCGAACATAGACTTTGAGGGTCTATAAATAGAACCCTTGACTTCATGGCTTGAGGGGCAGACATCTGGAGTTTACGTCGAAGTGCTGCCGCATCCTGGAGCTAGAACCAACCAAGGAGAGCTGCTTCCCACGTCCATCAACTTCCAAAGTTTAGGGAGTATCGTTTCCAAGGGTTTAGTTCAGTCAAGTTGTCATCTTAGTGTCTTTTCTCCCTTTCAAACATCATAGCATTGTCCCTCTCCATCTCCTACGTTCTTGCACTTGCTGCATTCATTCAAAACATCCTCCCATCTTTTAAAATGCCCCAGAGGGGTTAAAAAACCAACCACCCTGGTATTTCCCTTTCCTTTTGCATGTTCTTAAATTTCTTGGATTTATTGATTCTACTTTGTCTAAGGGCTAATCTGGGTTATTTTTCTTTTGTTCTACACTCTTTTGCAGGTTTACAGAGTCCATATCACGAGGCCCAAGCTCTCTGGCCGGCTAGAAAGCTTGGAGATCAAAAGATTCCCAACTTTTTATTCTGTAGAAGCCCTGACGGTCTAGCACAGGCGCGTTAGAGTATTATAGCGGTCTATCGTAAGACCGTCACACTTTCTGTGGCCCATCTTCCTTCGACCGTTACATATGACGGAGCTACAGTTTCCTGGTTGTTTTCTCTCTCCCGTGGGCGGGTGCATCATCCTCCTATTCTAAGGTATTTATCAGGTCTTTGACTTGTTTCTACCTTGGTGGCGATCACATCTTTCCTTAGTTTGGGCATTAGCTTTCTCTTGCATCATATCTCTTCTTTACTTTGTTTGTTCCACCTATACGGTGTGTTTTCCTTTATTCCTTATTCCACGCTCCGGCGTGTGTTTTTTCTTTCTTTGTTTTACTTAGTCTTGATTGAGATAGCAGGCCCATGCTAGAGCTTGTGTTGGTTGCCTAGGTTCATGATTCACATGTCCATAGGTTGATTGATTTCATTACTTGGCTCATACTTTCATAGTTGGCATCATAGCCCATCTTGCAAAAGAAGGGAGACATTAAAACCAACAGCGACACGTAGCATGAGGCCCGGCCCATGTGCCCAAAGTGCCTCTCCTTAGCTCCTACGAGCTCCCGTCCTCAGCCCAAGGCCCATCCCGAGGCCCCTCCGCCAGGTAGCTCGGCCGTACGGCAACCCGGGGTGTGTCGGGTATTTACCCGAACACCTTGGGAGCGGCAACTATGACTCGACGTACAACAGCGCCCATGGGCCAATCCCAGCACCCCAGAGCCCCGTCTCCCTCAAAGGACACCCCCAGATGGTGCAAGAAGACCCCCGGGGGCCATCCCTCGAGGTTGTGACGCGTCCGAGGCCAGTTCACCCCAGGGCGCGGGCGCGCCCCCAGGGAGGGCGAACTCCCCGGGGGCAGCGCCCTCTCCCCAGCCCGGAGGCCTGACGGTCCTCCACAGTTCCAGTTCGTGCAAATTCCTAGTCTGACGGTGCAAGGTTTGTGCAAGGGTCCATTCACCGTACCCATACGTGGAAGAAGTCATAAAGAACGCACACGACGAGGTCCTCAGTCAACACGCTCGCAAAGCTCCACGTATCTTGCCCAGTCATGTCCTTTTCTTCTTAGTCAAGTTAGGAAGAAAATAACAAAAAATGGGATTTTATAGAGGTGGGGCCGCCGCCCCTTCTCTCTCCCTCCACCCAGTCCGCCTAAACTGCCCTAGGGAGAGGAGGCAGACCAGCCTGGACCCCCCAGGCTGGTCCGCCTAAACCCCTTGTATAATAATAATAATAAAGTTTTTTTAAAATAAAAAAACACCCAAACCAGTCCGCCTAAACCCCCTGGGGGAGGGGGTTTAGACGGACCAGCTTGCCCCCTCAGGCTGGTCCGCCTAAACCCCATCAAAAATAAAAAAAGTTTTTTTTTAATAAAAAAAACCCCTCCAAAGAGGGGTTTAGGCGGACCAGACCAGCCCAAGGGACTGGTCCGCCTAAACCCCCCCTGGGGGAGGGGTTTAGGAGGACCAAACCAGCCCCTTGGGCTGGTCTGCCTAAACCCTATCCCCCCACTCCGTTGAACACAAAAATAATAATAATAAAAAATATTTTTCATAGGGTTTACCCGGACCAAGTTGAACCCTCAACTTGGTCCGCCAAAACCCTACCCATGACCCTTCAACTTCCTATAAATTCCACCCCTTAGAAGCTCAAGGGGCAATGAATGCAGGCACAAGCAGACTCACAGACGAACGGACAAACACCCCCGACCTAATTGCCGCACCCTCGGACTCCCGAGGCTTTCGGTAAGGGTCAGGAACACGAGAAGCTAAGTGCGCGCGCGGTTGGCTTGCTAGTCGGCTCACACATGCCGAGGGTATGTCACGTGTACTTTCCTCACACGGCGTTTAGCCATCTCACACAAGTCCATCCTCATCGCATATAAGGTGACTATGTCAACGGCGAGTACACCCACATCCCGAGTCCGCCCGTGTATGCCAGCTTACGGTGATGAAACGCACTCCATGATGTCACGCCTATTTCTGACATAGAATCACGTGCCTACTGCTCACCCCCCAGCCGGTCGTTGGCCACTCGGATTAACAACTCAAGTCTAGTCGGACCTCTGGCCCGGGAATCAAAGTCCCGAGGCCGACCTCGACTCCCCAGCATGACGACACTCGTCGTCCGAGACCCAGACCCGACCGCTCACCTCGAGCCATGTCCGACCTCCACCAGGCGCCTGTCCACGTGCACCCCGGCCACCAAGGTAGTCGGGCTCGCATCGATCCCTTTATAAAAAGTTTCTGTAAGACACGCGGATATCCGCTTTATTACGCAAAGACCCGGGGACCGACCCACGTATCGGAGTTGTCCCGCGGCTTGTGCCAGTTGTACTTTGGCCCCCTCGGCCTATTTGTAAAGCCCACATGGCCTTCATGCAGCATAAAACCAGTGGAATACAAGCGCCCGTATTCGGGTCCCCAGCTTTCTACCTACACCACCCGGCATACGTGCCTAACATCCTGACTCCAGTAAACACCCCTTAGTCGAAAGCGCACCCACGGCTACAGAATGCTCCCGGCCCTCTACCCACGGCTTCAGATATATATACAGGCTTCTCTTCAGCATGGAACGAAGGTGTTCGGATTCAATCCGATGTAAATAAACACATGTTGCTTGCGACCGGTGGGGAAAGACGTCTAGTACACGATTCCCACAATCACCTGCGCACTCGCACCCGTGGAACCACTTCTCTCCACGTGTCGCCCGATCGCTCGAGCCCACGTGCCGCGTCCTGGTGACGCTTCCTCGGTCAACCCCTGGTTCCATGGGTGATTGTCGAGAAATCGACTAGCACGCCCGCACCCTGTCCGACTAACCCATACCCTTACATTTCCATGACATTCGACCCTTTTCAACTTTTCGTAAGAGGAGAGTGCCCGATACCGCCGTGAGAGGCATGCGATCATAAGGAGGATACCCGAGATATATCAAACTCCCGTGTCTTCCTTTCCCGCTATATCCCTTCCTTCACCTCGGTCATTGGCATAAAAACCCCCGCAACAGAGAGACAACGAGAAATAAAGTCTACTACCTCCCTTTTCATGTTGGGCCACCAAAAGGTTCGCTTCAAGTCCTGGTACATCTTGGTACCTCTAGGATGAATTGTATACCTTGTTCGGTGAGCTTCTTCTAAAATTTTCTTCTTTAATTCCGAACAGTCCGGTACGCATGTCCTTTCAGTCTTCCATCAGATGCCAGGTTGAAATCTGGTTGTTCTTCAACCAGCGCCGGGTCATTGTCTTGAAGTTCCTTGATCTCGACGAGTAAATCCGGTTGTATCCTCATGTGTGATAGAGTAATACACCTTTTCTCCTTGTCCATGCTTATATCAAGTTTAGAAAATTGCTCTAGTATCTTCCACTCTTGGATCATATAGTTGGCCAATAATGTTCTTGGCTTTCGATTGAGGGCATCGGCTATAGGATTACCCTTGCCAGGATGATATTGTATTGTGAAGTCGAAGTCCTTGAGATACTATAACTAACGTCTTTGTCTCATATTCATGTCTTTTTGTGAGAGTAGATATTTGAGACTTTTATGATCGGAGTACATGGTAAATTATTCTCCATAGAGATAGTGTCTCCAGATCTTTAAAGCAAATACCACCGTGGCCAGCTCCAAGTCGTGCACCGGGTAGTTCTCCTCGTGCTTCTTCAGTTGCCGAGAAAGGTAAGCAATGACTCTCCCTTGTTGCATTAACACACATCCGAGGCCAATACCCGAAGCATCGGTATATACCTCGAATTTCTCTCCTTCAGTTGGTAATGCTAAACTGGAGCAGTCGTCAGGTGATCCTTCAAGGCTTGAAAGCTCCTTTCACAATCCTCATTCCACTCATAAGGAATTTCCTTGCGTGTTATCCTAGTAAGAGGAATAGTAATAATGGAGAAGTCCTTTATAAATCGCCGATAATAACCAGCTACACTCAAGAAACTTCGGATCTCAGTTACATTTTTTGGCCTTTCCAATTCTTTACAGCCTTGACCTTTGATGGATCCACAGATATGCCATTCTCAGAAATCATATGCCCTAAGAAAGATATTTCCTCAAGCCAGAAATCACATTTGCTAAGCTTGGCATGGAGTTGATTCTTCCTTAATATTTACAATGCAATCCTCAAATGTTCTTAATGATCTTCCTCGATCTTTGAATAAATCAATATGTCATCAATAAAGACCACAATAAATTGGTCTAGATGAGGCCTGAATATGCTGTTCGTTAACTGCATAAAGGTTGCAGGGGCATTTGTTAGTCGAAAAGACATAACGGTAAATTCGTATTGCCCATACTTGCTCCGGAATGCCGTTTTGTGATTATCCTCGTCCTTGATCCTTAATTGGTGATATCCTGACCTGAGATTAATCTTTGAGAAATATTTAGCTCTAGATATTTGATCAAATAATTCATTGATCCTTAACAGTGGATACTTGTTCTTGATAGTAAGGTTGTTCAACTGCCAATAGTCGATGCAGAGTCTCATCGATCCATCCTTCTTCTTGACAAAAAGCACAGGCGCTCCCCACGGGGAAGTACTTGACCTGATGAATCCTTTCTTCAAGAGCTCCATCAATTGTTCCTTCAATTCCTTGAGCTCGGTGGGGGACATCCTATAGGGTGCCTTAGAAACCAGGCCAGCACCAGGACAAGGTCGATGGTGAAGGCCACTTCTCTTTGTGAGGGTAATCCGGGCAAATCTTTTGAAAACACACCGGGAAATTCCCAAACCATGCGGACGTCTTCTATCTTGGACTCCTTAACTTTCGTGGCAGTCACAAATGCTATGAAAGCCTCACATCCCTTCCTTAAGAGCTTGCAAGCTCAGAGAGCCGAAATAAGGGGTAACATGCCTTGATTTCGGGGACTAGTGTAAACAACCTGCGGGTAGTCTTCAAAGGTTACTTTCCCCTTTCGACAGTCTACAACTACCATGTGTGTAGCTAGCCAATCAGCTCCTAAGATGACATCATAGCCTTCCATGTCCATGCAGAATAGGTCGGCAGGTAAATTATGTCCTTCAATAACTACCTCGGTCTCCGGGTTGTGGTGTGTAATTTCGGATCCAGTTCCAATAAGGGTGGAGATAACTAGTTCCGAATCCAACAATATAGGTTTCATAGGTAATGGCTTAGCAAATCTTCGAGAGATAAATGAATGTGTTGCACCGGTATCAAATAAAACTAAGGCAGACTTGGAACAAATAGTTAAGGTACCTTCCACGAGTATGCCTTCATTTTGATCTTATTCTTGAAGAGCTTGTAAACGGCCTTGTTTTCTTGCCGGGCGCTTGTCATTGTTAGCTTGCTCATTCAACAGGGGACAATCGGGAATCCGGTGGTCTAGGCTTCCACAACGGAGGCATGCTCCCAACCTTCTCCAGCACTCCTCGGCCTTATGACCGGCCTTGTCATAATGCTTGCACACCTCTTTGGAAGGTGTGGTAGTAATAGAAAAGGGCTTGCTACCCTTCTTGATCTTCTTCTCTTGGGAGGAATCTTCTCCGTTGCTAGTTCTCTTCTTATTGAAGGTAGGCTTGAATGAGCTTGAGCTTGTAACGTGCTCCTTCTTGTCCTTCCCACGGATCCAGTCGGACAACTCCGTGGCATCTTCTAGCAACTGGGTTCTCCGCACCATCTCTGAATAGACTTGAATGTCCGTCGGCGCCAGTTGAGTTATATATTACGACCGAAGCCCATTAAGAAATCTCCGAGCCTTCATCTTCTCGGTACACACTAGATGTGGTGGATACCTTGATAGCCTAGAGAATTGGACCTCATACTCGGCCACTGATAGAGTCCTTTGCTTAAGCGCGGCAAACTCTGCGGCTTTCTTCTCTTGGATCCGGTCCGAGAAATATTTGTTATTGTAATATTCCACGAACTCTCCCCACGTGACGTGTCATGTGGTAAAGTAGCTTCAACCGACTCCCACCAAAATCGGGCATCCCATTCTAGTTGGAAAGTTGCTAGCAGAACCTTTTCCTCGTCCATGCATTGCATCACACGGAATATTCTCTCGATCTCCTTAATCCAGTGTTCGGCATCGTCGAGGTCGGACGAGCGAGTGAACTTTGACGGGTTCATATTGAGGAAACTACGGTGGAGATCGATCACCCTCTCCATGATTTTCTCCGCCCTGCGCCACTTGTTGTAACGCCTGCGTAAGACCTTGGACAGTGTGTTGCATATTACGCCACTGAGCACATTCGACAGCCATAGTCCTACAAGGTTTTAAATAACTACATTAATAATTGATGAACCAAGGGTCTTATATTTCTAAGTTAACTTAACCCATGGCTGTACCCATCTCACCGGGTAAAAGGTATAAACCTATCCTTGGACTTGGTTTCCTAGGAATTGAATATTTTAGGCTCTGATACAACGAAAACTGTCACGTCCGAGCGCGGAAGGAACCCGGTACGCGTGACGAGTTTATATCAATCATGTCAATCAGAGCATAAGGAATTCAACATATAGACAGAGTGCGCAAAAGTGGAGATAATAAACCAAACGCTTTATTTCATTAATAACTCCAAAGATAATGCAATTACATACTCTTTATTGCCAAAGTAAAGTCACTAGACTCAATAAAAGGGAAAATACAATAATGACTCAAGATATAGAGAAGACACGACTAGATAACGGCTTCAACAAGCGGACATGTAACACCATCAAATATAGCTATCTGTCACGCCCTGTACTCTATACCATCGAGGTATTGTCCACTTTGGCCTACCGACCTCACGGTTTTGTCCCTTTATCACAGTGATCGGCTCTAGAATAGGGGACTTCCCGAGAGGTCACCCATCCCAGTACTACTCCCCATTAAGCACGCTTAACTTCGGAGTTCTTTTCAATAACTGAGCCGTTACTTCAAAAGGTGCCTCGATGATATAGAGTACAACTTAGCTATATTTGAGGGTGTTACAATCTACCACTCAGGCGCCGTCCTCATCGCTGGACACATATAGCACGCAATCAAACCCCCAGACAGGTAGTGTTGACACCCATTTTTTGCCTATGAGTTGAGTCATTCCTCGTACCATCATTTGTTGATTCCTCCAGTTGTCCATTGCTCATTGGGCTATTTTCAGGCACGTCTTTGAGCTTATTTTGTGGGTACCTCCCTCCCTGGCTAGGTTTGCTCTCAAATTAGGGTTTGATGGGCCTTGATTTCAATTGATTTGGGGTTAAGTGGGATCATTTATCCCATTTTATCAATTTCAATCATCCAGCACGGTCTAACGACCAGCCGTTCAGTGACTGGGTGGTCTTATTGGAACCGTTTACGGATTTATTGAATATTTATTTGATTTTTTGAATTTCCACCAACAAGCCTTTGCACGGTCTTGGTTTAACCATTTACATTTGTTGAACAGCCAACCTTTAGACCGTCCTGTTCCCCAGAGTACTAAGTCGGTCAATTTTTCAGATAATTATTTATTTATCCTATTTTCTGGATTTATCACTGACATGTGTACACGGCCTATCATTGGACCGTTCTACTAATTGAGTGGTCTAGCAGTAGACCGTTTTATCCTGAAGAGTCCAACACCGTGATGGCCGATCAGTTCGATGGATAATTGGATAATTTTAATTTTTATTTATTTATCACCGACAGCATTGGACGGTCTGGAAATAGACCGTTTACTGGTCTGAGCGGTCTATCGCGAGACCGTGTACATGTGCGAACCTGTGGATTGTTTGGATTTTCTGTCTCTATCCATGATTTAACCACCACCTTCCTCCGCCATTTTCTCCACGGTTTCCCAACCAAATGGGGTGCCGTTCGATCCTGGTGGAAGATTGGACTATAATCCACAGATTTTGTTTGATAATCTCAGGTTAATTTCCACTAAAAACCCTAATTTTGAGGTTGGACTTTCAAGGGTCTATAAATAGAACCCTTAGTCCAAGGTTGAAAAGGGGGAGATCCAACATCGACGGCGAAGCTCTGCCAAACTTTTTAGCGAACTGTAGCCAAGAGGGAGGCTTTCTACATCTTTCTAAGCATCCAGTTCAGGGAGTAGTTGCTTTTTTTGGCGTTTGGTCTAGGTTTTAATAGTTCTTTCACCCATTGCATGCTTCTTTTCCCCATCTTCTTCCCACGTTTTTTCACCATCTCACATCATTTCTACACCATTCCTATTGTTTTGACGCCCTATAGAGGTTTAAAAACCTCTCAGGTATCACCCATTCCATGTTATTATGTTTATTATCCATTCTTTTCTATAGTTACTACACTTCCTAGGGATAATTTAGGTTGTATTTTTATGTTCTCCACGTTGTTTTACAGGTCAGCATCAGCACAACACGAGGCCCATCCCCTCTGGCCGGTCGGAAGGGGTAGAGGATCGAGTCCCACCACTTGGGGTCTGGCGGCATTGCGCGGTCTTATTCCGTCCATCTGTAAAGGAGAGCGGTCGTCCTTTAACCATTCTGGTCCTGTCAGCGGCCCTTACTGAACCATTCCGTCGCCAATCAAGCTTCGTCCCGCTTCCCTTTTCAACGTTGGAATGGTGTATCGAGCGGCCGTGCTATCCACAGAGCGGCCCGTCCTAGACCGTGTATCAGCGTTGCTTCTTCCAGGCAAGTGCCCTCCCTTTTCCAAGGCACGTTGTGCTGTCTTGCAGCATATGCGTGTTTTGGTGGCGATCACATCCACACACCTTCTTCTACCCCTTTAGCATCACTTTTCATTCACTCTTCACACTACAAAGGTAGGAGAGGTATAAAGGGGAAAGTTAATGTCTACACCTTTTTTGGCGATCATGGTGGGACACCTAGTGCCCATCGTGTTAGTGTTGTCCTAACCAGTTCTTGTCCTTGGTTAGGTTTGTGTTTTAAGTTGTTTCAGGTTGTCATCTTGTTCACCCTGCATTTCTGCCTTCGGAGGTGTCCACGGTTCTCCTAGAACCGTTCACGTCTTCGCGCGGTTGGATGATAGGCCGTGCTATTCCAGTCTCAGGTGCGTTCTTGTTCCAATCTCTGTTACGTTGCTATTGATTACACAGTCTACTTTTGGCCGCTCTTCTGTTTACACGGTCTGTCGATAGACCGTTCATCTACTTCTAACGGGCGTTTGTGTTTTGGTGAGCCTGCTAGTTCCAGCGGTCTATAAGGGACCATGCATTAGTTTTCACGGTCTATCCACTGGCCGTGCACGTCTGCTGGCTCAGGTACGTCACTGTTCTGTGTACTCTTGTAGGTTTTATTGACTTTCTGTGGTCTGTTCAGAGCCGTTCCACAAGTTTCACGGTCGATCGATTGACCGTCTAGACAGGTACGCATTTGTCTTCACAATCTCAGTTCCTTTCAGTCTTTCTCTTTTAGTTCCTTCTCTTACTCCCTGTCATTACACGGCCCTGCCCTGGGCCGTTCACCTCCCTGAGCGGTCTACATCAGACCGTGTTTCCGTGCTATAGTGCACCCGAGGTTATACCTTTGAGGATTATTGCATATCATTTCATATCTATTTGGTGCTGTTTTGATCTCCTATGTTTGTCATTTGATTTTGCATGAGTATTGTCATATTCCTCATCATTGTTGATCATTGATTGTTAGATTTAGGTTAGATTTTGCATGCACTCCTGTGCGGATAAGATTCATCCATATTTTTTCATACTAGTTGCATTCCTACATTGGTAGGGGATCCTCTCGTCTCCATATTCCTTGGAGCCGACTAGGTGACCTTACCCGGGACCTCCATAAGCCCCCGTGACCCTTGGATTCCCACACGGACATCGGGCAGGTTGTACCTTACCACACCAGTCTAGGATTGCATTCATGAGAGAGAGAGTCCATTTAGGGTCAACCAAGTTGTCCATTCCACCCTTGTTAGGCACCTTTGTTGTTGTGAGAATTGTCATTTTAATTAATCCACTAAGGTTCTAAAAGGTGGAATTTCTAAAATCTATCGTGCATCATTTAAACTTGGTTGGTCGATCGATTGCCTCTTCTCTCCTCTGATTCTGTGTGCATTTGATTGCTAGTTTGGTTGTTTAGAAAACTCCTTAGGTTTGTTCTTTGGTGTCGGTGGGTGTTGCATGTGGAGTTGCTTCACACCCTCAGGATCTTCTGCTAGGGGCAGCTCTCATTTCTATTACTATTTCAATCCTTTGTTTGATTCATCACCCACCATGTCTTCTTATAATTTCTCTCACTCCCATGAGGACTCTCTCCCTCAGGGACTTCTGGAGGACCCTCCTAGGGTCGCCCATGTGCAGGGGAGAGAGGGGACCGCCCCTCCTCTCCCAACCGTTGTTGTTGAGGGTGCTCAACCCTCCCTTTCTGATTCTTCCTCTCAGAATTCGGCCAAGTAAATTCTTCATATGATGGCCCAGCTAGATCCTACTCAGCTTCACCTCATTCGCCAAGCTCTACAGGGGCCGGACGCCCCATCTTCAGTTCCATCTCATGGCGTGTCTACTGCCGCCACTTCATCTCCTATTATTAGGTCAGGGGCCATCTCGGCTACGCCCATCGATCTCACTCCTATTCACCCTCGAACCCTCTGATTCTCTAGCATGGAGATGGGCCAAACCTCTACCTCGGCCCAACAACCTCTTGACAAGCGGAAGACCCAGATCCCCTTGAGTTCTTATTCTGATCCATACACCACTGTCTGTTCAGCGCCGCAGGCCCTTGTGGCCCCGGCTGATTTTATCCGTCTGCAACCAGGGGCCGCCTAGTTGGCTCATGCGGATATGGGCCCTTCCCTAGCCCATTATCCATCTTATGGGCTTCCCCCTTCATCAGTTTATCCATCAGCTCCGTATACTGATTCTGTTCTTCCTGCTGTGTCTCCTCCTTCCCAGGAATGGGAACTTCTCGATAAATGGGCTACCATGCAGTAGCAAATTGACCTCCTCCATAAGCGGGTCGGCCCGCAATCTCTCGCTGATGTCCCCGTTCCTAACTTTCAGGACATTCACTTCCCTCCCCAGTCGGAGCTCCCTACATACCGTAAGTACGACGGGAATGGCAACCCGTTCATTCACATAAGGGTATTTTTATATGAATCGGCGCAGTTCCAGCATGACGATCAGCTCGTGGCGTATCTCTTCTGTCGGTCATTGGACGGGGTGGCGTTAGAATGGTTTTATACCTTGCCTTTGGAGGAGGCGTAAAGTTTCAAGGTTGTCAAGGAGAAGTTCATACAAAGATTTCAAGACCGGGTAGGCACGGAGTACTCATTCATAGACCTGGTAGTAGAAAAGATGAAGACAGATGAGGATTTCGCCAGTTATGTAGATAGATGGAGGCAGTTGGCCTCACGTGTGCCCGGGCAGATCCCGAAAGAAGAAAAAGTAAAGTTGTTGATTTCAAATGCCATCCCGACGTTTCGGAACATTCTGGCAATGAATGATATATCAAATATGAACCAATTGTGCATTCGGGCCCAGTTTATCCAGACCAAGTTCAAAGACTCCCCCATCCATTCCCTATTTGAGGCCCAGAAGTCCAAGACTATAAGAAAATCCCAGGGCCCTGTTACTGAGGGAGTTTAAACTAATGAGCAGGTGCAGGATGTTCAATTCCCCATCCAGTCCGCTCCACCCCGTTTCCAACAACCTCCATGCAACCCCCAGTTCTCCACTCTACAAGCTCCCCGACCCCCTTTCCAAGCTCACCAACAGCCACAACAACAACCACCACCACCACAACAGCCTCAGCAGCCACCCCAATACCACAATGTTCCCCCTCCTGCTGGTTATGCACCTGCTCGGCCGGGTCCGAAAAGATCCCATTATCCTCCACTTCCCAAGACTCTGCCAGACATTTTCTTGGCCTTAATGTACACTGGTGACATACAGCTCCCTTCGGAACGTCAGAACTCGAACCCGACTGTCGATCAATCTCGATATTGCATATATCATCGACAGCCCGGGCACACTATAGACAGGTGCTTTCAGTTCCGGGACTTAGTGTATGATTTGTATGAGGGGCAAAGGATTGATTGGGCCCAGATGCATAAATTGATAGAAGACATCAAAGAGAAGAGAAGACAAACAAGGCCGCACCAGGCGGCGCCACAACAGCAGCAGTTTCAGCAACCCCAACCTCAACCTCAGCAGTAGCAGTAGCAACAACCTGAACTCGGGATTCACCAAAATCCCATTCCAGACCATCCGCCCGCTCCACAAAAGCAACTGCCGGCACCGACCCAAGTAGTTCATCGCCCATCTCCCAATGCTGGGTGGTCTTTTGACGATGAGACTCCCGCTCATCTTTTGGCCTTCCACCATGCATACGCCAACCTCCCCGTACCCTCTGTTCCTTCCATCCTTCGGCCCACTGCCTTGACCACTGCTCCACCCTCTATTCCCTCAAGGTCACCTATTGCACCTACCCCGTTACTCACCATTCCGCCAATCCTTCCACCATCACCCGCCATACCCTCCATCGTTACCCCTCCACTCAACCCTTCGCCGATCACCACTCCACCAGGGCCCGTTATACCAGCCTCCGCCATCCTCACCCCCGTTTCTATCCCTTCTCCTCACCCTACTGGGCCAATCGGGAGTCCACCTGATACTGTGCCGGCACGAAACTTCGCCCTTCGGAGCGGGCATTTATTTCATAGAAGTTATCCCTCTACTGGTGCACCAGCACCCAACCCCCCAATTCCTTCCTCAACAGTTGAAGCAGAAGAAACTGACCCCTTTCCTGGCACGAAATATGATTTATTACAGCACTTGGACAGAATGCCAGCCAAAATATCAGCCCTGGAGTTAATCAAGAGGTCCACGCTACACCAAGATGCCCTGAGGGCTTTTCTACAGAAAGTTATAGTTAGCGAGGACGTGGCGGTAGATAGCTTGCCGTCGGTGTTGGCCACTATCATAAAGGGGCCATCTATTTCTTTTTCTAAGTCGGAGTTAGCACCCCCAGAGGCACGTCAGATGCCACTATGTATTACAATTTCATTGAACAAAGTGGCCGTTGATTCAGCTCTAGTGGACACGGGAGCTTTTATTAATGTTTGTCCCTTGAGCATGATGCGTGCCTGCAACATATCTGAAGACATGCTAAGGCCGACACCCACAACTATTGCGGCATATCATAACTCCAGGAGGGCTTTCCACGGGGTTGTGACAGTTCAGGCCGAGCTAGGGCCTTTAAAAATGGACGTGGAATTCTATGTATTGGACATAGACCCGATGTTCAAGGCTATTCTGGGTCGCCCATGGATAGACAGCTTGAATGCAATACCCTCGACCGCCCACCAGTGCCTCAAATTCCCATTTCAGGGGTGGGTATTCAAGGTGAAGAGTGTTTCCACGGTCTAGACAGTGGATGCTATTGCTGACAAGATTCTGCCTACATTATGGCCGAGCAACAAGCCAATTTTTTCTGTGATGGACTTGAACTTTCCATGGGCATATGCGTCATGCAAGCCCGCCACTACACCAGTAAATGCCAAAATCAAGTCCAAGATTAGAGATTCAAAGGGATGGCACATGATTTTGAAATTAGGTTATCAGCCGGGCATGGGCCTCGGCGCACAACTACAGGGGCGGACTAATCCCGTCCCCAGGCGCAGAAAGATGAGCAGAAGAGTCCTTGGCTACCGGGAGTCAACATTGTCAATACTCGGAGACTCCAGGCCACTGATGTGGGACTACCGTCAGCATTTCATGAAGGGCCCGTTGCAGCCAGGTACCTTAAAGAAGAAGCTGCCCTGTGTTGATAAGACAAGTGATGCCGCTTGTGCAATTGCTGACCCACCGCCGCCACTGGAGGGGTTGGTGGGTGATATGAAAGATTTTTGTAGCAGTTTTGAAAAGTTATTTCATGAAGAAGAAGTTTGTTCGAAGAAGACGAAGATGCAGCTAGTGAAGCACTCTCCGGTTGAGCCAGTTTACTGGAGGTCGCGGGAAGAGGGGAGCTCCATCATTACTTTCTCTTGGCCTCCTTCCCACTTTGCCTCCTTGCTTCTACGATTGGGATTTATTCCCCGTTCACCACCGATCATGGTCGACCTGTACTTTATGGAAAGGCCACTTGAAGTTTTGATTGTTCCTTGTGCATGTGGGTAGTGCCCACCTATTGATCTGTCCACCACTTGGACCCCCACAACCAATCTCCACGAAATGTGGTTTTCTTCTTCTGACCCATTCTTCAATGTTCTCTTTCCGTCTCTATTTCCCATGCAACTTCCTCCTCCTCCTTCCTCCTCTGACCTCTCTTGTTGCGAGATTTCCTCTGATCTCCAAAAAAAATGTCAATTTTAAAACGGAGGTTTCAATGGAGGATTACGCTATGTTCTGTCCGTTTTCCTGCCAGGGGCATGAGGCCCCTACTTCTTTCCGTATAAAATTCTTGTCTTCTAGGTTAGATGTACAGTGTGCAGGGTCCCCTAGGATGGTAGAGTCAGTTGGGGTAGAGTCTAGCTCTAGTGTTGTTAGCCCGTCCACGTCTGCGATGCACCCTGTGATGCGTCATTCTAAGTCCGTTCCAGATAAGTTTCTTCAGGATCTAGCCCAAAGATGTCATGCCCTCCTCAAATGTCCTGAGTTTGTAGAGACTATAATCATCCTGGAGGATGATGAGGAAGTATGCGGGGTGTGGAGCAATGACGGATTGGGAGTTTATGAAATGATAGATGAGAAGGACCCATCCGATGATGAGGAAAGCGACGTGGATGACGCTGCTGATCTGTACGCACAAGGTTTAAAAAGGTTTGATGAACCATCGTTGGCGGTGGATGAACCCACAAAAGAAATTAATCTTGGAACTGAAGAGGACCCTAGGCCCATAATCATTTCCACTAATCTCCCTCCTCAGGTTGAAGAGGAGCTAATCAAGGTTTTGAGGGAGTATAGCGATTCTTTTGCCTAGTCCTATGAGGACATGCCGGGTCTTGACCCCGCTCTGGTTGAACATAGACTTATCCTTAAACCAGGGGCAACACCCGTTAAACAAAAATCAAGAAGATTCCACCCTCAAATGGCCTTAAGAATAAAGGAAGAAGTTGATAAATTACATAAGGCCAAGTTTATTAGAGTTGTGTTATATCCACAATGGGTGGCAAATATAGTCCCGGTGATGAAGAAGGATGGAAAAATCCGAATTTGTATTGATTTCAGGGACTTAAATAAGGCATGTCCAAAGGGTGATTTTTCGCTTCCTCACATTGATGTGTTGGTAGACAACATGGCTGGATATGAAGCCCTCTCATTTATGGATGGATATTCTGGATACAACCAAATCCGTCTTGCTCCCGAGGACCAAGAGAAAACCTCGTTCACCACGCCCTGGGGCACATACTGCTACGTTGTCATGCCATTTGGATTGAAGAATGCAGGTGCCACGTATCAACGGGCAATGATGGCTATCTTCCACGAGATGATGCATGTGTATATGAAAGCCTACGTGGATGACATTCTGGTGAAATCGAGGTCCAAGGAAGAACACCCCGCCATTTCAGCTAAGGTGTTGCAAATGGCTAGGGAGTATAAGCTAAAAATGAATCCAAAGAAATGTGTGTTCGGAGTTGCATCAGGGAAATTGGCAGGGTTCATAGTTAGCAAGCGGGGGATTCAGATTGATCCGAACAAGGCAAAGGCTGTTATGGAAATGCCACCACCTAAGAACGTCACTAAACTTAGAGGATTGATTGGGCGTTTGCAGTTTATTCGAAGGTTCATATCTCAACATTCGCAAAGGTGTCGCCCATTCTATGAACTGTTGAAGGCGGGAGTTAAATTCGACTAGAATGAGCAATGTCAGAAGGCCTACGAGGATCATAAGGTTTATCTATCTAATCCCCCTATTTTTCAGCCACCTGTCCCTTGGAAACCCCTGATACTACACATTTCTATGATTGATGACTCCCTAGGAGCTGTCCTGGCTCAAGTGGATGACTAAGGAAGAGAAAGGGCAGCATACTATCTCTCTAGATTGTTTAATCCTGCTGAATCTAAGTATATTGCCATGGAGAAGACCTGCGTAGCGTTAGTATGGGTAGCTCAGAAGCTCAAGCACTATTTCCTAGCCCATGAAGTTAAGTTGATCTCCAGAATGGACCCAATCCGTTACCTCTTAGAAAAACCTGTCATTTCTAGTAGATTAGCTCGCTGGCAAAGCTTTCTTTCTCAATTTGATATCACCTTCGTTGTTCAAAAAGTGATCAAGGGATACGCAATTGCTGAACATCTTGCTCACTCTCCTATCCCCCGCACTGATTCGATCTAGGATGAATTTCCTGACGAACACCTGGCTGTGCTTACTCATCTCCCCTTCTGGTCCTTACACTTCGACGGTGCTCTCCATTCTCAGGGCCGTGGAATCGGCGCCGTTCTCCTCACTCCGGAAGGAGTAACCATCCCTATCGCTTACCAGCTCTCTTTTCCTGCCACGAATAACATAGCCGAGTATGAGGCTCTCCTTGTCGGACTGAAGCACGCCTACATCATGACCGCGCGATACCTAAACATCTTAGGAAACTCTCAACTGGTGCGGCGTCAAGTTCTTTCGACTTACCGTACCTGTGACCCTAAGCTCAAGCCTTATCAAGATTTGGTCACGCTCTTAGCTAGGCAGTTCCGTAAACTCATTTACATTCATACTCCTCGTTCTCAGAACATTGTTGCTGATGCGCTCGCGTCTCTTGCTTCTTCCCTTTCTTTCCCTCTCAATCGCGCCATTGAGACCATTGTGGTCCAGCGGTTAGACGCTCCTTCCCTTCAGGATCCCTGGTTTGACAACCTTAGTAAATCTGTAGATAAGAAAGCTGAAAGGGAGAATTTGAAGGAAGTATCTTTAACTGAGCTTGAGGATATCATAGAGAGGAGGAATTGCCGTGGTACCATGAAATAGAGCAATATTGTAAGGATGTATCCTTCCCAGAGACGGCCAATGCCGAGCAGCGCAAGGCCATCAGAAGAGTGACCTCCAGATACACCATTGTTGCAGGAGAGTTGTATAGGCGGGCTCTCAATGGAGTTCTTATGAGGTGTTTAGATGACGAGGAGGCTTGGAAGGTTGTTGAAGCAGCTCACTCGAGCGAGTGTGGAGGGCACGTTAACGGTCAAGCTTTGGCGAAGAAGATTCTTAGGCAGGGCTATTACTGGCCAACCCTAGAAGAAGACTGCTCCACCTATGTCCGTAGGTGCCTTCAATGCCAACTCCATTCCAACAAAGTCCATGCTCCTGGTTCCTCTCTCTATTCTCTTTCTGCTCCTTGGCCATTCTCCACATGGGATTTTGATATTGTAGGCCCACTAGGTGACCCGAACTCCCAGGTTAAACAGAAATCTTTCATCTTAACTGCTACGGAGTACTTCACCAAGTGCGCGGAAGCTGAAGCCTTTGAGAAATCAAAGCTATCACAGTATGCCGCTTCATCCTCAAGAATATTATTTCGCGGTTTGGAGTGCCGAGTGACATCGTCACCGACAACAGTCCTCAATTTGTGTCTCAAGAGCTTCAGGACCTCTGTAAGAAATTTAATATTTCATTGCACCATTCATCACCATACTAACCTCAAGGCAAATGGCAAGTCGAGGCCACGAACAAAACCCTTCTTAAAATCATTATGAAAACATGCGAGTCACACAAATTTGCTGATTGGGCCGACAAATTGATAAAAGCTCTATGGGCTTATCGCACCTCCGTCCGTACTCCCACGGGGTAAACTCCTTTTGCTCTCACCTATGGGATGTAGGCGGTACTCCCGTATGAGATTTTGAACCCTTACCTAAGAGTGCAGCTAGACAAAGAATTTAATCTCGACGAGCGTCGAGAAGCGTTATTAGTCAAACTGGAACTCTTGGATGAGAAGAGTCTTAACACGGCCACTCACGTCTCTGTTTATCAAAAGCGTGTCTCACGGCATTTTCAAAGGAAGGTTATTGAACGCAAATTTCAAGTGGGTAACATGGTTTTGAAACGCAAATTTATTAGATCAGTAGGTCCTAGGTCTAAGCTGCAACCCAATTGGGAAGGGCCGTTTGTAGTTATAGAGGTGTATCCTGGGAACGTGTATCATCTTATTAATGCAGAGGGTGAGGAATTAAGTAATCCATGGAATGGGCTATATTTAAAACATTTTTATCCATAGAGTCAAGCCAGCAACGGCCCGGTGACGGGGTGTTCCTTTACTTCATCAGGAAGGGAGATCCCCAGTTCAAGATTCACACACTATACGACCCCCGTGGTTCGATTTTCCTTTTTTGCGCAACACCGTTTCTCCCTGGGCCATGCTTAGGGGAAAGTGAAAATCTTTATTTTTCTTCTCATTCAGCTGAAGATAGGGGCAAGTGGTGAATAAGGGGGCGAGAACTGATCTAAGCACCCCGATAAAACGAGAGGTCTCAAATAGGGGCAGTCCGTTATGACCTGATTCTGCATTCACCAAAAGCAAAAGGAAAGAAAAGAAATGAAAGAAAAAGGGCAAAATCAAAGGCAAAAGCTAAAAGCTCATCCAAAAGCTCGAAGCTCAAAAGTCTAAATGCCCCCAAAAGAATAAAACTAGGCATGGCAAGAGTGGCGGTACAGTTTACCCGTAGGACGTAATGAGCCTGGTCGTATGCGTGCCTAGAGCGAATTTCGGTTCGATGACGGACACAAAGCCCCGACGCAATAGACCAAATTCTTTGAAAATGGGGTTGTCATGAGAAGAACTCAAGCCCTAAAAATCTCTATACCTATTGCCGGCTTTCTTATCAAATTCTCTTTTATTTTCCAAGGACTAGATCGTACCCCGGGTATGGCCTCGAAAGAGGCACTATTAAGTAGAATTGGACCCCGACCATGGGCGGTCACCCATAACGCACGTTGCACTTGGGAAACCCTGTGGACACACTTTTTTATTAAGATATTGGTTTATTTGTTTATTGGGTTTATTAAGTGCGTGGGCGTGCCAGTCACCTAGGTGACGATTTATTGTGCGCTCGATCTGACTAATCAGACGATTGTGTAGTTCATGTCGGGACCAAAACCCGCCGTGCCGTAAAGGTCACGGCGTTAATTACATCCCCTCGGAGAGGGAACACCCTTGATTAATCGCCAGGAAAAGGGGACTCATGGCCAGAAAATTAGTTACATGAAAAGTCTATTAGGAAGCATTGAAATGCCCGTACGAGGGTGAGAAGAAAGCATTCGAGATCACGTTGGTCGTGTGTTGACCATTTGATGTTCGGACGAGTGTCCGGCTTGAGAAATGCGTAATCGTCACGAGAAAACCAGAGCATATGTATGTCGCGATGCGACAAATTTATTGTTCGAAGGAACGGGAAGTATTCAGTTAAATCCCAGTTAGAGGGGTCGGAAACCAAGAAGTTTGTTGGCCCGGTGCAAGATCAAGCTACGACCATACTACGGTGGGCCCCCCGCGGTCGAAGTCAGGCTCGCGTGGGCATCGTCATTGTTTCCGGTGCCAAGGGGCCACAAGAGGATGTCCTGGGACCAGATCTGAGAACCAATATGCGTTCAAAGGGAGCGGGCTATAGGCCGAGGATATGGGTCAGGCAATGACCACGTTCGGGGCGGACCCAAGGTCTAAGCATAGCCCACGGAGGCCTTATTGATATTCCCATGCAAAGGGTCCGGGGATGATGAGGGCCTTCTCGTTCCATTCAGATTTTGTCGGTCACTCATGGACCACTTTATGTCTGGACAAAGGTCCGTGTTTGTAGCGTAAAAGATGGTGACAAACCATACAAATATCTGACGTGAGTACGGCAAGTTTAGTGCGGGTGCAGGATTAGATCCTGATATATATGTCGGTCACTAACGGACCATTCACTGTTCGGACGAGAGTCCACATTTGAAGCATCGATGATAACGACAAAGCCGTATGGATGTCTGCCGTAGGTACGGCAAGTTTCATGTGGGTGCGGGATTGGATCCCGATATATATGTCGGTCACTAATGGACTATTCATTGTTCGGATGAGAGTTCGCAATTGAAGCATCGAAGACGATGATAAAGCCATACGAATATCTGCCATAGGTACGGCAAGTTTAGTGTGGGTGCGGGATTGAATCCCCATAGAAGCGGGTCAAGTTAACGAGCTATTGGCCCGAGATGTGTTCGGATCATGACCATGTCGGGGGTTCCGAGGTCCACGTCCGATACCACAAGGCATCATTGATTTTCTCTTTGCACCCAGTCCGGGGGAGTGAATTGTTAAGTGTGGACCTCGAACTCGCCAACGTGCGCCCTCGCACGCGGATCGACCTATGCGGTCAGGTCGTAGGGTTCGACCTGACCGGTCAGGTTGTGGGGGTCAAGGGGGCAGCGCCCCTTGCGGGGGGCTTTCGGGGGCAGCGCCCCCGGAACAAAATTTTAATTAAAGCACAGGTGATAGAGTTTCTTTTATTCTTTATTAACATGATCGACCTTTTATTATTATTTTTTGCTTGTTATTCGCTTTTTGTATTAAGCAGGCGCGCCGTATTAAGGGTTCAATGAGGAGGGCGCGCCGGTTAAGGCCACGCTGGATTAGGATGTGCAAGGGAGGGGGCGCGCCGTATTTAGGAGGTAAGCAGGGGAGCGCGCCGTATTAGGGAGTTAAGCAGGGGAGCGCGCCGTGTTAGGAATGGGCAAGGGGGGGCACGCCGTTTTAAGATGTATAGAGGAGTGGGAGCGCGCCGTTTCTGGATTCAAAGAAGGAGATGAGGGCTTTTGTGAGAGGGGCTAAAACGGCGCGGGGGAATAGTAACCGCGCCGGATTAGCCTCTCCCGAGGGTTTATTGTTTTGACTGTGTTTTTTTTTCTTTTCTTTCACCTGCAGGTTGGGTTAATGATCCGTTTGTTCATTCATTTGGTGGATTAAGTTGGTGAAGAGGGGGTTTAATCATTTTAGTTGTTTATTAAGAGGAATTAGCATGAGGTTTAACTGTTTTGTTCGGAGGAGTTTATTGTGCAAAGACTTCAAGTGGTTGATTCACAGAGGGTTCATTGTGTGTTCTGTTTGTTCTCCGGAGGGTGTCTTCTTCATTTGTTCTTGAGCGTCCTTGGCCCTGGCAAGAATTGGGCAGCACCTCCCCCGGACTGGGACTTGCCAGAGAGAAACGAAAGCCACCACACGGATTACTCCTGGGTAAACTCTCAAAATGCGGAACGGCCTCACGACGGTTCGTTAGCCCAAGTGTGAGTGTGGAATGCTCGAGGGCCAGCCTACGAGAGTGACCACGACTCACGGGCAAAGATCTTCGGGGCGGGGCGAATGTTTGACACGGAAGGGCCATGATTGTTCATCCGGTGATGAACTCCTTCGAAGGCCATACTATGGAGAAGCAAGTCTCGAAGAGTCTTGGATGAGGAGAAGGAGGAGAGAAGAAGGAAGAAGCGGGGATTAAAGTAGAGAATACTAAGATTGCAAAAGGCCCTTTTCTTTTTATTCATCCACTTAACTCGGGAAGATTTTAAAACAGAAGGGATTCATCTCTTGATAAAGAAGAAATACATTGCGAGGGGGGAGAGAATACATTGACGAGGGAGGGGGGAGAGAGCACAGGCTCTTCCCCCTCTGACTCACCTCTCCTCTCTCACACTCACTCTCTTCTTCTTCTTCACCTTGCCGGTGCGAGCGAGTGGAACCTCTCTCTCTCTTTTTCTTCTTCGCGAGCGGGTGGAACCTCTCTCTCTCTTTTTCTTCTTCTCCCCACTACGCACAGCCGAGAGCCCTCTCTTCTCCTTGATCGCAAGCCAGGGGGAGAAGCCAGAGCGTTGCTCTGTCGAACCTGCAGAGTATATATAATGGGTTGCCTTTTCTTTTGCTCGAACGGAAGAAACTCCCGCCACTTCATTCCTCTGCCAGACGAACAGGATTGGCATGTTGCTGGCATCCGGTGATTCGTGTCGTACACTATCGTTCGTCCGAGGACGGCACGGTTGCGGGTTTGCCAGGAGATCTTCATCCGAAGACATGCCTTCGCCGATGATGTTAATGTGCTGTCGAGTGGGGACGGAGGCACGGCTTCAAAACATTGAATGCTCTCTGCGCACCACATTTAAACAAAATAGAGCATCGTGCCAGAGATGGGATGGAATGGGGTTAAACCGGCGCAGCCCGGGGCGCGCCGGTTTAACATTTGAAGGAATAGCTTTTAAATGAGGCATGACGGTATTGTACCGCGCCGTATCAACTTTTTGGCCTTCAAAATGGCCATGCCATAATAACTTTCGAAGGAATAGCTTTGCACATGGGCGCCATTTTAATGCAACACAAGTGGCGCCGTTTTAACGTAATTTCAAGGGGAGCATCCTTCAATGAGCGCGCCGTATTTGGGCAAAGGTGGCACCGGATAAGCATTTGGAGGAAAAGCTTTTAACATGGAGGCACATTGGTGTGCCGATTTCAGGCGCGCCGATTTAAGGCCCTTCCGCGCTGTTTTAAGCATCGATGGATTCTTTTCGAAGTCGCGGCCATTTATATGAATGTTGGCATTCCCAGAATATTCTAGTTGCGATGTATGGCCTCCGTAATGTTCCGTTCGCAGCCTCTGGGGCTCGGTCCCAGACTTTGCATGACTTTCGGTGCACGCTGAGACTGTGTCGGAGTTCCCGACTCTTCTTTGATTCAGCTCTCGGCACGGTCGGCTGTAGAGTTGTGGCCGTATCTTCGGCCCGGGGGGCTCCCTCATCGGCTAGCGGACCACCAAGGGAGTCCTCGTCTTGATCGGGCGAGGTATGAGGTTTATTTGGCATTTTCATCTTCGGCTTGCTCTCGAGTGTCGAGACGCGCATGCCGTATGATCATCATCGACATTTTTCGACGTCCACAAACCCCTAATGAGATATGAAGGTATCATGTCGCCGGGTTTGAGCTGGCTCCAAAATCCAAAAAAATCAAATATTTCAAAACCCAAAAAAAAACAAAGATTCCAAAATCCAAAAAATCAAATATTTCAAAATCTAAAAAAAAAATTTCAAAATCCAACGAAAAAAATCAAATATCTCAAAGTCCAAAAAAGTAAAATATTTCAAAAATAAAAAAAATCAAATATCCTCAAAACAACAAAAATATTTTCATCATCTTGATTTGCATTCATGGCATGCATTGCATCTATTTTCCTTTATGTTATTTGCCTATTTAATAAGGCTTACCCCCTTGACCAAACATCAAGAATTGGTCATTTCTTAACTTACTACAGGCAAGGGGTTAAGCCTAAAACAGATTTAATCTATTTTCTCGTTTATATGTGTGTGCAGGGGCAGGTTGAAGATGAGATTCAAGTATTTCCATCTCTACACGATCCTATGGCGACCGTTTCACTTCCTCCAACGGTCAACATCAGACCGTTCCATCCTTCAAACGGCCTAGTTCAGATCGCTTTCAATTTCTAGCACCTTCAAGAATCTACGGTCTCCATTTTGACCGTTTTAAGCTCTAACGGTGCACTTCCTTGAACGGCCATGGGATGGCCGTTACGTTAATTGAACGGTTTCATAATGGGCCGTGTGTTTTCACGATCATATTCAAATTAGCAATGGTTGAGCGGCTCCCACTGGACCGTTTGCATTCAGGGGTGATCTGGTGCTAGACCGTTCATGTGCTGAAACAATTATGAAGAATGTTCTTTGCTGTATTGTGTAATTACATGGCTGATTCTTTTTTTTGGCTTGAATGATTATTTCATGATGTAATATTGTAAAATCCTGTTCATGAATTCTTTGCAGCATCACTTCAATTTGCCGTTTCGCCTGCACAGGTAAGTCAGGTATGGCCTTCTATCCTTATATCCCTTATTGCATTACTATATGGTATTATGTTATACTATCTCGAGAACCAGTTGGTTATTTACATATTCCAGGATCTGATGTTCCCCTATAACAAAAATAATGATGATCCAGGTTCATGTGTTTAATCATCGGATAGGCCGTTAGGTTGGGAAAACTGGGGGACGATAGTTCTATCTCATACACCGTGGATGCGGATAGTATCTTGACCCTAATTGTCCCAGTCTAGCAATATTATTCTCGAGTATTTTCTATTTTGTGGCTTTCCTTGCATTCGTTTTAATGATTTCTTTTATTTTAGCCCAGCATGCATCATACGTATCTTTTGAGCATTTATGACCCATGATTTGTATGAAAGTGTCTCGTTCGTGATGGATGATTGTGCGTTCATGGTTCTGAGTAAGAGGAACTATTCCACTCAGAGTTGGAAGGTTTTCTCTGGTCCGTTCACCTGGTCTGATTGACTGGAGGTCCCTGTCTGGAGTTTTAGTCCGTATCTTTACTTTTTGCTGCTTGCTCCGGTCACCTCATTGGTCCGAGGGATTGTGGCCCCCGTGAGGTTGACCGTGTATTTTCCTTTCATTTTAGTTAGTTCCTCTAGACTGGTGTCATTTTGGTTCGATCATTCCTTGTGTTTGGTTCAGAGTTTTTTGAAAAATTTCTATCGCTCGTTGGCAATGAAATGGGTGTCTTTTACCTTAACGTCCGCTTTTCAGTCCACTCCGCTTCATTTCCGCTTCATCTCCATGTTCCATTTCGCTTTCGCTTCACCTCCGCTCGCTCCCTTGCAAAGAGGACGTTAAGGAGGGACATCTGTTGACACCCATTTTTTTCCTATGAGTTGTGTCACGCCCCGAACAAGGCAGAAATATCGGGACGTACAGTTAGGGACACGCTGACGAAAGAGGGAACTAAATCTAAAACAATACACAAGTGCTACAAGATGGAAATGCTAAATGATCATTAATAAACCACGACTAATACAATAATCCTCAAGTTCAACTTAATACAACTGGAATAATCAACCACTAAAACTCAATAACATGACTGAGACTAAAAGCTCTCCAAAACACAACTAAAGAAAGATAACACACTACTAACACACTAGAACTGATACACTCAAGACATCACTCCTGCCCTTCCCCATCGGTAAGCGCGTCACCTGAAAAGCCTGGAAAGGGGGAAACAACGGGGTGTGAGCTAACGCTCAGTAGGAAATAACAGACAGGTACAAGTGATTAACAGTTTAATTACATTTTTAAAATGTCATGCTACAAATGATAAAAACAATAAAAAGATAACGATGATATCACGAAACGAAATTCAAAGATCTTGCAAGGTCAAGAAATAAAATGAATAGAATAGTAAGACAAGAATTTACTACAGGAGATAACGATAAAAAGTTGGCCATATCAAGTCAATTCAAGTCATGTCAAGCACGTATGTAATTTCATTTCCACGTCCAAGTAATGAGCAAGTACAGTAACCACAAGTAGAGTATAGAACAGTGACGAGTGGAAAGTGAAAAGTAGTAGAAAGTAATGTAGAGAGTAGTGGAGAGAGTAGTGGAGAGAGTAGTGGACAGTCCTAGATTTAACACATGTCAAGTACTGGTGCCAAATGCCACACCTAGTCATTCACCTCCCCGGGGGTACACGTAGTGTTCGGGCGCTCTTCCCAGGACCAGACCGAGCCCTTAATTGTTTGCCAGGCATTGATTTCTTTGGATCAAAGATCCCACGAATCTAGACTTCCACAGTTTATGGCCAGAATTCCAAGGTTTAAACTAAGTAGCAATAACAACTTCAAGTAGGAAGGAGATTCATTTCCAGAATTTCAAGGTAAGTATAATCATCAAGGAGATTGAAATCAAGTCACAACAAGAGTTAATCGTGCTGCACTACTGTAAAACAGCAGCAATCAAACAAGCTAAACAACATATTAATCCTAATCATCTAGTTAAGATATCATGATTTAACCATTATCATTTGTATTAGCCAAAGTGCCAACAAGATAGAACAAGTTGTCGAAGTAAAGGACAAGCTCACAGGAATGAAATAGCATGTATTAACAGAGATTTTAGTTACACCATTAACCACTAATTATGTGGGTTTCTATTTAATCTTGTATGCATTGAAATGAAGATGATAAACGGTGTGTTTTTACACTAAGTCTGCATGTATGGACCAATGTTAATTGAAACTAAAAATGGTACATGAATAGGTCATTAGTTCCTCAAAAATGTAGTTTTCAATGTGATTAGGTTGAATGGATTGATCCCCCGGTGATCCGGATTGATCCCTGGGTCAAAACATCACTTAAAACGGGTTTACGGGGCATGGGTCGACCCTTTGGGTCGACCCCTGGAAAAATTCCAGGGATGGGTCGACCCCTGGGTCGACCCTTGCATTCCTGGCTGCATGGGTCGACCCATGGGTCGACCCCTGCAGGCTGTGGGTCGACCTATGCAAGGCAGCAAGCTGCTGCTTGCAGGGTTGTAATGGGTCGACCCGTGGGTCGACCCCTTGGTTTCCAGACCCAAAAAGACCTAAAAAAAAACATGAAAACTCCATGAATTGGGGTCTAAATGTATTGGGATCTTAACCATAGACTCTAGGGTTATTAATATGCATCTTAGGGTCATGAAACACAGTTTTAAATCATGAATTTCGATAGGAATCCAATGAAATACAACCTATTCTATGAAGAACACAAGTAAAGTCTAGCTTGCTAGCATGCTTCTAATAACACACGAAATACTCTAGGCATGATCTATAAAAATTGGGGATTTTGATGTCAAAAGAAAGTTAACATGCTATTGATTACATTCATTTATGTTAATTATAAATTGGGCTGTTATCACCTACCTCAAATTGAAGAAGGAACTCGAAACCTAGAATAAGGAACAACTTGATAGCACCTCCCTAAAACCTCGATATCTCCATGGATACCTAATGAAAATTGGGGCTTTTGCCACCAATGGAAAGAGCTCGATGAGAGGTACAATTTGCTATACTCATGATCAAGATTTGGTTGAGAATTCCTACCTTAATCGATTGATCAAAGAAGGATGAAGGGAAGCCAACGGCCTACTGACCCACTTCAACAAATCGAACTAGATCTCTCCAGATCCGAAATTTCAGCGAACCCCACAGCAGCCAAATGAAAGAAGACTCGTAGGGCTTCATTTTGATAGCTCATAGAGCTTCTGGAGCCTTATGAATTGGGAGTATTTGCTGCTGCAAGCTACGTGTTTAGAAACGGCGCCGAAATCCTTGACTTGACCAAACTATGTCGGTAGCACGTTTTGGGGCTAAGTTTACCTCAAATTGATTGAGGGTAAATGTTCCTTACATTGTGGCCTTCCATTTGCCCCTGATTTCAGATCATTTGGTTGAGTAATCAGGTCGAATTTGATGTTCAAAGTTTGGGTGAATAGTGAATACGAATTTGGGTTAGGTGGGTTGTAAGTCAGGCTTAATCCACTGATTAGGGCTAGATAATGATTTAATTAGGCTTACTCTAAGAAGACAAAAGTGTTAGTCGAAGCATCTATTATTTAATTACTATTTTTATGAATTTTTATATGTTAGATAAAATTCCACTTCTACTATTCCGTAATTACTTAAATATTAAGTTTGGAAGACTTAGTTCGCTAATTCGGCTTAATAAACGATTTTATTAGGCTTAATTGTAGATAACAAAGTTGATAAACAAAATTAATTCTACAAGATGTGATTTTTGGGGATTTTTAGAAAATAGTAGAAAAATGACTTATTCTATTAATTAATTAATTAATCTAATTAATTTGGATAATTCTCATTAATTTTGAATAACTTCAAATAAATTCCAAATAATTATAAATAAATTTCTAAAGAATTTCTAAAGAATTTGGGGTCTTACACCCTCCCCTACTTAAAGGAATTTGGTCCTCCAAATTCACTGCACTAAAACTGAGAGTAGAAAAAGATCACTCACCTAGAATAGATCGGGATACCGCTTTCGCATAGTCTCTTCAGACTCCCATGTAGCTTCTTCGGTCCCACGCCGACTCCACTGAATCTTGACCATCGGTATCGAACGATTCCGGAGTTGCTGATGCTTCCGGTCCAGAATCTTGACAGGTCTTTCCTCATAGGTCAAATCTTCCTTCAGTTCAAAATCCACTTGCTGAATGATATGAGTGGGATCGTACACATATTTCCATAACATAGACACTTGAAAATATTATGTACGCCAGACAAATGCGGTGGTAAAGCCAGTCTGTATGCCACCTCTCCCACTCTATCTAGAATCTCGAATGGACCAATGTACCTCGGACTCAGCTTGCCATGAATGCCAAATCTTCGGGTCCCTCTCGTCGGAGAGACCTTTAAGAACACATGCTCGCCAACCTGAAATTCCAATGCCCTTCTCCTGTTGTCGGCATAACTCTTCTGTCTTGACTGGGCTACTTGTAACCGGTCTCGGATAACACGGATGTTCTGTGATGATTCCGAAACAAGATCTGGTCCAAGCCACTGTTTCACACCTACCTCGTCCCAACACAACGGGGAACGACAACTTCTACCATATAGTGCTTCAAAAGGAGCCATCTGAATGCTAGACTGATAGCTGTTATTGTAAGCAAATTTAATTAATGCCAAATGCTCACTCCAATTACCACCGAAATCAATCATGCAAGCTCGCAACATATCTTCCACTATCAGATTGGTTCTTTCAGTCTGTCCATCTGTCTGTGGATGAAAAGCAGTATTGAAATTCAGACGAGTACCCAAAGACTCTTGCAGTCCCTTCCAGAAATGTGAAGTAAATCTGGGGTCTCGATCAGATACTATATTCACTGGAATACCATGCAATCTCACCACTTCCTTTATATACAAAGCAGCCAATACATCAATCGTCCACTTGGACTTAATTGGTAAGAAATGAGCCGACTTTGTCAATCGATCGACAATCACCCATATCGCATCAAATCCACCACGAGTCCTAGGTAGACCCATAATGAAATCCATGCCAATACTTTCCCACTTCCATTGGGGTATGTCGAGTGGTTTCAATTTCCCTGCTGGTCTGAAATGTTCGGCCTTAACTTGCTGACATACCAAACATCTGCTCACAAAATCTGCAACTTCTCTTTTCATATTCGGCCACCAAAAGGACCTTTTCAAATCTCGGTACATCTTAGTGCCTCCAGGATGAATGGTATATCTGGATCTATGAGCTTCCTCAAGAATTTTGTTCTTTATTGTAACCTCATCCGGAACACAAGTTCTGCCTTTAAATAATAATCTACCATCATCGGCAAACATGAAGTCAGGTCTGCCACTCAAGCTTCCCTTGATCTCTACCAACTCGGGATCATTATCTTGCAAGGACTTGATCTCTATCAATAATTCAGGTTTAAGTTGAATCTGAGCAATCAGGATCCGATCATTGTCAATATTGAGATCCAGACTAGATAATTGTTCCAACAATCTCCATTCTTGTAACATGAGACTTGACAATCTAGCTACCGGCTTCCGGCTTAATGCATCTTGGTGCGGACACCCGAGCAGTTGATCGGCACGACACGCCGAGCCACCGATACCGCACACGGAGCACGACACGAGCCACCTCAGCGTCCATTTGGCTCGGAGACAGCCTGGAGACTCCGCCTTGAGCCTCCCCATTTATTATATTTAGCTAGACTTTATGTGTGTGTAATTTGTATTTATTTCGTTGCATTCGGTTTGCCATTTTGATTGTAATAGGGGCTTATGTGCAATTCGGACCCCGTGGGCCCCACGGGCCCCACAGGGCCCACCCCCATTGGGCCACCTCAGCCTTGGGTCCCATGTGGGGTCAGTCAACATGTCAAATGGAGGCATCTAGAAGTTTGAATGGTAAAAGACACATGGGAGACAAGTGACTTGGAAAGTCCAAGATGGCCACCCACCTCCCACCTACCATGTCAAACTTGCCCCCCCCTTGCCAATAAAGTCAATAGGCCGCCCCCCTCCTTGTTTTTTTTTAATTTTAATTTTTGTGGATGGTCACAAGCAATCCCAGCCCTCCATCTCCCATCCCTAGATCCAACGGTGGAGGATTGATTAGATTGGTGACCTATATATGCTTGTAATTTCCATTTTTGATGAATTAATGCCATTTGGAATTAAGAAATTGTTGGAGCTCCAGCTTGGTGCGCCCCTCTCTTCCCCCTTGCAGCTGTGAAGGTTGCCTCTGGAGGTGTGACTCCTCCCCTATCAGTTCCGGTCATCGCCGCCGCCGCCACGAGCCGCCACCGCACCGCCATCGCCTTCGCCGGAGTTCTGTCCATGCAGTACCACAGCCACTTCCACGAAATTCCAGTCTCAGCCACGGCCTCAGATCGAGCTGGAACTTTTACTGGATGTCCCAGAGGTGTCCAGCACTTCCTCAGAATTTTGGTTGGTCATAAAGATCTCATTTGGTATTTTTTGATTTTCGTCCAATCACAGTTTCCAGATCTGTCTACTGTCTGTTTCCATTTCCACCCACCCCGAGTTTCAAGTCTTAGGTCCTTTTTTTGATTTTCTTTGGTTCGCCCAATTTAACTGGGTGTCCCTTGCATCCATCCCTTCATCCACAATTTTTATTAATTTTTGGTTCATCCATTTCATATTTTCTAAAATTCGTTCTCAGTCCTAGCTACAGTACTTTCTGCCAGTTCCCAGATCCGACCACCAGACACTCCAAAAATCCTATCAAATCACCACCAGCTCCAAATCCAATTATAAAAATTGTGACAGCTTCATGGTTTGAATATCTACAAAGTTGAAGAAGATCTTGAAGTCTGATTCCTACGGAAAGTAGGCGGTCAACGGTGGTTCTCAGACAAGTACCCTGTAAATCTGATGTCTCGGTTACTGTACAACAGGGATTTGTAAATTCATTAAAGTCTAGATCCGGCTAGATCCATCAGATCTCTTTGAGTCTAGATTGAAGCATTTGAAGAGAGCTTTCCAACGATAGCTCATGCGTCCCGATCCGACGTCGGGATCGACCGCAGCGGCTGTTTTCGCCGGAGCGCGCACCTGAAAACAGCAAGCAGAAATCCGTGGGCAGCATTCCAAAAGCTTGGAAATCGGAGTTGTTCGGCCACCGGTCGGTGTTCCCGGCCGACCGCCTTCCGTGGAGACGTGCCACCAGGGGTCCCCATCACAGTGGGACCCACTCCTGCAGATCCGGAGGCCAGCGCCACCCGTGGGCCCCACGGGCCCGCAGAACCCGCCGTTCGGAAAGCACTAAAACGCGGAGTTCGGCACCGCCGGGCGACATCAAGATGCTGCCCGTCAACCCGAGTTGCGTGATTCCCGGGCTCCACATGTGACCTTTTACCTCCCTGCGTGGAGTGGGTCAAATCTTTGTATTGCTGTGATATTGTTTAACCGGGAGTCCGTGATTCGGCCGGGGTTGTCTTCGCCACGCCGGGAGCGTGGAGGTAATGGTCCGAACCTCTTGGCGTTCATTTGCTTAGCTAGTATACGGTCTTTTGCCGCTGCCGAGAGTGTAGGTACTAGCCCGTGTGTCCATGTCACCGCTGTGAGAGTGAGAGTGACCCGTCCCGCGACTCGATCCGAGTCCGGAAGTTGAGTCGGACTACCCTTGACCTCCGCCGGTTCCTTAACCGCGCACGGTCCGCGCTTTCCCTCGCTTGGGACGACGAGTGAGCTTCCACTTCTGTTAGCGACGTTTTACCACTAGGAGCTCGTAGTGTCGGGCTTAGTGTCTCCCTGGTGTGTGCTGCTGGTCGCGTCTTCATCTAGAGTCCGAGGGTGGCACCATATAGTGTCGTCTCCTGAGTCCGTCCCGCATCAGTTTGGTATCAGAGCAAGTCGAGTCTAGGGTAGTCATTGCATAAGTCTTGCATAGTCTAAGGTTACCCCACACACACCTTCACTCGGTATATCCAAAGGTGTTGTCCGACTGTTAGGCTTTGCCTACCGGGAAGACCACACACTTGCGCGAGTGACCTTCGGGTCGATTACCTCCGCCGCGTACCGAGTCTTGGCCGTGTCTAGGGTGTAGTCGAGTCTCATTCTTTTCAAAACAAAAAAAAAGTGTTTTAAATTACATTCTTTCAAAATACCAAAAAGGAGTGTTTTCAAATTGCAATTAGGTCTAAGTGTATCATTTAGTGTGTTTACATTAGTCGGTCGTTGTCACCTAGTCCGTACGTCTTTGCATGCCCACCCGTCGAGGCACCCAATACTCGCCACCACCACCTATGGCGGACTCCCGAGCCCGTAGTTCCGATGAGTCTTCCACGGCCGAGATGTTTCGGGCCATCATGGATCGTTTAGACACGCGTATGGATGGTCTTAGTACGCGTATGGATGGCATAGGGACGCGTCTAGAAGGGAGGATGAAGGTCCTCGAGGATCGGGCTGGGGTTTCGGAGCAGTCCATTCAAGGCCTTGTTGGGAGGATTACCGTCCTAGAGAGGGGCCCAGTAGCGGCGCAACCCGCGCCGACGAACGGCCAACAAGAGCCGGTGCAGCAACCCGATGTGCCAAGGGCTCAGGTAGAGGATGTCGGGAGGCAACAGGCGCCTATAGTGGATGATTATGCCTCCGACAATGATCACGGGGGTAACGGTCGTCGTCATCAACGACGGAATCGTGATGACGAGGATGACGACCGCATTCTTAGGGGTGTGCGTGCGGACCCTCCCACTTTTAGCGGGTCCTTGGACCCTAGGGTGTATCTAGATTGGGAGGCCGGTATGGACCGGTACTTCGAGTGGTTTGAGATGACGGACCACCGAAGAGTCCGATATGCGAAGATGAAGCTGCAAGGGCAGGCCCAAACTTATTGGATCAATGTGGAGAGCCTGCTCAATCAGCGACGTCAACCCCAAATCGGTACCTGGGATGATATGAAACTCAAATTGAGGGAGAAGTACCTTCCTGCCTCATATCGCCAACGTCTTATAGACAAGTGGCAAAGCATCTCCCAAGGAAACCGATCCGTGACCGAGTACACCGCCGAGTTCGATGAGTATTATTTGCGGTGCGGGGTCACGGAAGCGAGCACCATGACGATATCCCGCTTTCGGAGAGGTTTGCGGCCTAATTATCAATATGAACTCTTTCGCCGCAATGCCACCACTTTGGAGCAGGCATATCAGATTGCTCTCGAATTGGAGCAGTTCGAGGCCGAGTTCGAGTCACCCCATCGGTTGGGCTCCTTTCCCCTTCGTAGTGTCGAGTCCCGTGGCTCATCTGGCACATATCCGAGGGCCCCCATGGCTCGACCTCAGGAGCCCGCTCGTCACGAGCCCTTTGCCCCTAGGCCTCGCCCTCCACCCCCGAGGGACCTTCCTCGTCCCCAGCATCTTACGGCCCCACCCATAGCCCGTCCCCCGGCACCCGCACCACCCGCACGTCCTTTGTTGCCTACGCCTCCTATCCGTCGGGAGGATAAAGGTAAAGGACCTATGATTGGGGAGCCTAGTGGATCACGGCAGCAGTGTTATCGCTGCAATGGGTTTGGCCATTTCGCCAACCAGTGTCCCACCCGCCCATCTCTTCACATTGGGGACACACAGGCCGAGGATACCACCCCTGCGGGCCTAGAGTTAGTCAGCTATGAGGCAGATGAAGAGTTAGCTGACGAGTACTACGAGATGGGAGGTGAAGCCCAGGATGCCCAGCAGTTAGACGATACCCATGTGGGGGTCGTCAGATGTATCCTCACCCAGCCACAGGTCAGTGATGACTAGCGTCGGACCACTATCCTTCATGTATTCTGTAGGCTGGGAAAGCAAATTTGCAAGGTGGTCATCGATAGCGGGAGTTGTATCAATGCAATCTCCACGAACGCTGTCACTCGTCTTGGTCTCACACCCGTAGACCACCCTTGCCCCTACCAGGTATCATGGGTGGATACCACTTCCATTTCGGTCAGGCTGCGGTGCTTGGTCCCGCTGCAGCTCCACTCCTACCGTGACGAGATCTGGTGTGATGTTCTTCCCATGGAAGTGGGAAGTATCATTCTTGGTAGGCCGTGGTTATTCGACCGAGATGCCACACTCCATGGTCGGTCGAACACCTGTACCTTCGACCACGATGGCCAGCGGGTCACCCTCCAACCCGTTCGGCCCAGGAGCCCATCTGTTAGGGGTCCTACTGGCCCTAGTACTCCGAAGCCTTCCGTTCCCGGGCCTAGTACCCCATCCCCAGCTCGGGCTATGACCGTTACCTCTGGCCCAGGAGAGCCCTCGACGAGGAGATTGATGATGATTAGCTCCCGGGAAATGGAGCAGGAGCTTAGACAGGGCTGTCCGGTGTTTGCCATTACGGTCCGAGAGGTGGAGCGGGACTCCGAGGGTGAGCTCCCACCCGAGGTTGTTCCCATTCTGCAGGAGTATGCTGATGTATTCCCCGATGAGCTTCCCGAGGGACTCCCACCCATGCGGGATATTCAGCATGCCATCGACCTTGTTCCGGGCTCTTCTTTGCCCAACCTTCCTCATTATCGAATGAGCCCCACGGAGCATGCCGAGCTTAAACGGCAGGTCGATGAGCTTGTGCAGAGAGGATCTGTCCGGGACAGCATGAGTCCATGTGCTGTACCCGCGTTACTCGCCCCGAAGAAGGATGGCACGTGGAGAATGTGTATTGATAGTCGTGCCATCAATAAGATCACCGTGAAGTACAGGTTCCCTATTCCCCGCCTGGATGACATGCTGGACATGATGGTAGGTGCCACTATCTTTTCGAAGATTGATCTTAAGAGTGGCTACCATCAGGTGAGGATTAGGCCAGGTGATGAGTGGAAGACCGCTTTCAAAACCAAGGACGGTCTATATGAGTGGTTGGTCATGCCTTTTGGGTTGACCAATGCCCCTAGCACTTTCATGCGGCTCATGACTCAGGTCCTTCGACCTTTCATTGGAGTCTTTGTAGTGGTGTATTTTGATGATATCCTTATCTATAGCCGCACCACAGGGGACCACTTAGACCACCTTCGGCAGGTCTGTCTACTTCTTCGGCGAGAGCAGTTATTTGCAAACCCACAGAAGTGTGCTTTCATGACACCTCAGCTTACCTTCTTGGGTTTCATTGTGTCTAGTACTGGGGTCTCCGCCGATCCGGAGAAGGTCCGGGCCATTGTTGAGTGGCCGGAACCCCGTACGGTTCATGATGTCCGCAGCTTTCATGGCCTTGCGACGTTCTATCGTCGCTTCATCCGCGGATTTAGCTCCGTCACTGCCCCGATCACGGATTGCATCCGGAAGGGCACATTTGTATGGACGAAGGCCGCATCTGCTGCCTTCAGGGACATCAAGGAGCGTATGACCCAGACACCTATCCTTCGACTGCCTGATTTCTCGAAGGTGTTTGAGGTCTGTTGTGATGCGTCGGGTGTTGGGATAGGAGGAGTTTTGAGTCAGGAGTCCCACCCGATCGCATATTTCTGCGAGAAGCTGAATGACGCGAAACTGCGATATTCCACATATGATAAAGAGTTTTACGCAGTTGTTCAGGCTCTTAGGCATTGGAGGCATTACCTATTACATCAGGAGTTTGTCTTATACTCTGATCATGAGGCTTTGAGGTACCTCCATTCCCAAAAGAAGCTGAATTCGCGTCATAGTCGTTGGGTTGAGTATCTCCAGCAGTTCACCTTTGTGCTAAAACATAAGGCTGGAGTGGAGAACAAGGTGGCCGATGCCCTGAGTCGGCGAGCATGTTTGATTACCACCATGAGTGCCGAGGTCATAGGGTTAGAAAAGATGAAGGAGGCCTATGTTGATTGTCCTGACTTTGGCCAGATTTTTACCACCCTCCAGGCCGGACCCTCGAGAGACCTTGATGAGTATGTGCTTCAGGAGGGTTACCTCTTTCGAGGTAGCAGGCTATGTGTTCCCCGAACTTCGGTTCGAGATTTCTTAGTGTGGGAACTACATGCGGGAGGTCTAGCCGGCCACTTTGGTCGGAACAAGACTATTGAGGCAGTGGAGCATCGTTTTTATTGGCCGAGCTTGAAGCGCGATGTTGCTAACATCGTGGCTCAGTGCCGTACTTGTGCTACGGCCAAGATGAAGAAGCAAAGCTCGGGTCTTTATACGCCTCTCCCCGTGCCTGATGCCCCGTGGCAGGATGTTAGTATGGATTTTGTTTTGGGATTGCCACGTACCTCTAGGAAGCATGACTCGGTCTATGTGGTGGTTGACCGTTTCTCGAAGATGGCCCTCTTTATCCCCTGCTCGAAGACTTCGGATGCTTCTAGGGTAGCCCGCTTATTCCTTACTCATGTGGTGTGCAAGTTCGGGTTGCCTCGCACTATAGTGTCTGACCGTGATGTTAGGTTCACTTCCTATTTTTGGAAGACACTATGGCATATGATGGGTATGCACCTCAAGTTTTCCACTGCATACCATCCCCAGACAGATGGTCAGACCGAGGTGGTCAATAGGAGTCTGGGTGATCTTTTGAGATGTCTTGTTAGGGACCGCATTGGGGATTGGGATCTCATTCTACCTATGGCTGAGTTTGCATATAATGATTCGGTGAATAGGTCTACTGGCATGAGTCCATTTGAAATTGTCACAGGTCGTAGGCCTAGGAAACCCGTTGACCTTGTCCCCATGCCTGTCCATGCTAGAGTGTCGGAGTCGGCCGAGTCATTTGCTAGGCATGTTAGGAGTTTGCATGATGACATCCGTCGTCACATTGAGTCCAGCAATGCACGGTACAAGGAGTTAGCCGATGCCCACCGACACCACCGAGAGTTCCAGGAGGGTGAATACGTCATGATCAGGGTAAGACCTGAACGGTTTCCCTCTGGAACCGTTAAGAAGTTGCAAGCTCGCGGAGCCGGTCCATTCAGAGTGTTGAAACGCGTTGGATCCAATGCATACGTTGTGGACCTGCCCGAGGAATATGGTATAAGCTCTACCTTCAATGTATCGGATCTTGTTGCATATAGGGACCCAGCGGTGATCCCTAGTGAGCCTTTTGAGCCATCTCCTCCCCTTGAGAGTGATCCCACACCTGAGTGTCCACTTTCACCTCCAGCCCCTTTTTCACGGCAGCGTGAGCATATAGATCGTATACTGGACGAGCAGGTGACAGTTACCAGGAGTGGATCTTACCCGCGCTACCTAGTGCGATGGAGAGGACGGCCCGCTACTGAGGACACTTGGATCCCACATGGCGAGTTGCAGCGGATTGATCCGGACCTTTTGGAGCGATACAGGAGCGATGCAGACCCTTACTCGACAGGGTCGAGTTTCTCCCACCCGGGGAGAATTGGTGCGGACACCCGAGCAGTTGATCGGCACGACACGCCGAGCCACCGATACCGCACACGGAGCACGACACGAGCCACCTCAGCGTCCATTTGGCTCGGAGACAGCCTGGAGACTCCGCCTTGAGCCTCCCCATTTATTATATTTAGCTAGACTTTATGTGTGTGTAATTTGTATTTATTTCGTTGCATTCGGTTTGCCATTTTGATTGTAATAGGGGCTTATGTGCAATTCGGACCCCGTGGGCCCCACGGGCCCCCCGGGCCCCACCCCATTGGGCCACCTCAGCCTTGGGTCCCATGTGGGGTCAGTCAACATGTCAAATGGAGGCATCTAGAAGTTTGAATGGTAAAAGACACATGGGAGACAAGTGACTTGAAAGTCCAAGATGGCCACCCACCTCCCACCTACCATGTCAAACTTGCCCCCCCTTGCCAATAAAGTCAATAGGCCGCCCCCCTCCTTGTTTTTTTTTAATTTTAATTTTTGTGGATGGTCACAAGCAATCCCAGCCCTCCATCTCCCATCCCTAGATCCAACGGTGGAGGATTGATTAGATTGGTGACCTATATATGCTTGTAATTTCCATTTTTGATGAATTAATGCCATTTGGAATTAAGAAATTGTTGGAGCTCCAGCTTGGTGCGCCCCTCTCTTCCCCCTTGCAGCTGTGAAGGTTGCCTCTGGAGGTGTGACTCCTCCCCTATCAGTTCCGGTCATCGCCGCCGCCGCCACGAGCCGCCACCGCACCGCCATCGCCTTCGCCGGAGTTCTGTCCATGCAGTACCACAGCCACTTCCACGAAATTCCAGTCTCAGCCACGGCCTCAGATCGAGCTGGAACTTTTACTGGATGTCCCAGAGGTGTCCAGCACTTCCTCAGAATTTTGGTTGGTCATAAAGATCTCATTTGGTATTTTTTGATTTTCGTCCAATCACAGTTTCCAGATCTGTCTACTGTCTGTTTCCATTTCCACCCACCCAGAGTTTCAAGTCTTAGGTCCTTTTTTTGATTTTCTTTGGTTCGCCCAATTTAACTGGGTGTCCCTTGCATCCATCCCTTCATCCACAATTTTTTTTAATTTTTGGTTCGTCCATTTCATATTTTCTAAAATTCGTTCTCAGTCCTAGCTACAGTACTTTCTGCCAGTTCCCAGATCCGACCACCAGACACTCCAAAAATCCTATCAAATCACCACCAGCTCCAAATCCAATTATAAAAATTGTGGCAGCTTCATGGTTTGAATATCTACAAAGTTGAAGAAGATCTTGAAGTCTGATTCCTACGGAAAGTAGGCGGTCAACGGTGGTTCTCAGACAAGTACCCTGTAAATCTGATGTCTCGGTTACTGTACAACAGGGATTTGTAAATTCATTAAAGTCTAGATCCGGCTAGATCCATCAGATCTCTTTGAGTCTAGATTGAAGCATTTGAAGAGAGCTTTCCAACGATAGCTCATGCGTCCCGATCCGACGTCGGGATCGACCGCAGCGGCTGTTTTCGCCGGAGCGCGCACCTGAAAACAGCAAGCAGAAATCCGTGGGCAGCATTCCAAAAGCTTGGAGATCGGAGTTGTTCGGCCACCGGTCGGTGTTCCCGGCCGACCGCCTTCCGTGGAGACGTGCCACCAGGGGTCCCCATCACAGTGGGACCCACTCCTGCAGATCCGGAGGCCAGCGCCACCCGTGGGCCCCACGGGCCCGCAGAACCCGCCGTTCGGAAAGCACTAAAACGCGGAGTTCGGCACCGCCGGGCGACATCAAGATGCTGCCCGTCAACCCGAGTTGCGTGATTCCCGGGCTCCACATGTGACCTTTTACCTCCCTGCGTGGAGTGGGTCAAATCTTTGTATTGCTGTGATATTGTTTAACCGGGAGTCCGTGATTCGGCCGGGGTTGTCTTCGCCACGCCGGGAGCGTGGAGGTAATGGTCCGAACCTCTTGGCGTTCATTTGCTTAGCTAGTATACGGTCTTTTGCCGCTGCCGAGAGTGTAGGTACTAGCCCGTGTGTCCATGTCACCGCTGTGAGAGTGAGAGTGACCCGTCCCGCGACTCGATCCGAGTCCGGAAGTTGAGTCGGACTACCCTTGACCTCCGCCGGTTCCTTAACCGCGCACGGTCCGCGCTTTCCCTCGCTTGGGACGACGAGTGAGCTTCCACTTCTGTTAGCGACGTTTTACCACTAGGAGCTCGTAGTGTCGGGCTTAGTGTCTCCCTGGTGTGTGCTGCTGGTCGCGTCTTCATCTAGAGTCAGAGGGTGGCACCATATAGTGTCGTCTCCTGAGTCCGTCCCGCATCACATCTGCCACAACATTACCTTTGCCAGGATGATACTCAATCGAGAAGTCGAAGTCTTTCAAGTACTCCAACCATCTCCGCTGCCTCATGTTGAGTTCCTTTTGAGAAAATAAGTACTTCAAACTCTTATGATCTGAAAACACTGTAAAGGTTTCTCTATACAAGTAATGCCTCCATATCTTCAAAGCAAACACGACTGCAGCAAGTTCCAAATCATGAACAGGATAATTATCTTCGTGCTTCCTCAACTGCCTAGAGGAATAGGCAATCACCTTCCCATGCTGCATGAGTACACAGCCTAAGCCAATACCTGAAGCATCAGTATAAACAACAAATCCTCCTTCACTAGAAGGTAAAGCCAAAACAGGTGCAGTAGTCAAACACTCCTTCAGAGTCTGAAAGCTTCGCTGACAATCATCTGACCAATCAAACTTATTCTCCCTGCGGGTTAATCTTGTCATAGGTACTGCAATCTTGGAGAAATCTTGAATAAATCTTTGGTAATAGCCTGCCAGGCCTAGGAAACTTCTAACTTCAGTTGCACTAGTAGGCTGCTCCCAATTCTTCACTGCCTCAATCTTCGAAGGATCAACAGAAATACCTTCCTTGGTGATAATATGTCCGAGAAAGGACACTTCTTGTAGCCAGAACTCACACTTACTGAACTTAGCATATAGCTGATGATCTCTCAATAGTTGCAATGCCATCCTCAGATGCTCAGCATGCTCCTCCTCATTCTTAGAATAAATCAGGATGTCATCAATAAAGACTACGACCCATTGATCAAGATAGGGCCGAAATACATCGTTCATCAACTGCATGAAAGCTGCTGGAGCATTCGTTAGACCAAAAGGCATAACGACAAATTCAAAATGACCATACCTGCTGCGGAAAGCTGTTTTATAAATATCCTCTTCCTTAATCCGCAACTGGTGATATCCAGATCGAAGATCGATCTTAGAGAAATATTGAGCTCCCGCTGTCTGGTCAAATAACTCGTCAATCCTCGGAAAGGGATATTTATTCTTAACAGTCTGCTGGTTTATTTGCCGATAATCAATGCACAACCTCATCGAACCATTTTCTTCCTGACGAATAACACAGGGGCTCCCCACGGAGAAGTACTAGGATGAATAAAACCCTTCTCGAGTAATTCCATCAGTTGCTGCTTCAGTTCCCTCAGTTCCGCAGGAGACATACGATAAGGAGCCTTAGAAATAGGAGCTGTGCCAGGAATAAGATCAATGGAAAAGATAACTTCCCGTTCAGGCGGAAGTCCTGGTAATTCCTCTGGAAAGACATCAGGAAAATCTCGGACAACAGGAATGTCCTTCATCTCAATCTGTTGCTCAAGGATTGCACAAACAAAGGCTAGAAATGCCTCACACCCATGCCTTAAAAGCTTATCAGCTCGAAGAGCCGAAATGAGTGGTACGGAGTTATGGTGCTTGACTCCCGTAAAAGATAAACCAGAATCTCCAGTAAAAGTCACTGAGCTAGAACTACAGTGAACATTGGCCTCATACTTGGCCAACCAATCTGCTCCTAGGATTACATCATAATCCTTCATATCCATGCAGACCAAATCTGCTGGAAAGTTCTGTTCACCAATCATAACCTTACTAGAAGGATAGAAATACTGGATTGTTGATCTAGTGCCAATAGGGGTTGAAATCTCTAACGGAATTTTCATCAAAACAGGTTCCACAGCTAATGACTTAGCAACTCTCCGTGAAATAAAAGAATGTGTTGCACCAGTATCAAAGAGAGCAAATGCGGGCTTATCGATTATAGTAAGGGTACCTTCGACGAGTCCGCCATCATCAGAAATCTCAGTTTCATCTTCATGTAAAGCTTGAAGCTTGCCTTGTGGTTTCTTGAAGACTAGTGGTTTTGCCGGTGTAGCTTGTTTCGATATGAGAGGATAATTGGGGATACGGTGCTCCTTGCTTCCACATCGCAAACAGGCGCCTAGCTTGCGCCAGCACTCCTCTATCTTGTGACCCGGACGATCACAATAGTTGCACACGCCCTTAAATGGAACAATAGGGCCAGGCTTCTTGTCTTCATGCCTCGGCATCTTGCCCTTCCATGATCCGGACCCGCTCCACGAACCAGGTCCACTAACATGCCTCTTCTTGGTATACCCGGGTTTGACACTCCCGGAACCCGTAGGTAATTCTTTCTTGGTGCCTTTCCCACGGATTCTCTCCGTCATCTCAAGAGTATCCTCTAGAACTTGCGCTTTCCTCACCATCTCGGAATAAGTGGAAATCTCCATCGGTGCCAATTGGTTGATATAATGAAGCTTCAATCCATTGAGAAAGCGCTTCGCCTTCATCTTCTCGGTGGAAATGAGATGTGTAGCATATCGAGAAAGCCGTGCGAATTGAGCCTCATACTCCGCCACAGACAAACCTCGCTGTTTCAAGGCCGCGAACTCTGCCGCTTTCTTCTCTTGCACTCTATCGGAAAAATACTTGCTGTTGAAGAATTCCTCGAACTCTTCCCACATAACTTGCCGATCTCCGAGAGTTGCCTTGATAGAATCCCACCAAGTACGTGCATCATGTTCCAATTGAAATTTGGACAAAAGGACACGCTCCTGGTTGGTGCATTGCATAACTTCAAAGATTCTCCCCATCTCATCTAGCCAGTGCTCGGCTTGGTCAGGGTCAGTCGAACCAGCGAATCTAGGCGGATTCATTCCGCGGAAGTTCCGGTATAGATCACCGGTGCCATGTGGTGCCGCTCCTGCCTGAGCTACTTGCTGAAGGGCCTGAGTAAGGCCTTGAACCGTACGCTGCAGGTTCCTCCATTCAGCACGATCAGCTGCCATCTACACGAGAAATAGATTACTTAGGTTCAAATAAGATAGATAATTACACGATTAAGAAACGATCTTAACCCAAGTTCTACCCAATCTCACAGGTCAGGTCTTAAACTTTTACAAGGTTAGGGATCTAGTGCACCTAGACACGACCAAAAATTCGGTACCTGGCGGAGGTAATCGGTCCGAAGACCACTCGCGCAAGTGTGCGACCTTCCGATAGGCGTAGCCTAACGTTCGGACAACACCTTTTGATATACCGATTATTGGGATGCAATGCAAGAAAACTTAAAACTTAGGGAACCTAGGAATGTGAAACCTAGGGCTCTGATACCAACTAAACTGTCACGCCCCGAACAAGGCGGAAATATCGGGACGTATAGTTAGGGACACGCTGGCGAAAGAGGGAACTAAATCTAAAACAATACACAAGTGCTACAAGATGGAAATGCTAAATGATCATTAATAAACCACGACTAATACAATAATCCTCAAGTTCAACTTAATACAACTGGAATAATCAACCACTAAAACTCAATAACATGACTGAGACTAAAAGCTCTCCAAAACACAACTAAAGAAAGATAACACACTACTAACACACTAGAACTGATACACTCAAGACATCACTCCTGCCCTTCCCCATCGGTAAGCGCGTCACCTGAAAAGCCTGGAAAGGGGGAAACAACGGGGTGTGAGCTAACGCTCAGTAGGAAATAACAGACAGGTACAAGTGATTAACAGTTTAATTATATTTTTAAAATGTCATGCTACAAATGATAAAAACAATACAAAGATAACGATGATATCACGAAACGAAATTCAAAGATCTTGCAAGGTCAAGAAATAAAATGAATAGAATAGTAAGACAAGAATTTACTACAGGAGATAACGATAAAAAGTTGGCCATATCAAGTCAATTCAAGTCATGTCAAGCACGTATGTAATTTCATTTCCACGTCCAAGTAATGAGCAAGTACAGTAACCACAAGTAGAGTATAGAACAGTGACGAGTGGAAAGTGAAAAGTAGTAGAAAGTAATGTAGAGAGTAGTGGAGAGAGTAGTGGAGAGAGTAGTGGACAGTCCTAGATTTAACACATGTCAAGTACTGGTGCCAAATGCCACACCTAGTCATTCACCTCCCCGGGGGTACACGTAGTGTTCGGGCGCTCTTCCCAAGACCAGACCGAGCCCTTAATTGTTTGCCAGGCATTGATTTCTTTGGATCAAAGATCCCACGAATCTGGACTTCCACAGTTTATGGCCAGAATTCCAAGGTTTAAACTAAGTAGCAATAACAACTTCAAGTAGGAAGGAGATTCATTTCCAGAATTTCAAGGTAAGTATAATCATCAAGGAGATTGAAATCAAGTCACAACAAGAGTTAATCGTGCTGCGCTACTGTAAAACAGTAGCAATCAAACAAGCTAAACAACATATTAATCCTAATCATCAAGTTAAGATATCATGATTTAACCATTATCATTTGTATTAGCCAAAGTGCCAACAAGATAGAACAAGTTGTCGAAGTAAAGGACAAGCTCACAGGAATGAAATAGCATGTATTAACAGAGATTTTAGTTACACCATTAACCACTAATTATGTGGGTTTCTATTTAATCTTGTATGCATTGAAATGAAGATGATAAACGGTGTGTTTTTACACTAAGTTTGCATGTATGGACCAATGTTAATTGAAACTAAAAAGGGTACATGAATAGGTCATTAGTTCCTCAAAAATATAGTTTTCAATGTGATTAGGTTGAATGGATTGATCCCTCGGTGATCCGGATTGATCCCCGGGTCAAAACATCACTTAAAACGGGTTTACGGGGCATGGGTCGACCCTTTGGGTCGACTCCTGGAAAAATTCCAGGGATGGGTCGACCCCTGGGTCGACCCCTGCATTCCTGGCTGCATGGGTCGACCCATGGGTCGACCCCTGCAGGCTGTGGGTCGACCCATTGGGTCGACCCATGCAAGGCAGCAAGCTGCTGCTTGCAGGGTTGTAATGGGTCGACCCGTGGGTCGACCCCTTGGTTTCCAGACCCAAAAAGGCCTCAAAAAAACATGAAAACTCCATGAATTGGGGTCTAAATGTATTGGGATCTTAACCATAGACTCTAGGGTTATTAATATGCATCTTAAGGTCATGAAACACAGTTTTAAATCACGAATTTCGATAGGAATCCAATGAAATACAACCTATTCTATGAAGAACACAAGTAAAGTCTAACTTGCTAGCATGCTTCTAATAACACACGAAATACTCTAGGCATGATCTATAAAAATTAGGGATTTTGATGTCAAAAGAAAGTTAACATGCTATTGATTACATTCATGTATGTTAATTAGAAATTGAGCTGTTATCACCTACCTCAAATTGAAGAAGGAACTCGAAACCTAGAATAAGGAACAACTTGACAGCACCTCACTAAAACCTCGATGTCTCCACGGATACCTAATGAAAATTGGGGCTTTTGCCACCAATGGAAAGAGCTCGATGAGAGGTACAATTTGCTATACTCATGATCAAGATTTGGTTGAGAATTCCTACCTTAATCGATTGATCAAAGAAGGATGAAGGGAAGCCAACAGCCTACTGACCCACTTCAACAAATCGAACTAGATCTCTCCAGATCCGAAATTTCAGCGAACCCCACAGCAGCCAAATGAAAGAAGACTCGTAGGGCTTCATTTTGATAGCTCATAGAGCTTCTGGAGCCTTCTGAATTGGGAGTATTTGCTGCTGCAAGCTACGTGTTTAGAAACGGCGCCGAAATCCTTGACTTGACCAAACTATGTCGGCAGCACGTTTTGGGGCTAAGTTTACCTCAAATTGATTGAGGGTAAATGTTCCTTACATTGTGGCCTTCCATTTGCCCCTTATTTCAGATCATTTGGTTGAGTAATCAGGTCGAATTTGATGTTCAAAGTTTGGGTGAATAGTGAATATGAATTTGGGTTAGGTGGGTTGTAAGTCAGGCTTAATCCACTGATTAGGGCTAGATAATGATTTAATTAGGCTTACTCCAAGAAGATAAAAGTGTTAGTCGAAGCATCTATTATTTAATTACTATTTTTATGAATTTTTATATGTTAGATAAAATTCCACTTCTACTATTCCGTAATTAATTAAATATTAAGTTTGGAAGACTTAGTTCGCTAATTCGGCTTAATAAATGATTTTATTAGGCTTAATTGTAGAAGACAAAGTTGATAAACAAAATTAATTCTACAAGATGTGATTTTTGGGGATTTTTAGAAAATAGTAGAAAAATGACTTATTCTATTAATTAATTAATTAATCTAATTAATTTGGATAATTCTCATTAATTTCGAATAACTTCAAATAAATTCCAAATAATTATAAATAAATTTCTAAAGAATTTCTAAAGAATTTGGGGTCTTACAAGTTGAGTCATTCCTCTTACCATCATTTGTTGATGTCTCGAGTTCTCCATTGCTCATTGGGCTATTTTCAGACACATCTATGGGCTTATTTTATAGGTACCTCCCTCCCTAGCTAGGTTTGCTCTCAAATTAGGGTTTGATGGGCCTTGATTTCAATTGGTTTTGGGTTAAGTGGGCTCATTTATTCTATTTTATCAATTTCAATCATCCAGGCTTTACACGGTCTAACGACTGGCCATTCAGTGACTGGGCGGTCTTGTTGGAACCGTTTACAGATTGATTGGATATTTATTTGATTTTCTGAATTTTCACCGACAAGCCTTTGCACGGTCTTGGTTTAACCGTTTACATTTGTTGAACGGCCAGGCTTTAGACCGTCCCGTTCCCCAGAGTCCTCAGTCGGTCAATTTTTTAGATAATTATTTATTTATCCTATTTTTCTAGATTTATCACCGACATGTGTACACGGCCTATCATTGGACCGTTCTATTGATTGAGTGGTCTAGCAGTAGACCGTTTTATACTTAAGAGTCCAACACCGTGATGGCCGGTCAGTTTGTTGGATAATTGGATAATTTTCATTTTTATTTATTTATTGCCGATAGCATTGGACGGTCTGGAAATAAACCGTTTACTGGTCTAAGCGGTCTATCGCGAGAACGTGTACATGTGCGAACCTGTGGATTGTTTGGATTTTCTGTCTCTATCTGTGATTTAACCTCCATCTTCCTCCACCATTTTCTCTGTGGTTTCCCAACCAAATGGGGTGCAGTTTGATCCTGGTGGAAGATTGGACTATTATCCACATATTTTGTTTGATAATCTTGGGTTAATTTCCACTAAAAACCCTAATTTTGAGGTTGGACTTTCAAGGGTCTATAAATAGAACCCGTAGTGCAACGTTGAAAAGGGGGAGATCCAACGTCGACGGTGAAGCTCTGCCGAACTTTTGAGCAAACTGTAGCCAGGGAGGGAGGCTTTCTACATCCTTCTAAGCCTCCGGTTCAGAGAGTAGTTGCTTTTTTTTGACGTTTGGTCTAGGTTTTAATAGTTGTAGTGCCCCAGAAATTTTAAATAATTTTTAAGAATTTATAAAGGCCTAAATAAATTTATAAATGGTTAATAAGTTATTATGAGGCCAAGTGGTGTTAATCAATTAACCCAACCCACTTAATTAAAGTCCAAAAGGTTTTAACTCTGGCCCATTAAGTTTGGCCCACATTCTAGAAGGTAATTAAGTCTATCCACGGATATTAAGAATAAATACTAGAATATATAAGATAAGTTAATGGATAATTATCAAAAGAGTTTTAAATTGTTTGAACTCTATCCACGACACATATAACGGTCTATAGCCTAACCGTCACAGACATGTAACGCACGGTGTCTCGACTGTTACACTATGAACCAGAAAACTAAAAGAGTTTGATTTCCTTTGAACTCTAGGAACGAGTAATGTAACGGTCTATCGCGAGACCGCCACATAACCCTAACGCGTAGGTCTTAGTCCGTTACAAACCTGTTAGTTCCGTAAGCAAAGGAACTCATGAAAACATTGCAACTTGATGTTCCTATCTACTAGGGATCAACTTGGAAAGGATTGTAAAGACTCTAAGGACTCTTAGGGATTAGGATTTGATAAAACAAGGACTCTAAACTCGATCTAATCCTCAAAACCTAGTCTAAACTCTATAAATAAGGCATAGTTCTGAACTGTGCGACCCTTACTTTTTGGGCGTAAGGAAGCAAGGTAAGGAGTCCTTATCTCAGGTAAGTTCTTTAGAATAATTTGTTCATAATACTTTAGACTAACTCCCCTCCGAATTTCACATCTTTAGGTCAAGAGGTCGTGGAGTTAGAACCCAAGGAAGTTGCTGAAAAAGTCACAAGAGAAGGAAGGGATCTAGGGCAAGGTTCTCAACCAAATTCAGAAACTACAGTCTAAGTTAAGAGGTAGGTTATCTCATGAACTGCAAAAATAGCTTGATAGGACTAAGAGCCTCTGGTTTAATTGATTTTCATGCATGGTAGATCATTGATTTCACGTTTTGATAGCTCAATGCATATCATGCACCTCTTAGCCAAATTGAGAAATTAAAACATGACTATTCATCTATTCATGATTACCTATGCATATAGATAGCCTTTACTTCGTTAACATGTCTGGAAACTCATGATGTTTTGATAAAAGACATGATGTGAGTTGATCTCTTAGTTTCTATAGTTATTTTCTGTTAGCAGATACCGTAACGCATTAGCATAGGACCGTCGCTTTCAAGTAACGGTCCTACGACAGACCGTTACACACTCTGTGATATTTGAATTGCACTGTTGTTTCTAACGCGCTTGGACAGACGCGTTACATTCATGTAACGGCTGGGTCCTGACCGTCACAATAACAGTGACGCCCCCTCTCCAGACCATTATAATCTGTGTTCTGTTAAACCTAAGACAGAATATAACCTGCCAATCTTATTATAGTTAAAGCCTAGTTACCTAAGTTTTAAACCTAATCATGTGATTTTAAGGATATTTGATTATTCATGATAGGTATTACATGTTTTGTTATCACTTCTACTTAAGTTATGTTAAACCAAATTATATAGTTTTGTACTATAAAGCATGACTTTTTAACATTATATTGACGGAGTTTTTATCATGATTTTCACATTGATTATACATATCTCTCTTTGTCAATAGAGTCAATTCTATACGTACATGGCACATATTCTGGTATGTTGTCATTAGTTCACACCTTGCACTATAGGAACACAATCTTGGACATGAGGACCTCTCTATTGGATATTCCTTCCAATGGAATAGGAAATCATTGTTTCAAGGCCTCTGTAATTCTCCGCGAGCCTGGGATTCCCACTAGGACGCCGAGTTAGTTGTACCAATGAAAGCCCATTAATTAGAACACTCTATCGTGGTTCTGATTCTTGAAATGTAACGGCCTTGAACTAGACCATCAGGCTCACGTAACGGCCCAGTGCCAGACCGTCACATTCCTCTGAGTCTATTTTTATCCTCTGGACTCAGATCACTGTAACAGCCCATTACTGACGCGTTACATAATGTAACGGCCCAGCAAATGACTGTTACATAGCTTGCATTTGTTAACCAAAGGTTTGACCAAGGGTTGATATTCCAATGATTCTAGACAAACCTTGATGATCTAGAACTTGTCATATTGCTTAAATTAATCTAAATGAAATGGAAGTTAAGGAAAATACCGTTATGCTGTCGATTTATTTCTACGAGCATGACATTGTTTAAAGTCTATTTCTTGACTCCTACATTCTTATGTTGAAGCATTCATTCATTGATTTTAGTTATCATGGAATTATTGGAAGTACTATATTCTTGGCCATACTTTACTGTTATACTGCGTGGAAGTAGCTTAATTTATAACTGAAGATGCGATCGAGCACTGATTGTGTTCAAGGGCTCTATGCTAGTCCCCTCGGTTGATTGCCGGAAACATACTATTTTATAAACCATTGGGTATGATGCTACTGGCATCGCATTGTGCTGGGAGTACTATTTCTATAAATAAGTGAAGATCCACGGCACGACATGACATTCTTGCTTGATATTCCACAGAAATTCACGAAGCACTTGCTCATAAGCATAAGATGCTAAAGTGAGGATTATGTGGCTTGCTAGTACAATCTCGTTACATTCTTGTTCATGGAAGGCCAATATCATGTTCTTGTTATATTCTTGCTAGTTCATTCTTGATCATTCTATCTTACATGATTATCTTGTTACTTTGGTTCAAACGCGTGATCGATTCGCATTCGCATGATTTTACCTTATTCTTTAGAGCTAAATTATTAATTACTTTAATAGTGCCTTCATGTTGATGCAAAGATACCTACTGGGCAAGTGTGCTCATTACCTATTTCCAATATTTTTCAGGAGATGGAAATAGTTTGAATTTGGATTCGGGTGATTCAAGTAGCGAGTCCGAGAGTGATTGAATGTTATTATGACAAGAGTGAAGACATAGGAAGTCTAAATTGTCTAGATTGAGTCAATGTAATTTTCCTATTTCTTGAGTCTAGTAGAATGAAAATCTTTGAGCATTATGAAATAAAGTTGAAGTTTGATTAAATCTTGTGCAATTGCATCTAATAGTGTGATTGTCTTGCGCTCTGATTGATTCTTGCTTGCAAGAGGCTTACCATGCCGATTGTTCACGTTCCTCGAGCGAGTCTTCCGCTGTAATTAAAGGCTCGGGGCGTGACAGTTAAGTTGGTATCAGAGCCTAAGTCTCAGGACTTAGGGAAAAGAGTCATGTCATAGGATAAGTCCAAGGTTAAGGACCCCTACCTATGAACTAAGGAAGAAATTCCACACCCATGTGAGGATTGGGTAGAACCCGGGATAAGATAACTAATTAGCTTTAAGAATTATTTTGTTCATTCTAATTTCATGAGAAATAACAAGTTGTTATTTTCTCTCAGGTACCCTATTTTTCGAATGGCTCATCATGTAGATTGGGACGGTATGCAACAAACTGTTGCCGGCCTCACCCAGGCACTGCAGACTATAGCACAAGGTGGTGCAGGGGCAAGGGCAGGAGATCTTCTTCGTAACTTCCGGAGTCTAAATCCTCCGCGTTTCTATGGATCTTTCAATCCAGACGAAGCAGAAAATTGGATCGTTGAGATGAATCGTATATTTGATGTCATACAAGGCACTGATCAGGAGAAAGTCCGTCTAGCAATGTTCCAGTTAAATAAGGATGCCCGTACGTGGTGGAAATCGATTCCGGCACCTCCGACCGATGCACCTCATACATGGAATGGCTTTCTCACCCTATTCCGTTCTAAATACTTCTCTGAGCATGTGAAGGAAAGGAAGGCCATGGAGTTTGCCTCCCTTCGTCAAGGGATGATGTTAGTAGCAGAGTATGAGCTACAGTTTTCAAGGCTAGCACCGTATGCACCACATTTGATTAGTACAGAATTATTAAAAGCAAACCGATTTATGGACGGGTTACGGCCCGGTTTCATTCAACAACTAGGGACACAGAATATCCGCACTTATGCAGAAATGGTTCAGAGGGCATATCTATGCGAGAGGACCTTAGAGAAGGTCGAAAGGTTGAAGGGTAAAGAAGAAGAATCTAGCCGACAAACTAATCGGCATTATAAGAAAGAGAAATTTAGCATCACGGAACCATACAAAAGCTGTGATAACAAGAAAAGATCTAGGAACGGGAATGGTGGAAGTTCCCAAAAGGGTAGTAAAAAGGTGAAGGAAGAGCAAGTCACCTCGGCGTGCACTTTCTGTGAGAAATTCGGCCACTCGGCTGAAGAATGCTGGAAGCGTCTAGGTGCTTATTTGCGTTGTGGGAGTAGGGAGCATCGTGTACTAGATTGCCCCCTTATGAATGATCAATCAAATAATGGAGGACGTAGGAGGCAGGCTCGCCTCAATGCAGTTATAGATGAAGATGAAGCACCCAGGGATCAAAATGATGGGCTTATGGAAGGTACTCTTCAAATTTGTTCTCGTCCTGCATTCGTGCTATTCGATACTGGTGCTTCTCATTCTTTTATCTCCACCACTTTTGCAAACACCTTACCAACTGCATCAGTTCCCCTACCTTCAGATCTTGCTATTTCTACACCTTTAGGATCTGGAACTAAGCTTACCAAGTATTATCCCGATTGTGAGGTGGTAGTAGAAGGACACAATCTCCCCGCAAACTTAGTATGCCTCGATATGAAAGGTTATGATGCCATTTTAGGGGTAGATTGGCTTGTAGACCATGATGCTTTCATCAACTGCCGAAATAGGATGATATCTTTCCGAAAGCCCGGTCTTCCAAGATTTTCCTTTCTTGGCATCAAGTACAAGAAGCATCCGACCATTATATCTTCTCTTCACGCTTGCAAGCTTATCTCGCAAGGATGTGAAGCTTTTCTTGCTTCAGTCGTTGTCACCGAATCTAAGGAAATTGTCCTAGCAAACATTCCTATTGCAAATGAGTTCACAGACGTGTTCCCAGCTGAACTACCTAGTTTACCACCCGAGAGGGAAGTAAACTTTACCATTGAACTCATTCCAGGTGCGGCACCTGTTTCTATAGCCCCTTACAGGATGTCTCCCATGGAACTTAAGGAACTAAAGAAGCAATTACAGGAACTTCTAGACAAGGGTTTCATTAGACCTAGCACATCCCCTTGGGGTGCGCCTGTTCTATTTGTCAAGAAGAAGGATGGTTCTCTCAGATTATGCATCGACTACCGGCGACTGAATCAGCTTACAATCAAAAATAAATATCCATTGCCGCGTATTGATGAGCTCTTCGATCAGCTTTCAGGAGCTGAGTACTTTTCTAAGATTGACCTTAGGTATGGTTACCATCAACTTAGAATTAAAGAAGAAGACATTTATAAATCGGCTTTTCAAAGTCGTTATGGCCACTATGAATTCGTGGTGATGCCGTTCGGTCTAACTAATGCCCCAGCAGCATTCATGTAACTTGTGAACAGTGTCTTCCAGCCATATTTAGACCAATTCATCGTCGTCTTCATCGATGATATCCTGATATACTCCAAGACTAAAGAAGAACATGAAGAACATCTAAGGATAGCTTTGCAAACACTTAGAGAACACAAGCTATATGCCAAACTCAATAAGTGTGAATTCTGGCTCAAGGAAGTCTCATTCCTAGGCCACATTATTTCAAAAGAAGGGATTGCTGTGGATCCTTCTATGGTAGAAGCTGTCAAAGATTGGAGCCGACCAACGACTATATCTGAAGTCAGAAGCTTTTTGGGTCTAGCAGGTTATTATAGAAGATTCATAAAGGACTTATAGAAGATCGCGATTCCTTTAACTAGACTTACTAGAAAAGAAAATCCTTTTATCTGGTCGAAGGACTGTGAAAAGAGTTTTCAAAGTCTTAAGAATCATCTTACAACAGCCCCTGTTTTGTCGCTACCAATAGAGGGTGCTGGATTTGAAGTATATACGGATGCATCTGGAATTGGCTTAGGGTGTGTCCTTATGCAAGATGGAAAGGTGATTTGCTATTCTTCAAGACAATTGAAACGTCACGAAGAAAATTATCCTGTACATGATTTGGAATTAGCAGCAGTTATTTTCGCCTTGAAAATTTGGCGTCATTATCTTTATGGAGAAAAGTTCATGATCTACACAGACCACAAGAGCTTGAAATATTTATTTTCTCAAAAGGAGCTTAATATGAGGCAAAGGAGGTGGTTAGAACATCTCAAGGACTTTGATTTTGCTATTCAATATCATCCTGGCAAGGCAAATGCTGTAGCAGATGCACTTAGCAGAAAACCAATTGGTATGTTATCAAGTCTCATGATTAGTGTGCCTAACGTTATTCCTCAATTTGCCCAGTTAAATTTAGATGTTGACGTTAAGGAAGAAGATTGCTTCATAGCTAATGCCGAGCTCAACCTACATTGATAGAGGATTTGGCCAAGTTACAAGAGGATGACCCAATTTTACAGGAAATTAAGGCCAATATTGAACAAAGACCGGATTTTTCTATTTCTAATGATGGAAGATTGCTATTCAAGGGCCGAATGTGTATACCGGATCATGAGGATACAAAGAAATTGATCTTAGAAGAAGCACATAAATCAAAGTACTCCATCCATCCAGGAGGTACCAAGATGTATCCAGATCTCAAAAGAAACTTCTGGTGGCCCAATATGAAGAGGGAAGTAGCTGACTTTGTGTCTCGCTGTCTTACTTGCCAACAAGTGAAGGCGGAACATTTCAGACCTCCAGGAAAATTACATCCCTTAAATATTCCCGAATGGAAATGGGAAAATATAGGAATGGATTTCATTATGGGATTACCCAAGACAAGAGGTGGACATGATGGCATATGGGTAATCATAGACCGATTGACTAAATCTGCACATTTCATACCAATTAAGAGTCGATGGTCTGTGGATATTCTAGTAGCCTTATACATCAAAGAAATTGTTAAACTACATGGTATCCCTATCTCTATTATATCAGATAGAGATCCACGTTTTACATCACAATTCTGGAAAAGTTTACAACATTCACTGGGGACTAGATTGCATTTTAGCACAGCTTTTCATCCACAAACTGATGGTCAGACGGAAAGAACAAATCAGGTAGTAGAAGACATGCTCAGGGCTTGTGTCATTGATTTTGGAGGAAGTTGGCATGATCACTTGCCTCTGGTAGAATTTGCATATAACAACAGTTATCAAGCAAGCATACAAATGGCACCTTTTGAAGCTCTATATGGGAAAAGTTATCGATCTCTAATATGTTGGAATGAAATAGGGGAAAGGCAATTTCTAGGCCCCGACCTTATCAGAGATTCTACAGAGAAAATAAAGCTCATCCAGGAAAGAATGAAAATGGCACAACATAGGTAATCATTGTTTCAAGGCCTCTGTAATTCTCCGCGAGCCTGGGATTCCCACTAGGACGCCGAGTTGGTTGTACTAATGAAAGCCCATTAATTAGAACACTCTATCGTGGTTCTGATTCTTGAAATGTAACGGCCTTGAACTGGACCGTCAGGCTCACGTAACGGCCAAGTGCCAGACCGTCACATTCCTCTGAGTCTATTTTTATCCTCTGGACTCGGATCACTGTAACGGCCCATTACTGGCGCGTTACATAATGTAACGGCCCAGCAAATGACTGTTACATAGCTTGCATTTGTTAACCCAAGGTTTGACCAAGGGTTGATATTCCAATGATTCTAGACAAACCTTGATGATCTAGAACTTGTCATATTGCTTAAATTGATCTAAATGAAATGGAAGTTAAGGAAAATACTGTTATGCTGTCGATTTATTTCTATGAGCATGACATTGTTTAAAGTCTATTTCTTGACTCCTACATTCTTATGTTGAAGCATTCATTCATTGATTTTAGTTATCATGGAATTATTGGAAGTGCTATATTCTTGGCCATACTTTACTGTTATACTGCGTGGAAGTAGCTTAATTTATAACTGAAGATGCGATCGAGCACTGATTGTGTTCAAGGGCTCTATGCTAGTCCCCTCGGCTGATTGCCGGAAACATACTATTTTATAAACCATGGGGTATGATGCTACTGGCGTCGCATTGCGCTGGGAGTACTATTTCTATAAATAAGTGAAGATCCACGGCACGACATGACATTCTTGCTTGATATTCCACAGAAATTCACGAAGAACTTGCTCATAAGCATAAGATGCTAAAGTGAGGATTATGTGGCTTGCTAGTACAATCTCGTTACATTCTTGTTCATGGAAGGCCAATATCATGTTCTTGTTATATTCTTGCTAGTTCATTCTTGATCATTCTATCTTACATGATTATCTTGTTACTTTGGTTCAAACGCGTGATCGATTCGCATTCGCATGATTTTACCTTATTCTTTAGAGCTAAATTGTTAATTACTCTAATAGTGCCTTCATGTTGATGCAAAGATACCTACTGGGCAAGTGTGCTCATTACCTATTTCCAATGTTTTTCAGGAGATGGAAATAGTTCGAATTTGGATTCGGGTGATTCAAGTAGCAGGTCCGAGAGCGATTGAATGTTATTATGACAAGAGTGAAGACATAGGAAGTCTAAATTGTCTAGATTGAGTCAATGTAATTTTCCTATTTCTTGAGTCTAGTAGAATGAAAATCAAATTAGTGATTGTATCTTTAATATTGAGCATTATGAAATAAAGTTGAAGTTTGATTAAATCTTGTGCAATTGCATCTAATAGTGTGATTGTCTTACGCTCTGATTGATTCTTGCTTGCAAGAGGCTTACCATGCGGGCTGTTTACGTTCCCCGAGCGAGTCTTCCGCTGTAATTAAAGGCTCGGGACGTGACAATAGTTCTTTCACCCATTGCATGCTTCTTTTCCCCATCTTCTTCCCACGTTTTTGCACCATCTCACATCATTTCTACACCATTCCTATTGTTTTGACGCCCTATATGGGTTTAAAAACCTCTCAGGTATCGCCCATTCCATGCTATTATGTTTATTATCCATTCTTTTCTATAGTTACTACACTTCCTATGGCTAATTTGGGTTGTATTTTTGTGTTCTCCACGTTATTTTGCAGGCCAATATCAGCACAGCACGAGGCCCATCCCCTCTGGCCGGCCGGAAGGGGTGGAGGATCGAGTCCCACAACTTGGGGTCTGGCGACATTGCACGGTCTTATTCCGTTCGTCTGCAGAGGAGAGCGATCGTCCTTTAACAGTTCTGGTCCTGTCAACAGCCCTTACTGAACCGTTCCGTCGCCAGTCAAGCTTCGTCTCGCTTCCCTTTTTAACGTTGGAACGGTGTATCGAGCAGCCGTGCTATCCACCGAGCGGGCCGTCCTAGACCGTGTACCAGCGTTGCTTCTTTTAGGCAAGTGTCCTCCCTTTTCCAAGGCACGCTGTGCTGTCTTGCAGCATATGCGTGTCTTGGTGGCGATCACATCCACACACATTCTTCTACCCCTTTAGCATCACTTTTCATTCATTCTTCACACTAGAAAGGTAGGAGAGGTACAAAGGGGAAAGTTAATGTCTACAGGTAGGACTCTAGAGGTGGCACCTACAGGCTCAAGAGGTGGCTCCCAGTATGTAGCACTTTGTCCCATTACGGGTTCAAGAGGTGACTCCCATAGCGTAGCACTTTGCCCTGTAATGGCACTTAATTCCCACACTTTCGGCTGGGGTATGGCTCTGATACCATTCTATCACGCCCCGTACTCTATACCATCGAGGTATTGTCCCATTTGGCCTACCGACCTCACGGTTTTGTCCCTTTATAATAGTGATCGGCTCCAGAATGGGGGACTTCCCGGGAGGTCACACATCCGAGTATTACTCCCCATTAAGCACGCTTAACTTCGAGTTCTTTTCAAGAACTGAGCCGATACTTCAAAAGGTGTCTCGGTGATATAGAGTACAACTTAGCTATATTTGAGGGTGTTACACATGATCTCAACCCCCACGGGGCATCCGAGACACTCACCGGGTCAAAAGTCAACCAGTGGGTCATAACCGATTTGACCGAAGACCAAAATAGGAAAAGCCGACTCGGTAGGTCGACTCATCTCTAGAGTGGGTCGACCTATCCTTAGGGTAGGTCAACACACAATACAAGTGGGTCAACACACTTCTTAAACACGGTTATGGGGCAGACTGCCTTCATAAGGTCGTAGTCTTCCTTCAGATCGCGAGTAGCACGGGTCGCCGCTGGGTCGACACACCCTGCATGGTTGAGTCGACAGACTTTTAAACGCGGTGCTAGGATAGGCCGCATTAATGAGATCGTGGTCTACATGAGGACCGCGATCATCCTGGTCACGGTTGGTCGCCCAACCGCGTCCAGAATCGCCTTACTATTTATCTTCTTCGATTAGTCACGGTGTCTGGGTACACCGTGTTCAAACTCCAGAGGCTGAACGCGGATTGGTACCTGACCGCGCTATCGTTACAGTGCGAAACTCTGAAAAACCACACGAAAACACTTGTTCCACGCCCTAATCATTCCATACGATGGGGGAAACATTCACAAACCTCTTATACGCCATCCACAAGCCGGAAGGACTCAAGAAAACCACAAAACGACTAAGAAATGGGGGATTTCCTCTAATCGACCCAAACCACCTCACAAGCACATTCGGTCTCATTTCGGCCTCAAATCGTGAAAGAATGCAATCCAAAATGTTGGTAATCCCATCCCGACATGCCATAGATTCAAGACCTATCATTTGAATCAAGAAACACCACCCAAACCGGCGGATTCGACGCACATCCCAAAAACATGCTTTTTGCCCCAAAAATAGAAAACCCACTCAAACTCACTTCAATTGTCACGAAATTACAAGGAAACGTAGAACAAAGGTCAGGGATCCACCCCCCTACCTCCACCGATGATTTTTCGCGCCGAAGATGCCGTTTCCACGTGAAAATGCCGCTCAAACCTAGGCCAACGTCCCAAATCTGTGAATGGGTTCACGCCGCATCACGCCTCGATCCTCGCTCCATCTACACCGCGTCGTCCCCATGTCACCTCCATCTCTTCCCGCTCCTGATCCGTCGGCCGCCCGGAGAAGAGAGGGAGAGAAAGAGAGAACCGAGAGGAGAGAGGGAGAGAACGTCAGAGAATGAGGTGAGAGGGGTGAGGGTTAATATTTATAGAAATTAATTTTGGGGCTTAAAAATAAAAAAAAGGAAAAATATGAAAAAATTACCCCTACGATCCTCAAAAAATGCACAACGCGCCTGCAACGTCCCGAAGTCCAAAATCTCAATGGTTCACCCTACACCGGGATCTGAAGATTAAATAGCTCAAAAATCTAATTTAATCACCAAACTCCATCCGAGACCCACAAAAGCGCTCCAAAACTCACAGATTCTAATCCGTGAAATCCTAGGTGTTATACAGGAACTCTCCCAAAGTTACATGATCATGCGGCAGAGTGGCCTCCATCGACTCCCACCAAGAGCATCTCACTCCAGCGGGAAAGTAGCCAGAAGGATCTTCTCTTCATCCACACATTGCATCACTCGAAAAATTCGCTCGATCTCCTTGATCCAATTCTCAGCATCATCAGGGTCGATAGATCTGACAAACTTCGGAGGGTTCATGTTTTGGAAACTTCGGTGAAGGTCTCAAGCTCCACGGTTCACCCCTCCTAGGGATACTTGCTGTAACGCCTAAGTAAGACCTTGCACGGTCCTTTGCATTTCTCGCCATTGCGCACGTTCCGCTGCCATAGTCCTACAAGAAATTACGATGATGAGACACTCGACTTAGAAATCCAAGGTTCAGCGTCCTATATCGACTTAACCCATGGCGCTACCCAATCTCATCGAGTAAAAGGTAAGGAACCTAGACACCTTAACCTTCGACTCAACCACCTAGGAATTTAAGAAAACCTAGGCTCTGATACCACAAAACTATCACGCCACGAATGTAGAAGGGAACCCGGAATGTGACGGTTGTATCAATCATGTCAATCAGAGCTTGAGGCATTCATACACACAAAATTCAGAGTGCGCCAAAGGACAATAAACCACATCACTTTTATTCAATCATACTTAAAGTTTATAATATCAAAATCATACTCTACATCTCCAACTAGCTAGACTCAAGAAAAAAAATCACATAGCCATAATTAAGACAAGACTAGACAAGACTTTAGGGTTGAACAAGACTTCAAGGACCTAGCTCTACACTCTTCATTCTTGCCCTTCCCTGTCAGATTGGACTTCACCATCTGAATTACCTAAAAAATATGGTAAAAGCACTGGATGAGCGAAAGCCCAGTAGGAATTACATCTCTATAAGCCAAGCTTGCTTTAAGTGATTAATATATTAAATAGATGCAAGTCCAACTATGCATGAACAAGTTTAAGATGGAACAATGAACAGGATTATATATCATTGATAGTGAATGGCATGAAGATAACAATGAACGAGAACATGTAAGGTTTCTAGCAAGTACATAATAAAGTGCAAATATGATATTGGCCATTGCATTTCAAGTCATTACCCTTCCAGGTCAAGTATATCAAGTCATTAGCAAGATGAGTCAAGAGTGGAATGTCCCAGATCAATCTAGCAAGTCAAGCACTCTGGTGCAATGCCATACCGTGGTCAATAATAGCTCCCATGGGCACAAGTACTTTCGAGTGCTCCTCCCAGGACCAGACTGGGCCCCATTAACGCCCAGCATTGAGGTTATGGATCAAAGATCCCTTGTATATATCTAGACATCCACTTTATTATTGGCCAAGAGTTCCAAGAATTAAGGTGTAGTAGGAAAAATTAAAGATCAAAGAATTCTAAAGTATAATCCAAGGATGGATACATGAACAGGAAAATGTCGGGTAACTGACATCAAAAACCATGATGCAGGAGAATCTAGGAAAATTGGCATCCACTTAGAGTGCCATGAATTCCAGAAATTAGCGTCTTGCATCAAGTTGCCAATTCATGTGAACAATACAGGCACGAGGAAATCACATCACTACAGGTGACGAAAATTCAATGATTCAGCGATGTCTATGGCATCCACCAATTAAATAGCTTCTAGATAGAGTGCCTCAAATTCTTGACTGTCATATAACACCCTATTTGGGATCCATGAAGGCTGGGGGTCACGTTTCTTCAGAGTGACATGGCTAATACAGGTTTAGGGTTTTAGGGTACAACCAGCCCAGTGATCGAAGATGGAATCCTTCGATGTCGGGGTCTTATGGAGGTCTTAGAGAAATAGATTCTAATCCAGCGAGAGGGATTCTCGACGGAGGGTCCTTCCTTCCCCAAGAATTAAAGTGTATAATGTAGAAACCACTAAAAATAGGGACTATGTCTCAGCAATGGGACAATAGTGCCAAATAGTCCACGGTGTTGGACAAAACCCATTCAAAACCAGTCAGGAAGAATTCGCATCGGGAGCAGTAGTTGTTAATTCTAAAATAGCATCTTTGAGGAAGATGTTAAATCTAAAATACTCATCTTTCTGAAAAGGTGCGAAAGTCAAATTTGCGTTGTGGGTCAAGACATGTATTCAATATGTTTTCAAGATTAACTATAAATTGGATATTAAAATAACGTCTGGGTGTTTGACGTGTATTAATCTATGTCCTTCTGGAGAGGCATAGAATTTTAATATGCGTCAAGCTCACTGACGTCAATTTCATAAGCTTCTACAGTCTAGATCTAATCATGCATACAATGTCACTGTTCATTTTTTTTTAAGGGTGAATAATAGCCTTATTACAATTAAAAATTATTTTTAGAAATTAATGGCATGACAAATAAGTGTTTTTTCCAAGGATCATGATAACATACAGGTAGCAAATTTTACCACTTTTAATCATGTGTTATAAATTTTTAAACCTTTAGATGCAATTTACTAAAAAATAGGAATTTGCATCTTGACAGTAGGCGCATATTAATATGTGTCCGAGGGCCCGTCGTAGATTGAACTATCTACGACTTCCCGGAAGGGCGCATATTAATATGCATCCACTAATCTTGTCGCAAATTCGTTTCAAATAGCAGAAGTTACCAAGACGCATTAAAAATCAAAGTTATACTTATATTCATGGTGAAACGAGACGATGATGGTCTAGAATTGAAGAAGACATGTAGTTCTATGATGATTACTTTTAATTATGCCCGAGAGAATTGTTGGGTCCCTTGCTTGGGTGCAACCGGATCTCGAGGGGGGGGTGAATAGATCCCTTAAAAATATGCCCTCTTAAAACTCATTTGACCAGACAAAATTCTAGCTTGAGCACACAACGGATATAACAAATATACTTGGACATATAACTGCTTGATATAGATCCACAAGGTGTCAAGGTACTCAAGATTGAGAGCTAACGACCTGAAGGAATATAAATTAAATAATCAGTAGTCAGATAAGTCTGCCGCATCACAAGCACTGATTTGCTGAACATCTGCTAGGGGTAAGAGTGCTCATAGTGATGAGCACACTGGAGCTCACGGACTGCCCCTGGGGTAGCAATCAAACACATGAGCGTGTGTGTTCACTGTGCAACTCAGAGTGTGTGTAGTGTGTAACCATAGTGAAGATGAATGAATCATGAGCACAGAAAATCCTTATGAATGGAGATAGAATATATGGAAACAATCACACAAGAACATATCATTGTACAAGGGATTTTTAAGGTGGTTCAGTCTGCAAACCCGCAGACCTACATCCACCCCTCACCAAACCCGGTGAGGCTTTCTGCTAACTACAGCTTGAATACCGCTGACTAACAGCTTGAACACCGCTGACACACAGCTTGACGGGGAACACTGATGGGAATAAACACCGGGCACTAACTTTTTAGTTTGCATTTGTGTCTTTTTTATTTACATTTATATCCTTGGGAAAATGAGTTTGCAATTGTAAGGCTTTATAAGCCCATTTGTTATTCCTCATGGATGTTTGGGTTTATTTGTAAAAGTCCAGTAGGTCCAGCAAGGGGCCCCCACCTTCTTCCCTATTGGTCCACCTAGGCTCTAGGGCCTATGTGGGGCTGGTCAAATGTCCAAGGTGGGCTTCTAGAAGACTTGACCATTCAAGGGGACAAAGGGATTAAAAAGTCCATTTTCTCTCCCCTTAAAGTCAAGGGGCGCCCCCTTCCACTAACTATATTTTATTTTAGTTTTTTTGACCACATGGGGATTAATGTGTTATCCCTTGTATACCCCTCCCCTAACCTAGATATGAGGACATTTTAGGTCATTTTGTATTTCATATAAATACCTTGTGTTTCTCATTTTGATGGAATTAATGACAAGAATTAAGTGAAAATTGCCAAGAGTAAGAAGGGTGCGCCCTCTCCTCTCTCTTTCTTTCCCCTTGCAGATGAATTTCTGCCAATTCTAGAGATGTGAAGCCTCCCCCATCTCCCCCTCTCTGAGTGAGACGCTCAACACCGCCGCCGCCTCCATCGAGACGCCATCGCACCGCCACCGCCGCTTCTTCGGTATTCTGTCCACCCCTGGACAGAACAGTAAAGCATGAATTTTAGCTCTCCATCAGGAGTTCAGGTCATGCCCAAATTTGGAGGGTGAGTCCTCCACGTCCCCCCCATCCTCCACAAAACAATCCAGGTCGTTTAACCCACATTTGCTATTTTTCCCAATTCTATCTTTCCACCCCTAGCAACCAGCCTTCTGTGCAGATCTTGTTACATCAGCTCTGTTCTTCCTGTGTTCGACCCCCTTAACCATTTCGAATTAAGCAGAAATTTGGACTGGGTGTTCTACCCACCAAAACGCACCTCCACAATTTTTTTTCGAATTTAGAAGTTATTTTTCCCCTCTGAAAAATTAAAATTCAAGCCAAAATCTGTTATGTCCTGTGCAGTCCAGATTCGACCCCTATCCAGTCAAAAATCCATTTTCCCTATCAAACCACATCTAGAAAATCCACAAAAAATATTGGCATCTTCCTTACTCCCCCCTCTTCAACTTTTATAAAGGGCCCAACTCTCAGATCTGAAGTTTTAGTCGCGGTCAATGCCCATTCTCAAGCAGATCCAAATCTGTCCTGCCAGATCTGGTTCTATGAACTAGCAGGTTGTAAATTCGACCAAGGTCATTAAAGAGATAGGCAAAATTCCTTCTCTGGCCTTGAGTCGTTGCTCTCTGTAATAGCTTTCCAACGGCACCAGTCTCGCGTCGATCCGACATCGGGGCTGATCGCAGCAGCCGATCTCATCGAGTTGCGCAACCCTAAAACAGCAAAATAGACCCGGGACAACAATCTTCACCACCCGGCGATCGGAGCCGCCCGACCTCCCACCAGCAGCACCAGCCCGGTCGCCTTCCAGGGATCATTCCTCCAGGCATCCCCTTGGCAGCAGGACCCAGCCCGCCCAGTTTAGACATCTGAGCAGCACGTGGGCCCCACAACCCGCAGCACGCGTCATCCCAGCGTCACCAACGGAGCTGTCCAACACGCTGCCCGTAAACCCAAGATCGGTCCTCCTGGGCCCCTTTTGTAGCCCTGTACCTCCCTCCGTGGAGTGGGCAGTAAATTCATTTATGTAATTATTGTAATATTTTTACCAGGAGTTACCGTACTTGGTCGGGGTCGTCTTCCCCACCCCCGGAGCGTGGAGGTACACTCGCCACCCTCCTCGTAGGCATTTACTTTACTCGTATACATTTTTATATGCCGCTGGTAGAGTGATAGGAACGTAGCCCGTTATATCAATTTTATCACTGCTGTGAGAGAGTGAGTGTGACCCATCCCGTGACTCAAATCGAGTACACGGGGAAGAGCCGACTACCCGACTCATTGCCGGTTCCTCAACCGCGCTCGATCCCGCGTTTCCCTCGCTTAGGGACGAGTTACGAGCTAGAGTCCCAGGTCGCGTGTCCGTCCCGCATCAAATTGGTATCAGAGAGGAAGGTTGAGTCTAGGGTAGTTTTGGTTAAAAAACAAAAAAAGGTGTCTAAGTGTAGGTGTCGCATTTGCATACCATTATTCGGTATTTCAAAACGTGTTGCCCGAACGTTAGGTTACACCTATCGGGAAGGTCGCATATTTGCGAGAGAGGATCTCTGGATCCATTAACTCCGCCAAGTACCGTCTATTGGTTGAGTCCAGGTTTGTAGTCGAGTCGGCATTCCAACTTTGCATTAGTGTTTAGAGTCGTGTCTAGTGCCTAGTCAGTTTGTCTTGTCACCAAGTGTTTTCATGTTCGTCCTATAGTTCCCCGTGTCCCATGGATCCCCAAACGCCCGCATCTTATGCATGGTGGCGATACGCCCAAAGATGGGAAAACCAACCCCACCATCCCCGTAGGCCCGCAACCCGGGACTTCTATAGCTCCAAAGTCCCGAGTGACTACCTAGAGTGGGAAGCCGCTATGGACACATACTTTGAGTGTTACGTTATGTCTGATGCCATGCAAGTCGACCTAGCCACAAGGTGAATTTTTTATGAAGCCGCCGAAACATGGAGGGACATAGAATACTTGAGGGAAATGAGGAGGCAAAGGCCTATAGAGTCATGGCGAGAGATGAAGGGCGAGCTTAGGAGGGTCTACCTACCCGGCCCAGTCACCTCTAACCGACACCACCCAATCTCTTCCAACCAAGTGGGTCATAGTCGGATGCAAAGAGCCCCACATGTAGACGAGCCTAAACCCAATCCTAGGCCGAGTGATTATGGGCGAGTCCATCCCGATACCCCTACTCCAAACCCGACCATTGCTGAACTTTTCAAAACCATTTCGGATCAATTGGATAGGATGTGTACTCAAATTGACGGATTCTTGCCCGAGCCCCTCAACCCGGTGCCACCCCAAGGACCTCTTCCCCTCGAGGAGGACATTCCTTCCCCACCAATGAGAGCTCCATTGCCACCACTCCTACCTTCTGATCTTTATTCGGAGCCACCCATGTTTCTAACGGGAAAGCTTTTCATCGCCGAGCCACTACTTTGTTGGCTCAATATTGGCTTGGTCCCTAGGACACCGTGGTACCCATCCATGGACCCCGCACTACAAGCAGTGCCTACCCACTCGTTCCACACAACCTTCCGGTCTTTTGACCTTATTGATACAATGGAAGATCTTCTTAAAAGGTTAAACCAGCAATTGACGTGGACGTACATATTGGCCGCAAGCTTTGACCACCCTAATAGTCGTAGCTGTTGTGCCCCCTGTGCATTGATGAAGTTATATAGTTTTGATGATAGCAACCACTAATGAATCATGTAAGATAAGAATTAGTAAATGTTCTGCATGCTTCATCGTTCTTCATACTTCAGCATATATACTGTGTGCGTTAGCACAGTATGGGCATTGCGTTGACGCAGCCATATGGCGCATTGTCTGTTCTCTGCATCAGGTTCATTCAAGTTCATGCACAGCTTGCATTGGTGCATTATTTTTAGTACATAGTCAGTGCATTGACCATCTCGTGCGTATCTCTAATTGATGCATGTTTGCATGTGTTAGCCAAAGTAAGTGCACTCGTTTGGTCCATGCATACACTTAGTCTGCACGGCTGCTTTGACAACTAAGCAAGTCTATACATCGCCGCATGATATCAAGTCTATACACTCTTTACCATGCAATCAAAGTCTATACACTCCATTGCTGGTACGAGTGGTTAAGTTCATGCATCATCACTCCAGAAAGTCTGTACATTGGTGTCGCATGCACACTAAGTCCATGCACTCCTTGATGGCATGCCCGTGCATTCATTATCAATGTACATACTTTACTTTATGCATACTGCATTGAATTGTCTCGCACATACACTAAGTCTGCACACGACTGCCTTGATGTCGTAGCAAGTCTATACATGATGCATTCAAGCTTAAGCGTCACGCACAGAAAGTCTATACATCGTTTACACGTTGCACTATAAGTCTGGTCACTCATCGATAGCATGTCTGTACATTCATTCCCCATGTGCATACTTCTTCATATACAAAATGCATTACATGCATTCAAAGTCTGTACACTCATGGATGATGTGTTCGTGCATTCATTCTCGTTGTACATACTCTCTTATATGCACACTACATTTTATGCATCAAGTCTATACAGGCTTAGATCAAATCTTGAACCAACTATATGCTCTAATCCTTGCAGGATATCTGTTGGTCGAGGAACTTAAGAAGGGCACGTGATCCAAGAAGCCAGGATCGTGACACGTGTAACGCAGTGAGCTGAAATACTGCCACGTGGTCAAAGCGCTCTGGGCAAGAATTGTGGAGGACACACGCCCACCTCTCTGATGCTATAAATAGAAGACTTCTCCATCTGGAGAAGAGTGATCATGATCAGAAGATCTGTGTGTGCTATTGAGAACAGAAGAAACAGAGAGAGTGCAGCAGAGAAGAAAAGAAACGATCCAGAGAGAAGAGAGAAAGAGAATTTAGTGAGAGGAGTCTGAGAGAATTTCTCTGAAAGATTGTCCATCAGTTTCTTGGTTCGGATACTAGAATTGAGATTACTCATTGTGAGATACATTCCAATTGAGTTTTCTTATTTTTCGTCTGTTTCCATTTCATTTTCTGAAACCTTATTTTCAAGCTGTTAGTCAGCAGAGCTAAGCTGTATTGCTCAGCGGGCAGAGGAGGATTCCTCTGGACGGGTGAAGCTGTAACTTCCCAGCGGTTGTAGGTAAGCTGTGAGGCCCAGCAGTTGAAGCTGTGAATCAGCGGTTGAAGCCACATTCCAGGTTGGAGTGTGGGGTGGACGTAGATCTCGGGTTTGAGATCGAACCACCTTAAAAACTTCCAGTCTCCTGTGTGTTTGCCTTGCGAATTGTTGTTCATCATGATCACTTCCATTATACGCTATAGATGCATGCTTAGGTCCGTTTGATTCAGATCTGCTATAGTTGGATTTCTATGACTGCTCTCTCTTACTTCTCTATCATCCTGCAACAGCTTGTTTTATTTCTGCACTTGTGATTGCTGCAGTCTGGTTTAAATTGGGTGACTGATCTATTCACCCCCCTCTAGATCGTTCATAGTCCCCCATCACTTGGTATCAGAGCCTAACTCTTTTTCAGGGACTAACATCCTAAAGAGGAACGACCATGAACGGTAAGGGAATGACAGCAGAAGGACATTCAATCTCCAAGCCTCCGTACTTCGATGGCTCTAACTACGCCTACTGGAAGAACAGAATGCAGGTCTTTCTGAGAGCGAAAGACTACGAGATCTGGCGAGTAGTGAGCAAGGCACCATTCGAACTGCACGAGAATGAAGAGGTTTGGATGAGAGAGGAAATCAGAAAATCTACTTTGAACTGGAGTGCCATCAATGCTATCCAGTGCGCACTTCATCCTACTGAATTCTCCATAGTGTCATCGTGCAGAACCACGAAGGAAATGTGGGATACACTGGAGGTTATCTACGAAGGGACATCACAGGTGAGAGAGACCAAGGCGAACATGTTGGTCTCAGAATATGAAGCATTCTGTATGAAACTCGGTGAGACTGTGACTGAGATGTATGCTCGTTTGACTATCATAACTAATGGTCTGAGGAATTTGGGAAAGAGCTATTCAGACTACGAGATTGTAAGGAAGATCTTGCGGTCTCTGACTCCTGTTTGGCACACAAAGGCAACAGTGATCGAGGAGTCAAGAGATCTTCAGACGATGAAAGTTGACGAGCTAATAGGTTCTCTAATGGCATATGAGATGAACCTTCCCAAAATTGATGAGCTCGAGAACAAGAAGAAACCAATTACGCTGAAGGCTAGTTCCAGCAAAACAAGCAGATCCAGCCACAGTGGATCATCAAGCGAGAAGAGAAGCCTATCTGGGTCAGAAATCGATAGAGATCAACTTGCTATGTTGACAAGAGAGTTCAGGCGATTCTTGAGGAAAGAAGGCAGAAATTTCGACCGAAGACAATTCAATGGCCGGCGACACAACAGGAATAGGTCCAACCCAGCTAAGAAACCTGACACTAATGTTTGTTATCATTGCAGGAAGGCTGGGCATATGAAGGCAGATTGTCCATAGCTTCAGATGCTGAAAGAAAAATCCAAGAAAAGAGCTCCCAGAGGAAAAGCAATGGTGAGTACATGGAGCGACGAGGACGAGGGCAATTTGAGAAGTACATCAGAAAGTGAAGATGAAAAAAAGCCCATCTGCCTGATGGCCAGGAATGATGAAAAGGAGGAAGAAGACTCCGATGAGGTATCATCTCCCTTTGAGCACTATACAATTTCTGATTGGGAGGATGCTTATGGAGACTTGCTAGATAAAGTAGATGATATTAGAAAGGAGAACATGCATTTGAAGAAGAAAGTAAACTCCGTTTTGAATGATAAAACCATGTCTGACAAAATAGCCTGTCTACAATCAGAAAATGACAATTTAAAAATTTTTTGTGCTGAATTTGATGATCTGAAGCATGCTTTAACAGATACTAGAAAAGAGAATGAACTGTTAAAGAATGCTAATGATGATTTGAAGCTAAGAGTTCAATTGTTTGAAAATGAATTAAAAATTTCAAATGACAAATATGAAGTTGTCTTGTATGTAAATTCAGAATTAAAGAAAATAATTAAAAATTTAGAAAAAGGAAATGCTGACAAAAGAAAAATAATAGAAAATATGACCCAAGGCACAGACAATCTCAATGCTTTGTTAGGGTCAAAGGTGAACTTCAGAAAAGAAGGTCTTGGATTCAACTCAACTGCCCCTAAAAGCCTTGCCATGAAAACCATATCATTTGTGACAGAGAAAAAGAAGGGACCTCTTATAAAAATGTCAAGTGAAAATTCTGTTTCAAAAAATGTCAGTTCGAAAATGTCCAGTGCCAAGGACAAGGGTAAACAGAAGGTTGGTGAGTCCAGCAGATCTTACCCTTCACCCAAATGTGAGTCTCAGGTTCGGGGTCAGCCTCCAAGCAAGTCTAAACCCCAGGGCAAAGCCACAAAGTCCCCACCATCATCACCTATCCAGAAGAAGACCCAACATAAACCTGTACAGAAGTCTAGTGGGTCACCAGTGCAAGGGAGACATAATGCTGCATGGGGCCAGAAAAGCTATACTTACCAGCCCAAGGTTCAGACCTATCACACCTATCCTCACAAACAGGTCCAACCATTCTATAGGTCTGGATGGAATCAGGTCCAAGGGAGGTCTAGATATCAACCTTTTCTCACTCATTGTCATAGACCTCAATCTGCTAGATGGGGTCAGTCTAGGAGTACAGCTGGCCACAATTATCCCAGGACCTATTGGCCTGGGCACTGGCACAAAAACAATTTTGCTGCTAATAAGGATGGAGCCAGAACTCAATATAAACCAAAGCACCAGAGGAAGAAGGTTCAATCAGTTGGTGCTGAGAGAAAGAATGATAATAAACAGAATGTCATGAATTCCACTAAGCCAACCATGTTTAGACAGATGTGGATTCCTAAACAATTGATGTCTTGTTTTAATTGTTCTGTTTCTGCTTCGGAGCCCAAACAGTTTTGGGTTCCAAAATTCTCTACCTGATTGTGATTGCAGGTATGCCTGGCAGCCAGAAGCAATATGTGGTATCTTGATAGTGGCTGCTCCAGGCATATGACAGGAGACAAGACCAAATTTTGCATGCTGACTGAGAAGAATGGAGGCCTTGTCACCTTTGGAGGAAATACAAAGGGTAGAATCATCGGATCAGGTAAAGTAGGTAAGTGTACTACCTGTTGCATTAAAGAGGTACTGCTGGTTGATGGTCTTGCATACAACTTACTCAGTATCAGCCAGCTATGTGACAAAGGACACAAGGTAGTATTTGACTCTCAACATTGCAAAATCTTTGAACCTGATTCGGATATAGTTAAATTTTCAGGAAAAAGGGTACATAACATCTACTTGGTAGATTTAGATGATTTAGCTCATTCTAATCTTTGCCTAACTGCAAATAAAGTTGACTTAGCATTCCTTTGGCATCGTAGATTAGGCCATGCCAGCTATACGATTTTGCATAAATTGAATAAACATAGCATGGTTAGAGGACTCCCTGACATTTCTTTCAAGAAGGAAATTAAGGTGTGCAGTGCGTGTACACAATCCAAGCAAACTAAGAAGTCATTTAAATCAAGAACTGAAAACATGTCCTTTAAACCTTATGAACTGATACACATGGACTTATTTGGACCCACGTGTTCAGCCACCTTGTCAGGGAGAAGATATGGATATGTTCTAGTTGATGACTTCTCCAGGTATACTTGGGTCTTTTTCCTTAAACATAAAAATGATGCATTCATGGAATTTCAGGAGTTCTATTTGAAAATAAAACAGAAAAATGAAAATTTGATTGAAAATATCTTATCTGATCATGGAGGTGAGTTTGAGAATTCTCAATTTGATGAATTTTGCAGGGTCAATGGGATTAATCATCGGTTCTCCTCACCTAGGACGCCTGAGCAGAATGGAATAGTAGAAAGGAGGAACTGGACGATTGTGGAGATGGCACGTACACTGCTTGTTGAAGGTGACTTACCAAGAAAATTTTGGGCAGAGGTAGTTAATACTACATGCCACATAATCAACAGAGCCATGGTAAGACCTTTCACTCAGAAAACTCCTTATGAGATTCTGAAAGGTAAGAAGCTTTCAATTGCTTATTTCAAGGTCTTTGGCTATAAATGCTTCATTCATGTTAATGATAAAAGAGATCTTGATAAATTTGAACCTAAAAGTGATCCAGGAATTTTTCTTCGGTATTCTGAATACACTAGAGCATATAGAGTGTACAATCTTAACTCTAAAACTGTTGAGGAATCTCCACATATTGTATTTGATGAATCCCTAACTAAATGTGAAAATGGTCTGTACAGGAAAGAAGATGATGGAGAAATATTAAATGAAAGACAATATGCAGACCAATCAGATCAAGAAGAAGAGCCAGAAGAAAACAATGCAGAGGAGCCTACTGTTCAGGTGGAGGTAAATGAAGATCAAGGCAACCAAATTACCAATGTCAGATTCTCAAGAGATCATCCTATTGAGAACATCATTGGTGATTTGCATGAACCTCCTAGGACTAGAGATTTTCTTAGAGCTCAAAATGAATTAAATGCATATGCATTGGTTTCGCATGTAGAACCCAAGTCTATTGACATTGCCCTAAAGGATGTGCATTGGATCAATGCCATGCACGAGGAGCTTAATCAGTTTGACAGGAACAAGGTGTGGCATCTAGTCCCACCTCCTGTTGATGGAAATGTCATTGGGACAAAGTGGGTCTTTAGAAATAAAACTAATGAGCTAGGTAATGTTGTCAAAAATAAGGCCAGACTTGTTGCTCAAGGGTATAACCAAGAATTCGGAATTGATTTTGAAGAGTCTTTTGCCCCTGTAGCCAGGTTAGAAGCCATTAGAATTCTGTTAGCTTATGCATGCTCTCTTGGAATAAATCTCCAGCAGATGGATGTAAAATCTACTTTTCTCAATGGGGAAATTAAGGAGGATGTCTTTGTTCATCAACCTCCTGGCTTTGAATGCTCAGACTTCCCTTCCCATGTATATAAGTTGAATAAAGCTCTCTATGATTTGAAGCAAGCTCCTAGAGCTTGGTATGACAGGCTCAGCAAATTCCTTACCGATAAGAAGTTCTCAAGAGGTGAGATTGACCAAACTTTGTTTACAAAGGTAAGTCACCCTGACATACTTATTGTTCAGATTTATGTGGATGACATTATTTTTGGTTCAACTAACCCAAAGATGTGTAAGGAATTTTCTGACTTAATGACACAAGAGTTTGAAATGAGCTCAATGGGTGAGCTGAAACTCTTCCTTGGATTGCAGGTGACTCAAACAAAAGATGGAACCTTTATCACCCAGTCCAAATACATTAGGGACCTCCTGAAGAAATACAAGCTCGAAGACCTCAAGGACATTGCAGCTCCAATGGGTACCTCCACAAGTCTTGATCAAGATACAAAAGGTAACCCAGTGGATCAAAAGCTGTATAGAGGTATGATCGGATCCCTCTTGTACCTCACTGCATCAAGACCTGATATACAATTTGCAGTATGTTTATGTGCTAGATTTTAGGCTAGTCCTAAGGAGTCTCATTTTAGTGCAGTGAAAAGGATCTTTAGATATCTGTCAGGCACCCAAGAACTTGGTCTTTGGTACCCTGCCAAGTGTGATTTTGAGCTTATATCTTACACTGATGCAGACTATGCTGGGTGTCGGATAGATAGGAAGAGCACTAGTGGATATTGCCAATTCCTAGGTGGTTGCCTAGTATCTTGGCCTCTAAAAAGCAACACACTGTAGCACTCTCCACTGTAGAGGCAGAATATGTTGTTGCAGGGAATTGTGCTGCCCAGGTACTATGGATCAAACATCAGCTCTCAGATTATCAAATAAACCTGGGATGTATTCCTATTCTTTGTGATAACACCAGTGCCATCTGCCTTACTAAAAATCATGTTCACCACTCTAGGACTAAGCACATTGATATCAAACATCATTTTCTTAGAGATGCTGTAAGCAAGAGTGAAATTGAATTAGTCTTTGTTGAAACTGAAAAACAAGTTGCTGATATTTTTACAAAACCTCTTGGAAATGAAAGATTTAGATATTTAAGAAGAGAACTGGGGCTTTGTAAATTTCAGCAAGAAAATGACTAATTTTTCTCTTGAAATATCTTTTAGAGTACTTGAAATAATTGGTCTGCATGTTCTTGATCTTGTGAATAAATTTGGTTGATGATGGAATAACCTCCTATGGACTGAGTACATCAGTTGCTGCACATCTTGCACACATTATCCCTGTAGTCGATTCATAGCAGGGCATATAGTCGACAGATGGTTGCGCATGTAGTCAATTAATTGTATTGTATAGACTTTATGTTGAAGCATGCTCTACACATAATCAATGCACCCAATGTATTAACTGCATGATAGGTCGAATCATTGCATTGTTTTGAAATGCATATTGTTGTCAGGGGGAGGTTTGCATTATTAGAACTAAGTTCAACCCCTTCACAGAATCGATAACAGTCTAGTGATTGGTTCATTATTGTGAGCTGAAATTATTACAACCCTTTTGTTATAAGAATCACATGTGCTTACTGATTGAAAGTAAGGTTTAACTTTAATAGACTGTGATGTTTAAAAGGCTGTCTTCTGAAAATAAGATGATAGAAAGTATTTATAGCTCTTAACCTCTATCTCATGATTATGATAGAACAAGTCCTCACAGTACCCGAACATGATAGAGTTAGTGTTGGTTAAGGTTTGAAAACCAAGAATCTTGTATTGTTCTTAAACAAGTCTCTCCAAAAATCACAAGGGCAGCTAAATTGAAGATCATCAAAGAAAAAGAAGTGAACAAAGTGGCAGAGGAATGACTGAGTTTCACTGAGAAACTGAGGTCTCCATCAAAGAAATGAAGAGTACCTTAAGTCATGAAGTGACTCAGGTTATCTCTATTCAATTGGTCGAATCTACCAGGGAGATTTCACTGAGTAACTAGGGGTATTGGCCTCTGATCAAGGTATACCCTTAACGTCAAAGGTGCAAATTATTCCTGTAGCCTTGATCAGAAATAGATATAGTAGTTTATGCTTAGTAACTGGGAGTATTAGCCTCTAATCAAGGTATACACCTAATGTCAACGGCATAAATAATACTTGTCTATTCAATAAGTTCCAGATTCAGAAGCATGTGAATGAAATTGCTATAACCCTTAGAAAATAAATATCATTTGAGGGTCAATTGTTTAATCTCAATACATGTTCAGGTGTCTATCCTTGTCTTTCACTTTCTCTGAAGTAACTAGGGTCTTGTATCGACCTAAACTATTATGGTCATGTGACTTAAGTTCATTGCTATAACTGCAGCATATGATCCTATCTCAAAAAGCCAGTTCTCTCTCCTCACCTTCTATCACTGTTAAACCTAATTGACATCAAGAAAGCCATTACTCGATTCATATATTTTAAGGATTGTGTCATAATGTGCTCACATTCTGAACTGCCACATAGAACGTTGCTCCTTATTTGCTGATGGCAAAGGGGGAGAATGTGCAAAGGGGAGACGGGAGATGGGATAGGAATCTCATTTAGTGCATACGTCTAAGTGCATCTAAGTGCATAAGTCTGTGCTCGCATGAACCGATCTCATGGCATCTATTCATTCTGTGCTCGCATGAACCGATCTCATGGCATTTATTCATTGTGTTGCCATCATCAAAAAGGGGGAGATTGTTGTGCCCCCTGTGCATTGATGAAGTTATATAGTTTTGATTATAGCAACCACTAATGAATCATGTAAGATAAGAATTAGTAAATGTTCTGCATGCTTCATCGTTCTTCATACTTCAGCATATATACTGTGTGCGTGAGCACAGTATGGGCATTGCGTTGACGCAGCCATATGGCGCATTGTCTATTCTCTGCATCATGTTCATTCAAGTTCGTGCACAGCTTGCATTGGTGCATTATTTTTAGTACATAGTCAGTGCATTGACCATCTCGTGCGTATCTCTAATTGATGCATGTTTGCATGTGTTAGCCAAAGTAAGTGCACTCGTTTGGTCCATGCATACACTTAGTCTGCACGGTTGCTTTGACAACTGAGCAAGTCTATACATCGCCGCATGATATCAAGTCTATACACTCTTTACCATGCAATCAAAGTCTATACACTCCATTGCTGGTACGAGTGGTTAAGTTCATGCATCATCACTCCAGAAAGTCTGTACATTGGTGTCGCAGCCACACTAAGTCCATGCACTCCTTGATGGCATGCCTGTGCATTCATTATCAATGTGCATACTTTACTTTATGCATACTGCATTGAATTATCTCGCACATACACTAAGTCTGCACACGACTGCCTTGATGTCGTAGCAAGTCTATACATGATGCATTCAGGCATAAGCGTCATGCATAGAAAGTCTGTACATCGTTTACACATTGCACTATAAGTCTGGTCACTCGTCGATAGCATGTCTGTACATTCATTCCCAATGTGCATACTTCTTCATATACAAAATGCATTACATGCATTCAAAGTCTGTACACTCGTGGATGATGTGTTCGTGCATTCATTCTCGTTGTACATACTCTCTTATATGCACACTGCATTTTATGCATCAAGTCTATACATGCTTAGATCAAATCTCGAACCAACTATATGCTCTAATCCTTGCAGGATATCTGCTGGTCGAGGAACTTAAGAAGGGCACGTGATCCAAGAAGCCAGGATCGTGACACGTGTAACGCAGTGAGTTGAAATACTGCCACGTGGTCAAGGTGCTCTGGGCGAGAATTGTGGAGGACACACGCCCACCTCTCTGATGCTATAAATAGAAGACTTCTCCATCTGGAGAAGAGTGATCATGATCAGAAGATCTGTGTGTGCTATTGAGAACAGAAGAAAAAGAGAGAGTGCAGCAGAGAAGAAAAGAAACGATCCAGAGAGAAGAGAGAAAGAGAATTTAGTGAGAGGAGTCTGAGAGAATTTCTCTGAAAGATTGTCCATCAGTTTCTTGGTTCAGATACCAGAACTGAGATTGCTCATTGTGAGCTACATTCCAATTGAGTTTTCTTATTTTTCGTCTGTTTCCATTTCATTTTCTGAAACCTTGTTTTCAAGCTGTTAGTCAGCAGAGCTAAGCTGTATTGCTCAGCGAGCAGAGGAGGATTCCTCTGGATGGGTGAAGCTGTAATTCCCCAACGGTTGTAAGCAAGCTGTGAGGCCCAGCAGTTGAAGCTGTGAATCAGCGGTTGAATCCACATTCCAGGTTGGAGTGTGGGGTGGACGTAGATCTCGGGTTTGAGATCGAACCACCTTAAAACTTCCAGTCTCTTGTGTGTTTGCCTTGCGAATTGCTGTTCATCATGATCACTTCCATTATACGCTATAGATGCATGCTTAGGTCCGTTTGATTCAGATCTGCTATAGTTGGATTTCTGTGACTGCTCTCTCTTACTTCTCTATCGTCCTGCAGCAGCTTGTTTTATTTCCGCACTTGTGATTGCTACAGTCTGGTTTAAATTGGGTGACTGATCTATTCACCCCCCTCTAGATCGTTCATAGTCCCCCATCAGTAGCTTCACACATCTAGTAGTAGGTTCCATTACCTCCGTATGCACCATGGGCCATGTCACCACGGAGATCCTTTTACTCATCCCCATGCCTGACGAGCCTCACTTCACTCCACTTGTCCCGAGGGAGGAACCTTACCTCCTACATGAGATTCCTGCCCTGTCTACCACGATGAATGAAGGTGACCACCTACACCTTCAAGAACCCCACATGTGGGACCATGTATTGGGGGAGTCCATCTCAAGGGGTCATACATTCTTTGATCCCTTCGACCCCTTCACCAGTGAACCTCCCGAGTTATCATATTCACTCCACTTCTTCCGAGGAGTTCACTATCACACCCCTACCCCAGAGTCTAGTCCACCTCCACCTAGCCAAGAGGCCATTGATTGGGAAGGGTGGCATGCCTTACCTACATATAGGGGTGATGAAGAAAGAAGTTTTGGATCTCCTAGCCCTCCCACACCCAAGTCCCATAGGAAGTCAATGCATGACTGGGTCATACTTGGACGTCTAGGAGTCCCCCACGCCACCAACCTCCGGTTACATAACATGCATGCATGGCACACATTCGGATGTCCTGGTCCACCATTGCATGTGTACGGGTCGGACTAACAGTAGGTTTGTTTAGGGTCATGTGTGAGTCCGTGTGTTTCTTTCGTGTCGAGTGCATAGCGAGTCCGCATGCATCAAGTCGAGTCCGTCTCATGTCAACTCGCGATCCCTTTCGAGTGCGAGGCAAGTCGGATCCATTGCGTACGTTGTAGACTTGCCAGAATTTGGGTTCAACTCTATCTATGTGTCGGATCTAGTCACATATAGGGACCCAGAGGTGATTCCTAGTGAGTCTTCATGTCGTCTCCTTCCTTTGAGAGTGACCCCACCCCGGAGTGTCCACCTCTAGCCTCATTCCCACAGTAGCGTGAGCATATCGAATATATACGGGATGAGCAGGTAACGAATACTTGGAGTGGAGTGAACTCCGCGCTTCTTGGTCGATGACGGATTCGCCGGAACCACACGAGCAGCCGCACCCCTTACTTGACGCGGTCGAGTTCTTCCCACCCGGGGAGAATTGATGGGAATCAACACCGGACACTAACTTTTTAGTTTACATTTGTGCCATTTTTATTTGCATTTATATCCTTGGGAAAATGAGTTTGCAATTGTACGGCTTTATAAGCCCATTTGTTATTCCTTAAGGATGTTTGGGTTTATTTGTAAAAGTCCAGTAGGTCCAGCAAGGGGCCCCCACCTTCTTCCCCATTGGTCCACCTAGGCTCTAGGGCCCATGTGGGGCTGGTTAAATGTCCAAGGTGGGCTTCTAGAAGACTTGACCATTCAAGGGGACAAAGGGATTAAAAAGTCCATTTTCTCTCCCCTTAAAGTCAAGGGGGCGCCCCCTTCCACTAACTGTATTTATTTTAGTTTTTTTGACCACATGGGGATTAATGTTATCCCTTCTATACCCCTCCCCTAACCTAGATCTGTGGATAGTTTAGGTCATTTTGTATTTCATATAAATACCTTGTATTTCTCATTTTGAGGGAATTAATGACAAGAATTAAGTGAAAATTGCCAAGAGCAAGAAGGGTGTGCCCTCTCCTCTCTCTTCCTCTCCCCTTGCAAGTAGATTTCTGCCAATTCTAGAGGTGTGAAGCCTCCCCCATCTCCCCCTCTCTGAGTGAGATGCTCAGCACCATCGCCGCCGCCGCCATCGAGCCGCCATCGCACCGCCACCGCCGCTTCTTCGGTATTCTATCCACCCCTGGACAGAACAGTAAATCACGAATTTTAGCTCTCCATCAGGAGCTCAGGTCGTACCCAAATTTGTAGGGTGAGTCCCCCACGTCCCCCCTATTCCCCACAAAAAAATCCAGGTCGTTTAACCCACATTTGCTATTTTTCCCAATTCTATCTTTCCACCCCTAGCAACCTGCCTTCTGTGTAGATCTTATTACAACAGCTCTGTTCTTCCTGTGTTCGACCCCCTTAACCATTTTGGATTAAGCTCAACTTTTGACTGGGTGTTCTACCCACCAAAACCCACCTCCAAAATTTTTTCCACGAATTTAGAAGTTATTTTTCCCCTCTGAAAAATTAAAACTCAGGCCAAAATCTGTTCTGTCCTGTGCAGTCCAGATCCGACCCCTGTCCAGTCAAAAATCCATTTCCCCTATCAAACCACCTCTAGAAAATCCAAAACAAATATTGACGTGTTCCTTACTTCCCCCTCTCTAACTTTCATAAAGGGCCCAACTCCCAGATCTGAAGTTTTAGTCACGGTTAATGCCCATTCTCAGGCAGATCTAAATCTATCTTGCCATATCTAGTTCTGTGAACCAACAGGTTGTAAATTCGACCAAGGTCATTAAAGAGACAGACAAAATTCCTTCTCTGGCCTTGGGTCGTAGCTCTCTAAAAGAGATTTCCAATGGCGCAAGTCTCGCATCCATCTGACATCGGGGCTGATCGCAGTAGCCGATCTCGTCGGGTCGCGCAACCCTAAAACAGCAAAACAGACCCGGGGCAGCAATCTTCACCGCCCGGTGATCGGAGTCGCCCGGCCTCCCACCAGCAGCGCCAGCCCGGTCGCCTTCTAGGGATCGTTCCTCCAGGCATCCCCTTGGCAGCGGGACCTACCCCACCCAGTTCGGACATCTGAGCAGCACGTGGGCCTCACAACCCGCAGCACGCGTCATCCGGACGGCCCCGACGGAGCTGTCCAACACGCTGCCCGTCAACCCAAGATCAGTCCTCCCGGGACCCTTTTGTAGCCCTTTACCTCCCTGCATGGAGTGGGCAGTAAATTCATTCATGTAATTATTGTAATATTTTTACCGGGAGTTACCGTACTTGGCCGGGGTCGTCTTCCCCACGCCCGGAGCGTGGAGGTACACTCGCCACCCTCCTCGTAGGCATTCACTTTACTCGTATACATTTTTATATGCCGCTGCTAGAGTGATAGGAACATAGCCCGTTATATCAATTTTGTCACTGCTGCGAGAGAGTGAGTGTGACCCATCCCGTGACTCAATCCGAGTACACGCGGAAGAGCCGACTACCCGATTCATTACCGGTTACTCAACCGCGCATGATCCCGCGTTTCCCTCGTTTTGGGACGAGCTGCGAGCTAGAGTCCCAGGTCGCGTGTCCATCCCGCATCAAACACTGTCCCAAGACCGCTGATACACAGCTTAATGAGGAGCAAGCTCCTCACGAGAACAAGATCCTCATGCCGCTACAAGGGCAGCACACGGGGACAAGCCCCACGAGGACGAACCCCACATACACGAGGATGAATCTTCACGAGGACAAGGTCCACACACTACAACTGTAGCAACAGGGATGAACCCCCCCCCACACACACACACATAAACAAAGAAAAACACAGTGCAAGTGCAGCAAAAACACGGGGACATCTCCCCAAGACACATATGGTTGCACTGCAGCCAACTCACTTCCGGTCTCTAAACGTACTGGGCACCGAACACCGTGGTAAACACAACACAATACAAGAAGATTTGAAGTTTAAAACGGAAAGTAAAAACACATATCGGAGCTGAAAAGCCAAATGTTGCTTCATACGAAGTCATGAAGCTATTCCTGCATGTTTAGGATTTTGCTTCTTCAGCTCTCATCTTCTCCTTCTCACCTCTAGACTGGGCCGAACCAGAGTTGGGGCCTCACACCTCTCTCTTTTCTTCTCTGATATTTTTCATGAATGACTCAGGGTTGCTCACTCTTTTCTTCCTCTCTTCTCTTTCTCTTTTTCTCTTTTTCTCTTGGGACGAGCTAATAGGATCTCTCCTTAATGCATTGCTCAGTCAACCCTTCCAAGATGGCAAAAGCCTCATATTTGTAGAAGAACTGGTGGAGTATTTTTCCTCCAGAGATCTGCCACTTAATTGGTTGGAATAGAATAAGGTTCTTTGAAATGAACCTCTTCTCTGATTGGTTCAGCATATATGGAAGAGAGAAGGATCAAAATAATTTTCCCATATTGCAATTTGATTGGTCCTGCAGAGGCAAAAATGATTTTCCCTCCAAGGAGTGATTCTGCATATCATCGTGCATGCTGCGGAGGCTTCCCATTGGCTTGGAGTCTTCTAAACCATTATTTGTTTGGTCATAATAAACAATGAAGTTCTTTGACCAAATATCTTTTTCCCATTGGTCCATATAGATAGACAAGCCTTTTTCCAGATCTGAACTTCTACTAGGTTCTTCCACAGACTGGAATTGGATTGGCTGTGACCAAAAAGTGTGGTACCATGAAAACTGACCTTTCCTAAATCTGGTACCTGACAAAAAGCTTCTCCCAAAGGTTGTACTGAAGCCTCATGATGAAGAGGATAGTTCTCTATCCTAGGAGCTTCTTTTCAGACCTTAAAATATGAGTTTTGGGAGTTTGCGTCGTTATTTTGTAGCCTCTGGATGATTTTCTGAAACGTTGCAGGTTTAAATGATATTTAGGTTGAGAGACTTCTGATGCGTCGACGCAGCAAGGTTATTGCGTCGACGTAACCGTTGCAGATGGCTTTAAAATGGCTTATGGGAAACCCCCTTGCGTCGATGCCCTAAGAGGGTGGGGTCGACACATCTGTTGGTGGTAGCATGTCAGACTGCTGCAAAGTGAGCGACGTTGATGCTACGAGGCGAGCAGGGTCAACGCATCCGCCTTCTGTCTGGGCTATCCATGAGCCAAGCCTTGGTGGCATCGCCGCAACCAGTAGGTGCGTCGATGCATCCTTTGCAAGATGCGATTATAACGGCTTCTGTGAGGACCTGAGGTCGACGCCCTGTGAGGGTGGGGTCGACGCGATGAGACGACCGCGTGACTTGCTTACTGGGAGTTCATCTAGAGTCGACGCATCCATGAGGTGGGGTCGTCGCAGCTATGAACCTGTCTGGGCTTTTCTTCTTTTTGGGAGCAGGAGTCGACGCTGCTTGAGCATGAGGTCGACGCGGCTTCAAATATCCCTTTGGCTGCGAGAGAAGGAGTCGACACAACCATCAATGGGGTTGACATAGCCTATAGTTCTCTTGAATTTCTGCTCAATCCTTGCAACTAAATTTCATCAAATCCAAAACTCTTGGCCCTTGATGTTTTTCCCAATCATTTTTGACTTAATTTCAATTAGAGTAGAGCCCTTTGCTCCTTTGTTTGAGCACATCCAACGTTCCTTACTTGCACTCCCATTTCTGCTGTTGTTGCAAGCTTGAGCTTGCATGGCTTGCTATTGCTACTGCTGATCTTGTTGTTGCTTCCCAAGTCAACTTAGCTGAGCGCCTTGATCTGTCAATATCACTCTTTAATCCCCCTTTAATCTTGAGATATTTACACAAGAGAGTCTTTTCATGATGAGCATAGCATGGAGGCATCAAAAGCATTACATTCACATTAAAGCATAGTTGAATCAATTCAAAAGTATTATAATGAATCATACTCAGACATCATCATAACCATAGACTCATGCGTGAACCACACATGCACAACAAGAACACCTACCTTTTGGAAGAAGAAAAGGAAGACGCTCTCGTTCTAAGACTCTAAGGCTTCTCTGCAACAACACGATGCCTCTTCTAAACCTTCGATCCCCAACAACAGCAACAATAGCGTCTGCCATCGCAAGAGGGGTCCCATTTATAGGGTTTCGATCTCCTTCAAATGCTACTAGGGTTAGAAGTCCCACCTCTTTCAAAACACAGCCTCCCTTCTATCTTAATCCTTATCTTTCCCTAATCAAAGCCGCCAGTCACCCTTGTTCGACTTGTTCTTAGGGTTTTAGGAGACCTAACACGATGCCTACTTCTAAAAGCCAACGGTCAGCCCAATATTGTTAAAACGTGGTTTATTCTTAAAAGACCATTACTAATTTAGACAGGAAATAAGATTTTTATTTATTAAGTCCCATTAGACTTATGGACTTTATTTATCTTTTGGTTTTTTCTTGATTTTATTTTATTAGGTTGCTATAGTTGATCTTGAACTAGGAAGGTTTGTTATGCTACCACAAGGCTGACTCAGTAAGGAGTCAGTGACCTAAACTACAACATGCTTATGCCATGTGTGGGGTGAAAGACTGGTGTAGCTTTGTTATGCTACCACAAGGACTGCATCACAAATACATGCTCACCACATAATAATGGGTGTAACCTAACCGGACTTTGTGGTTTGTTATGCTACCACAAGATCACAAGTGTTCTGGAGGCTGAATAAGACTAGAAATTGTAAAAAAATATAATTGGCAAGAGTTGCCAACTCATTAAGTATGGAGTGGTTTGTTGTGCTACCACAAGACCACTACTGTAACGTTAATGGGATTCTAGTCCCCACTAAGAAACTAGCAGAGTTTCACGTCTTTACATAATGGGGGTTATATAAAGTCTTCGAAAATTAGTGGGAGCTTTAAATTAAGGTAAAAGATCATATCTTAGTTTAATGTCTATAATGTTATTTTGTGCACCTCCCTTTCTAAAATTAATGTTGAATCACGTATTGTTGAGGCATAATAGATGCCAACAATGATACAGTAAATTGAAACTTTTCCTTGTGCTTGTTGGTAAGACTAACAAGAAGAGGAGGACTTAGCAGGTCTTTGAGAAAGATAATGCTAAGTAGAAGTTACCGCTGGCAAAGGCCATCAAGAAAGATGACACTATGAGAGACTAGGGCTTATACTTCCATTGCCGTAGAGATGGCTAATGGAAGAAGAACTGCATGTTGAATCTTGTAGAGAAGGAAAAGTAGAAGCTTGGTGATTTCAGATGCTAACAAGTAGAAGGAACTTAATCAAGGTCAAAGGTGTTCTATGGATTGAAAGTGGAGCAAGAGTTGTTTCCATTTCAGTAGAGACTACCGACCTTGAGTCAGGAGCTATTTAGAATAGATAGATTACATTATGTTTCTCCCATCATCAAGAATATTAATTCCAATTCTACTTTAAACCCTTGGGATTTTAATGTTTGTTTTGGAAACAATAGTTGTGTAATATTTTTGAATGGCAAAGAGTTTGCCAGTGGGAGTTTATGTAATGATATGTTTATTCTAAACACTGGTGCTCCTATGTTTAGTGTGGTTATACTTCCAGATAGGAAGAGGATTCATGAAAATCAAGTCTATCTCTAGCACTGTGGGCTTGGTCATCTTAGTGAGGAAAGGTTCACATGTTATAAAAAGATGAATGTTTTGATCCATTTGATTATAAATCATTTACAACATGTGAATTATACCTCATAGGTAAGATGACCAATTCTCTGTTTAATAGATATGGAGAAAGAGTCGCGAAGTTACTTGAACTCATACATTCTGATGTATGATGATTCATTTCCACCTAGGCTAGAGGAGGACTTTCTTACTTCACTACTTTCACTTATGGCTTCTCTATGCTTGGGTATGCATACTTAATGAAGTACAAATATGAAACTTTTAATAAATCTAAAGAGTTTAAGAGTGAAGTGGAGAAATAAGTTGGAAAAAGTATTAAAATTCTTCGATCAGATTGAGGAAGGAAATACTGAAGTACAAACCTCATACTATATCTTATGGATAATGACATAATATACTGGTGGACACTTCCTTGCACACCTCTGCTATGCGAAGTGTAAGAAAGGTGGAATTGTACCTTGTTGGACATGGTACAGTCCATAATAAGTTTTGCCGAATTACCCTTGTCTCTCTGGGGAGTCATCCCCTAAAGACTACTGCTTATATATTGAATAAGGTTCTGTTTAAATCAATGTCTTCCATACCATATGAGATATGGAAAAGGAGAATGAGTGACCTTAAGCGTGTTAAGGTTTTGAGCTGATCCATTAAATGTGAGTTATTAAGAATATACCATGTAGCCCACCATCATGATAGAATTAAAGCTAATCCCTATTTCAAATGACTTTGTTGTGCTACCATAAAACTCATTTGACTTAAGGGTTAGTCTAAGTCTATGGTATATTGATGTCTTTAAGAAAGATAAACAAATGTTGTAACTTTGTTGTGCTACCACAAGGGCTATAACCCTAATTTCTGCTTTCTGTGTAATGATGGATCAACTTAGTTAAGTCACCTTGATTTGTTATTGTAACAACCCAAGATCTGAATACCGATAAAAATCAGATATCCTTGAGTCATGACCCGCCACCCACGAGCTGGTGGCTCAGAAGGGTTATTGGGATGGTGTGGCAGTGTATAAGAATCTAAAATAATTGCAACAAAATTAATGTTTAACATAATTAATGTAGGAAGTAAACAATTACATGGTTCAACAGATATACAATCCATAATCTATATGTCCATACACAGGTGCAGTAGACTAAAAATGTACAAGACTACGGGGCATATCCCGCTTCTCGCAACTGGCACTAAACCTGACCATCGAGACCACGCGAAGCCTCAGATACACAACATGTGATGTAACACCCCAGTTAATTAAAAAATGATAAAATTAAAAATATGAAATATGTATTGAAATAAAAATATGGGAAAAAGAAATATATGAAGAACCTGTTTTAAATCACCTCAATTCTTTAAACCCTTGCAAATAATTAAAAATGAATAAAAGAAAAGAAAAATAAATTTACAAGAATGGAATGAATGGTTGAATTGTAATCGATGTGAGTGAGGTTGATTTACTAAAGGGGTAAAATAGCCATTTTCGTATTTAATGTTTTCAATAATGTTCCTTAAGTTAAATGACATTTTAATAATTAATTGGTCTTGAAAATGGCCAAACTATATAAATAAAAAGAGATAATTATCTTCCTACAAAGACCATAAAAGAAATTTCATATTTTGAGCTCTATCAAATTTTACAGTAATATGAAATTAACATAATTAATTAGATTAATCGATTTTTCACCCTTAGGTCAAATCTCGACCAATTTATAAAAATATGGAAAATTTAAATTATTATAGAAAATGGTATGCTTAACAACATTGACAATTGGGCCGACCTCAAATAAAATCAAATTAAGCCCGAATTAAGGTTTTTAAGCAAAACTTGGAGTTTTTGATAATTCAACCTAATTCGATCCAATTCGAGCTCAATTCAAGATCATTCGAGCCCAAATCAGATCTAATTGATAGTCCCATCCTTGAAGCTCATTTCTCCTCTCGAATCCAGCGAAAACCCTAACCCTAGCCGCCGAATTTCGGGAGATAACCCATTGATTTGGTCAAGTGCGATAATCGCGCGACGCTCTCTTTCCGTCGATCTCCAAGCCCCTTCACGCCTCTTCCTTCGACCCCACCTCTATAAATCAATGCCTATACTCCCTTAAACCCTATTTGGCCGCTGCAGCCGCCGACGTGAGCGATCGAGGGTGTGGGACGTCGAGGAACGGTGAGGTTCAGGATTAGGGTTTCTTCACATCGTCCGGCTTCCAATCTAATTCGGTAGGTTCCTCTCGGGCTAAACACTAATTAAAGCATGCAATATTGTTCATGTTTCTGTCCTCATTCGATTGGTATCAATTTCCCTAATTTTAGTTCAGCATGTTAATAGAATTAGTCATTTTACTCGGAGGTATATCTGGGAGACTATCTTCAGTTCCTAATTCTTATTGTTCATGATACATTAGGTTAAACGCTAATTAATGTATACCATCATGTTCTTCTTCGAATGCCCTTTCTAACGATAGTAGTTAGCCTAATTTATATTGAGTATTGCGATCGAATTTGTCATTCTTATCTGGATCGGTCGGAGTTCACCGTGAATGTTTTCTGTCTCTAATTACGGCCCTTCCAATGACCGCCATCGTGAGAGGCGGCCACACGATAGACCGCCTTTGGGCGGTGGGTTTCAAAAAAAAGAAAAAGGGTTAGTCATGTCTTTTGCTGTAAGACCCCAAGATTTTTTATAAATTATTTTTGGTATATTTAATTATTTTCTGGTAATTTTAAAGACCAAAAATGGATTAATAAATAAATGTTGAATTTATAAGTCATTATAAGGCCCAATTATGTTAAATAATTAACTTAGCCTATTTAAATAAAATCCAAAAGGGTTAAGGACCAAGCCCATTAAGTTTGACCCATGCATATTCTAGAAGGTTATTTAGCCTATTTACGTATTTTAAGGATAAATATCATTTTTATGGATAATAATATGGATAATTAGCAAAAGAGTTTGATTTATGTTGAATTCTGTGCACGTTGGATGTAGCGATCTATCGTGCGACCGCCACAGCCACGTAACGCACCTAGACTGATGCGTTACACCCTGTCAGTTCCATGAATGGAAGAACGAGTAGAAAGATTGGAACTTTGGGATCCTATCTACAAGAGACCTAATTGGGAGAGCTTGTAAGGTTACTAAGGACTCTTAGGGATTAGGTTCTGGCAAATTAAGGACTCTAGAATCGATCTAATCTTCAAACCCTAGCCAAAACCCTATAAATAGGACTTAGTTCTGAACGGAGCAACCCTTACTTTTGGCTCGTGAAGAAAAAAGGTAAGGAGTCATAATTTCGAGTAAGTTCTTTAGAAGATTTTTCTTAGTATACTTTAGACTAATAGTTCTCTAAATTTCGTGCGAGGAGATCAACCAACCAAGGAGATAGAAGCTTTTAAAGTCGCTGATTCAGTCATAACAACCCAGAATTAAGAGCAAAAGACCACTGAAGATCAATAGATTAGGACGTATAAACAAGGTAATTAGAGTTCAATCCTTTAGAACTTTTTGTTCACCTTAGTTTCAGCTTCTTACCCTCAAAATTTCACGTCATTAGGTCAAGAGATTGGAGAGATAGAGTGATGTGAAGTTGCTGAAAAATCTCAGGAACGGAAGAACTAGGGCGTGTCTTGCAGTCCCAAATTGGAAGCTTAAAGACTAGTTAAGAGGTAGGTCATCTCATGATTGATAAAAATATTTTGTTAGGGATAAAGGCCCTCTGGTTTGGATTGATTTCATGCATGATAGATCATAAATTTCATGTTTTAATAGTTCTATACATTCATGCATCTCTTAGCCCTAAATGGAAAATAAAAGATATTATCTTGTCTATTCACTAAAACCCATGCATGTAGTTGGCCTATACTTCATTATCATGTCTAGAATAGTTGTAGAATTTTGATTTCCAGGCATGTTATGTTTTCATAAACCTTTACTTTACTTTACTGCCAGCAGACGATCTGACGCATAAAGGTAAGACCGTCACAATGATCTAACAGCCTTACAATAAGCCGTCACAATCTCTGTTGTATCTTAATTACTTTGTGGTCTCTGACGAATCTTAATAGGAGCGTTACACTACTGTAACGGCCCTACGATAAACCGTCACAAGACTGTAACGCGCCTATCGTAGATCGTCAGACACTGTGTTCTGTCAGCCCGAGACGGAATGATAACCAATTAAAATTTACCTATAAGTAAGCTTAGATAGCTAAGTTTGGACCTGTTATCATGACTCTAAGTTTAGTTACTGATTCATAATTGAAAGTGCATGATTAAGGTGTCTTAAGTTATTTTAAGTTATGTTAATTTAATATGCCAAAATTCTATAGTTTTGTATCTAAATCATGAATTTTCAAAGATGTATTGACGGAATTTTATCAGTATTTCCTATTGTTATACATCCTCTCTATCAAAAGAGTCATTTCTCTAAGTACATGGCATATATTCAGGTATATGTCCATTAGTTCACTTTGCACTATAGGAACATTATTCTTGGACATGAGGACGTCTCTATTGGATATTCCTTCCAATGGTCTAGGAAATCTTGTTTCATGGCCTCCGTAATTCTCTGCGAGACTAAGATTCCCACTAGGATGCCGAGTTGGTTGTACCATTAAAACCCAATTGAGATTAGAAAGCACTATTGATGTTTTCTGGTTATGGCAATGTAATAGATCTATAATGGACTGTCAGGATCATCTAACGGCCCAATATACGACCGTCACATTTCACTGAGTCTATTTTACTGTTTCTGGAGTCAAACTAATGTAACGGCCCAACACTGGAGCGTCACGTTATGTAACGGCTCGGTACAAGACCGTCACAAAGCTTAAGTATGTTAACCCAAGGTTTGACCCAAGGGTTGATTTTTCAAGGTTCTAGATGGCGTAATAATGGTCTAGGACTTATCCTATTGATCAAAAAACTTAATATAATGAATGAAAGTTATGAAATGGATCGTTATGCTACCGATTTATTTCCATAAGCATAACCTTGTTTAAGTCATTTTTGATCTCTCATATTCTTAATAGAAGCATTCGTTCTTTGATAATTGTTGTCATGAGCTTATTGATTGAATGGTTACATTCTTGGCCATACTTTACTGTTACACTCATGGAAGTAGCTTGATTTATACGTAAAGATGCAGTTCGGGCGCTGATTGTGTCCAAGGGCTCTATGCTAGTCCCCTCGACTGATTGTCGGAAACATACTATTATAAACTATGGGGTATGATGCTACTGGCGTTGCATTGCGCTGGGAGTACTTTCTTTATAAATAAGTGAAATCCATGAGCACTCGTGAAAATCTAGTGAATTGCTACATGATTGACGTTCTCGTGCGTAACCTTTATGGTTATGAAAGTGAAAAGTGAAAGTGCATTCTTGTTCATGAAAGGCCATGATACATTCTTGATCATACTTGTTACATTCTTGCTAGTTCATTCTTGCTCTCATTCTATCTTACATGATCATCTTGTTACTTTGGTTTAACCGCGTGATTGATCGAATTTGCATGATTTTACCTATTTTCTTTAGAGCTAAAATGTTAATTACTTTAATGATGCTTTCATGTTGATGCGAAGATACCTACTGGGCAAGCGTGCGCATTACCTATTTCCATTCTTTTTTAGGAAATTGAAGTGAGTCGGGTTCGGATTCGGATTCGGAATGTTCAAGTAGCGGATCCGAGAGTGAATAAAGAATGAGCGAAGACATAGGAAGTTTATATTGTTTAGATCGAGTCTATGTAATTTCTTATTTCTTGAGTCTAGCATGATGGAAGTTGAATTAGTGGTTGTATTCGAATATTAGATTTGATTACTAATGAAAGTTGAAGTTGAGTAAATATTGTGCGATTGCATTCTTATGTGTGATTGCCTTGCGCTCTTATCATTCTTGCTTGCAAGGCTTACCATGCCGGCTGTTCACGTTTCTCGAGCGAGTCTTCGGCTGTCATAAAGGCTCGGGGCGTGACAGTTAAGTTGGTATCAGAGCCTAAATCTTAGGACTTAGGAAGAAGAGTTATGTCATAGGATAAGTCCAAGGTTTAAGGACCCCTACCTATGAACTAAGGAAGAAATTTCCATACCCATGTGAGAATTAGGTATAGCCCGGGATAAGATAGTTAATTAGCTTTAAGATTGATTTTCCTTCCAATTCCACGAGAAATAACACGTTGTATTTTTCTCTCAGGTACCTTGATTCTCAATGGCTCATCATATAAACTGGGACGAGATGCAGCAAACTGTTGCGGGACTTACTCAAGCCCTACAAATAGTGGCCCAAGCTGGTGGAAGGGCTGGCGCGGCTAACTTGCATGGCAATTTCTGAAGTTTAAATCCCCCACGATTCTCTGGATCTTCTAACCCAGATGAAGCGGAAAACTGGATCGATGAGATGAATCGAATATTCGATGTCATGCAATGCACCGACCAGGAGAAAGTTCGACTTGCCACGTTCCAACTCAACAAGGATGCTCGTACATGGTGGAAATTCATTCCGGCACCACCTACAGATGCACCTCATACATGGGAGTGTTTTCTTACACTTTTCTGAGCCAAGTACTTCTCCGAGCATGTAAAAGAGAGGAAGGCTATGGAATTTGCCTCCTTAAAATAAGGCACGATGTCCGTAGCAGAATATGAATTACAATTCTCTCGACGAGCACCTTATGCTTCTCACTTGGTAAGCACAGATTTATTGAAAGCCAACCGATTTATGGATGGTTTAAGACTCAGATTTATCCAACAACTTGGAACCCAGAATATACGCACCAATACGGAGATGGTTCAAAGAGCGCACCTATGTGAAAGAACCATGGAGAAGGTGGAAAGGCTTTGAGGAGAAAGGTCAAGCCGAAAATATGATAGGCAAGAAGAACAAGAAGTGGATGAGGGTAAAAATCGTCACATTAAGAGGTCCCGTAATGGGAACGGTAATGGAAAAAGAAATGGAAATGGAAATGGAAAGAACAAGAAAGTTAAAGAAGAGAAGGAGCAAGCCGTGGCACCTTGCTCATTTTGTGAAAAGTTTGGGCACTCGGTAGAACAATGTTGGAACCGTCTCGGCGCTTGTCTCAAATGTGGAAGCCGGGAATATCGCTTGCCCCTATGTCCTTTCATCAACGGATAATCATCAAGGGATAACAACGGACGCGGGAAGCGAGGTCGATTAAATGCCATTCTAGACGAGGGAGTGGGATGATAAAAGGTACTCTCTTAACCCATTCGCCTTACGTTAATTCTTAATACATTAAAATACGTACACTCTCCAAAAAAACTCATATATTGAATTTGGGGCCAAATTCTCTTAAGTGGGGGAGGGTGTAAGACCCCAAAATTTTTATAAATTATTTTTGGTATATTTAATTATTTTCTGAGAATTTTAAAGACCAAAAATGGATTAAAAAATAAATGTTGAATTTATAAGTCATTATAAGGCCCAATTGTGTTAAATAATTAACCTAAACTATTTAAATAAAATCCAAAAGGGTTAAGGACCAAGCCCATTAAGTTTGACCCATATTCTAGAAGGTTATTTAGCCTATTTACGTATTTTAAGGATAAATACTATTTTTATGGATAATAATATGGATAATTAACAAAAGAGTTTGATTTATGTTGAATTCTGTGCACGTTGGATGTAGCGGTCTATCGTGCGACCGCGACAGCCATGTAACGCACCTAGACTGATGCGTTACACCCTGTCAGTTCTGTGAATGGAAGAACGAGTAGAAAGATTGGAACTTTGGGATCCTATCTACAAGAGACCTAATTGGGAGAGCTTGTAAGATTACTAAGGACTCTTAGGGATTAGGTTCTGGCAAATTAAGGACTCTAGAATCGATCTAATCTTCAAACCCTAGACAAACCCCTATAAATAGGACCTAGTTCTGAACGGAGCAACCCTTACTTTTGACTCGTGAAGAAATAAGGTAAGGAGTCATAATTTCGGGTAAGTTCTTTAGAAGATTTTTCTTAGTATACTTTAGACTAATAGTTCTCTAAATTTCGTGCTAGGAGATCAACCAACCAAAGAGATAGAAGCTTCTAAAGTCGCTGATTCAGTCATAGCAGCCCAGAATTAAGAGCAAAAGACCACTGAAGATCAAGAGATTAGGACGTCTAAACGAGGTAATTAGAGTTCAATCCTTTAGAACTTTTTGTTCACCTTAGTTTAAGCTTCTTACCCTTAAAATTTCACGTCATTAGGTCATGAGATTGGAGAGATAGAGCGACGTGAAGTTGCTGAAAAATCTCAAGAAGGGAAGAACTAGGGCGTGTCTTGCAGTCCCAAATTGGAAGCTTAAAGACTAGTTAAGAGGTAGGTCATCTCATGATTGGCAAAAATATCTTGTTAGGGATAAAAGCCCTCTGGTTTGGATTGATTTCATGCATGATAGATCATAAATTTCATGTTTTAATAGTTCTATACATTCATTCATCTCTTAGCCCTAAATGGAAAATAAAAGATATTATCTTGTCTATTCACTAAAACCCATGCATGTAGTTGGCCTATACTTCGTTATCAAGTCTAGAATAGTTGTAGTATTTTGATTTCCAGGCATGTTATGTTTTCATAAACATTTACTTTATTTTACTGCCAGCAGACGATCTGACGCATCAAGGTAAGACCGTCACAATGATCTAACGACCTTACGATAAACCGTCACAACCTCTGCTGTATCTTAATAACTTTGTGGTCTCTGACGCATCTTAATAGGAGCGTCACACTACTGTAACGGCCCTATGATAAACCATCACAAGACTGTAATGCGCCTATCGTAGACCGTCAGACACTGTTTTCTGTCAGCCCGAGACGAAATGATAACCAGTTAAAGTTTACCTATAAATAAGCTTAGATAACTAAGTTTGGACCTGTTATCATGACTCTAAGTTTAGTTATTGATTCATAATCGAAAGTGCATGATTAAGGTGTCTTAAGTTATTTTAAGTTATGTTAATTTCATGTGCCAAAATTCTATAGTTTTGTATCTAAATCATGATTTTTCAAAGATGTATTGATGAAATTTTATCATGATTTCCTATTGTTACACATCCTCTCTATCAATAGAGTCATTTCTCTAAGTACATGACATATATTCAGGTATATGTCCATTAGTTCACTTTGCACTATAGGAACATTATTCTTGGACATGAGGACCTCTCTATTGGATATTCCTTCCAATGGACTAGGAAATCTTGTTTCAAGGCCTCTGTAATTCTCTGCGAGCCTGGGATTCCCACTAGGACGCCGAGTTGGTTGTACCATTAAAACATAATTGATTAGAAAGCACTATCGATGTTTTCTGGTTCTGGCAATGTAACGGATCTATACTGGACCGTCAGGATCATCTAACGGCCCAATATATGACCGTCACATTTCACTGAGTCTATTTTACTATTTCTGGAGTTAGACTAATGTAACGACCCAACACTGGAGCGTCATGTTATGTAACAGCTCAGTACAAGACCGTCAAAAAGCTTAAGTATGTTAACCCAAGGTTTGACCCAAGGGTTGATTTTCCAAGGTTCAACATGGCTTAATAATGGTCTAGGACTTATCATATTGATCAAGAAACTTAATATAATGAATAAAAGTTATGAAATGGATCGTTATGCTGCCGATTTTTTTCCATAAGCATAACCTTATTTAAGTCATTCTTGATCTCTCATATTCTTAATAGAAGCATTCGTTCTTTGATAATTATTGTCATGAGCTTATTGATTGAATGGTTACATTCTTGGCCATACTTTATTGTTACACTCATGGAAGTAGCTTGATTTATACGTGAAGATGTAGTTCGGGCACTGATTGTGTCCAAGGGCTCTATGCTAGTCCCCTCGGCTGATTACCGGAAACAAACTATTATAAACCATGGGATATGATGCTACTGGCGTCGCATTGCACTGGGAGTACTTTCTTTATAAATAAGTGAAATCCATGAGCACTCGTGAAAATCTAGTGAATTGCTACATGATTGACGTTCTCGTGCGTAACCTTTATGGTTAATAAAGTGAAAAGTGAAAGTGCATTCTTGTTCATGAAAGGCCATGATACATTCTTGATCATACTTGTTACATTCTTGCTAGTTCATTCTTGCTCTCATTCTATCTTACATGATCAACTTGTTACTTTGATTTAACCGCGTGATTGATCGCATTTACATGATTTTACCTTATTTCTTTAGAGCTAAAATGTTAATTACTTTAATGATGCCTTCATGTTGATGCGAAGATACCTACTTGGCAAGTGTGCTCATTACCTATTTCCATTCTTTTTCAAGAAATGGAAGTGAGTCGGGTTCGGATTCGAAATGTTCAAGTAGTGGATCCGAGAGTGAATAAAGAATGAGCGAAGACTTAGGAAGTTTACATTGTTTAGATCGAGTCTATGTAATTTCTTATTTCTTGAGTCTAGCATGATGGAAGTTGAATTAGTGGTTGTATTCGAATATTGGATTTGATTATTAATGAAAGTTGAAGTTGAGAAAATATTGTGCGATTGCATTCTTATGTGTGATTGCCTTGCGCTCTGATCATTCTTGCTTGCAAGGCTTACCATGCCAATTGTTCACGTTTCTCGAGCGAGTCTTCCGCTGCCATAAAGGCTCGGGGCGTGACATTTGCTGTCACTTCCTTGACTGTCTCATCGTATAGCGGCCTCCTTCTGACCGTTTCTATCCTTGTTTCAGTAATGATGTTGATTATTTTCCAGCACGACATGTTCTGTCCTTACCTGATTAGATAGCATGGAATTATGGTTAATTACGTGGTATGGACACACTAATGATTAGGGCTCATGAAACATTTGATTAAAGTCTAATTCTCTTTCAAGAATTGTCCTTTCATGTTCATCATTCATATGTTATAAAATGATTGGAAAAGAGAGTATAGTAAAATGCTTACATAATTGATTAGTTTGTAAATTCTTTTTCTGTTATATAGTTAGAACTTGTTTCAAGGTCGTGCCACTCTGGTGGTGTCGACTGGACCGATTATACCCATTTTTTGATGTTCAAGACACATTAAATTCTTGGGCATCGAATACCTCTCCGTCAGATATTCCTTCCACTAGACTAGATGTTCATGTTTCAAGGCCTCCATATGACCCTGCGAGCCTGAGATTCCCACTAGCACGCCGGGCGGGTTGTACCCCCAAAAGCTGAACCCACCGACTCGATCGAATCGCATGTTTCTACAGCCCAAAATCAGGACTGTTCTGATTATTGCGGCCCTTCTGGGACCGCTACTGTATGATAGCGGCCACAATGTGACCTTCTCTCTGTTTCTGTCTAGGCATGTGTGCTAGGTTTGCCGGTTGATTTCCTTTGATTTCCTGTTGACCTAGCTCTGTGAGGGTCGACCTAAAGCCCCTTGTATGATCCGGGATGTGTGGGTTGGACCCCGGTTCGGTTCCACCATGTCTCAGGCTCACCTAGGGCCCGGTAAGTCGATTGCTTAAACATTGCTCGGCCCAACTCTGTTGCGGCCACCATTAGACCTTAATTTGATTGAAGCGGCCCAGTGTGGACCGTCTCTATTCTTTAGTGGCCTTTTGGCGACCGTTTTCTCCAATCTAACTGGGCTTCATCCTTTGGCCCAATAATGACGCTAGCGTCCCAGTATAGACCATTTTTATGTTGTTGCGGCTGTGCCTTGACCGTCTTAAATTTCTTGTAGTCTTCCTTTGACCACAACCGTTTCTCGCGCGGTCTCCTCTAGACCGTTTCTTTCTTGGCTTTCGATTTAGCCAGTGGCATCCTTATTGTGGGTCTTGTATGACCGCCTTATCCTGTGTGGCCTCCGTCAAGACTGCCTCTTGGCCAGTTTTCTGAAATTATTGTTTTCGTGGTTTATTGCATGTTATTCCCTTTAGCCTCTCCAGGCTATTCTATCTCTAGAGTGTGACCTTTGATGGGTCTACAACATAATCCTTTCCTTGCAAGTCATTCCCTATAATGACTTATATATGTATATTCTTCTAGTTGAAGAGCTTATTCTTGGAACTCCTTCAAGAAATCCAATTTCCTACATGTATCGTCTTTTGCTACATAGCTTGACCTTGGAATTCTTGGCCATTAAATATTGTGGATGTCTAGATTTTGTGGGATCTCTGATCCAAACAATCAACGCCAAGGCAATCAATTTAAAGGGCCCTGTCTGGTCCTGGGAGGAGCGCCCGAAGTGTACTTGTACCCCGGGGAGCTGTAATGACTAGGTGTAACATTGCACCGAGTACTATCTAGCACCTGAGTCTACGACATTTCACATTCTCATGAAACTTACTATACATGCTTGAAAGCATGAAGTACTTGCTTGCGTGACTTGACTCGACTTGACTTGACTTGATACATGGCCACTCACATGAAGTTCTGGTTATTTGCTCATGGTTTCTTGACTTGCAATATCTCAAGTACTATATCACGTTAGTTATCTTGTGATCATGCTATTTATTTAGTCTGCTTTATTTGCATTTTTACGCTTCATTCATGCGTATTCATGAAACGGCTAATTACTTAAATTGTGCCTGGTGATAGAGTGTAATTCCTACTGAGCTTCTCGCTCACTCTCTACTTTAACAAATTTCAAGTTACTCAGTAGATGGAACGCTCAAAATTGAGAACGACCCAGCGTGATCGAGTGAACTTGGAGCCTTAGAGACTAGAGTCTTCTTTTTCCTATTTCTTGAGTCTAGTTAGTATCGTGAGTCGTGTCCTTTTGCCTTTTCCCTTGCTTCTTTTTGCTGGAGTCTGTTATTGCAATTGAGTCAAATTGTAACTTTAAATTCTAAAATATCAATAAAATTATATTTTTGTCAAATTATGGCCTCCATTTGTCCTTGCTATTATTTTCATCTATTGTTTATTTACTCTGATTAATACGACTATTTCGCTGCCACGTTCCGAGAAACGCTTCCCGCTACTATTGGTTCGGGACGTGACAGAAGTGGTATCAGAGCCTCAGTTGTTTAAGTCCTAGGTTCTTGTTCATGAGTATAGGTTACCTTAAGTAATATGTCATATAATCCATGTTATCCCTTGTTTTACCTGGTGAGAATGGGTAGAGTCTCGGGTTAAGTAATAAAATATGTACAAGTCAACGATAGTACAACGTGTACGGGTAATAGGTTTATTAACTTATGATTATTTTTGCAGGTATCTAAGCTCCTTTTGAGAAGAAAAAGAGAAGGTTCGCGAGTAAGATAACGCCCGATTTTGTGAAAGGTTGGCGAGCTCGTAAAGAATTTTGAAGTAACAAAAAGAGAAGGAATAACCTGTCACAAAAGAAATATTTTTACTGCAATAAATTGGGTCATCAGGCCAAGGAGTGTTGGCGAAAGAGTGGAGTGTGTCTTCGATGCGGAAATAAAGACCATAGAATGGCTAGTTGCCCTAAGTTGCCCCCACAAGCAATAATTAAAGGAGAATCTGAACCAGTTTTTGTTATCAAAGAAGAAATTATAAAAGGTATCATATTCTTCATCTTTAACTCTAGTTAGCTCTTCTTCTCACTAGATTTTGACTAGATTGTTATTTTAAATAATTAATAGATAAGGACAATCTTAGTTAGGTTATTTGAAAAATGATCGGTGAATTTGGGGACCAAATTCTTTAAAGTGGGGGAGGGTGTAACATCCCAGTTAATTAATAAAGGATAAAATTAAAAATATGAAATATGTATTAAAATAAAAATATGGGAAAAAGAAATATATGAAGAACGTGTTTTGAATCACCTCAATTCTTTAAACCCTTGCGAATAATGTAAAATAAATAAAAGAAAAGAAAAACAAACTTACAAGAATGGATTGTGAAGAGGCGAAATCTCGCGCTGCGTCCTGAGCGGGCCGTGGATCACCAGGAGATGAACTGTAAGACAGGGAAACGCGTCAGAGGGCCCAGGGGATTTCCCTGGGGCGAAACCCTCCGATGGCTAAGTCAGTAGAGCTGTGGTGGAAGCAATGAAGGGAGGAGGAAAGCTGATGCACGAGACTCCTCTCCACCAAAAGGGGGGGTGAAGCGGATTGCTCAGGAGTTTTACCTTCCTTTCTTCTCTTACCTTCCACCGGAGGGTAGCCCTGGTTTTAAGTAGTGCGCCGCCTTCAGGAGTCCTGTCAGCTGGGGGGTCTCCGGCGGGAGTTACGTCCTCAACGTGGGCTTTCATGGCCTTTATCGTGGGGGCGTTATCGCCTTGAAACTCGGTGGCTGGTTGATTCCCCTGTCCGTTGGGGACTCTTAAAGGCAGCGCGAACGGCTAGCGTCCAGTCCGAGCTCTTGAAACGCCAGCCCTGTCCGGGCGAGGAGGATAGCTCTATCAAAGGAGGGGTCGGATAGGTCGGCTGGCGCCTGTCTCTCCCAAGCGGAAAAATGGCCTAGGCCGGACCTTCCTTGTGACCTGACCATCACTCGGGCCCTCAGAGCCTAGGGGCCGCCGGGGAGGGTTGGTTCCTCGAGTGTCTGTTTATTGGGCTTTTCTTCCCTGAGTGGGCCTCGTGGGCTATCACTCGGGTGAGCTTGCCTCGTTGCACCCTGTTGAGTCTTGTTGGGCTGCTCTTTGGGTGGGCTACAGAAATCCCCCTCTCCACTTGTCCCCCTCCTACTCCCGAGCCATGGAGGCTCGGTTGAGTAGTTTTTGAGGCTTTGACCGGCGTGACTCAGGTGGGTGGAATTCCGTTGGCGTTTATGATGCCACGTGGAGTGGTCGCCTGGGCCCGTAATAATGATCCTGACGGATTTGAACTGAAGGGGCCCCCCTTTTTCTCGGAGCACGGAACGACGTGCCGCCTCCCTCCAGGGTTTTACAGGCGTTGGGCGCTGTTCGTCGTTCTAGGCTTCCAGGGTTTCGGGCTTTCCTTAGTTTCTTGGCTTTCGGAGCTTCTTGATGCGCTGTGAGGGCACAATGGAGGTGCGAAGTCTTGTGGCGGCGTTCGAGGAGTTGGCGAGGACAACCGCGGAGGCGGTCCGGCAACTTCCTTCCCCTCCGGAGTCTTCGGGTTCTTGCGAGGGGTCCTCTTCCGGCTTGATGGATGATCCGCCGCTGGAACTCGGGCAGGTGAGGCGGGAGCCTGTCTCTCGCTGCAGTGAGTTGGGGGAGGCAGAGGTGAAGAAGCTGGAGCATTGCTTTCGCTTGCCTTTCAGGTATAGCTTTGCTGCCGCCACCCCGTTCGAGACGAGTTTGGACGATCGAACGGGGCACATCTGCACGTTTCTTCTGGCGTGGAAAAGCGGGTTCCGCCTTCCCTTCGAGCCCCTCGTACTCCAGATCCTCGAACTTTTCCGGTTGGCGCCCATCCAACTGGTGGCCAACTCGTACCTCCTCCTCTCTGCCTTTCGGATCCTCTGTCGCCAGCACAACATTTTCCCTTCCTTGGACCTCTTTCATTACTTTTTTGAGTTGAAGGCGCACCCGTTGGCGGGGAAGGTCTTTTACTTTATCCAGGCAAGGAGGAACAGGAGTTGCATCGCCCTCGCGGCGAAGGACTCCTCGCACAAGGGGTGGAAAACCCAATTCTTCTGGGTGAAGGCGGAGGCGACGGATGAACTCTAGAAATGCCGGATCTCGCCCAATTTCCATCCGAACATTCCTCCTCGGCAGGAGGAGTTCCCTCCCCATGTGGAGCAGCAGGCCGCCCGTCTGCTGGAGAACCGCCGGTCGATCGAGGAGCTGGTGATGCCGGAGAACATCGAACGGTGCCTGCTTACGCGATTGAGGTCGACAGGTACCGCCCTTTAGGTTGTTCCCCTGGGGTGGTAGTTACCTTTCTTCTCCTGACCGGGTCTTCTTTATTTGCTGTAGATGTGAGGCGGGAACCTCTGGAGGATACTGCTGAGGTCATCGATCTGGGAGGAGATGACTCGACGGCCGACGAGCCGGAGGCTCTTGTGGGTCGCGCCCAAGCCCGGGATAAGGGCAAGGGGGTGACCCCCGGGGGGTCTTCACGGCCGGCTGGCGCAAAGCGCAAGGATCCCATGGCGGGAAAGTTGCGGGAGGCCGCCAAGGCCAAGAAGCGGGCCAAGAAGGCAGGTCTCCCTCCTACCGCCGGGGGCGACTTTGGCTCGGCGGCACTCCCCTCCCGGGGGCAAGATGGGGCCGACCCCTCGAGGCCAGCTCCCCCATCTGCCAGGCGAGAGGGGGCCGAGGAGACCGGGGGCCCTTCAGAGGACGGCGATAGGTCGGCTCTCCCCCCCACGGGGGTAGAGGGGGCCGATGATGAAGTAGCAGTCACCGAGGCCAGGGGGTCGGCCGGAGGCGGTGACGTCCCGGTCGCCGAGGTGCGGGCCGAGACAGGCGGGGCTGGGGGTTCGCCCGCGAGGGCGTTGCAGCCCCAGATGCTGGGAGCTTCCGGTGCTGTTGGACCTGCGGCACCGGTCGAGGTTGGGGGTTCGCCCGGGGAGGCGTTGCAACCCCAACCGACCGTGGCGCGCGAGGTGGCCGGTCCCGTTGCTCGAGCATAGCCCTCTGGTGGAGTGCCCCGGATGGAGCGGTCTCCTTTGCCGGAGTCCTTGGAAAGGCTCGGCATTACGGGCGACCTATATCGGGTCTGCCGATCGATTTCCGCGAGGACGAAGGGGGGAGAAAGGCGCAATACCCCCCCCCCCCCCCCCCCCCCCCGGGCTCCTCGATGTTCTGATGGAAGGCGGCCTAGTCATAGCTCGGTCGGCGGCTTTGATGGTGGAGGCGCACGCGCGGACAGAAACGGAGCGGTCGAACCTTGCCTGGACCCTCGGGGGATGCGAGAGGAAGCTGGCCCATCTCAAGGGGGAGCATGAGGGACTCCGGCAGGAGTTCTCCACGTTCCGAGAGGTGGCGCGGGCGAGCCGGCTGGAGGCTGAGGTGCTAACCGATCAGCTCGCCAAGACCCGAGAGTCTCTTGAGAGGGCAAGCCGATCCTTGGAGGAGGAGCGTCTGCGTCGCCTCGATCTGGACAATCGCTGGGAGCTCGAGCGTGCCGAGCTGCTAGATCAGGCGGAGATGGCGGAGCGTCTCCGAGCTGAGACTGAGGTGGACCGGGCCCGGGCAGAGGAACGTGCGTCCGAGGCGGAGCGGGCGCGGGTCGAGTTCGTCGGTAGGGCGGGACAGATCGAGGCGGGTAATCGAGCGTTACAGGAGCTCGGATGCTTACTCGGCCGACCTGTTGGAAGCCGCCCTACCTTACTACGAGGTAGCGCTACGCCGAGGTGCTCGAAAGGGATTCAAGCAGGGCTATCGCCGGGCGGTAGGCTGCGCCCATGAACAAAACTCCGCGATTGAGTTCCCCTTTGGCCAGCGTTATGACTCGGATGAGTCGGTTTCCAGCTCTTCTTTGTCGGTCGGAGAAGATTCGGAGGGATCGCCTCCGTCGGGGTCACCGGCTCCGGGCTTCTCGGGAGGGCTCACGACTGAGACAGTTCTCGCACAGGCGAGGTCAGTGTCCGAGCCGGCCATCACCGAAGGCGCCGGGGGTGACGCGTCTCCTTCCGTCGGCCTCGAGCGTCAAAGTGGGCCCGAGGCCTGATGTATTGTGCCTCTTTCCCTTTTTGTCCCTCTTTCCTCTTTTTAGAGGGTTTCCTTTTGGTACGATAATAAATGACTTGCTCTGTTTGGGTACTATCCTTGCCGTGATTTGGTTGGCGAATCTTGGGTGGTTGAGAGGTGCCGATATGTCCTGCACGGTTTACGCATGCTGTTTTGGTAGGCTTCTGACGGGGCGTTCCTCCGTCCCCTCACGCTTTGAATGTCAGGCCGCTTCGTGAATCCCGCGAGGGCGGGAAACGAGGAGTTGGAGGTGACTGTTCAGGGGAGAAATCCTTCGGCGTGTTTCCGAGGGGGGCATTTAAGGCGTGTAGCCTCCTTTGGCCTATAAGAAGGACCGGAAGGCGCCCTTTCCTCTCCACCGCTTGGGATTGTCTCTAACAGTCTTTCCTTGTTCCTTCCTTTTCACTCCGCGTTGTGCCTTTGCATCCGGAGCATGGAGGATCCTTCGGAGGGCAATGCCGCCGATGACGGGGAGCGGTGGGCTCCTACTGTCTTGTGAGGTTGAACGGATCCCACGGTCGCCGCGCGTGCACGAGACGGGTCCTACGGTCGCCGCACGGATCTGGGGAGGACTTTGGCGTGTGGAAGCACGCCGTTGGCCTCTTCTTGGCTCCGACGAGGCTTCCGGGTGGACGCCGAGGCGGAGGACGGATGGGGGCATCAGGGGAGTCTGCCGTCACTTCCCTCCGTGTGAGGGGAGGACGCGTATCCGGCTCCCTCCTCACCGAGGCCTTCCTCCGTCTGCAGCCTCTTTTTCCCTCTTCTGCTCTTCATTTCTTTCACTATTCGGGGGCTGCTTGCTCTCTCCTTCCTTCCAAGGAGTTGGCAGTTTGGAAGAGGGGGGGCCTTCACGGCGCTCCTTTTTCCCGGTTGTTGCCAACTTGGGAGGTAGCCTTCCTCAACGTTTAAAGGTGGCCTTCCTCCTGAAGTCCCTCTGTCACCTTTGTCACGGGCCATCCGAGCCAACTGGCTCGACCACCTCTTGTCCGAGCCAGTTTCCGCACGAGGTAGAGTCAGTGGCTGGATGCGAGGAGATCAAGACCGAGTCAGTCGAGCGATGACCCCTTGAAACGATGTTAGACGGACTTTTACTTTGTTTTTGCTATGTGATGTACTGGCATTTGCCTGCCTGATGTACCAACGGTTTGGAATGAAAAGAACAGGAATTTTATTCTGTCCATCTCGCTGTACAATTTCAAAAGTAGAATCTGCGTAGTGCGGCTGCGTTCCACGTCCGAGGAATAGGCTCCCCTTCCATTGTCGCTAACCTGTACGCACCTTTCCCGAGCGTCTCGACCACTCGGTAGGGACCTTCCCAGTTGGGGGATAGCTTGCCCGCCGCCTCCAGTGGTCGAGAGGCTTCGGCTTTCCTGAGGACGAAGTTCCCCGGTTGGAAACGTCTGTCTCGGACCTTGGCGTTGTAGTATCGAGTGAGGCAGCACTGGTACTCCATTGCCCGGACGTTCGCGATCTCTCGGAGTTCGCTTGTCAGGTCGAGGTTCTCGAGCAATTTTTGCCCGTTGGCCTCGGGTGAGAAGCTGATCACTCGGAGAGACGGGTTGGCGATCTCCATCGAAACGATGGCCTCGGTGCCATATACCAACTGAAAGGGGCTTTCACCGGTTGCCATCCTGGGGGTTGTTCGGTGCGACCACAGTACGCTAGGCAATTCCTCGAGCCAGCTACCCTTAGCCTTGCCGAGTCTGGTTTTTATGCCTTTCAAGATAGTCTTGTTGGCATTTTCAACCAGCCCGTTGGCCTGAGGGTGGGCGACCGAAGTGAAGTGGTTGCGGATATTTAGGTCGGCGCATCTGTCTCGGAAGTACCGAGAGTCGAATTGCCGACCGTTATCGCTTACTATCACTCGGGGGATGCCAAAGCGGCAAATGATCGATTTCCAAACGAAGCCCCAAACGACTGTCTCGGTGATCCTTGCCGTAGCCTCGGCCTCGATCCACTTGGTGAAGTAGTCGATGGCGACGATGATGAACTTCTTCTGGGACTGGGCCGTTGGGAATGGCCCAAGGATATCGATTCCCCACCGAGCGAAAGGGTAGGGCTCGGTTAGGGTGACAAGTTCTGTTGTCGGCTGATGGACCAAGTGGTCGAACCGCTGGCATCGGTCGCACTGTTGAACATAGGCTGAGCAGTCGCGCTGCAGGGTGGGCCACCAGTACCCCTGTCATAACAGGATTCGGGCTAGCGACCGGGCCCCTGAGTGCGCTCCGCACAGGACTTCATGAATCTCTTGGATGGCTCGGCCTGCCTCGTCGGGACCGAGGCACTTCAGGAGGGGACCAGAGAACGATCTTCGGTAGAGGGCGCTGTCGAGGACGACGAAGCGCTGAGCTTGATACTTCATTCGGCGGGCTTCCCGAGGGTCGGAGGGCTCTTGGGAGTCTTGTAGCCAGGACAGGTAGGGGGAGCGCCAGTCACTTGGGGTGGCCGAGTCAACAGCGAGGAGCTCCGTGTCGATGCTCGGGGGCTCTAGCTCTTCTAAGATGACTGATCGTGTACCTTCTGGGTCTAGGGAGGAGGCCAATCGAGAGAGGGCGTCCGCCCGGGAGTTTCGCTCTCGAGCTATCCGGACTACCTCAAATCCCTCGAACTGTTGGGCCAGGCTCCGGACTAGCTGAATGTATCTGATCATGGGTACCTCCCGAGCCTCATACTCGCCGTTGACTTGACCTGCGACTAGTTGAGAGTCGGTGTGGATCCTGACTCGCTCGACCCCCAGCCGTCGGGCCATGCGTGCTCCCGAGATAAGGGCCTCGTACTCGGAAGCGTTGTTGGACGCCTGAAAGTTGAATTTTAAGGCGTACTATTGCTCTATCCCTTCGGGGGACCTTAGGAGGATCCCCGCACCACTGCCTGCCGAATTGGACGACCCATCGACGAACAGTTCCCAGGCTGGCTCGGTCGCGGTCGGAGGCCTGTCCTCGGCAGGGATGGTGCTTTCGGCAATGAAGTCGGCGAGCGCTTGGCCTTTGATTGCTGATCGCGGCTGGTACGAGATGTCGTAGGCCCCGAGCATGATGGCCCATTTGACGAGTCACCCCGAGGCCTCGGGGTGGGCCAGAATCTTCTTCAGCGGCTCGCCGGTTAGCACGGTGATGGGGTGCCCCTGGAAGTAGGGGCGGAGACGCTTTGTGGAGGTGACCAACGCTAGCACGAGTTTCTCGATTGCGGGGTACCTCCGTTCGACCCCACTGAGCACCTTGCTGGTGTAGTAGACCGGTCTTTCGATTCCCGAGTCATTTCTGACCAGGACCGAGCTGACCATGGATGGCGTCGCCGAGAGGTAGAGCAGCAGGACTTCGCCTAGGACGGGCTTGGAGAGCACCGGTGGCGAAGCCAGGGACTCCTTAAGCTCGTCGAATGCTGCCTGGCACTCCTCATCCCATGCGAACGTAGCAGATGCCAGCTTGGGCCCCCTCATTAATTTGAAGAAGGGCAAGCATCGTTCGGCCGCACGGGACAGGAAACGGCTGAGAGCGACGACACGCCCCGTCAGACGCTGGACGTCTTTAATGCACGTGGGCGGGCGCATGTCCAGGATGGCCTGGACTTTGTCGGGGTTGGCCTCGATCCCACGCTGAGTGACTAGGAAACCCAAGAACTTCTCAGATTTTACTCCGAAGGCGCACTTGGCGGGGTTGAGCTTCATGTTGTACTTCAGGAGGGTGCCGAAGGTTTCAGCAAGGTCAGCGAAGTGGTCTTGGGCCTTGGGAGTTTTGACGAGCATGTCATCGATGTAAGTCTCGACGTTCCAGCCTAGCTGTCCCTCGAACACGTGGTTTACCAGCCGCTAATATGTGGCTCCGGCATTCTTTAACCCGAAGGGCATCCGGGTGTAGCAGTACACGCCGCAGTCAGTGATGAAGGCTGTCTTCTCGACGTCTTCTGGATTCATTCTGATCTGGTGATAACCTGAATAGGCATCCAGGAAACTGAGTATCTCGTTGCCCGAGGTTGAATCAACCAATTGGTCGATGCTCGGTAGCGGATAGCAGTCCTTGGGGGTAGCCTTATTCAGATCGGTGAAGTCCACGCACATTCGCCACTTGCCTGTGGTTTTTGGCACCAGGACGACATTGGCTAGCCACGTAGGGTACAGGACTTGCCTGAAGAGGCCTGTCTCTTGTCCCTTGGTGACCTGCGCCTTGATGACCGCCTGTTTCTCGGGCGCATGCTTCCTTCTCCTTTGCTGTACGGGCCTGACGGTGGGGTCAAGGCTGAGCTTGTGCATCACGGTCTCCCCTGGTATGCCAGGGAGTTGATCATCGGCCCAAGCGAAGACCTGAGCGTACTCAGAAAGAAATTTCTTGTATTGTTACTATTCCTTAGGTGGTAGGTCGGCTCCGATCCTTACTCCGAGGGCCGGGTCATCGTTTAGGAACACCGTTAGCAATTCACCACCGGGCGCGGCGGTTACGGTCTTCCTTTCGATTCCCTTGGGGCCCTTATCCCCTCCGTCCGGCCTTGAGGCTTCCACCGAGATGTTGTAGCACCTTCTAGCCGTGGCCTGGTTACCTCGGACTTCCCCCAACCCATTTTTGGTGGGAAACTTCATTTTTTTGGTGATAGGTAGATGGTACGGCCTTCATTCGGCTGAGAATTTTCCGGCCGAAAATGGCGTTGTACGCTATCATACCCTTGATCACTATGAAGTCCACCATGACCGTAACGGTTTTGGGTGGGGTGCCGATGGTGACCGGCAGACTTAGGGCTCCCTCGGGGTAGGTGGCCAGGCCGTTAAACCCGCAAAGGGGGGTTCGGATCGGGCGGAGCTTGGATGGGTCTTCCCCCATCTTAAGGAAATAGTCATAAGATAATACATCGGGGGCGCTTCCATTGTCAACCAGAATTCTATCTACGTTACAATGGTTTATTGTGGCCGAGATGACGAGGGCATCATCATGCGGGGTGCTTAGCCCTTCCAGGTCTTGGTCGGAGAAGACTATGACCTGGGGCTCCCTCGGCGGGCCCCCTGAGGGCTCTGAGACCCGGCTATCCCGCTCGGCAAGGCGCTTCCTTCCTCGGCTGGTGTCGTCGCCCGATGCCGTTCCTCCGGAGGTGACGTTGATGTGGACCCCTCGGGGGGCGTTGTCGATCTCCTCGGCGGCATCTTTGTCTTCTTTGTGCCCAGCTGCGAAGCGGGCTAGGTGCCCCTAACGGATGAGGCGTTCGATCTCGTCCTGGAGCTGGTGACAGTCGCCGGTGTGGTGCCCGTGGTCGCCGTGGAACAAGCAATGTCTGTCGCGCTTGCGGTTCTTCGATCTCATTGGTTCGGGTTGGCGGAGGAGTCCCGAGTCTTTGATGTCTTCGTAGATCTCGTAGACTGGCGTGGTCAACGGGGTGTACCGCTCATACCTCCGTTTGCGCTCTCCTTCCCGATCACGCTTCTTGCCCGAACCAGGGTTTGACTCGGGGGCCCGCTTCTTGTCCCCCTCCCGACCCGAGCCGGTTGTGTCTCGACAGGCGCTGAGCACCTCTTCGCACTCGGCGTGGCGCAGAGCCAGAGTCACTAGCTCGGCAAGGGTCGAGGGAGGGTGGAGGACCAGTTCGCGGTGGAGATTTTCATCCCGGGTGCCCCTGGTCAGAGCGGTTGTGGCTGAGGCCACATCCAGGCGGGGAATTCTGAGGGCTTCCGATTTAAATCGGTGGACATAAGCCCGGAGCCTTTCCCCTTGTGCCTGTTTGAGGGCCAGGAGCCCCGCTACTGACCTCGGGGGGGCGCTTCCGGCGAAGCTCTCCTTGAAGACTCGCCAGAATTGCCTAAAGTCCTGGATGGACCCAGGGGCGAGGGCCCGGAACCACGCCTGAGCGCCTTGGACCAGGGTGGCCATAAAGGCTCAGCATTTAATGGGATCCGGTGTTCCATGCAGAGTCACCAGGGCATCGAAGCTGTCGTAGTGGTCGGCTGGGTCGCCCTGTCTATCATAGAGTTTGAAGGTAGGAATGGAGGTCCTAGGAGATACCTCTGCCTTCAAGATGTGCTCGGAGAAAGGGGATTTCTCCTCCTCCTCGGGGAGGGAGGTCTTCTGCAGGGCGCGGAGGGCGTGCTCTTGCTCTGCGAAGCGTCTTTCGAAATCCCTCAGCCGAAGGGATAGTTCCGGCTGCGGTCGCGCCGTGGGGCTGGGGGGAGCGTCGTGGTGATCCTCAGGACCGCCGGCGCTCGGGCGTGGAGGCCTCGCCCCCTGTTTCCCTTTCCTGGGCGTGGAGGAAGACTCTTGCTCTGGGGGTGGAGCTTGCGAGGGTCCTCCCGCGTGGTTGCGGATGAGCTGCTGACCGCGGAGGGTGAAGCGGCCTCCAGCGGTGTGCTGGGACGCACTTCGACGTGGGGGGCTCCCGGACGGGGCGCGAGACCTGGCATCCCTCACCGCCTGGGCCCTCATGAGATCCACGAGAACGTCAAGCTTCTTACTGAGGGCCTGGAAGATCTCGACGCCGCCGTTGGGGGCTACCCCGTTGCCGTCGGAAGGGGCGGCGGCCCGTTGGTGGGGATGCTAGTGTTGGAGGGAGGGCTCTGTGAGGCCCTGGAGGGGTCTTCTCCCGCCGTCACCACGGCCTTACCCTTCTCGACGGCGGGTCTCCTCCCTGAGCTTCTTCTCACCATCTCGGCTCTTCGTGCGTTTCCCACAGACGGCGCCAGATGAAGAGGCGAAATCTCGCGCTGCGTCCTGAGCGGGCCGTGGATCACCAGGAGATGAACTGTAAGACAGGGAAACGCGTCAGAGGGCCCAGGGGATTTCCCTGGGGCGAAACCCTCCGATGGCTAAGTTAGTAGAGCTGTGGTGGAAGCAATGAAGGGAGGAGGAAAGCTGATGCGCGAGACTCCTCTCCACCAAAAGGGGTGGGTGAAGCGGATTGCTCAGGAGTTTTACCTTCCTTTCTTCTCTTACCTTCCACCGGAGGGTAGCCCTGGTTTTAAGTAGTGCGCCGCCTTCAGGAGTCCTGTCAGCTGGGGGGTCTCCGGCGGGAGTTACGTCCTCAACGTGGGCTTTCATGGCCTTTATCGTGGGGGCGTTATCGCCTTGAAACCCGGTGGCTGGTTGATTCCCCTGTCCGTTGGGGACTCTTAAAGGCAGCGTGAACGGCTAGCGTCCAGTCCGAGCTCCTGAAACGCCAGCCCTGTCCGGGCGAGGAGGATAGCTCGGTCAAAGGAGGGGTCGGATAGGTCGGCTGGCGCCTGTCTCTCCCGAGCGGAAAAATGGCCTGGGCCAGACCTTCCTTGTGACCTGACCATCACTCGGGCCCTCTGAGCCTAGGGGCCGCCGGGGAGGGTTGGTTCCTCGAGTGTCTGTTTATTGGGCTTTTCTTCCCTGAGTGGGCCCTGTGGGCTATCACTCGGGTGAGCTTGCCTCGTTGGACCCTGTTGAGTCTTGTTGGGCTGCTCTTTGGGTGGGATACAGAAATCCCCCTCTCCAGAATGAATGGTGGAATTGTAATCGACGTAAGTGAGGCCGATTTACTGAAGGGGAAAAGTAGCCATTTTCGTATTTAATGTTTTCAATAATGTTCCTTAAATTAAATGACATTATAATAATTAATTTGTCATGAAAATGTCCAAATTATATAAATAAAAAGGGATAATTATTTTCCTACAAAGACCATAAAGAAATTTCATATTTTGAGCTCAATCGAATTTTACGGTAATATGAAATTAACATAATTAATTAGATTAATCGATTTTTCACCCTTAGGTCAAATCTCGACCAATTTATAAAAATATGGAAAAATTATATTATTGTAGAAAATGGTATGCTTAACAACATTGACAACTGGGTTGACCTCAAATATAATCAAATTAAGCATGAAGTAAGGTTTTTACGGAAAACTACGAGTTTTTGATAGTTCAACCTACTTTGATCCAATTCGAGCTGAATTCTAGACCATTCGAGCCCAAACCAGATCCAATTGATAGGCCCATCCTTGAAGCCCATTTCTCCTCTCGAATCCAGTGAAAACCCTAACCATAGCCTTCGAATTTTGGTGGATAACCCATTGATTTGGTCAAGCGCGATAATCGCGCGATGCTATCTTTCCGTTGATCTCCAAGCCCCTTCACGCCTCTTCCTTCGACCCCACCTCTATAAATCAACGCCTAGTACTCCCTTAAACCCTATTTGGCCGCTGCAGTCGCCGACGTGAGCAATCGAGGGCGTGGGACGACGATGAACGGCGAGGTTAGCAATTAGGGTTCCTTCGCATCGTCCGGCTTCCAATCTAATTTGGTAGGTTCCTCTCAAGCTAAACACTAATTAAAGCATGCAATATTGTTCATGTTTCTATCCTCTTTCGATTGGTATCAATTTCCCTAATTTTAGTTCAACATGTTAATAGAATTAGTCATTTTACTCGGAGGTATCTCCGGGAGACTGTCTTCGGTTCCTAGTTTTTATTGTTCATGACACGTTAGGTTAAACTCTAATTAATGTATACCATCATGTTCTTCTTCGAATGCCCTTTCCAACGACAGAAGTTTTCCCAATTTATATTGAGTATTGCGATCGAATCTGTCATTCTTGTCTGGATCGGTCGGAGTTCGCCGTGAACGTTTTCTGTCTCTAATTACGGCCCTTCCAGTGACCGCCCTCGTGAGAGGTGGCCACGCAATAGATCGCCTTTGGGCGGTGGGTTTCAAAAAAAAGAAAAAGGATTAGTCAGGTCCTTAGCGGTCACTTCCCTGACTGTCTCATCGTATAGTGGCCTCCTTCTGACCATTTCTATCCTTGTTTCAGTAATGATGTTGATTATTTTCCGACACGACATGTTCTATCCTTCCCTGATTAGACATCATGAAATTACGGTTAATTACGAGGTATGGACACACTAATGATTAGGGCTCATGAAACATTTGATTAAAGTCTAATTCTCTTTCATGAATTGTCCTTTCATGTTCATCATTCATGTGTTATAAAATTATTGTAAAAGAGAGTAGAGTAAAATGCTTACATAATTGATTAGTTTGCAAATTCTATTTCTTTTATATAGTTAGAACTTGTTTCAAGGTCGTGCCACTCCAGTGGTGTCGACTGGACGGATTATACCCATTTTTTGATGTTCATGACACATTAAATTCTTGGGCATCGAATACCCCTCCGTCGGATATTCCTTCCGCCGGACCAGGTGTTCATGTTTCAAGGCCTCCATAAGACCCCACTAGAACGCCGGGCGGGTTGTACCCCCAAAATCTGAACCCACCGACTCGATCGAATCGCGTGTTTCTATAGCCCAAAATCAAGACTGTTGTGATTATTACGGCCCTTCTGGGACCGCTACTGTATGATAGCGGCCACAAATGTGACCGTCTCTCTGTTTTTGTCCAGACTTGTGTGCCAGGTTTGCCGGCCAATTTCCTTTGATTCCCTATTGACCTAGCTCTGTGAGGGTCGACCTAAAGCCCCTTGTAGGATCTGGGATGTGTGGGCTGGACCTCGGTTCGATTCCACCATGTCTCAGGCTGACCTAGGGCCCGATAAATCGACTGCTTAAACATTGCTCGGCCCAACTCTGTTGCGGCCACCATTAGACCGTAATTTGATTGAAGCGGCCTAGTACGGACCATCTCTGTTCTTTAGCAGCCTTTTGACAACCGTTTTCTCCAGTCTAACTGGGCTTTGTCCTTTGGCCCAGTAATGACGCTAGCGGTCCAGTATAGACCATTTTTATGTTATTGCGGCCGTGCCTTGACCGTCTTAAATTTCTTGCACTCTTCCTTTGACGGCAACTATTTCTCGCGCGGTCTCCTCTAGATTGTTTCTTTTCTGGCTTTCGATGTAGCCAGTGGCATCCTTATTGCGGTTCTTGTATGACCGCCTTATCTTGTGTGGCCTCCGTTAAGACCGCCTCTTGGCCAGTTTTCCGAAATTGTTATTTTCGTGGTTTATTGCATGTTATTCGCTTTAGCCTCTCCAGGCTATTATATCTCGAGTGTGTGACCTTTGATGGGGCTACAGCGTAATCCTTTCCTTGCAAGTCATTCCCTGTAATGACTTATATATGTATATTCTTCTAGTTGAAGAGCTTATTCTTGAAACTCCTTCAAGAAATCCAATTTCCTACATGTATCGTCTTTGCTACATAGCTTGACCTTGGAATTCTTGGCCATTAAATATTGTGGATGTCTAGATTTTGTGGGATCTCTGATCCAAACAATCAATGCCAAGGAAATCACTTTAAAGGGCCCAGTCTAATCCTGGGAGGAGCGCCCGAAGTGTACTTGTACCACGGGGAGGTGTAATGACAAGGTGTGGCATTGCACCGAGTACTATTTAGCACGCGGGTCTACGACATTCCACATTCTCGTGAAACTTGCTATACATGCTTGAAAGCGTGAAGTACTTGCTTGCGTGACTTGACTCGACTTGACTTGACTTGATACATGGCCACTCACATGAAGTTCTGGTTATTTGCTCATGGTATCTGGACTTGCAATATCTCAATTCCTATATCACGTTAGTTATCTTGTGATCATGCTATTTATTTAGTCCGCTTTATTTGCATTTTTACGCTTCATTCATGTGTATTCATGAAATGGCTAATTACTTAAATTGTGCCTGGTGATAGAGTGTAATTCCTACTGAACTTCTCGCTCACTCCCTACTTTAACAAATTTCAGGTAACTCGGTAGATGGAACGCTCGAAATTGGGAACGGGCTAGCGTGATCGAGTGAACCTGGAGCCTTAGAGACCGGGGGCTTCTTTTTCCTATTTCATCAGTCTAGTTAGTATCGTGAGTCGTGTCCTTTTGCCTTTTCCCATGTTTCCTTTTGCTGGAGTCCGTTATTGTAATTGAGTCAAATTGTAAATTTAAATTCTGAAATATCAATAAAATTATATTTTTTGTCAAATTATGGCCTCCATGTGTCCTTGCTATTATTTTCATCTATTGTTTATTTACTCTGATTAATACGACTGTTTCGTTGTCACGTTCTGAGCAACGCTTTCCGTTGCTATCGGTTCGGGGCATGACAGAAGTGGTATCCGAGCCTCAGTTGTTTAAGTCCTAGGTTCTTATTCATGAGTATAGGTTACCCTAAGTAATATGTCGTATAATCCACGTCATCCCTCATTTTACCCGGTGAGAATGGGTAGAATCTTGGGTTATGTAATAAAATATGTACAAGACGACGATAGTATGACACGTAAGGGTTATAAGTTTATTAACTTATGATTATTTTTGCAGGTATCTAAGCTCCTTTTGAGATGAAAAAGAGAAGGTTCGCGAGTAAGATAATGCCCGATTTTGTTAAAGGTTGGCGAGTTCGCCTTAAAGAATTTCGAAGTAACAAAAAGAGAAGGAATAACCTGTCGCAAAAGAAATATTTTTACTGTCATAAATTGGGTCATCAGGCTAAGGAGTGTTGGCGGAAGAGCAGAGCGTGTCTTCGATGCGGAAATAAAGACCATAGAATGGCTAGTTGCCCTAAGCTACCCCCGCAAGCAATAATTAAAGGAGAATCGGAACCGATTTTTATTATCAAAGAAGAAATTATAAAAGGTATCGTATTCCTCATCTTTAACTCTAGTTAGCTCTTCTTCTCACTAGATTTTGACTAGATTGTTATTTTAAATAATTAATAGATAAGGTCAATCTTAGTTAGGTTATTTAAAAAATGATCGGTGAATTTGGAGACCAAATTCCTTAAAGTGGGGGAGGGTGTAACACCCCAGTTAATTAATAAAGGATAAAATAAAAAATATGAAATATGTATTGAAATAAAAATATGGGAAAAAATATATGAAGAACGGGTTGTTAATCGTCTCAATTCTTTAAACCCTTGCGAATAATTAAAAATGAATAAAAGAAAATAAAAATAAATTTACAAGAATGGAATGAATTGTTGAATTGCAATCGACGTAAGTGAGGCCGATTTACTGAAGGGGTAAAATAGCCATTTTCATATTTAATATTTTCTATAATGTTCCTTAAATTAAATGACGTTTTAATAATTAATTGGTCTTGAAAATGACCAAACTATATAAATAAAAAGGGATAATTATTTTCCTACAAAGACCATAAAAGAAATTTCATATTTTGAGCTCAATCAAATTTTACGGTAATATGAAATTAACATAATTAATTAGATTAATCGATTTTTCACCCTTAGGTCAAATCTTGACTAATTTATAAAAATATGGAAAAATTATATTATTGTAGAAAATGGTATGCTTAACAACATTGACAACTGGGCCGACCTCAAATAAAATCAAATTAAGCCCGAATTAAGGTTTTTAAGGAAAACTCAGAGTTTTTGATAGTTCAACCTAATTCGATCCAATTCGAGCTCAATTCTAGACCATTCAAGCCCAAACCAGATCCAATTGATAGGCCCATCCTTGAAGCCCACTTTTTCTCTTGAATCCAGCAAAAACCTTAACCCTAGCTGCCGAATTTCGGGGGATAACTCATTGATTTGGTCAAGCGTGATAATCGCGCGGCGCTATCTTTCCATCGATCTCCAAGCCCCTTCACGCCTCTTCCTTCGACCCCACCTCTGTAAATCGATGCATAATACTCCCTTAAACCCTATTTGGCCGCTGCAGCCGCCGACGTGAGCGATCGAGGGCGTGGGACGACGAGGTTCGTGATTAGGGTTTCTTCGCATCGTCTGGCCTCCAATCTAATTCGATATGTTCCTCTCGGGCTAAACACTAATTAAAGCATGTGATATTGTTCATGTTTCTGTCCTTTTTCGATTGGTATCAATTTCTCTAATTTTAGTTCAGCATGTTAATAGAATTAGTCATTTTACTCGGAGGTATATCCGGGAGACTGTCTTCGGTTCCTAGTTTTTATTGTTCATGATACATTAGGTTAAACGCTAATTAATGTATACCATCATGTTCTTCTTCGAATGCCCTTTCTAACGATAGTAGTTTGCCCAATTTATATTGAGTATTGCGATCGAATTTGTCATTCTTGTCTGGATCGGCTGGAGTTCACCGTGAACGTTTTCTGTCTCTAATTACGGCCCTTCCAGTGACCGCCCTCGTGAGAGGCGGCCACGCGATAGACCGCCTTTGGGCGGTGGGTTTCAAAAAAAAAGAAAAAGGGTTAGTCAGGTCCTTAGCGGTCACTTCCTTGACCGTCTCGTCGTATAGCGGCCTCCTTCAGACCGTTTCTATCCTTGTTTCAGTAATGATGTTGATTATTTTCTGGCACGACATGTTCTATCCTTCCCTGATTAGACAGCATGAAATTATAGTTAATTACGTGGTATGGACACACTAATGATTAGGGCTCATGAAACATTTGATTAAAGTCTAATACTCTTTCATGAATTGTCCTTTCATGTTCATCATTCATGTGTTATAAAATGATTGGAAAAGAGAGTGGAGTAAAATGCTTACATAATTGATTAGTTTGTAAATTCTATTTCTGTTATATAGTTAGAACTTGTTTCAAGGTTGTGCCACTCCGGTGGTGTCGACTGGACCGATTATACCCATTTTTTGATGTTCATGACACATTAAATTATTGGGCATCGATTACCTCTCCGTCGGATATTCCTTCGACCGGACTTGGTGTTCATGTCTCAAGGCCTCCATAAGACCCCGCGAGCTTGGGATTCCCACTAGGACGCCGGGCGGGTTGTACCCCCAAAATCTGAACCCACCGACTCGATCGATCACATGTTTCTACAACCCAAAATCAAGATTGTTCTGATTATTGTGGCCCTTTGGGGACCGCTACTGTATGATGGCGACCACAATGTGACCGTCTCTCTGTTTCTGTCCAGGCTTGTGTGCTAGGTTTGCCGGTCAATTTTCTTTGATTTCCCGTTGACCTAGCTCTGTGAGGGTCAACCTAAAGCCCCTTGTATGATCAGGGATGTGTGGGCTGGACCCCCGTTCAGTTCCACCATGTCTCAGGCTGACCTAGGGCCCGGTAAGTCGACTGCTTAAACATTGCTCGGTCCAACTCTGTTGCGGCCACCATTAGACCGTAACTTGATTGAAGCAGCCCAATGCGGACCGTCTCTGATCTTTAGCGGCATTTTGGTGACCATTTTCTCCAGTCTAATTGGGCTTCGTCCTTTGGCCCAGTAATGACGCTAGCGGTCCAGTATAGACCATTTTTATTTTGTTGCGGTTGTGCCTTGACCGTCTTAAATTTCTTGCATTGTTCCTTTGACCGCAACCATTTCTCGCGCGGTCTCCTCTAGACCGTTTCTTTCCTGGCTTTCGATGTAGCCAGTGGCATCCTTATTGCAGTTCTTGTATGACTGCCTTATCCTGCGTGGCCTCTGTCAAGACTGCCTCTTGGCCAGTTTTCCGAAATTATTATTTTCGTGGTTTATTGCATGTTATTCCCTTTACCTCTCCAGGCTATTCTATCTCGAGAGTGTGACCTTTGATGGGTCAACAACATAATCCTTTCCTTGCAAGTCATTCCCTGTAATGACTTATATATGTATATTCTTCTAGTTGAAGAGCTTATTCTTGGAACTCCTTCAAGAAATCCAATTTCCTACATGTATCGTCTTTGCTACATAGCTTGACCTTGGAATTCTTGGCCATTAAATATTGTGGATGTCTAGATTTTGTGGGATCTCTGATCCAAACAATCAATGCCAAGGCAATCACTTTAAAAGGCCCAGTCTGGTCCTGGGAGGAGCGCACGAAGTGTACTTGTACCCCGGGGAGGTGTAATGACTAGGTGTGACATTGCACCGAGTACTATCTAGCACCTGAGTCTACGACATTTCACATTCTCATGAAACTTGCTATACATGCTTGAAAGCGTGAAGTACTTGCTTGTGTGACTTGACTCGACTTGACTTGACTTGACACATGGCCACTCACATGAAGTTCTGGTTATTTGCTCATGGTATCTTGACTTGCAATATCTCAAGTCCTATATCACGTTAGTTATCTTGTGATCATGCTATTTATTTAGTCTTCTTTATTTGCATTTTTATGCTTCATTCATGCGTATTCATGAAATGGCTAATTACTTAAATTGTGCCTGGTGATAGAGTGTAATTCCTACTGAGCTTCTCGCTCACTCCCTACTTTAACAAATTTTAGGTAACTTGGTAGATGGAACGCTCGAAATTGGGAACGGGCCAGCGTGATCGAGTGAACCTGGAGCCTTAGAGACCGGAGTCTTCTTTTTCCTATTTCTTGAGTCTAGTTAGTATCATGAGTCGTGTCCTTTTGCCTTTTCCCTTGTTTTCTTTTGCAGGAGTCTATTATTGTAATTAAGTCAAATTGTAAATTTAAATTCTGAAATATCAATAAAATTATATTTTTGTCAAATTATGGCCTCCATGTGTCCTTGCTATTATTTTCATCTATTTTTTTTACTCTGTTTAATAGGACTGTTTCGCTGCCACGTTCCGAGCAATGCTTCCCGCTACTATCGGTTCGGGCCATGACATGTGAGCTGCGCCTCACCTGAAAAGTAAAGGGGGTAAGCCTCATCTCATCGGCTCAGTAGGGGTCCTGCGGAACCCCACATCACAACGATAAATACACAATACAATATGTAACAAATCAGAATAGTAATTAGAATAAGAAAGGCCATAAATAACAATTAAAGGATATAACCATGCCACACGAGTACCATGGCTACTCGAAGTAAACAACACCACAATATCGTACAATGGGATATCCTCGACCGCCAGAACACTAATCCCCAATAGTAGGAAAGTAGAGTTGCTACACTCGAGTGACAAGAGCACTAGCCACTAGGAGCGAGGTCGGATGCGTCCACTGATGACTTAGTCTGTAGCCCCAGGTGTCCCCCTACTCATCTCAATGCAGAAACTGAGACACTATACACAGTAACTCAAGACAAGAGTCTAGTCAGGGTCATGCTTGTCAACACGTGTCCGTAGTCCCCGACCATGTATGCACATACTAACTAACCTATGTCAGGCCCTCTAGCTGGCTTTCCGCCCGACCCAGACTCGAGCTGCCACACTAGGAGGCCCTACGAAAACCAGCCTAAACCGTGTCTCCTGGGTCTAACTCTCCACCACTCTTAGGTAGGTCGGCACCCGCGTGCCTAGGCAAGCTACGACTAGTGGGGAAAGGTCACTCAAGGCATGAACCCGCTGTGAAACCACCAACGTGTTACAGGTTTCACACACACACATGCACACACAGGCTTGTTGCATGGAACACGAGCCTTAATTCACAAGACACAAGACTGTCGAGGTTACCATGTCGAAATCCATACACCATTCACGACCCCCCCTCCAAGGGGTACACACATATGCCTTAAACTGGATCATCGGTCGTCCAAGAGTGGGTCGGTCGACCACCACGAGACGGCCTTCACGGAGTTTGCTCGGGTAATTTTTTATTTATTTCATCCATAAATACTTTAATTTAAATTCGCAAAGTGAAAATCTGAATTTTCAGGCTGAATAGGCCATTCTAGGAATGGGTCAGTCGACCCAACATGAAGGTTGGTCGACCTACAGGGGCATTCGGCTGACCGACTGACCAGGGAACCGATCGATCAATTTGTCCAGTCCCCTGTTCTGCCTAGGGTTGGTCGATCGACTGCCCTGGGTCAGTTGACTGAACCCCATGGTCGGTCGACCGAACCCAACCAAGTCCTCCTACTCGGCTACTCCTACTTTCTGCCAAGAACCGGTCGACCGACCCTTCAGGCTGGTCGACCGATTCCGGCAACGGTCGAATGGGGTGACCCTCTAAGGGGCCCATTCCATGCCCAACTCGCTCCATTGCGAGCAAGAACGATGGGGAATTGCTCCCCAAATGACACTCAAACAACCACGAATCGACCTTCGGATTGACAAAACCGTCACTCACCCCGAAATACACATTTTTCCCACAACATGAAAGAAACCCTCTCATTCTTGCCCAGAATCACTTCTAAATGGCCAGAAAACCTGCGGGAAGGTGGATGGGTCCGTACCCCTACTTGAGATGCCGCTTTTACTGCCTAGAATCGCTCCGAACATTGCCAATCCACACCGAAACCCAAGGGAAACTCAGAAACCATGGCCCACACGCACGAACTGAGAACTAAACATCTGCAGTGAATGCAACAAATGGTGACACGCGAATCAATCACCAACAGAATTCCAAAATTGACGAAGTCCCAGGATAACCATACGTCCCACATCTTCAGCTTTGCCCCTGTTATACTGTTGTACCATCCCCTCTGTTTCGGGACCTACACCTTCACCTTCATATCCCTATGCTTATCTCTTGTAACAAACCTATAATCACAAAAGCTTATAAATAGTTAAGCCTCAGCTGGAGAAACACGTGAATGTGTTCTCTCCCTTTTCTCAGTCGTCTGAGCCTGCTTTCATGGTATAAGAGTCACTCTACCTCACGGCATCGTTCTCCATGGCCTCCGAGGGTCACCAGTCCGCTTCTTTTGGAAGCACGACCAAAGCTCCATCCAGGTCCTCATTCACTCCTACTGCCATGGTTATTTCCAACATCTCTAACCTGGTTCCCATCAAATTAGATGGCACTTGCTATCTCTTATGGCGTGGTCTATTTGATCCCATTCTCAACGGCCACGACTACATGGGTCACATCTCTGGTAACCCTCCTGCTCTAGATCCATCCTCTCCTGATTACCCTCAGTGGTATCGAAAGGATCAGATGGTTATGCCGTGGATAAATACCACCTTATCTCCCTCAGCACTGCCGTATACTATAGGAGCGAAGACTGCAATGGAAGCATGGGACGCCTTAAAGCGTCGCTTCGGGACCTCATCACGTGCTCATCTGATGAATCTTCGCCATCAACTCCATAATATTCACAAAGAAAATCTCTCAATTCAAGAGTATCTACATTAGTTCAAGGTGATTGTGGACCAACTCGATGCTTCCGGTTCCCTCATCTCTAATGACAAACTTTTTTTTGCAATACTTGATGGTCTTCTATCTTCCTTCAACACAATTTCTATTATTATTTGCTATCGAGCCCAGACATCAAGCATTACACATGAAGAAGCGGATAGCCTTCTCTTGAATGAGGAACTCACCTTGAATCGCTAGGCCATCCTTCTTGAGTCGGCTGCTGCTCTCTGTGCTCAGTGCCCCTTTCAGCCTAAGCAGCTCGCCTCTGGTCCTCCACGTTGTGGTGGACGCTTCCTACCCTGGCAGACGTCCCACAACTCCTCTCATTCTGCCACCAACAGCAATGATAAGAAGGCTCCCTCGTCTTCAACCAAACCCTCTACTTTCAGCGGACTACCCTTGTCTGAGGTGTATTGCCAGATTTGTTGGAAGCGCGGGCACGGAGCTATTGATTGTTACAACCGCATGAAACATGCATACAAGGGCCGCCATCCTCCGGAGAAATTAGATGCCATGGCCGCGTCTTCAGCATTGGACGACTCCACTTGGTACTTGGATTCCGGTGCAACTCACCATATCACCAGTGACCTTGCAAATCTCAACATCTCTTCTACTTATGAGGGTAATGACTCAGTTCGCGTGGGCAATGGGCAAGGTCTATCGATATCTCACATTGGCTGCAGCCTTCTCTCCACTCCATCACACAAATTTAAGTTGAATATTGCCCTTCACTGTCCCTATGCTTCTTCTAACTTGCTTTCCATATCTCACTTTGCTAAAGACAATGACTGCTATTTCATTCTCACTGACTCGGGCTTCTCTGTAAAGGACAACAAGATGGGAAAAACGCTACACCAAGGGATGCTTGATCATGGACTCTACCCTTTCCATGCTGTGAAGACCTGCTCTCAACGTGCTACTGCTCTCTCTGCTACCTCCAATAACATATGGCATCATCGCCTTGGACACCCATCTAGGGAAATCCAAGTGACCATTTTAGCTAGTCTTTCCATTTCCAATAAAGGTCACATTTCATCTTGTACGTCCTGTCCACTTGGAAAGAGCCATAAGCTCCCTTTCTCTTTGTCTAAGAATTAGACGACAACCCCACTGTCCCTTGTTCATTGTGACATTTGGGGTCCATCTCCCGTCATGTCTATATCGCAGTTTAAATACTATGTTTTGTTTGTTGATGACTATTCTAAGTACTCTTGGTTGTATCCTATTGAGCTTAAGTTAGACTTTCTTCCCATTTTCATCAAATTTAAAACCCTTGTTGAAAATCTATTTGACACCAAACTTAAAATATTCCGGTCGGACGGTGGCGGCAAATTCACTAGACACTACATGCAAATCTTTCTTGCTTATGGTATTCGACATCAGATATCTTGCCCCTACACGCCTGAACAAAATGGCGTTGTGGAGTGCAAACATCGTCATATTGTTGAGACTGGGCTAACCCTCCTTGCCCATGCATCCCTTCCATCAAAGTTTTGGTTGGAGGCATTTAGCACAACCATTTACCTCATCAACCGCATGCCCATCTCTCCCATTCCCCACAAATCACCATTTGAGGTCCTATATAAAATACCACATGACTACAACATCTTAAAATCTTTTGGGTGCCTCTGCTTCCCATGGTTGCGGCCTCATACGCCGCATAAGCTCCACTTTCGTTCCTCCCTATATCTTCCTTGGCTACAGTACCTCACACCTTGGGAATAGGTGTCTCGATGTCAAGACAGGAAAGATGCACATCACTCGCCATGTGGTCTTTCATGAATCTGAATTCCCTTATTCCACCCTGTCACCCTCGTCATCCATATCCTCCACATCTCATGCTCCTTCTCAGACTTGGCTTCCCCTATTGGGCACTTATGAGGCAGCACCGACAGACATGGTCTGGGCAAGTCCGCTACAACAAGCAACCTCAGGTAACGTTGGTCTGTCTCCTTCATTACAGGAACCCATCTCCCCTTCCACACCTGCCCTTCCTTCCACACCTCCACCACCACCTGCTAAACTAGCTCCCCCAGCCCATACTATACATCCCATGCAAACCAGATCCAAATCAGGCATATTTAAACCAAAGGCATATACTGCAATGCGACATCCTCTTCCCATTGCCCTCGTTGATACTGTCTCCGAACCCTCCACATTTGCATAGGCCTTCAAATCACAAGATTGGCGAATGGCGATAGAGCATGAGATTGCGTCCCTGCACAAGCAAGGAACCTGGACTCTTATTCCTCAATGTCCAGACATGAAGGTCGTCGGCCGTAAATGGGTATATAAACTCAAGGAAAACCCGGATGACTCTATTCTTCGACATAAAGCACGTCTGGTCGCAAAGGGGTTTCATCAGCAACCCGGCATTGATTTCATTGAAACCTTCAGTCCGGTAGTGAAGCATACCACCATTCGTCTCATCTTGTCCATTGCAGTCTCCCGACGATGGCCACTACGTCAATTGGATGTTGAGTGTGCGTTTCTCCATGGTGACCTCTTTGAGACGGTATATATGTAGCAACCGCAAGGATATGTTGATTCAAAATAGCCGAATCTTGTATGCCTCATGCGCAAGTCCATCTATGGATTATGCCAAGCCCCCCGCGCCTGGTATGAGACTTTCAACTTTGCCCTTCTGGAAATGGGATTCACTACCTCATCATTAGATCCTTCACTGTTCATTTATCATGACTCTATATGCAATGCCTTCCTGCTACTCTATGTGGGTGACATTATTCTCACTGGTTCTCACTCAACCAAGCTTCAAAGCTTCATTGACTGTCTGCAACATCGTTTTCATATGAAGGATATGGGGATGCTCTCTTATTTTCAAGGAATTCAAGTCACACCAACGCTTGATGATGGCCTTGCCCTCAACCAAACTAAATATATCTATGATATATTGCGTAGAATGGACGTGGTTGGGTGCCGGGCTGCTAATGCTCCCACGATAGTCAAGAAACTGTCGGCCGACGGCATCCCATTGACCGATCCTCACACTTACAGAAGCATTGTTGGGGCTCTTCATAACCTTGATGCGCCCAGACATAGCGTTCTCCGTCAATCAAGCATGTCAACACATGCATTAGCCAACCGGGGACCATATGATAGCTGTTAAATGGATCCTTCGCTTTCTTAAAGGCACAACCTCGCTTTCTTAAAGGCACAACCACTCATAGCTTACTCTTTAGACGTAGTCCTCTTAAGCTAATCGCCTACTACGATGCTGATTGGGTCGGGTGCCCCGTCGATCGCCGCTCAACACATGGTTGTTGTGTCTTCCTTGGCTCCAATGTTGTTTCCTGGTGTGCTAAGAAGTAAGTTACAGTTTCAAGATCTTCTGCTGAGGCTGAGTACAGGTGCCTTACTCACACTGCTGCAGAAATTTATTGGCTTTGTTCGCTCTTTAAGGATCTTCACATTCCTCTTCGCGAACGACCAGTCATTTGATGTGATAATGCCTCTGCTATTGCCATGGCTCATAACCCTATGTTCCACTCTAAGAGCAAGCACATTGATGTCGATTACCACTATGTTCGCAAACTTGTTGCTCAACAGGTTTTGGATGTACAGTCTATCTCCTTTGCTGATCAAGTAGCTGACATTTTCACTAAGGGCCTCTATCCAATGCTTCTTAGGCATTTGCAAACCAAGCTCAGCATCCTGCCACATGGTTTGTAGCACCCCTGATAAAAGCTATTGAGTAAATTTAAAACTTCTTCCTAGAAGAATTCATACTTGAAAGCCTTACATAAAGAACCCAACCTCATGAGGACTATAATATAAATATACAAGCCAACCTCACTTTATGCCATAAAAGAATCATGAGGGCTTTATGTAAAGAACCAAACCTTAGGGGGCGAGTATATAAAATTACAACCCATCACTTTATGCATACATAATCTACTCTTCTTAAAAGAATTCTAGACTTTGTTTAAAGAACTAAACCATAGGAGGACTAGCATACAAATGTGCAATCCAACTTTATGCACATGGGTAAAGAATCTTACATGGGAGGTCTTGTACAAAGAAACAAACCATGAGAGGGTTATTGTATAAATGTACAAGACAAACTTTAACACATGGGCCATGGGTTATACGCAAGTGCTTTCCACCTTTTCCAACTTCCAAATTGAAGACCCCTCACCTGGGCGCCAATTTCAATATTGAAGACCATGCATGGAGGCGCCATTTTCAATAGGACCCCATCCTATTATAATATTAATATATATATGTACATCTTGAATGCTAACACGTGAATGTGGCAGGATTGTCTAAAAAATAACACTCTCTTGCAAGGGCGTCATTTGCATGAATAATGCCACCTACACTAATGACGCCCTCATGCAAGGCGTCATTTATGTGAATAGTAGATTAATGAACGACCCCTTACAAGGGCGTCATTTAAACCTATGTTTCTCGAAGGTTGAGACATGAACAACCTCATTTTAGCTGGCAAACCCCATGCCTACTCAGCAGGACCCGCAAGGCATTAAACCAATGTCTTACGATTCCCTATAACTAATCCCCTCCGTAGCACTGACAGAGGCTATTGCCGCCATCAGTGCTGAAGGAGCGTCTTCTTCCCGAGTCTACGTCCTGCTGCGATCCTGCTGCAGCTTCTTTATTCTGAACCTCGTATCACACGTCAAAAGATAGGTGTTCTCAAATCATTGCCTAACTAGTAGCTAAATATGTTAACTTATGCATGCTTAGAGTTTGATTAACTCATCATCCATGCTATATATATATATATATATATATTACCTGGCTTTACCGTGATCAAGAAATAATACCATGTTATACATATTTTAATAGCTTGTTACACCTGTCGCATATGATTCTATACATACTGTTACCATAATCTTTATGAGTTTGAACTTAATTTGTTAGCATGATTTCATGAGTTTTTGAACATATTTTATCACACTAATTTTACAGTCCTGATAACCATGTTTTAAACCTTAATATATAGCCTCTGTTACATAGAATACGTTTATGTTTTAAAAATCGGAGGGTCCCAGCTCTCTAGTAAATGGCGCCCCTGACCAGGGTGCCAATTACTAAATTGAAGACTCCGCGAGGAGTCGTCAATTAAATGAAGACACCTCACATGTCGTCATTTCAATTTTCATAATTTCCTGTAATTGATAATTCAACACATTCAAAAAGCCATAACTATCGAACTAAAGCACGAAATTTTCACATGAACATGTTTCTAGAATCCTGGCATTTATCTTAACCTGCTCGTACCTTTACTTCCTGATTCGGAGCACTTTTATACTGATGAATAGTGCACACTCACCTGAAAATGGCGCCCCTGACCAGGGTGCTAATTTCAAAATTGAAGACCCTTCGAGGAGTAGTCAATTAATTGAAGACATGTACCATGTCATCAATTCAATTTTCTATAATTTCCAGTAATTAGTAAATCAACGCATTCAAAAATCTATAACTAATAAACTGACTCATGAAAATTTTGACTAAATATACTTCTGTAACCTTGGGATTTTTCTCCACCTGACCATGTCTTCGGAGAAACTTTGGAGAAATGAATAGTAACTTGTATCACAGAACTTACAGTTCTAATGCGAAGCACAACTCACTTGAAAAACAACTCAATTGGTGACCCTACGCTGTGTCGTCAATTCGAGTTGAACCTGTACTTAAATTGAAGACACCCTAGAGAGTCTTCAATTAAATGAAGACTACTCACAAAGTCTTCAATTAATTAAATAGCGGCAGCCAGCAAGTCTTCAATTCGTTAAATAGCGGCAGCCAACAAGTCTTCAATTAATTGAAGACTGCTTGTAGGGGCGCCAATTCCTTATATACACATATATATGCGGAAAAATCATCCCTGTAATTGGCGCCCCAAGCCAGGGTGCCAATTACTTAAATGACGGCGGCCAGGTCGTCTTCAATTAAATGAAGACTCCCTGGAGGGCGCCAATTTGATATATATATATATATATATAATTTTAAAAATTGAAAATTTGAAAGATTAGTAAACCCCGAGATGCCAACTCATTGATTACAGCTTCTGATCTTGATCTATCTCGTGATTTGTGCAAACACAACCCTCATTCATACTCCTGCATATTATGAGTTCTTGAATTTCCATTCCATGAAAAAACTACTGTGTATATCCTACATGGTCAAACCTTGAACCTCTTAAACTACCATTTGGGAGTGTTGGAGCTAAGTGCCATACAGGGCAAAGTGCTACGTTGTGGGAGCCACCTCTTGAGGCCGTACGGCGCAAAGTGCTACACGATGGCAGCCACCTCTTGAGCCTGTAGGGGCAACCTCTAGAGTCCTCCATAACCAAATGACTAGTTAATCTTGTCTGTAATACTACGTTTCTTAATTCTTGAAATTCCACATTGGCTATAAATGAGAGTGGGTGTTAAAGGTAATACATGAAATGCTGTGCATATAGTGCCCGATCCGGTCCTAGGAGGAGCACCCGAAGGTACTTGTGCCCATGGGAGTTTATTGACCACAGTGTTTAGCATTGCACCGAAGTACTTGCTTGACTTGAGACACTCCACCCCTACTCTCTCTCCTCACTTACTTGACTTGACATGCGTGGCCTGGAACGGGCAATACTTAACTTGTGGCCCGAGAAAGGACAAAATACTTGCTTGATTTAAAATAGCCAATTCTACTGATACGTACTTGACATTACTTGCTTGAATTGAATTTTTACTTGCTCGTACCTGAGATATACTTGTACATGAGTTCATTCTTATACTTACGTTCATACTTGTACACGAATCCCTGCTTGCCCCGAAGCGGCATTTACATCTGTAAATTCTTGAAATACTGCTTATCAAATACTTGAAATCTTGATATACTCTCTTTATACAATTCTTGATCTCTTATTGTTCATCATGCCTAGATTTATCTGTATACCTGATTTTATTATACGTACGTCATGCATAGCCATACTGATAATACATGCAAATTGTAAATCACGTAAAGATTGCTCGAATTTGAGGTGTAATTCCTACTGAGTGATTCGATCATCCAATTACTTCCTAACATTTTCATGTGATTCGGATAGCGATAAGAATGGGGTTGAGACCGAGTGAAGAGTGCTAGAACGCCAATCACCTATCATTAGCTAGTCGCGTCCTTGAATTTTATTTGAGTCCTACTTTGTATTCCAGTATGTCAGTTTACTTGTCTGAACCATGTTAAGGCACTTAGTCGAGTGTTGTCTTTCTAAATTTGGAATATGTCATGGACTATCTTTAATTCCTTTGGTTAATCAAATAAACTTCACTTGGACTATTGGGATTATTAGATTTTATTAGTCTTTTGCGCACTCCGTAATTATGTATGGCAAAAAAATTATCACTCTAATGAAACGATCTATATAGACGCGTCACGCATCTGAGTATCTTCCGCGCTCGGGACGTGACATGGTTTGAGTGGAGATGATAACTAACCATCTACAGTGGATGCCGCGAACGGTGACACGCGAATCAATCGCCAACAGAATTCCAAAATTGATGAAGTTTCAGGATAACCATACGTCCCACATCTTCAGCTTCACCACTGTTGTACTGTTGTACCACCCCCTCTGTTTTAGGACCTACACCTTCACCTTCATATCCCTGTACTTATCTCTTGTAACAAACCTGTAATCACAAAAGCTTATAGTAGTTAAGCCTCAGCTGGAGAAACATGTGAATGTGTTCTCTCCCTTTTCTTAGTCGTCTGAGCCTGCTTTCACGAACCACCTCGTTCAAGCCCTCAAAAACTGCCTTCTACTGCTGTCGTAGCCCAGTCGGACCTCCTTGCAATCCACCACCTGTAGTCGGGGGAAGAGAGGATGGAATCAGAGGTGGATCGAAAGAGGGAGAAGAGAGAATCGGTGAGGTGGAAGAGGGGACGCATAGGGAGGGTTTAGAATGGGTTTTTGGGTTGCCCCAAACCCCCAAAAGAAGCAAAATCACCTATATGCCCATTTTTCATCAATTTAATTAAATAATTTTTGGAAATTCAATAATAATAATTCTATAATTCCTTCTAAAATTTTAGAATTAATATCCCAAAAAATCTACGACTTTTAAAAATATATACGAAAAATAGATCCGACGCCTATTAAGGGGAATCCGAAACGCAGGGTATTACAGTCCTTCCCTCCTTACAAAAATTTCATCCTCAAAATTTATACCAGAATGCAATCAGCCTAAGGGGAGATCTTACTCAAATAGATACAAAAACTGCCACTGCATCTCATCCTCACTGTAATGTCCTAGATTTTTTGGACATTTTTCAGATCATGATCCGTGGGTTTCGGATCACTTTTGGGGGCTCCAGAGCGTGTTTTGTGTTTCACACGTGTTTTTCCTCGACGAACCTACGGAACCCTATATAGGGCAAACCGTTGTGTTCTCCTACTCCGAGACCGTACCAGTGCATCCGATATGTTTCGAGGATCGAGGCAATGTATTTTTCTATTTTTCCACATTTTTCAGAAAATCTAAAATTTCTATAAATACCCCTTTTTCTTTTTCTCTTTTTCCTTCTTCTTCTTTCCTCTTCCTCTTTCCCCTGTGAGCGCCCCAATCGCGACCCCTCTCTCTCCTTTGGCCGGCGACGACTGTGGCGTGCTCCCCTACGGCTACAGACGGTGGTGAGACGACGGCGTGGTGACGACGATGATGGCGAGGTGATCGCGACGGCGTGCGGCTCGTGGGAGCTCGTGGGTTTCAAGCGGAGTTTTGATGATTGGCGGCGATCGGCCGCATTTCGGGCGACCCCGAGGTAGGGTGACGGATCATTAGCTCATTTACTGACTTCCCCACGATTTCTAGGCCGAGAGGAGGTCGAGAGGGGTTCATTTGAGCTGGGGAAGGGAAATCCATGCTTTGGGGTTTGAGCGTCGGTTCTAACGTTTTAAGGCTTTATTTTGTGGTTTGATGGCATCAAACGATGCCTTGGGGCTTGGGGACAAGTTCCCCTTTTGTTTCCCCATCACCCGGGGGTGATTGGGGCGTGGGATGGTGGATTTCACTGTTTTTACTTTTCTCGGTTTTTCGGAATAAAAATGGTTCTTCCAGGAACCGTTTCTGGGAGAGGCGGCCCCAGGTGGGTCGTTTTTAGACCGAGACTGTGGGCAGGGTATGTGGTCACGCAATAGACTATTGTGTCTCCTGGTTTTGATGATAACAAATCACAAATCATTAGTACATGTTTGAGAAATATCTAAATTAATTTGGTTTGATAAATTGATTAAACAAGTGTAGAAGAATCTCACTATGTGACGTCTCGACACATCCCAATCTTGTCTCGACACATCCAGAAGAGATTATGTTGAAATTCCAACATTTGAGCTCCGGCATACCAAAATGTGTCGACACATCCAACTCATGTCTCGACACATCCAGAAGAATTCAAGCTGAAGCGTTCTGACTAAGTATCTAGATTCATCGATGTCTCGACACACTGAGTGAAATGTGTCGACACATTCGTGTGAAAATCTCTACACAAGGCACTCATGTCTCGACACCTTCTTACAACAACCCTGTAAATGGCTCACATGTCTCGACACCGTTTGGTGTTGTCTCGACTCATCAGCCATGGTACTTCAAGATTTCAAAGGGATGTCTTGACACACTAGAGGTAAAGTGTCGACACATCATCGTTCAACCAGAACATGCTTGAAATCGGCAGAAGCTGTCTACAAGGCTTTTTAAAGGGATGTCTCGACACACTGACAGAAAAGTGTCGACACATCCACGATCAACCAGAACGATTCTCCAAGATATTCAAAGGAATGTCTCGACACGCTGCCAGGAAAGTGTCGACACACTGTGTTCGTCCAGAACGGATCTGAATCCGACGGAAGCTGATTTCAAGATCGAAACTTAATCCAGAGGATCCGTTTGCTCTGGAAAAAGCCGTCAGATTGCGTCGATGTCAGAAGACTGTGATTTGGCAGAGATATTTTCTGAAGAAAATTGTACCTTCGCTGCTATGGTCTCCTACCTACCCACATTCCTGCAGACTTGACAAGGATGGAGTCAACTATTCAAGTGGAAGCAGATCAAATAATGTGGATGTGACATTCTGGGTGTTGTTTGAAAATTGGACAATGTTGGTGTCGCCCTAGGACACCAATATATATAAGGAGCATGAGCTCCAGTTCGAAAGCTAAGAAGAGCAGACGTGAGCTGAGAAGAGTGCTGAGGAGAAAACGAAGAAGAAGAAAGCTTACTGTCCAAGATACTCTTTTTCCTGATGCTGCAGGCGTGAGTGAACCTAGAAGAAGACATGTTCTCTTCCTCATGACGAAAAGAAATCTTCCGTGGCTACTATGAAGATTCAACGAGAAGAATAAAGCCAAGGCTCTCTCAAGCTCATTCCTAGATAGAAGACTTCTTTGTCATAGCGCTTTCATTATGATACTCTGTCTGGCCATTTCATCTTTAAGTTTACTTTTCTTCTAAACAAACTTCATATCATTAGATCCCTACCTGCGTGTAGGAAGATAGAAGGTGTGGTCGCCTATCTGTCTGGTTTGGGGTGTGATCCCACAAGCTGTGTGACAGCGGAGTGTGAGAGTGTATCTCTCAGTTAGAAGCTGTGAATCAGCTGTTGTGCGTTGGCACGAGTGAAGCCTCACTGTGTTGTGTGAGGGGTGGACGTAGGTCTCTAGATTGAGACTGAACCACCTTAAAGATTTTGTCTTGTGGTTTGTCTTCTCTCTTGTTCCAATGGTAGAAGCTTGATAGGACCGTTTCAGGCATCCTGTGTGCATCTAGCTTCTCAGATATTAACTAATATCTGCATCCTTATTTACTGTGTTAGTCTTAGTTTTCATTTCTGCAAAGAAGGGCAAAAAGGGGCTGATCTATTCACCCCTCCCCTCTAGATCTGCCTATCACCACTCAACACGTGGTATTAGAGCTAGTCTCTCAGAATGTGGTCAAACGACCTTGAGAGAACTGGTGATAAGGCTTCTAAAGGTCCTATGGCTGAATGACATTCTGTAAATAGGCCTCCCTTTTTCACTGGGATAAATTATCCTTACTAGAAAAATCGCATGTAGGTCTTCATTAGAGCCCAGGATCATGAAGTCTGGCGAGTGATCAGTAAGGGACCATTTGAGCTGCCTCCTGAAGAAGATACGTGGACTAAAGAACAAATAAGACAATCAACTCAGAACTGGGGGGCCAAGCATATCATGCAGTGCTCCCTTCATCCAACTGAATACTCAAGGGTGTCAACTTACAAAACTGTAAAAGAAATGTGGGATCGCCTTGAGGTAATATATGAAGGGACACAGTAGGTACGTGCAACCAAAGCTAACATGTTGGTATCTGAATATGAGAAGTTTATAATGAAATCTGATGAGTCCATTTCGGACATGTATACTAGGCTAACCTCGCTCAGTAATGGCTTGACTGAGCTAGGTAAGACATACACTGAGCAGGAGATAGTAAGAAAGATACTCAGATCACTAACTCCTATATGGCATACAAAGGTCACTGTGGTTGAAGAATCAAAAGACCTAACCACCATCAAAGTAGAAGAACTCATAGGGTCCCTGATGACCTATGAGATGAATCAGAAAAACAAAGAAGTAGAGGTAAGTAAAAAGAAGTCTCTGGCTCTTAAAGCTGGACCAAGCACCAAAGACCTATCTGATGATGAAGAGCCTTCAAGCAGCAACACTAAAGAAGATGAAGTTGCTCTATTGATAAGAAAGTTTAGAAAGTTTTTAAGAAAGGAAGGTACATGCTTTACTAAGAAGAAGTCCCAGGTAAGAAGAGGGTTCAGGCCAAGACCTGAAAATGCTAAAAAATCTGAAAAGCTTGTATGTTACTCTTGCAGGAAACCAGGACACATCAAGTCTGAATGTCTTGAAGGAGCTAAGAAAGCTATGCCTAGGTGGAAGAGCAAGAAGAAGTAGGCCATAGTGTGCACTTGGAGTGATGAAGAAGAAGAAGAAACTGAAGGCAACTCCTCTAAAGAGGAAAAAGATGATTTCTGCCTAATGGCCAAGGGAGAAAATGACAGCGAGGTGAGCTCTCCCTTTGAACATTTCTCCACTGATGATTGGGAAGAAGCTTACTTTTAACTGATGGACAAATACGAAGTATACAGAAAAGAAAAGAAAACCTTAAAAAGGAAGGTTGAATCCTGTGGGCATGATAAAACTCTCAATGAAAAGATAATCTCTTTAGAAACTGAAATTGAAGATATAAGAAAAATGAATGAGAATCTTGAGGAAGGAAGAAAAGAAATGAGAGATTTGGAAGATGAAAATGAAAGGCTAAGAGATGAAATTGATGAATTGAAATTAAAAATGCAAAGCTATGTAAAGGAGAACAATCATGCAATGAAAAGGCTGAAGCCTTTAAACAGGTCAACTCTCAACTATTGAAAGAAAATGAGAAACTTCAAAAGGACCTAGCAGATAAACAAACCTCTCTTGAAAACACCAAAAAGAAAACATTTGGGCTAAAGATCACCACTTTTGTATCATCTTCTGAAGCATCAACCTTCGAATCAACACACCAAGAAAACGTTGAAAACAAGGGAAAAGAAAAGATAGAAGAACCAATCAACAAAACTTTTCAACAACCAAAAAAGGTTCACAAACAATCCTAAACAGGTCGACAACCGTCCAAGCCTCAGCTTGCACATCACAAAGGAAGAGACAGTTACAACGTTAGAACAGGTCGGGACACTCCATGGAATAGGTCGACACCCACCAGTTCAAACGCCCAACAAAACCCGAGGTTTGCACCAACAGGTCGACAGTTTCCATACAGGAGGTCGACACATCCATTATCCAGAAACAGTTATAGACGGACTGAACAGTGGACAGGTCGAGACTTTGCCTTCTACAGATCGACACCTCCATGGGTAAGGAACAATAATGCTCCCTATGGTCATAGGTTCACTCAACCCCAATGACCTAGGCAATATGACACTCCCTTCTCAACTAGACCAACAAACTGGAACAGATGGTCTAATCAACAATCCTTCTCTGCCACTTCCAAAACTCACAAAGTCCAAAAGACTAAAGAGAAGAAAAATCAGAACTCCCAACAAAGCAAAGATGCTAAGAAAGTTTGGATTTCGAAGTCTGTCTTATCCTGCTTTGCAAAAATGAAAAAACCATTGGGACCCAACTATCCTTGGGTTCCAAACATTGTCACGTAATTCCTTGTGCAGGAGTGTCTTGCAGCCGTGCACAACCGTTGGTATCTTGACAGTGGCTGCTCAAGACACATGACTGGAGATAAAATCAAATTCTATCTCCTGGTTGAAAAGGAAGCTGGACATATCACATTTGGAGGAAACAACAAAGGAAAAATCGTTGGTTCAAGTAAAGTTGGTAAGAACCCCTCCAACTCAATTCATGATGTATTACTTGTTGATGGTCTGGAGTACAATTTGCTGAGCATTAGCCAACTATGTGATAAAGGTCAAACTGTTGTTTTTAACTCAAATGAATGTAGGATTTTGCAACCTAATTCTAAAGTAACCAAGTTTTCTGGTAAAAGAGTCAATAATGTGTACATGATTGACTTAGATGACCCTACTCACATAAATCTTTGTCTTGCTGCATCTAAATCTGAATTAGCCTGTTTGTGGCATCGCAGATTAGGACATGTTAGTTACAAAACTCTTCATAAATTGGTAAAGCATTCAATTGTCAAAGGTCTGCCTGAAATTTAATTCAAACTGAACACTAAGATTTGTGATGCATGTGCTCAAGGAAAACAAACTAGAAAGTCATTCAAAAGCAGAACTGAAAACTCATCATCTAAACCACTTGAACTAATCCATATGGACTTGTTGTGTCCAACCAAAACAGGTAGCGTAAGTGGTAAAAGATATGGTTATGTCTTGGTGGATGATTTTACTAGATTCACTTGGGTATCCTATCTTGCACATAAAAATAATGCCTTTGATGAGTTTCAGGCACTGTAGATGCAAGTGAAGCAAGATGGTAAGTTTAAAATTTCTAACATTATTTCAGATCATGGTGGTGAATTTGACAATGCTAACTTTAAAAATTTGTGTAGGACTGAAGGAATCATTCACAAGTTTTCATCACCACGGACTCCTGAGCAAAATGGGGTAGTTGAGAGGAAGAACATAACTCTCATAGAAATGGCACACACAATACTTGCTGAAAGGCATCTACCAAAGAGATTTTGGGCTGAAGCGGTAAACACTGCATGCTATATCATCAACCGCTCAATGGTAAGGCCCCTCACCATAGTGACTCCATATGAGCTGCTGAAAAGTAAAAAGCCATCTCTCTTTCACATGAAGGTGTTCGGGTCAAAGTGTTTTGTTCATAACATTGACAAAAGAGTTCTGGACAAGTTTGAGCCCAAGAGTGAAGATGGGATATTCCTTGGGTACTCTGACAAGTCTAGAGCTTATAGAGTCTATAATGCTAGGACCCTTTGTGTAGAAGAATCCCCTCACATCACTTTTGATGAGATTGATCATAACAACCCTTGCAGGGAAGATGATGATGGGGAATTCCTAAACATAAGAGGAAGAGAGGAACTTCCACAAGAAGAAATACAAGCAAATGAGGACCAAGGAGAACCAAGTAATACTCCAGTCACTGAAGCAGATGAAGGTAATGCTCAACCTGATCTAAGAGTGTTGAAGGATCATCCGTTCGAAAACATCTTAGGTAATCTGCATGATCGAACCAAAACTAGGTCTCATTTCAAAATTATGGATGAAATTGAACAACTTGCTCTTGTGTCTCAAATTGAACCCAAAAATATTGTAGAGGCCCTAAAAGATGAAAACTGGATCAATTCCATGCATGATGAATTAAATCAATTTGAAAGTAATAAAGTATGGCATCTTGTTGCAAGGCCTAAAGAAAAATCAGTCATAGGAAAAAAATGGGTGTTCAGAAATAAGCTAAGTGAAAATGGAAAGATAGTAAGAAACAAATCCAGATTGGTGGCTCAGGGGTATAATCAAGAATTTGGCATAGATTATGAAGAATCTTTTGCTCCTGTTGCTAGACTTGAGGCCATTAGAATTTTACTAGCGTTTGCATGTTCTCATAAAATCAAACTGTAACAAATGGATGTTAAGAGTGCCTTCCTAAATGGTCTTATTAAAGAAGAAGTTCATGTAGAGCAACCCTCAGTTTTGAATGCACATATTTCAAAGATCATGTTTATAAGTTGGACAAGGCTTTGTATGGCTTGAAGCAGGCACCTAGAGCTTGGTATGACAGACTAAGCTCATATCTCACCGAACAAGGGTATTCTAGAGGTAATGTAGATCAGACACTATTCACCAAGAAATAAGGTAAAGATATCTTGATAGTTCAGATTTAGGTGGATGACATAGTGTTTGGGTCCACTAAACCTCAAATATGTGAGGAGTTTGCTAAACTCATGACTAATGAATTTGAAATGAGTCTAATGGGTGGGCTTCAATTCTTTCTTGGCCTGCAGATTAGTCAAAGCAATGAAGGCTGCTTTATCAATCAAGCCAAGAATGTGAAGCTGTTGCTGAAAAAGTTTGATCTGACCAACTGTAAGCCTTTAGGAACTCCAATGGGGACTGCTACTTCACTGGATGCAGATGAACAACGTATTTTTGTAGATGCAAAAAGATACAGAGGTATGATTGGATCATTGCTCTATCTAACTGCATCTAGACCTAACATTTAGTTTAGTGTTTGCCTTTGTGCTAGATTTCAGTCTAGTCCTAGAGAGTCTCACTTGACTACTGTCAAGTGTATCTTTAGATACCTTGCTGGCACTCAAGAATTGGGACTATGGTATCCTGCATCTTGTGAACTTTCACTTATTTCTTATTCAGATGCAGATTATGCAGGATGCAAACTGGACCACAAGAGCACTAGTGGCTATTGCCAATTTCTTAGTGGGTGTTTGGTTTCTTGGGCTTCCAAGAAACAACACTCGGTTGCACTCTCAACTGCAGAAGCAGAATATGTTACTGTAGGGAGTTGTGGCACCCAAGTACTGTGGATCAAACACCAACTCCAAGACTATCTAATAGATCTTGGCTGTGTACCCATTCTATGTGATAACACAAGTGCTATAAATCCTACAAAAAATCCAGTCATGCACTCTAGGACTAAACACATTGAAATTAAACATCACTTTATAAGGGATGAAGTTCTCAAAAATCACTTTGAGCTCCATTTTGTAGACTCAGAAAATCAGATTGCAGACTTCTTCACAAAACCCTTAATCAATGACAGGTTCACAACTCTAAGGAGAGAGCTTGGTCTATGCAGACCTCAGTCCACTCAGGTTTGAGCTATCAATTCCTCCTTAATGATCTGCTTACTTGTCTTTACCATGATTGAAACAAGCATATCTGAACTGATTTAGATCTGGTCCATTTGGTGTATGAACCTTGCCTGGAATGATGGTCACATTCAGGGGGAGCTTGCTTGTACTTATGAATGTCTTTAATTGAACATCATCTTGTGACTGCATGGTATATCAAATGTTTAGAAGTGAAATGACAGGTTACGCCTGTCAGGAAACTCTCCTCATGCGTGAGGATAAGCCTCTGCCAAGTACCATGAGTCAGAATTGCACATCGCTATATGCATAGTTGATCTCTAGTGCATAAGCATGTTTAAAGCTTTAGCATCCAATCTAGCATTTCTCAGTGGCAGCAAAAGGTAAAACCCTTCTCGAATGGCAGTCTGAAAGAAGAAAGTCAGAGGCATTGGCAGTAAAAGATGGTAGGTGTCTGTCAGAAATGAAGAATCACAGAAGCCAGCAGAGAACAGTTTGATGTACTGATATGTGTCAAGACATGCTAAACAATGCCTGTTGAATAGGTCGACACGTCATTGATATGTGTCGAGACATATAGCTTAGAAACTGGTGTTCAGATCGACACCTTCAAGTCATGTGTCGAAACTGTCTCACTGCCGCTTTGGTTTTGAAGAACAAATGGAGAGTTTCTTTGACTCCCTCTTTCCACTGTTTCTTTCATTTCCACCTCAAATCTCTTGCCTCTGAACCTTCACTTTTCACCGAGTATCAAGTGAGGGGGAGTTGAGAAAATTTTCATTCATCTATACAACCCTGGGTGAGTCTTGTTGTATTATTCCTGTTAATGAAATGGTTTCTTGTTTATAATCCTCATTTTCGTGAATCAGTGCATTGAGTTTTACCAAACTTGCATTCATAATAGGATTTAAACATTTCTTAAGTCTTTGAAAATAACCCTTGCCCCTGCGTCTGAAACTTCACTGCAACTTGGCTCCTTGGCTTTTGAAATGATTGGCATGTATTGTCTTTAAACATATTCCCATCTTGAAGTCTATTAGAGAATACGCCTCTAAAAACCATGCTACTATAATCTCAGAGCAATGACCTCTCTTCAGAGAAATTAGATCCTTCATCAATGAAATGAAAGGTTAATCTAGTCATGATGAGGAAAGTCACCTCTGTTCAAAAGAATTCAGAAAGATAAGCTACACTGAGTAACCAGGGACTCTGGCGTCTAAACAACGTGTTTCCTTGAGTCAAAAAGTGAATGCTATATCGGACTGGTTAATTAATTAAAAACAAAAATTGGGTTGGGGTTGACTCTACAACATGCTTCAAAATAAAAAGGAGTTTTGTTTATCTTCAATACTTGCTTATCTTCTTTTCCAATCATGCCAAATGAATGTGATGAGTAAGTCAAATGGGCTTGGTTCTATTCTCTTACTTTCTCAAATGTTTAAGTCATATTATTTGTTACAAAAATGGTTTGCTCAAACTTTTATTACTCAAAAATGAGCTTATAAGTCTTAAACCATCTGAACTTAACATAGGGGCATATACACCATTTCTAACTTTAGGGTTATCTTTTTCAAAAGTAAGAATCTCAACTTTCCCCATTTAACTCATCCGTGAAAATCAATTCTCACTTTCTTCATTTTCAAACCCTACTTCTCTCTCTCACACCCGTGTTACGACGAGTCTGCACGTCCACGCCATGGAGGTCGACGCCCAGCTCCATCCTTCATTGCCTCTTGCGCCAGCTCCCCAGCTAGCCCTAGCTACTCTCTGTTTCCTTTCCACCTTTCCGTCTACTCTCCATGGCTCCACCGGTCACCTGCAGCAAGAAGAAAGAGGCGGCCTCTTCCAAGAAGGCCGCTGCTTTGAAAGCTCCCTCTAAAAGGGAGATCCAAGCGTTTGGAGGACCGTCCAGCTGTAGAACCAGCTAGAAAAAGGGCTGCCGAGGCCCAGGGGTCCAACACCGACAAGGATTCGCCACCATAACCCAAGGCCAAACGGCCACGATTATCCGCCAAGAAAAAGGGAAGGCCAAAGTTCAATCAGCTCCTCTGAAGCCCAGTGTTGCTGACTCTGCCAGGGAAGATGAAATTGATCCCTCACGGATACTCTTCCCTAGGTATGTGGATTTTAGTGACCAAGAGATGCTTGTGTATTTTCCTGAGCTACTACCGTTGTTCGAGTTCCAAGGTTGGAAACAGTTTTTGTCTGAGCACAGGGTATACTACCCATTTTTAGTTCAGCAGTTCTACAAGAACTTATTCTTTGATGAGAAAAAGAAAGTCCTTAGGACTGTAGTCAAAGGGGTTTCCATCAAGCTCACAACTAAGCTTCTTCACAAAGCTTTACACATACCCTGGGATGGGGAAATAGAATCTGAGGTTGAGATTGATTTATCTGCAGCTTACACCCTCCTGACTGGCAAGCCTAGAAATCCTCAGGATGACACCAAACTTTTGGTGAAATCCTTTGACACCAATCGGTTTCCCCCACTGCAGCGTCTACTGCATCATATCTTCACTACCATGATTACCCTACAAGGGGGTGGCAGAAGCAGACTTACTGAGACACAAGGATTCTTTTTTTACTGTCTGTTCAACAAATACCATGTTTGTCTTCTAGAGATTATGCTTCAGGTTATGGATAGTTACACTTACAACAAGCGTAGCCTGCCTTATGCTACACATCTTACTGCCATCTTTCAGAAGGTTGGCATTCCTTTTGATAAAGAGAAGTCCATATCCATTCCCTAGAGTAATGTCTACACCCTGAGATTCATCTAAAACTAGATGCACTTCAAAAAGGAAGGTGACAAAATGGTGAGGAATCTACCTGGTCATGTACATGACCCTCCTGTTCAGCCAGCTCCACAGGAATAGCTTCCACAAGACCATCCTCCACAAGGTCAGCCAGCACAGGACCAACTAGATTCAGAAGCACAGTTAGATTAGCATGAGGAAATATTTCATGCAGATATCCACTTTGAGCAGGCTCCTCAGCAATAGCAGTTTGCAGATCCCATGGTCCAGCCTGGGATGATGATGGCCTTTGGTATCCAACCTCCTTTGTCTCCAAAAAATGAGCCCGGAGTGTTCACTGCAAGAGATGCCCCTCCTGAATTTCATGCCGAGGCCTCCTCTTCACAAGGTCATGCATTTGGTGCCATTGGCAGTTTAATGGATATTCATCCTGCCCTCATTCAATTTCTCACTGCCCAATTTGGGAGTTTGAATTCCTCCTATCGTCAGATCAGTCTACAAGTGGATAGACTGGAAGCTAGACAACTCCATTATGAGCAAGTTCAGAACAGCCGATGGGAAAAATTTGTGAACGACAAACATAAGTCAAATGAGAGAATGAAAAGCTTCATGACCTCCTTGATAAGTGTGTGTGAACGAGCAGGAAAAATCATGAAAAGACTTCGAGAGATCCACACTGAAACCCAGGAGAAAACTGCTGAGATGGTCATGCATGCCTATGACATCCGAGAGGATCAAAGTAATCTCAACATTAAGTGTGCCAAACTGATGGAGTCCTCTAATCAGCTAGCTAAACAAGTGGCTGGAGCAACAACCTCCATCACAGGACAAGCTGCTGGCGCAACTACATCCATCCGAGCACATGTGACCGCAGAGATCAACATATCTCTTGATGCCACCTCCAATCTGGAAAGAACCATCAATGCCACTACTTCTCGCTTACTGGATGCTTCCCAAAGGTTGAAAGGGAAACTGTATTCTGACACCAATAGGCTACTTGATGCCTCCTCTAGGCTTGCCGACACAGTTCATACTGACACAGCTAGAGCAGTTGTAGCAACCCTGATAAATAAATATAAATTAAAACATATATATATTACAGTAGTAATACAGATAATAAGAATAGGGTTAATTAGATGAAGTAAAATGAAATTAAAAATAACGCCTCTTATTAGGGCGTTAATTCAAAAAGAAACGCCTCTATCAAAGGCGTGACTAAAGAAAGGACGCCCACACGTGCGGTCGTCAACTCTCACGACCAAATAGGCAAGTAAGAGAAACGCCCATGTATGGGGCGTGTTTCAAAAACAAGGAACGCCCTTATCCAAGACGTTTCTTAAGAAACGACCTGAACAAGGTCGTTAATTAAAGAATCGACGCCCTTACCTAAGGCGTTAATTCAGTTCGTGAACCGTTCGAACCCAGAACTTATCCAGGGTAAGTGATAAGCATTAGAAGGAGTTCAAACGTGGTAATGACTCTATCATAGAAGTATTGCTTCCACACAATCACTAACCCTAATAGGACACCCAAAATCCTATAAAAACTTTCGTTCGGCCAACCCTAAAACCCATTTGATCGAACGTCCGCTGCTAGGTACGTGAAGAACAAACTGTTCTTCTTATTTTCTTTTGTTTTCTTTTTTTTTTCTTGCTTCAGATTATGTGAAGAATAATTATTTTTCTTCTTGTCCAGGAAACTCTGCTGCTGCCGAAGAATAGGTAATATTCTTCTACCTTCTTAAAACATTGATTACAACTATGAAGAATATTAACATCTTCATATTTACTTCTTTTCTCTTCCTCTACAGGTTCTGTAGCGTGAAGATCTCTGAAGAACGATTGTTCTTCTCCTTGTTGTTGCTGCCACTGTTCGTAAGTCGCAGTAGAAGCCTCTTCATCAAAGCCATCATCTCCTGCTAGCCAAAAACCCCTCACGGTCATCTCCAAATCAACTCTTAAAGGTAGGTTTTCTCAAGTTACTGTAGCCCAAATAATTTAAGACAAGACTTATATACGTATTGACATGACATGCATACGGTTTAATATGGTTTTATTATGTTTCTGCAATATTTTTGAAAGAGACGCCCCTGTCCAGGGCGCTAATTTACAAGACACGACCATGTCCAGGTCGTCAATTTCATATTTGACGCCCTGTACACAGGCGTTAATTTCATATAAATCTTAAGAACTGATTATCCATGCAATTACATGAAATCAAATCAATAATTGTTAACGGTTAAAAGTCAATAAACATGAAACATCAAATCTAATATACTGCATCTGAATTCCTGCCAATTTTCCTGTCATGACTATATGATTGTTATCCTTGATTATCGTGCAATTGTTACTGATCATGTAAATTCCTGATATTTCTTGAATTCACGACCTAGACTAGGTCGTTTTCCATGTGGTAACGCCCCATCACAGGGTGTGAATTAAAAATAAACGCCCCTTACTAGGGCGCGTATCTGTTAAAATCCTGGAATATATATTCTGTGAAAATAAGAATTAAATGATTAACGCCCCTGCCAAGGGCGCGTTTTTGATAATTTCTGAAAATGAATATGTTCTGAAAAATATTGTAAATAAAAAGACGCCTGCTACAGTAGTCGTCAACTTTTGAATCAACGCCCCTTCCGAAGGCGCGTCTTAGATAAATTATTGAATTATTGAAAATTCTGCAAAACGGACCGTATGTAAACGCCCTTCTGTTAGGCGTTAATTACTTGAGAAACGACTTGACCTAAGTCGTTATTTTACTGTAAACTGATTTTTCCTCTGATTTGCTAACCGATGGTTTATATCTTATACATATATATATATATATCGGCACTATTCTCCACTCCGTGAGTATAGTCCCACTTTTCACGGTGTTTTATCGATCACACTCAATTCTCATTGACATACAAGCTCTCCATTGGACATTCCGTTCCTTTGGACTAGCAAGTTAGTCATAGAGACCTCCGTAAGACTCCTCGTAGCCTTGGATTCCCTCAAGGCCGACTGAGCTGGTTGTACCCTAAAAACCCATTACACCATTGATGCCATGTCACTCTAAAGAAACATGGTATACCGGCCCTTATGATTATACAAAGAGTATATCATAAGAAATTCTTAATGGGATGATGATATCATGCCATATCATGTCGTTCTTGTAAACCTCAATTCTATGATAAGAATGAGGGTATCTTACCTTTGATATACTGTTCATGTGGACCTCAATTCTATATAAAGAATGTCCATATTGATTTGTCATGGTACCTCAGTTAAGGGAACCATAATCTACCTAGTTTTATCGATATCGTGATTATACCGTTATTATCGCCATTCTATGTCCTTTGTCATATTTTGGACTCTATTCTATCAAAGTGGTCATACGTGTCTACAAGCTTGATTATTGAAATTCTATGTTGGCTATAAACAAGAGTGGATGTCAAAACACATGATAAATGCCTGCGCATATAGGGCCCGATCTGGTCCTGGGAGGAGCACCCGAAAGTACTTGTGCCCATGGGAGTTAAAATGATAAGGTATCTGGCATTATACCGAGTACTTGACTTGCTTGATTGGACATTCCACACACATCTTGTACTTGAATCGTACTTGACTTTACATGAAATGCGTGGCCCGAAAGAGGGTAATTTACTTGCTTGATACATGATAGCCAAAGTTCTTGACATGACTTGTTAAATGTACTTGCTTGAATACCTTGAATACACTTGTTATCTTGTTGGAAGTTCATGATTAAGTTCATCTTATTTCTTTGATATTACCTTCTCTCTATCTTGTCGTTTTATGCGAGCATGCATAGCTTTATTGCATTCATGAAAGATGTAATTACTTAAACCACTTGCTAGTACTTGAGATATAATTTCCTACTGAGCGTTCGCTCATTCCGTTTTGTCCCTTTCTACTTTTCAGGTAAGTCCGACGACGATGGAAGTCAATCGGATGGGAATGATCAAGAGTGAAAGAGATAGAGATTCTCCAAAGTGTCGTCTAGTCTTTTCTATAGTTTCTTGAGTCAACTATGTATTCTTTTCCTTTTTATTAAACAGAGTATTGGATTTGTAATAGTCTATCCATTATGAAATAAAGGATTGGGTTATCTTGCTATTTTGCGCATCTCTGTCTTTGTGTCGAATACACGACCACTCTGATTGACATGATTGATATAGACACGTCGCGCATCTCCGGGTATCTTCCGCGCTCGGGGCGTGACAATCTTTGTGGTATCAGAGCCTAAGGTATTCAATTCCTAGGAAACCCAAGTCCAAGGATAGGTTTCAAAACCTTTAACCAAGTGAGAGTGGGTAGAACCAAGGGTTAAATGATCAATGAGTCCTTTATAAGATCATAGTGATATAATACTAACATAGCTATTGTAATTGTAGGATAATGGCTGCCGAACGTGCTCAATGGCGCAACATGCAGCGTACCCTCCAAGGGATGACCCAAGTGCTACAACAGGTAGCACAAGGTGGTGCTCCACGAGCTGGAAGCTTACACCAAGCATTCAAGAATATGAATCCCCCGAAGTTCATGGGATCGACCGATCCAGACGATGCCGAGCATTGGGTTCGGGAGATTGAACGTATATTCCGTGTCATGCAATGCACGGATCAGGACAAAGTCTTATTAGCTACTTTCCAGTTAGAAAAGGATGCTAGATGCTGGTGGGAGTCGATTGAAGCTACAATTGACCCAACTCAAGTTACATGGGGAGAATTCGTTGAATATTTCAACGCCAAATATTTCTCTGATAGGGTCCAGGAAAAGAAGGCCGCCGAATTTGCCGCATTAAAGCAAAGATCTTTATCGGTGGCTGATTATGAAGCACAGTTTTCTAGACTGTCTAGATATGCTAAGCATTTAATTAGCACGGAAAAGATGAAAGCCCGTAGATTTCTTAATGGGCTTAGGCCCCACTACATTACTCAACTGGCGCCTATGGATATTCAAGTTTATACTGAAATAGTGCGCCGAGCTCAGTTGCTTGAAGATGCCACGGAACTATCTGATAGGATCCGTGGGAAAGACAAGAAGGAGCAAGTCACAAGTTCGGGTTCTTTTAAACCCAACTTTAAGAAGAGGCCTAATAATGGAGGTTCTTCCTCTCAAGATCAGAAGTTCAAGAAATCCAAGCCTTTCTCTATCACCACTACACCTTCAAACGTAGTATGCAAGCATTGTGACAAGGCTGGTCACAAAACAGAAGAATGCTGGAGGAAATTAGGAGCATGTCTCCGTTGTGGGAGTCGTGAACATCGGATTCCCGATTGTCCATTAATGAATGACCAAGACGGTGAGGGTAAACGCCCAGTGACAAGGAACGCGCGTCTTCATGCAATCCAAGAGACCGAACCAGAAGAAAAAGGCGGATTAGTGGAAGGTACATTAAAAATTTGTTCCAAATATGCATATGTCTTATTTGATACGGGTGCATCGCATTCCATTATTTCCAAGAAGTTTGCTGACCCATTACCTCTAGAACCAGAATGGATGAAATTAGTATTGTCTACTCCTCTCGGAAACGAGACGGATATCACACATCATTACCAAAACTGTGAGGTATTGGTTCGAGGAAAGAATTTTCCTATTGATCTTATCTGCTTAGATCTAAAAGAGTATGATGTTATACTAGGAGCAGATTGGTTATCCAAATACCAGGCAACGGTTGATTGCCGTGATAGCAAGATTGTTTTCAAGGAATTTTCGGAACTGACTTATACTAGTCCTAAGAGTCGAAGCAAATCCCCTCTTATCTCGGCTCTTCGAGCAAGCAAGCTCGTCAAGAAAGGATGTGTACCCTTCCTTGCTTTTGTCACTATTAAAGAAGCTAAGGAAACCAAGATAGAAGACGTTCAAGTAGTACGAGAATTCCCAGACGTATTTCCGGAAGAATTGCCGGGATTACCCCCGCAAAGAGATGTGGCCTTTACCATCAACTTAGTCCCTGGTGCTGGTCCCGTTTCAAAGGCACCATATAGAATGTCCCCTGCTGAACTCAAGGAGTTGAAGGAGCAGTTGATGGAACTAATCCGAAAAGGGTTTATTAGACCAAGTACTTCCCCGTGGGAAGCACCAGTCTTATTTGTAAAGAAGAAGGATGGATCTATGAGATTGTGTATCGACTATCGACAGTTGAATCATCTTACTATCAAGAACAAGTATCCACTGCCGAGAATCGATGAGTTATTTGATCAGATTTCAGGATCTAAATATTTCTCCAAGATTGATCTCAGGTCGGGATATCATCAATTAAGAATCAAGGACGATGACATTCACAAGACTGCATTCAGAAGCTGGTATGGCCATTACGAATTTGTTGTTATGCCTTTTGGACTAACAAATGCCCCTGCTGCCTTTATGCAGTTAATGAATAGCATATTCAGGCCTTACTTGGATCAATTCGTAGTAGTCTTCATTGATGATATATTGATATATTCCAAGACTAAGGAAGAACATGAAGAACATTTGAGGATTGCATTGCAAGTCTTGAGGACAAATCAATTATATGCTAAACTCAGCAAATGCGAGTTCTGGCTTGAAGAAGTGGCTTTTCTCGGGCATGTCATATCAAAGGACGGATTATCTGTAGATCCGTCAAAAGTTGAAGCTGTGAGAAACTGGGAAAGACCCACTAATGCAAGCGAGATCAGAAGTTTCTTAGGTCTTGCAGGCTATTATCGGTGATTCATCAAAGATTTCTCTAAGATCGCCGTGCCCCTTACAAGGTTAACTCGCAAGGAGATCCGATACGAATGGAGTGAGGAATGTGAAAGAAGTTTTCAAACTCTCAAGGATCATCTCACCACAGCTCCGGTCTTAGCTCTACCGATAGAAGGAGAGAAATTCGAGGTCTACACTGATGCTTCTGGCATTGGCCTCGGATGTGTCCTAATGCAACAAGGAAAGGTCATAGCATACTCTTCACGTCAGCTGAAGAAGCATGAGGAGAATTACCCCGTCCATGACTTAGAACTGGCCGCGGTAGTATTTGCCCTAAAGATATGGAGACACTACTTATATGGAGCACAGTTTACTGTATACTCCGATCACAAAAGTCTCAAATATCTATTTTCACAAAAAGAGCTAAACATGAGACAAAGACGCTGGCTAGAATATCTCAAGGACTTCGACTTCAATATACAATACCATCCCGGAAAGGGTAATTATGTTGCTGACGCCCTTAGTCGAAAGCCGAGAGCAATGATAGCAAATTGTATGATGCAAGAATGGAGGTTACTTGAACAATTTTCCGAGCTCAATATAAGCTTGGACACGGAATCCAAATTTGTCACACTATCTCATGTAAGCATACAGTCAGATTTGTTATCTGAGATACAAACACTTCAGGATGATGATCCTATGTTAGTAGAAATCAAAGGCAGATTAGAAGGACAATCTGATTTTCAACTAACTTCTGATGGAAGATTATCGTTCAAAGATAGAACTTGTATACCTGATTGTCCGGAATTAAAGAAGAAGATCTTAGATGAAGCTCACCGATCAAGGTACACTATTCATCCAGGATCAACCAAAATGTACCAAGATGTAAAGAGGAACTTTTGGTGGCCTAATATGAAAAGAGAAATAGCGGACTATGTATCGCGCTGTCTCACATGCCAACAGGTCAAGGCGGAACACCAAAAGCCTGCGGGAAAACTACATCCTCTAGATATTCCTAAGTGGAAATGGGAGGACATTGGTATGGACTTCATCATGGGTTTGTTTAAATCTAAAGGAGGACATGATGGAATCTGGGTTATCATTGACCGATTGACTAAATCGGCACATTTCTTGCCAATCAAAAGCCGATGGTCAATTGATGTGCTAGCTGCACTATACATCAAAGAAATAGTCAGGATACATGGAATTCCTGTCTCAATCGTGTCTGATAGAGATCCCCGTTTTACTTCTCATTTTTGGAAGGGATTACAACATTCGTTGGGGACAAGGCTCAACTTTAGTACTGCTTTTCACCCACAAACGGATGGTCAGACCGAGCGAACTAATCAAGTTGTTGAAGATATGCTGAGAGCATGCATTATTGACTTTGGAGGAAGCTGGCATGACCACTTACCTTTAGTTGAATTTGCATATAATAATAGCTACCAAGCTAGTATCCAAATGGCACCTTTCGAAGCCTTATACGGAAGGAGTTGCCGATCTCCCATATGTTGGAACGAAGTTGGAGAAAAATAACTATTAGGTCCAGACATGGTAAGGGATACGACTGAGAAGATACAAGTAATCAGAGAAAGATTGCAAGTTGCTCAGACGAGACAAAAAGCTTATGCTGATACAAGAAGGAGAGATCTTGAATTCCAAATCGGAGATCATGTATTTCTCAAGATATCGCCTGGACGTGGCATACGAAGATTTGGTGTTAAGGGCAAGCTTACGCCAAGATTCATCGGACCATTTGAGATACTCGAAAGAATTGGCGAGGTTGCTTATCGCATCGCGTTGCCTCCTCAGTTGTCCGAGGTACACAATGTATTTCACATATCTATGTTGAAGAAGTATGTGCACGATCCGTCACATATTATTGAGCATGGAGATCTGATGATCCAGAAAGATCTCACATATGAACAAAGGCCTTTGAAGATATTAGATCGAGAAATACGAGCTCTAAGGAATAAGGTTATTCCCATGCTCAAGGTGCAATGGAATAAGAATCCTGAACGCGAAGCGACATGGGAGACCGAGGAATCTATGAAGAAACGATTTCCCGAGTTATTCTAAGAGGTATATGTCCTACACTCTCCGCGTGTATAATTATATATATATTGAATTTGGGGACCAAATTCTTTTTAAGTGGGGGAGGGTGTAGCAACCCTGATAAATAAATATAAATTAAAACATATATATATTACAGTAGTAATACAGATAATAAGAATAGGGTTAATTAGATGAAGTAAAACGAAATTAAAAATAACGCCTCTTATTAGGGCGTTAATTCAAAAAGAAACGCCTCTATCAAAGGCGTGACTAAAGAAAGGACGCCCACACGTGCGGTCGTCAACTCTCACGACCAAATAGGCAAGTAAGAGAAACGCCCATGTATGGGGCGTGTTTCAAAAACAAGGAACGCCCTTATCCAAGACGTTTCTTAAGAAACGACCTGAACAAGGTCGTTAATTAAAGAATCGACGCCCTTACCTAAGGCGTTAATTCAGTTCGTGAACCGTTCGAACCCAGAACTTATCCAGGGTAAGTGATAAGCATTAGAAGGAGTTCAAACGTGGTAATGACTCTATCATAGAAGTATTGCTTCCACACAATCACTAACCCTAATAGGACACCCAAAATCCTATAAAAACTTTCGTTCGGCCAACCCTAAAACCCATTTGATCGAACGTCCGCTGCTAGGTACGTGAAGAACAAACTGTTCTTCTTATTTTCTTTTGTTTTCTTTTTTTTTTTCTTGCTTCAGATTATGTGAAGAATAATTATTTTTCTTCTTGTCCAGGAAACTCTGCTGCTGCCGAAGAATAGGTAATATTCTTCTACCTTCTTAAAACATTGATTACAACTATGAAGAATATTAACATCTTCATATTTACTTCTTTTCTCTTCCTCTACAGGTTCTGTAGCGTGAAGATCTCTGAAGAACGATTGTTCTTCTCCTTGTTGTTGCTGCCACTGTTCGTAAGTCGCAGTAGAAGCCTCTTCATCAAAGCCATCATCTCCTGCTAGCCAAAAACCCCTCACGGTCATCTCCAAATCAACTCTTAAAGGTAGGTTTTCTCAAGTTACTGTAGCCCAAATAATTTAAGACAAGACTTATATACGTATTGACATGACATGCATACGGTTTAATATGGTTTTATTATGTTTCTGCAATATTTTTGAAAGAGACGCCCCTGTCCAGGGCGCTAATTTACAAGACACGACCATGTCCAGGTCGTCAATTTCATATTTGACGCCCTGTACACAGGCGTTAATTTCATATAAATCTTAAGAACTGATTATCCATGCAATTACATGAAATCAAATCAATAATTGTTAACGGTTAAAAGTCAATAAACATGAAACATCAAATCTAATATACTGCATCTGAATTCCTGCCAATTTTCCTGTCATGACTATATGATTGTTATCCTTGATTATCGTGCAATTGTTGCTGATCATGTAAATTCCTGATATTTCTTGAATTCACGACCTAGACTAGGTCGTTTTCCATGTGGTAACGCCCCATCACAGGGCGTGAATTAAAAATAAACGCCCCTTACTAGGGCGCGTATCTGTTAAAATCCTGGAATATATATTCTGTGAAAATAAGAATTAAATGATTAACGCCCCTGCCAAGGGCGCGTTTTTGATAATTTCTGAAAATGAATATGTTCTGAAAAATATTGTAAATAAAAAGACGCCTGCTACAGTAGTCGTCAACTTTTGAATCAACGCCCCTTCCGAAGGCGCGTCTTAGATAAATTATTGAATTATTGAAAATTCTGCAAAACGGACCGTATGTAAACGCCCTTCTGTTAGGCGTTAATTACTTGAGAAACGACTTGACCTAAGTCGTTATTTTACTGTAAACTGATTTTTCCTCTGATTTGCTAACCGATGGTTTATATCTTATACATATATATATATATCGGCACTATTCTCCACTCCGTGAGTATAGTCCCACTTTTCACGGTGTTTTATCGATCACACTCAATTCTCATTGACATACAAGCTCTCCATTGGACATTCCGTTCCTTTGGACTAGCAAGTTAGTCATAGAGACCTCCGTAAGACTCCTCGTAGCCTTGGATTCCCTCAAGGCCGACTGAGCTGGTTGTACCCTAAAAACCCATTACACCATTGATGCCATGTCACTCTAAAGAAACATGGTATACCGGCCCTTATGATTATACAAAGAGTATATCATAAGAAATTCTTAATGGGATGATGATATCATGCCATATCATGTCGTTCTTGTAAACCTCAATTCTATGATAAGAATGAGGGTATCTTACCTTTGATATACTGTTCATGTGGACCTCAATTCTATATAAAGAATGTCCATATTGATTTGTCATGGTACCTCAGTTAAGGGAACCATAATCTACCTAGTTTTATCGATATCGTGATTATACCGTTATTATCGCCATTCTATGTCCTTTGTCATATTTTGGACTCTATTCTATCAAAGTGGTCATACGTGTCTACAAGCTTGATTATTGAAATTCTATGTTGGCTATAAACAAGAGTGGATGTCAAAACACATGATAAATGCCTGCGCATATAGGGCCCGATCTGGTCCTGGGAGGAGCACCCGAAAGTACTTGTGCCCATGGGAGTTAAAATGATAAGGTATCTGGCATTATACCGAGTACTTGACTTGCTTGATTGGACATTCCACACACATCTTGTACTTGAATCGTACTTGACTTTACATGAAATGCGTGGCCCGAAAGAGGGTAATTTACTTGCTTGATACATGATAGCCAAAGTTCTTGACATGACTTGTTAAATGTACTTGCTTGAATACCTTGAATACACTTGTTATCTTGTTGGAAGTTCATGATTAAGTTCATCTTATTTCTTTGATATTACCTTCTCTCTATCTTGTCGTTTTATGCGAGCATGCATAGCTTTATTGCATTCATGAAAGATGTAATTACTTAAACCACTTGCTAGTACTTGAGATATAATTTCCTACTGAGCGTTCGCTCATTCCGTTTTGTCCCTTTCTACTTTTCAGGTAAGTCCGACGACGATGGAAGTCAATCGGATAGGAATGATCAAGAGTGAAAGAGATAGAGATTCTCCAAAGTGTCGTCTAGTCTTTTCTATAGTTTCTTGAGTCAACTATGTATTCTTTTCCTTTTTATTAAACAGAGTATTGGATTTGTAATAGTCTATCCATTATGAAATAAAGGATTGGGTTATCTTGCTATTTTGCGCATCTCTGTCTTTGTGTCGAATACACGACCACTCTGATTGACATGATTGATATAGACACGTCGCGCATCTCCGGGTATCTTCCGCGCTCGGGGCGTGACAGCAGTCAATAGCACCACCAAAGCTGAGGCAAAGATGGACGTTGTATACAAGAAATTGGATACGGTTGGTAGTGAAATCTTGGAGCTCATACCTCTGCATAAAGCTCAACTACAACTAGCCCTGTAGGACGCAGGTGATGAATGGTGTCCTCCTCCTCAAACAGAAGCCACCTCCTCTCATTTTCCACCACAAGGCTCCCAACAGAGGGCTGAAATAGAATACATTTGTGAGATGATGTATAACTGGCTCAAGGACATCAAAGAAAACGTCCAAGACTTACACCATTTTATCAGTCAAAGGGATGAGCAGTTAAATCACAAGATTGACTCTCTGGAGACAGCCATCTCCCACCTGCAACATGAGTTCCAAGAGGCACAGATTCTGCACTTGGCCAGCACCAGCACCATGCCTCCACCACAGCAGCCTCCTCCTTCACCCCCTCCTTGCTAATGACAAAGGGGGAGAAGTACTGAAGACAAGCATCATCAAGCATCTGGCATATGGTTAGCTTTTTCATCTAGATTTTTGCATATAGATTTGCAGAGTAACTGCTTGAACACGCATCATTGCTTGATTTGTACAAAACTATGGATGATTAATGAATCAAGCCTTTTGTTGCCATTGAAAATGCTTGTTGTTAAAAAATGCTAACATTCAGTGGTTGTGTGAATAAATGAATTTTGCTTGGTTGATGGCTCTTCAAACCAATTTGATTGTATTGCTACATGAATGCTTGGACATAATGATTCATGGTTGTCATCATCAAAAAGGGAGAGAATGTCGTGTCCCCTGGTTTTGATGATAACAAATCACAAATCATTAGTAGATGTTTGAGAAATATCAAACTTAATTTGGTTTGATAAATTGATTAAACAAGTGCAGAAGAATCTCACTATGTGACGTCTCGACACATCCAGAAGAGATTATGTTGAAATTCCAACATTTGAGCTCCGGCATACCAAAATGTATTGACACATCCAACTCATGTCTCGATACATCCATAAGAATTCAAGCTGAAGCATTCTGACTAAGTATCTGGATTCACCGATGTCTCGACACACTGAGTGAAAAGTGTCGACACATTCGTGTGAAAATCTCTGCACATGGCCCTCATGTCTCGACACCTTCTTACAACAACCCTGCACATGGCTCACATGTCTCGACACCGTTTAGTGTTGTCTCGACTAATCAGCCATGGTACTTCAAGATTTCAAAGGGATGTCTCGACACACTGGAGGTAAATTGTCGACACATCATCGTTCAACCAGAACATGCTTGAAACCGACAGAAACTATCTACAAGGCTTTTTAAAGGGATGTCTCGACACACTGACAGAAAAGTGTCGACACATCCACGATCAACCAGAACGATTCTCTAAGATATTCAAAGGAATGTCTCGACACGCTGCCAGGAAAGTGTCGACACACTGTGTTTGTCCAGAACAGATCTGAATCCGACGGAAGCTGATTTAAATATCCGGAACTTAATCCAAAGGATCTGTTTGCTCTAGAAAAAGTCGTCAGATTACGTCGATGTCAGAAGACTATGATTTGGTAGAGATATTTTCTGAAGAAAATCATACCTTCGCTGCTATGGTCTCCTACCTACCCACGTTCTTGTAGACTTGACAAGGATGGAGTCAACTGTGCAAGTGGAAGCAGATCAAATAATGTGGATGTGACATTCTGGGTGTTGCTTAAAAAGTGGACAATGTTGGTGTCGCCCTAGGACACCAATATATATAAGGAGCATGAGCTCCAGTTTGAAAGCTAAGAAGAGCAGAAGTGAGCTGAGAAGAGTGCTGAGGAGAAAATGAAGAAGAAGAAAGCTTGCTGTCCAAGCTACTCTTCGTCCTGATGCTGCCGGCATGAGTGAACCAAGAAGAAGACATTTTCTCTTCCTCACGATGAAAAGAAATCTTCCGTGGCTGCTATGAAGATTCAACGAGAAGAAGAAAGCCAAGGCTCTCTCAAGCTCATTCCCAGACATGAGACTTCTTTGTCATAGCGCTTTCATTACGATACTCTGTCAGGCCATTTCATCTTTAAGTTTGCTTTTCTTCTAAACAAACTTCATATCATTAGATCCCTACCTGCGTGTAGGAACATAGAAGGTGTGGTCGCCTATCTGTGTGGTTTGGGGTGTGATCCCACAAGCTGTGTGACAGCGGAGTGTGAGAGTGTATCTCTCAATTAGAAGCTGTGAATCAATTGTTGTGCGTTGGCATGAGTGAAGCCTCACTGTGTTGTGTGAGGGGTGGACGTAGGTCTCTAGATTGAGACTGAACCACCATAAAGATCTTATCTTGTGGTTTGTCTTCTGTCTTGTTCCAACGGTAGAAGCTTGATGAGACCGTTTCCAGGCATCCTGTGTGCATCTAGCTTCTCAGATATTAACTAATATCTACATCCATATTTACTGTGTTAGTCTTAGTTTTCATTTCCGCAAAGAAGGGAAAAAAGGGGCTGATCTATTCACCCCTCCCCTCTAGATCTACCTATCACCACTCAATATAGACCGCTAAGCCCAGTGGCGGCCAAGCGCCCGACCGCTACCCTCGTGGGGCCAGCATGACTCCCGAGGCATTTTGACCCTTGGTTTTAGACCGTTGAGAAGTTCTGGGGATTAGCAGTCATGAGATGACCGTTTTAACCCCCTTAGCGGTCCCAAGGGAGACCGTTTTAGGCCCAGCGGTCATGAGGTGACCGTTTTTACCCTTCTCACAGTCCCATGGCGTGGTGGTCCCTAGGGAACCATTTTACTCCTTGAGGCGGCCCAAGAGTGGACCGCTTCTGTTTTAAATGGTCCGTAGGAGACCGTTTTCTTTTTTGTTGAGAGGCGGCCCATAGGGGACCGCCTGATTTCCTCCAGCAGTCTAGAGAGGACCGCCTCTTCTTGGGGCGGTCTAGCATCTGACCATTTTTACCCAGGGAAGGTCCAGTGTGGACCGCCACCTTTGTCCTATCTGACCGGAGTTTGTTTCTTATCGATCCTAAGCCCGGGTAAGTGGACCTCGATCCCCGTGCTGACCTACGGTCCGACTGATGCTGGGCATCGTCTGGGGGCTGTGTGTGGGTGCCATGGGGACCCCGAGATGTGGCGTAGTTCGGCTGGTGTCACCGTGAGTCGGTGTCAGTACGAGGAGATGTCCTTGTACTTTGTCTAGTTCAGGCATTATTTTCCGTTGGCTAGAGTGTCTACTCCTTCAGTGACCCTCCACTAGTTGTAGCCTTCTGACACTCGTGTGGTCCCACCAGGGAGTGGTGGCGAGGTTACCCCAGAGAGACGGTTTTAGGCTGGTTGCCGTGGGCCTCCTACTGTGGCGACTTGAGTCCCGGCCGGGAGGAAGAACGAGCTAGAGGGCCTGACGTAGCGTAGTCAGTCAGTGTGTGCACACGTGGTCGGGGACTTCGAACGCGTGTTGACGAGCATGACCCCAAGTAGACCCTTGTCAGTGTTACTTGTGTGTGTCTCAGTTTCCGCCTGGGGCGAGTACGGAGACACTGCGGCGCGGTGTAAGTCGTCAGGGGATGCTTCCAACCGTGCTTCTAGTGGGCAGTACTCCTATCCTTGTTCGGTAGCGACTCTTGATTTTATGCTACATTACCTTGGTTCTCATGCCGTGTGGTCAGTACTAGACGTAGCTGAGCTATTCTGTTTATTTATTCTTGTTGCTCCCCGTTCTACATCATGGTAGTGTTCCCGCTTTGGCTGCCTCCTGTGCAGTTTCTCATTTTGCGAGGTAGGGGTCCGGGTGATCCATACTGAGCCTTTTGTTCTGAGGCTCATTCCCTGCATTTTTCCGTGATTTCAGGTGAGATGAGCTTTTTGAGGAGCGCTTTTGAGGCTCCGCGTGATTCTTCTGTCGAGGGTTAGTTGCCAGTTGCCAGAGCTGGGGTATGCCGTGTGTAGTTGTACCTTTCTTTCCGGACTGTACTAGTTGTGGACTACTGTTATATTTTAGACTGTTGTTATAATGTGTACCATGTAATTTGCTTAATGTTAATTATTAATTCCTGCTTATTCATAAATTGTGTAGTTCTACAATTATTTTAGATTCTCGTATATTTCCACACCATCCCTTTAACCCTTCCGAGTCTCTGGGCTCGTGGGTGGCGGTTCGAGATTTGGGTTATCGGGCCTTCCCGGTGTTCGGATCTCGGGTCGTTACAGTTGGTATCAGAGCACGGTTGTGGATATATATAAGAACCATAAATAATTACAGTGGTCCACTAGTCCACAATGATGATGTACAGTCGGCACTGGCTTAGGGCATCTTATGTTTTATTGATTCCACTATTTCTCGTGTCTTCTGTCTTTTTGCAACAGGAAGAGCTTGTCGCCAAGGCGAAGGCCTTGCTCTTAGTAGGGATAGTCGACAGAGGTGCAGGATGAGCAGGTGGAGCAGAGCGAAGTGCCGCCAGTTGCCACTCAGGCAGGGGATACAGCAAGAGTTCCGGGGGCAGAGGATTTCATTCGGGACATGTACCAGTTCATGGCTCAGCAGTTCGGTGGAGATGCTGGTGAGGGCTCTTCGTCTAGAGGTGGACCTAGCCGTGCTGTGAGAGACTTTTTGCAATTTCATCCACCCTGTTATGGCAACCAGCCATATCTAGATGTGGCTAGAGATTGGCTTGATGATATGCAGAGAGTATTCAATTCCATGAATTGTGCCGAGGAGGACAAGATGATGTTGGTCTACAAACAGTTGCAGGGTTCGGCTCGAGCTTGGTGGTCTTTAGAGTGGAAGACGTCCTTTCAGTCTCATTCTCTTCAGATGATTATGTGGACGGACTTCGTCAAGGTCTTCGAGCCTACTTACTGCCCATCCTATATTGGTACGCAGAAGATGCGCCAGTTTCTGGAGTTGGTCTAGGGCGGCATGTCAGTGTTGCAGTACAGGGCTTGGTTTGTTAAGTTGGGTCACCATGATCCCTATATCATGGAAAATGAGGAGTTGAAGACCGAGCAATTCATCCAGGGCTTGAGGCAGGATCTGAGGTACCTCTTGATGGCGAACACTGCCACTTATTTGGAGACAGCTTCCCGTGTAGCAGCATCACTGGAGCTGGATATGCAGAAGAACAGAGGACCGAGGGGCCAGGGGCAGTCCGAGTCAGGCCACAGCCAATAGACGGCTACCCAGAAGCAAAGCACTTTTCACCCTTCTTCAGGTAGCTAGGGAGCATCGGCACCGGCGGCGTCAGCTACAGGATCTGCGTCTCTTGGCTCAAAGGTTAAGAGGTTCTTCAAGAAGAACATTGGTAAGAAGCACAAGGAGGGAAGAGATCAGAGGCAGGTGTCTGTGGGTAGTGTTCAGCAATCGATGCCTTATCAGCGTCAGGGGTCTGTTGGAGGTTCGCGGGGGTCGTGCCCCCAGTGTGGCGACTCGCATCCAGGTAGACAGTGCATGACTCCAGTGATTTGTTTCATATGTGGTAAGCCAGGGCATATGGCGCGTGACTGTCCTCAGAGGTCGCATTAGCCACCCCAGTACCCTTAGCAGTGGCAACAGCAGTACCCTCCGCAGCAGTAGTTTCAGCCCCAGCAGCATTCTCAGCAGCAGCAATTTCAGCAGTAGGGGCAGTATCCGCCACTACCCCGGTCAGCGAGTGTGGGCAGGCAGAGGTCTCGAGGCCAGATTACGCACATGACCATGGCGGAGGCAGAGTCGTCGCAGCTTGTGGAAGGTACTATCGTGATTTTGGGTTGTGTGGCTCAGGTTTTGTTTGATTCTGGCGCGTCGCATTCGTTTATTTCGGAGGATTTCACGCTGAGTATTGAGGAGCCGATGACCTAGATGTCATATGATTTGGCCGTGGAGTTGCCTTCCGGTGATTACATGTTTACCCCGTATTGCTTCGAAAAGGTGCCGATATGGATTGAGGGGCAGAACATGTCAGGTAGGCTATATGCTTTGCACCTTCAGGACTATGATGTGATTCTTGGCATGGATTGGCTTGAGGCCATTGGAGCAATGGTAGATTGTGGATCAAAGAGGGTCTATTTTCAACCTCCCCATGGACCCACGTTTTGTTTCCAAGGTATCCAATCTACCTCCCCTCATTTTCTTATCTCCGCTATTAGGGCACGTTGGTTGCTTGATGCGGGATGTCAAGGTTTTCTTGCATCTATGGTCGTGGTAGACCAGTCGGAGCCGGATGTGGAGGACATTTCAGTGGTTACCGAATTTTCTGATGTTTTTCCCGAGGATTTGTCGGGATAACCTCCGCAGCGGGAGATCGATTTTGTTATCGAGGTTGTGCCTGGTACGGGGCCTCTGTCTAAGGCTCCTTATCATATGGCTCCCGCTGAGTTGAGGGAGTTGAGGGCGCAGTTGCAGGAGTTGCTAGCCAAGGGGTACATTCATCCTACCTTTTCCCCTTGGGGTGCGCGAGTGTTGTTTGTGATGAAGAAGGATGGTAGTCTAAGGTTGTGTATTGACTACCGGTAGTTGAACGAGGTGACCATTAAGAACAACTATCCGTTGCCACGGATTGATGACTTGTTCGACTAGCTTCAGTCCGTGCGAGTGTTCTCGCCGATTGATCTACGGTCCGGTTATTATCAGCTGCGGATTCGTGAGTCTGATGTGGAGAAGACTGCATTCAGCATGAGGTACGGGCATTATGAGTTCTTGGTGATACCGTTGGGGCTCACCAATGCCCCTACAACGTTTATGGATTTGATGCATAGGGTGTTTCGTCCCTACCTGGATCAGTTCGTGGTCATGTTTGTGGACGACATCCTTGTTTATTCGCAGTCTGCAGAGGAGCATGCGTATCATTTGAGAGTTGCGTTGCAGACTTTACGAGATCACCACTTGTATGCTAAGCTCAATAAGTGCGAGTTTTGGCTTCGCGAGGTGTACTTTTTGGGGCACGTGATTTCTGGTGATGGTATTTTCATGGATCTAGTCAAGGTCGAGGCTGTGGTGCAGTGGCTGAGGCCGGGGTCCATGACGGAGATTCGGAGTTTCTTGGGGCTTGCAGGCTATTATAGGAGGTTCATTCAAGACTTCGCTCGTATTATGGCCCCGATGACCAGACGTACACAGAAGGATGTGCTATTCGTCTGGACTGATCAGTGTGAGAAGAGCTTTATAGAACTGAAGAGGTTGCTCACTTCAGCACTGATGCTGGTGTTGCGTTCTAGATCAGGAGGTTTTGTGTTGAGTACAGATGCTTCTGGGATGGGGTTGGGTGCCATGTTGATGCAGCATGGTAGAGTTGTGGCATATGCATCTCGGCAGCTAAAGCCACATGAGGAGAACTACCCGACCCATGACCTTGAGTTGGCTGCTGTGATCTTTGCGTTGAAGATTTAGAGGCATTATCTGTTCGGCGAGAAGTTTGAAGTATTCACTGACCATCAGGGTCTGAGGTATGTGTTTACTCAGAAGGACTTTAACCTTAGGCAGAGGAGGTGGATGGAGTATATGAAGGATTATGACTTCACCCTGTCGTATCAGTCGGACAGGATGAATGTCATTGCCGATGTCTTGAGCTGAAGGGTCGTGGTCAGTGCGATGTTGTTGAGGGAGTGAAAGCTCTGGGAACAGGTGCCAGCAGTGACATTTAGGCTTAAGGTTCCCCGAGAGCCAGGGTCAGAGATGCTCGCGAGCTTGACTATCACGCTAGCCATTCGTCATCAGGTGACAGAGGCTCAGCATGCAGACCCTGAGTTGCCCCGAATTTTAGATATGGTCGATGTGGAGCTCGGCGAGGACGGAGCGGTGAGATTCTGAGGTAGGCTGTACGTCCCGGTCGAGGAGTAGGTGAGTTGTATGGTGTTACTAGAGGCTCATGGCAGTAGGTACGCCGTACATCCGGGTGTGACAAAGATGTATCAGAACTTGAGGAGGCAGTTCTGGTGGCCTGGCATGAAGCGAGATATTGCTGAGTTTGTGGCCAGGTGCCTGATCTGTCAACAGGTGAAGGCTGAACATCAGCGACCTGGTGGTCCACTTCAGCCGTTGGAGGTTCCTGCGTGGAAATGGGACCACGTGACCACTGATTTTATGGTGGGATTACCGAGGACTCCGAGCGGGTAGGATAGCATTTGGTTGTTGATGGATAGGCTGACGAAGACGGCTCGATTACTATCGATCAGAGTCAGCTGGAGTGTGCCCAAGATGGCACGCTTGTATGTGGAGCGGATTGTACCTTTGCATGGGATTCCCATTTCCATGGTGTCAGATCAAGATCCGTGTTTCACTACTGGGTTCTGGAGGAGTTTCCAGAGAGCTTTAAGCACCGAGTTAGCATTTAGCTCGACTTATCATCCTCAGTTGGATGGTCAATCAGAGAGGACCATCCAGACGTTAAAGGATATGTTGAGGTCATGTTGCCTAGAGTGGCAACGGAGTTGAATTCACCATCTACCATTAGTGGAGTTTACCTACAACAACGGCTATCATTCGAGCATTGGTATGGCTCCCTATGAGGCGTTGTACGGGCGACCGTGTCGCACTCCACTTGATTTGTTTGAGGTTGGTGAGCATGTCATGACAGGACCAGAGTTGGTGCAGCAGGGTGTAGATGTGGTGCATTTGGTCCGTCAGAACATTTTGGCGACGTAGAGTCGGCAGAAGAGCTATGCCGATCTGAGAAGGCAGCCCCTCAGTTTCACAGTCAGTGACCGGGTATTTTTTAGGGTTTCTCTTATGAAGGGGGTAATGCGCTTTGGCCAGCGAAGGAAGTTGAGTCCCCACTATGTTGGCCATTTTCCCATTGTAGAGCGCATTGGCGAGGTTGCGTATCGGTTGTAGTAACCCCCGGAGTTAGCAGCGGTGCATGATGTGTTCCATGTCTCAATGTTAAGGAAATACATGCCTAATGACTCTCATGTTTTGGAGGATTCTGTTTGGCCCGAGGTGACTCTCAATCTGACTCTTCCGGAGTTCCCCATCCGCGTTGAGGATTGATGAGAGCAGCACCTATGGAACAAGGTTATTCCCCTGGTTAAGGTGGTGTAGCAGCGGCACTCTGGCGGTGAGGCGTCTTAGGAGCGTGAGGACAAGATGCGTCAGCAGTTCCCTTATTTATTTGAGTAAGTTACTCTCCTTTCCCCTGTGCTTTATGTTAAATTTTGAGCATGAAATTTGTTTAAGGGGGGAGGGCTGTAATGTTCGGGATTTTTTGGATATTTTTCGGATCAGGATCCATGGGTTTCGGATCACTTTTAGGGGCCCCGGAGAGTGTTTTGTGTTTCACGTGTGTTTTTCCCTGACGAACCTACGGAACCATATATAGGGCAAACCGTTGTGTTCTCCTACTCCGGGACCGTACCAGTGCGTCCAGCGTGTTTTGAGGATCGAGGCAATGTATTTTTCTATTTTTTCATATTTTTCAAAAAATCTAGATTTTCTATACATACACATTTTCTTTTTTTCCTTCTTCTTTCCTCTTCCTCTTTTCCCCGTGAGCGCCCCGATCGTGACCCCTCTCTCTCCTTTGGCCGGTGACGACTGCGGCGTGCTCCCCTCCGGCTGCAGACGGTGGTGAGATGACAGCGTGGCGACGACGGCGGCGGCGAGGTGATCGCGGCGGCGTGCGACTCATGGGAGCTCGTGGGTTTCAAGCGGAGTTTTGAGGATTGGCGGCGATCCGCCGCGTTTCGGGCGACCCTGAGGTAGGGTGACGGATCCTTAGCTCATTTGCTATCTTTTTCGCGATTTCTAGGCCGAGTGGAGGTCGAGAAGGGCTCATTTGAGCCGGGGAAGGGAAATCCATGCTTTGGGGTTTGAGCGCCGGATCTAGCATTTTAACACTTTATTTTGTGGTTTGATGGCATCAAACGATGCCTTGGGGCTTGGGGATGAGTTCCCCTTTTGTTTTCCCATCACCCGGGGGTGATTGGGGTGTAGGATGGCGAATTTCGCCATTTTTGCTATTCTCGATTTTTCGGAATAAAAACGGTCCTTCCAGGAACCGTTTCTGGGAGAGGCGGCCCCAGGTAGGCCGTTTTCAGACCCAGACTGTCGGTAGGGTATGCGGTCACGCGATAGACCGCTAAGCCCAGTGGCATGATGTATGTACCCCTTGGTGTATTTTGAGCCACTCTTTTAGTTCGTAGACCCCTCTACGTAGGGTGTCTCCCTCTTGGCTCTGGTTACTCTATATTCTCTTTTACTTTTATTGTATTAATAAAATTGCCTAACTGATCCTCAGATCAAAAAAAAAAAGCCCAGTGGCGGCCAAGCGCCCGACCGCTACCCTCGTGGGGCCAGCGTGACTCCCGAGGCATTTTGACCCTTAGTTTTCGACCGTTGAGAAGTTCTAAGGATTAGCGGTCATGAGATGATAGTTTTAACCCCCTTAGCGGTCCCAAGGGAGACCGTTTTAGGCCCAGCGGTCATGAGGTGACCGTTTTTACCCTTCTCTCAGTCCAATGGCGTGGTGGTCCCTAGGGGACCATTTTACTCCTTGAGGCGGCCCAAGAGTGGACCGCTTCTGTTTTAAACGGTCTGCAGGAGACCATTTTCTTTCCTGTTGAGAGGCGGCCCATAGGGGACCGCCTGATTTCCTCCAGCGGTCCAGAGAGGATTGCCTCTTCTTGGGGCGGTCTAGCATCTGACCGTTTTTACCCAGGATGGTCCAGTGTGGACCGCCACCTGTGTCCTATCTGACCGGTGTTCGTTTCTTGCCTATCCTACGCCTGGGTGAGTGGACCTCGATCCCCATGCTGACCTATGGTCTGACTGATGCTGGGCATCATCTAGGGGCCGTGTGTGGGTGCCGTGGTGACCCTGGGATGTGGCGTAGTTCGGCTGGTGTCACCGTGAGTCGGTGTCAGTACGAGGAGTTGTCCTTGTACTTTGTCCGGTTCATGCGTTATTTTCTGTTGGCTAGAGAGTCTACTCCTTCAGTGACCCTCCACTAGTCGTAGCCTTCCGACACGCGTATGGTCCCACCAGGGAGTGGTGGCGAGGCTATCCAAGAGAGACAATTTTAGGCTGGTTGCTGTGGGCCTCCTACTGTGGCAGCTCGAGTCCGGGCCGGGAGGAAGAACCAGCTAGAGGGCCTGACGTAGTGCAGTCAGTCAGTGTGTGCACACGTGGTCGGAGACTTCAGACGCGTGCTGACGAGCACGACCCCGACTAGACCCTTGTCACTGTTACTTGTGTGTGTGTCAGTTTCCACCTGGGGCGAGTAGGGAGACACTGTGGCGCGGTGTAAGTCATCAGGGGATGCTTCCGACTGTGCTTCTAGTGGGTGGTACTCATGTCCTTGTTCGGTACCGACTCTTGATTTTCTGCCGCGTTGCCTTGGTTCTCATGCCGTGTGGTCGGTACTAGACGTAGCTGAGCTTTTCCATTTATTTATTATTGTTGCTCCCCATTCTACGTCTTGGTAGTGTTCCCGCTTTGGCTGCCTCCTCTGTAGTTTCTCGTTTTGCTAGGTAGGGGTCCGGGTGATCCCTACTGAGCCTTTTGTTCTAAGGCTCATTCCCTGCGTTTTTCTGTGACTTCAGGTGATGCGAGCCTTTTGAGGAGCACTTCTGAGGCTCCGCGTGGTTCTTCTGCCCAGGGTTAGTTGCCTGTTGCCAGAGCCGGGGTATGCCCCGTGTAGTTATACCTTTCTTTCCGGACTGTACTAGTTGTGGACTATTGTTATAATTTAGACTGTTGTTATAATGTTGACCATGTAATTTGCTTAATGTTAATTATTAATTCCTACTTATTCATAAATTGTGTTGTTCTGCAATTATTTTGGATTCTCGTATATTTCCACACCATCCCTTTAACCGTTCTGAGTCTTCGGGCTCGTGGGTGGTGGTTCGAGATTCGGGTTATCGGGCATTCCCAATTTTCGGGTCTCGGGTCGTTACACTCACGCTCCCAGGTTGTCTCATTTCCTGAGTGGCGCTCTCCACCACTCCCAAGTGGGTCGGCATTCGTGTGCCCAAGAAAGCTACGACTGGTGAGGAAATGTCACTCAAGGCATGAACCCGCTATGAAGCCACCAACGTGTCACCAGTCGCACACACACATGCACACACGCACGCTCGTTGCACGAAACATGAGCCTTAATTCACAGGGCACAAGACTGCCGAAGTTACCATGTCGGAATCCATACACCATTCACGACCCCCCCCCTCCATGGGTACACACACATGCCTTAAACCGGATCATTGGGCGTCCCACCACGAGACGGCCCTTACTGAGTTTGCTCGAGTAATTTCTTGTTTATTTCATCCATAAATACTTTAATTTAAGATCTTGGGGTGCAAATCCAAATTTCTGGGCCGAATAGGCCCTTCTAGGAGTGGGTCGGTCGACCTAACACGAAGGTCAGTCGACCTATAGGGGCGTTCGGCCGGTCGACCAGGGAACCGATCGACCGATTTGTCAAGGCCCTCAGGGCTGCCCAGGATCCACTACAACAGAATTGATTTTTGCCTACATTTTTAAAACATAGGTATAGGTCCAAGAAACGTAAGTAAAGCCTTTACCTACATTTTTTTGCCACGCTTTGAAAATATGGTGCTTGCTCGCGTGACTATAGGTTATACATACGTTTCAGTGAAACGTAGGTATTGATCGACCTATACCTACGCTTAAGAAGCGTAGGAATAATCTAAAAGAATCATATGTAAATGTTGATACGAGACGGACACGCGAACCTGGGACTCTAGCTCGCAGACGTCCCTAAGCGAGGGAAACGCGGGATCGTACGCGGTTGAGGAACCGGCAGTGAGTCGGGTAGTCAGCTCTTCCGTGCTTGGACCGAGTCACGGGACGGGTTTCGCGCTCTCTCTCGCAAGCGGTGATATAAAAATATAACGAGCTACTTCCTATCACTCTAGCAGCGGCTTTCAAAAATATACAAGATAAGCAAATGCGATAAGAGAGTGGCGAATTTACCTCCACGCTCCGGACGTGGGGAAGATGACCCCGGCCAAGTACGGTAACTCCCGATAAATAACTATTACAATAATTACAGCAGTGATATTATTGCCCACTCCACGCAGGGAGGTAAAGGGCCACAAGTGGGGCCCGGGAGGACCGATCTTGGGTTGACGGGTGGCAACTTGGACAGCTCCGGTGATAGCGCGTGCCGTCAACTGTGGGGTGCACGTCCTTGCTGGTGGACCGAGTGGGCCGGGGATGGTACTTCTGCGACGGTGGCTCCTGGAGGGACGTTCCCTGGGAAGGCAACATGCTGGTTTGCCTTGTGGAAGGCGAGGCGGCCGGCCCAGGGGTGATTGTTGCTTGCTGTCCACGAGCTGTTTCTTCTATTCCTGTAGCGCGTGACCCGGCGAGAACGGCTGCTGCGATCAGCCCCGACCTCTGATTGACGCGAGATTGGTGCTGTTGGAAAGCTCTTTCAGAGAGATACGACCCCATGCCAGATAAGGAATTTTGTCTATCTCTGTAATAGTCGTGGTCGAATTTACAACCTACTGGTTCACAGAACCATATCTGGTAGGATAAATTTAGATCTTCCTGAGAATGGGGTTTGACCAGAGGGAAAACGTCGGATCTGGAGGCTGGAATTTTTATGGGAGATAGAGGGGGAAGTAAGGAAGACGCCAATATTTTTTGTGGATTTTCTAAAGGTGGTGTGATAGGGGAAATGGATTTTATGGTGGTCAGGGGTCGGATCTGGACGGCACAAGATAGAACAGATTTTGGCCTGAGTTTTAATTTTCCAGAGGGGTACATGAAATTCTAAATTCGTGAAAAAAATTGTGGAGGTGGGTTTTGGTGGTCATAACACCGAGTCCAAATTTCAGATCGATCTGAATTTTGGAAGGGGGTCGAAAGGGGGAAGAACTGGGTTGCTGGAACAGAGATCTGCACAGAAGGCAGATTGCTAGGGGTGGAAAGATAGAATTGGGAAAAATAGTTAACGTGGGTTAAATGACCTGGATTTTTTTGTGGAGGATGGGGGGGACGTGGGGGACTCACCCTCCCATTTTAGGCACGACCTGAGCTCCTGAGGGAGAGCTAAAAATCGGCCTTTACTGTTCTATCCAGGAGTGGACAGAACTCCGAAGACGCGGTGGTGGCGTTGCGATGGCGGCTCGATGGCGGCGGCGGCGGCGGTGCTGAGCTTCTCACTCAGGAAGGAGGTAGAAGAGAGGCTTCACACCTCAGAAGAAGGAGGCTTCACACCTCTGCAAGGGGGGGGGGAGAGGAGAGAGGAGGAGGGCGCCCCTTGGGCTCTCTTGGCAAATTCCAACAAAATCTTTCAGTAATTCCATCAAAATGAGAAATACATGGTATTTATATAAAATACAAAATGACCTAAACTATCCCTAGATCTAGGGTTAGGGAGGGGCACATGGGGGAGGGAAGAATTAATTCTCCCATGTGTTATTGACCCAATTTAAACAAAAATAAAATTCCTTTTCTAAGGGGGGCGCCCCCTTGACCTTTAAGGAGAGAATATGGACTTTTTATACCCTATATGGACTTTTTATACCCTTTGTCCCCTTGAATGGTCCAAGCCTTCTAGAAGCCCACCTTGGACATTTGACCAGCCCCACATGGGTCCTATGGCTTAGGTGGACCAATGGGAGAGAGGATGAGGGGCCCCCGCTGGACCGATGGGACTTTTGCAAATAAACCCAAAGACTTCTAAGGACTAACAAATTGGCTTATAAAGCCTTACAATTGCAAATTAAATAATGTAACGGTATAAATACAAACAAAAGGACACAAATGTAAAATAAAAAGATTAGTGCCCGGTGTTGATTCCCATCAAAAGTCAAATACAAACACGCATATAAGATGCTATACCTACGTTTATGAAAACGTAGGTATTGCCTTTTGCTACGTAGTAGAAGGAACGTACGAATAAGAATTAGCATCACTTTTTAAAAAACGTAGAATTAGATACTAATGTCGCTTATAAAAAAATGTAGGAAAAAGAACTAGTGTCAATTGAAAAGAAACGTAGGTAATTTGTTATTTTTTTTACATACTCATTGTGCGCTCATATTACACCTGTATTCGTTCATGTAATACTTCATGTACATTCGTACACTCACATTTAACATATTAATATTAACAAAGAACTCCATCTAAACTCCATTTCAACACAAAAATCAATTACAAAGAGTAAATCCTTCTTTACATAAGCTAATGATGTAGTTATGCAACACCTCCGAGTCTTGAAAAAAAAACACCCCACCATCATATATGATCTTCTTTCGTATATCATTAACAAATCTTTCAAATGCTATCTTTCATATATGGTCATCTTTCACATGCTATCTTTCATATATGGAATCTGCCACCTAGACTTTGTAACAATCCCACTTTGTAAAAGATAACACATTTTTAACAAGATGGCTGATCAAAAAGATGTTTTATAGAACATTTGAGTTCAAACTGAGATTTGAGTTGCACAAACATTTTGTAAAAGATAACACACTCAACTTTAAAAAACAATAGTTGCAACTGCCAATGAACATTTACTTAAATATTTAATCGCATGTTTCTAGATAGAGGCCAGGACAATCAATCAATCAATCGTGACCTCTGACACATGTTAGAACTTAAAAAGAAAAATCTCACAAGCAAAATCTTTTCAGAGTGCACCTTCTCTAATATTGAGATTGCTTTAACTGCAACATCCTTAACAATTCATTAGACAGCCTATAGAAAAGTTAGTTAATAGAAAAACACAATAAAAGAAAGAAAAACAAATACTATGTACTTGTAGATCAAGCTAGGACAGAAGTCTACATTTGTATAAAGCTTCCTTTTAACAAAATATTCATCTGACGATACCTGGTATTTATGAAATCAACAACCCGTGAATGATGCTCACTGATATCAACCAAGCAATTCAACCCAGAACAACGAAGCCATATTTTTAGATCAAAAAATAAGAAAAAATAGTTGTAGCATACAAAAATTCCATGCTTGAATTAGATGTAAGTTGTTGTCTGATGTTGAAAGCTAAGACTCCTGATATTCACCATTGATGTCTCCACAGCCTGATGTCATACACCGGTCTAAGCTTCCTCACCAGAAACTCGGATGGTCTAAGACTCCACTAGTCAAATTTTAGGAGACACACACCAGAAGATCAGCCACCAGAACTACAAGATCCAATAAAAAGAAAATAATACAAGTCAAATCATTACTCAAAATAAGTAAAATTTAGTATGACAACATTTCAAGCTTAGAATATTCCATATGAATGTTCAAAGATCATGTGTTTTCTCTGCTCTGAGATATTGTTATAGAGCCTTCTATTTTGGTCTTGCTTCACCTCAATTAGGTCATAAAAGTAAATCAATGACTTCAAGACAACCAATTGTATGCCAGAGAAAGAAATTTATAGTATGTGTGCAAAATATAGTGCAATGAGAAACATTTGGACCAAGTGAGACACTAAATGTTTGGATAAAAATTATGATAACAAGAAGGTCCAAGTGTACCTTTTGCCAATGTGTTGGAGCATCCTCAGGCGCAGTAGATAGAACAAGGGCTTCATCATATTTTGCTCATTTTTCCTCTAATCAAAACCCCATGAATACATGTCGGAAGATGACCTTTGATAGGTATATTGCAAGTGGTTTACAAAAATGGCAGGCCCATTGAACTCAACATCAAACCAAAATGCAAATCCATGAAGAGGAGCTACAATGCAAGAAAAGAGAAAATTAGTAACTTCCCCTAAATTGTATGGGCTGAATTTTGTGAAAAAGGAGGATTGAAGATAAAAGGCAACCAGCAAAAAGAAGATTTCTTTTTCTTTTTGAAAGTGAGCAACAGAAGGAAGATGTGTTTGCCAATACAATGTGTAATACCCTGAATCCTTCGGATCAGAATCCGAGAGCTTTCAAAGTACTTTTACGAGTCCCGAAACGTGTTTTACGATCTACTCGGGTTTTCCCCTTGTATAGCCTATAGAACCCTGTGGAGAGTGAACCGTTGAGTTTTGAGACTCCGGAACGCTGCAGATGCGTTGTGCTCATTTCAAGGATCGCAAAGGCTATTTTTCCATATTTTTTTGATTTTATGGAATTTCAGGTCAAAAAATAGATTCCATAAATATTCGATATTTCTATTTTCCTTTTTCCTTTTTAAACCCTCACCTCTCTCCTCTCACCTTTCTCACTCTCTCCCCCTCCGTTCTCTCTCCTCTTCCCCCCTCTGCTCCGGCTACAGACGGAGGAGGCCCGAGGATGACGTGGAGATGCCGTGGAGGTGTCATGGAGCGTGATGGCGCGAGGAATAGAGCGTGGTGTAGGCGCGATCCCGTTCCGTGGATTCGAAGCCTTGGCGGGGTTCGTGTGATGGTTTTCGGCATTTTCGGCGTGCGAGATCTTTGGTGGAGGTAGGGGGATGGACACTCTATCTGTTTTCTGCTTTCCCCCGCGATTTCAAGCTGATAGGTGTGAGTATGAGCGGGTTTTCCAGCTTTAAGGGCAAAAGCATATTTTTGGGGTGTGATGCGAAATCACCGTTCCAGGCAATGGTTTTCGATTCTAATCATAGAATTTGAACCCCCAGCTTGTCGGGATTCGATTCCCGTCAGTTTGGCTGTAATTGACCGTGGTTTGGGGCCGGTATTAGGTCGTTTGTGCATGTGAGTCTTTTTGGGTGGATTTGAGGAAATCACCCGTTTCTTATTGTTTTGTGATTTTCTTGATCCCTTCCGGCTTGTGGAAGGTTGATATCGAGGCTAGGAATGTTTCCCCGTCATTTGGGAACGATTGGGGCGTAGAACGATCGAGTTTTTATAGTTTCTATGGTTTTCGCACTGTAACGAGGTAGCGGTCGTACTAGAGACCGCTACTTAATAAGGAAGCCATTGAAGGATCGCCATTTGTAAGAGACGGCCCTGGGGTGACCGCCTTATGCAAGTTGCGGCCCCCATAAGACCGTATTCTGCCAGTTTTTTCTCTATTTCTATTTTGGGCTTTCCTGCTAAATGGCGGTCCGACCACGACCGCCATATTCAAGAGGCGGCCCTTTGGAGACCGTCACTTTATGTTAGCGGTTTCAATGAGACCGTCATTTGCTGACCCATCAGGTAGCGGCCAAGCTTTGACCGCCACTTTTTGTTAGCAGCCATAGGGGTGACCGCCACTTGTTCTGGGTGTTTCTTTCGCCGATTTGGTTCCCAGTTGGCTTGGCTTCGACCCCTTGGTTATCCCATTGCTCTGTGGATGTCTTGGACGTCCTATGAGGGCTGTGACCAAGATATAGGGCGTTCGGAAGTGCCGTAATATCGAGTATTGTGCCGTGTTATTTTGAGAGTCATTATGGTTTCTGGTCAACCCGGTTGTGACCTAGTGGTTGACACGTGACCTCGTGAATGTCTCGGTTATCCTGTGAGGATCGAGACTATGTTTTGGATGCTTGGAGGTATCTTCTTACCTTGATTTATGTGCCTATCTGGTTCTAGGGCTTTAGTAATCTCTCATGTTATGTGTTTCTCGTTATACGGAATTGTGAGTCCGTTGAGCGACCTTGGGGCCGAGGAATTTCATTTATGTGCGGATCCGACTATTCTGTGCCGCTTCCATGATGTGTTTACCGTGGTTTTTGGCTTAGGGACTAGGCTGATTAACGGCGTGTTACCATGGTGTGTGACGATCTTGACCTGAGTCTTGTGACTCAAGGATCGTTGTGTTAGCAGGTCTAGTTGGCTGTCCGGAGTCTAGTGGCGGTTCTATGCTGCCATGTGCTCCGAGGGTTAGCGATAGGTGCATGCTTAGCATGTCCCCCCTTCGATGTTCCAATTTGAGAGTCTCTATGTCTAGTGAGTCTCCACTAGTCGTAGCCTGACGACACTTTCCGTGTGTCGGCCCACCTAAGAGTGGTGGCGGGGCGAGTTCCCGATAGAGATGGTTTGTAGGCTGGTTGCCGTCGGCCCTTTTGTCTTGCCGTCAGAGTCCGACGGGAGGGAAAAATGTCACGCTCCGAATTTATGCAACAAAAATAATCAAAAACGTGAACAGTCGGCTAGTACGCCTTGAGCAAGCAATATAATCAGAGCGCAAGACAATCACATAAGAGTAATTGCACAATGTAATTCACTAAAAACCTTTAACTTTATTTCTTCATAAAATAATTCCCAAAGTACACAAGATATTTAATTCTACATACTAGACCTCGTTTGGGGCTTCTAATTACCTGATCTTCTTGGGTCGGCCGTGCAGTTTCTTGAGTTATTAATGTAGGATCAGCAACTTTGGAAGCCTCTAACTCTTTGTAGACTTGACCTCCTAGAACAAAATTTTGAAGGCCGTTAGTTCTAACTATAATAAACAATTTCCTAGAAGAAACCTACCTCTAATTCGTCCTCCTTCCCTTAGTCCCACTTGTGCCAAAAGTAAGGGTCGCACACGTTAAATCTGGGGTCTATTTATAGGTTTAGCTAGAGTTTTGAGGATTAGAACGAACTTAGAGTCCCAATTAAGTATTCAATTCGATCCTCTAGCCTTCTAGACTCATCTATTTAGTAGATAGCATCAATCCTAGGTGATTTGGATGCCAAAAATCTAATCTTTTCACGTTTTCTCATACTCACGAACTGACAGAGCTTAGCAATCTAGGTCTAGACCGTTTCCTGTCCCTTTGCGGTCTCGCGATAGACCGTTTTCCTTCATGAGTGCCGAATTTGAAGCTAGTTCAAACTCTTTTAATATTATCCAAGTTATTATCCATCTATTTATTTCTTAAAGAGTAATCATCCCGTTAAATTCTGAGTTTACACTAGTTTTAAGCTTCTAGAATATGGGCTAAGGTCCTTTGGGTTCAATTAAATGGGCCAAATATTTTTATTAATAGAAAGCCTTTACTTAATGAGAATTAATTAATAGTAATTCGTTAATAGCTCTTTTTAAATGTTTAATAATTCTATTTAAATCTAGACAATTCCTAAAAAATTGTTGGTCCCCAAATTCAATACATGGATTCATGGAGAGTGTACTTACATTCAAATATCTCTGGAAATCTTTTGTACATGGCTTCTTCAGTTTTCCATGTTGCTTCATGTGGACATGACTTGGTCCATTGGATCTTGACCATAGGAATAGTTTTATTCCGAAGTTGACGTACTTCTCGTTCAATGATCTTGATTGGCTTTTGCTCTTGTGTCAAGTCCTTTTTAATTTCCAGATTGTCCTAAGTGATAATATGGAATGGATCAGGTACATAATTCTTAAGCATTGAGACGTGAAATACATCGTGAACTCCTGCTAGTTGAGGGGGTAAAGCTATTTGATACGCGACTTCACCAATCCTTTCGAGAATTTCGAAGGGGCCAATGAATTTTGGAGTAAGCTTGCCTTTAATATTGAATCTTCGAATACCTCGGCCTGGAGAAACTTTGAGAAATACATGATCTCCCACTTGAAATTCCAGGTCGCACCTTCGATTATCAACATATGACTTCTATCTGTCTTGAGCCATCTGAAGTCTTTCCCGAATAAGCTTTATCTTTTTGGTAATATCCCTAATGATGTCGGGACCAAGAAATTGCCTTTCTCCTACTTCACTCTAGCAAATAGGCGAACGACAGGTTCTACCATATAGAGCCTCGAATGGTGCCATTGGAATGCAAGCTTATTGTTGTATGAGAATTTCACCAGAGACAAGTGGTCATGCCAACTTCCTCCAAAGTCAATAGCACAAGCCCTGAGCATAACTTCCACCACTTGATTTGTCCTTTCAGTTTGACCATCAGTTTGTGGATAGAATGCAGTGCTAAAGTTGAGTCGGGTCCATAATGAATGTTGTAGACCCTTCCAGAATTGTGAGGTAAATCGAGGATCTCGGTCGGATATAATGGTGACAGGGACACCATGTAATTTGACAATTTCCTTCATGTATAATGCTGCTAGTACATCTATAGACCAGCGACTTTTGATGGGCAGAAAATGTGCTGATTTAGTCAATCGGTCTATGATCACCCATATGCCATCGTGTCCACCTCTTGTCTTGGGTAAACCCATGATAAAATCCATGCCTATACTTTTCCATTTCCACTCAGGAATATTCAAGTGGTGTAATTTCCCCGCGGGTTTTAAATGTTCTGCCTTTACTTGTTGACAAGTGAGACATCGAGACACAAAATCTGCTACTTCTCTTTTCATATTGGGCCACCAAAAGTTTCTTTTTAAATCTTGATACATCTTAGTAGCACCAGGATGAATAGCATATCTTGATTTGTGAGCCTCTTCCATGATCAACTTCTTAGTGTCATCATGATTCGGCACATAAATACGATCCTTAAACTATAGTCTTCCATTGTTTGAGATAGAAAATTCTGGTCTCTGATCAATATTATCCTTAATCTCCATCAATGAGGGATCATTTTCTTGCAATTGGACTATGTCCTCGATCAATGTAGGTTGAGACCTTATGTTGACAATCATGCCTCCTACTCCCTCTCTGTCAATATCAAGATTCAAATGAGAAAAATCTTTAATAAGGCAAGTTATACCTTTCTTGAGGCTTGCTAGAGTTGCCATTGGTTTCCTGCTAAGAGCGTCAGCTACAGCATTAGCTTTCCCTGGATGATATTGAATAGTAAAGTCGAAGTCCTTGAGATACTCCAACCATCTGCGTTGTCGCATATTTAGCTCCTTTTGGGTGAAGAGGTATTTCAGACTTTTATGATCTGAAAATATGGTGAATTTCTCCTCATAAAGGTAATGTCGCCAAATCTTCAATGCGAATATAACCGCAGCTAGTTCCAGATCATGTATAGGGTAATTTTCTTCATGACGCTTTAACTGCCTTGATAAATAGCAAATCACCTTTCCATTTTACATAAGGACGCACCCCAGGCCAATGCCAGACGCATCCGTATAGACTTCAAAGCCACCACCCTCTGTCGGTAGTGTTAATATAGGTGCAGTGGTAAGGTGTTCTTCAAGATTTTGAAAACTCTCTTCGTAATCTTTTGACCATATAAAAGGATTCTCCTTTCTTGTGAGTCTAGTCAAAAGAATGGCGATTTTTGACATTTTTTTAATAAATCTTCTGTAATAACCAGCTAGACCTAGAAAACTTCTGACTTCAGACACGGTCGTCGACCGGCTCCAATTCTTAACAGCCTTGACTTTAGAAGGATCGATAGCAATACCTTTCTTTGAAATAATATGGCCAAGGAAAGAGGCCTCCTTTTGCCAGAACTCGCACTTACTAAGCTTTGCATAAAGTTTGTGCTCTCTTAGTGTCTGCAAGGCTATTCTTAAGTGTTCTTCATGTTCCTCCTTTGTTTTGGAGTAAATAAGAATATCATCAATAAGGACGACTACAAACTAGTCAAGATAAGGTCTTAAGACATTATTCATAAGTTGCATAAAATCTGTCGGGGCATTGGTTAACCCGAATGGCATTACGACGAATTCATAGTGGCCATATCTACTCCGAAAAGTAGTTTTGTGTATGTCCTCATCTTTGATCTTGAGCTGGTGATAACCTGGCCTAAGGTCTATCTTGGAGAAATATTCTGCTCTTGAAATTTGATCAAAGAGTTCATCTATACGCGGCAACGGATACTTATTCTTAATTGTGAGTTGATTCAGTCGCCGGTAGTCGATACATAGTCTGAGGGATCCAACCTTCTTCTTGACGAATATAACTGGCGCACCCCAAGGGGATGTGCTAGGTCGAATAAAACCCTTGTCTAATAATTCCTGAAGTTGTTTCTTCAATTCCTTGAGTTCTGTGGGGGACATCTATAGGGAGCTATTGAAACAGGTGCCGCTCTAGGAACAAGCTCAATGGAAAGGTTTACTTCCCTTTTGGGCGGTAAACCGGGTAAATCTGATGGAAATACATCGAGAAACTCATTCACTATCAGAATGTCTTCTAGGATGATATCCTTAGACTCGGTGATGATTACAGAAGCAAGAAAAGCTTCACATCCTCACGAAATAAGTTTGCAAGCATGGAGAGATAAAATAATAGTAGGATGCTTCCTATATTTAATACCAATGAAGGAAAATCTTGGAAGACCTAGTTTCCGAAAAGAGATAATCTGATTGTGACAATTTATATAGGCGTCATGGTCTACAAGCCAATCTACACCTAAATAGCATCGTAGCCCTCCATGTCAAGACATATGAGATTTGCAGGAAGGTTGTGACCTTCTACCATTACCTCACTATCTGGATAGTAGTTTGTAAGTTTTGTTCCAAGACCGAAGGGTGTAGTAATAGCAAGGTCCGAAGGTAAAGGAACTGATGCAATGGGTAAAGTTTTTGCAAAAGTAGTAGATATAAAGGAATGAGAAGCACCAGTATCAAATAGTACGAATGCAGGATGGGAATAGATTTGGATAGTACCTTCCATTAGCCCATCATTCTTGGGCGCTTCCATCTCTCCCATTATAGCATTTAGACGAGCTTGTCGCTTATGCCCACCACTGAAAGATTATTCCTTCATAAGGGGGCAATCCGACATGTGGTGCTCCCGGCTACCACATCGTAAACAAGCGTCGAGATGCTTCCAGCACTCTTCGACCGAATGATCGAACTTCTCGTAAAATGTACAAGCCACCATGACTTGCTTCTCCTCTTCTTGCTATCACAGGATTTATAAGGCTCCGTGATACTAAATTTCTCTTTCTTTTCATGCCGATCAGACCTTCGGCTCGGCTCCTCTCCCTTGCCTTTAAGTTTTTCGACCTTCTCCAAGGTCCTTTCACATAGATGTGCCTGTTGGACCATCTCCGCATATGTACGGATATTCTGAGTCCCGAGTTGCTGAATAAATATGGGCCTTAAACCATCCATAAATCGATTGGCTTTTAATAACTCCGTACTAATCAAGTGAGGAGTATAAGGTGCTAGCCTCGAAAACTGAAGTTCATACTCTACTACCGTCATCATGCCTTGACGTAACGAAGCAAATTCCATAGCCTTTCTCCTTAACATGTTCAGAGAAGTACTTGGCTCGAAAGAGCGTAAGAAAACCTTCCCAAGTATGTGGTGCATCTGCTGGCGGTGTGAGAACTGACTTCTACCATGTACGGGCATCATTATTTAATTGGAACGTAGCAAGATGAACCTTCTCTTGATCCGCACATTGCATAACTTCAAAGATGCGGTTCATCTCATCTATCTAATTCTCGGCTTCATCTGGATTAGAAGAACCCAAAAATCGTATAGGATTTAAGCTCTGAAAATTACGATGTAAGTCTCCTACTCTTGCCCCTGCGCCAGCTTGGGCCATATTTTGTAATGCTTGGGTGAGACCCGCAACGGTCTCCTGCATCCCGTTCCAGTCAACACGACGAGCCATTATGAGAGTAAGGTACCTAAGAAGAGTAATGAATTTGTTAATCTATTGGAATGAGTGGGTTTAATCTTAGAAAGACTTCTAATTACTATCTCATCCCGAGTTCAACCCAATTCCTCTCATAGGTTGGGAATTTCTTTCCTAGTTTCATAGGTGTGGGTCCTTAAACCTTGGACTTAACCTATGACATGACTTTTCCCTAGGACTTCTAGTCCTAGTGCTCTGATACCACTCTAACTATCACGCTCCGAGATTTATGCAGCGGAAACAATCGAAAATGTGAACAGTCAGCTAGTACGTCTCGAGCAATTAATATAATCAGAGCGCAAGACAATCACATAAGAGTAATTGCACAATGTAATTCACTAAAAACCTTCAACTTTATTTCTTCATAAAATAATTACCAAAGTACACAAGATCTTTAATTCTCCATACTAGACTCAAAAAAAAATAAAGATTACATCATGACTCGACTAGACTTTTGAAAACTAAGGCTCTCTCTCGTCCATTTTTCCTTTAATCGCTCTCGGACCTGCTACTAGTATCATCCGAATCCGATTCACTTGAACTTCCTGAAACATTGAGAAAGTAGGGTAATGAGCACACTAGCCCAGTAGGTATATTCGTATTAACATGAAAACAAATTTAAGTGATTAACATTTTAGCTCTAGAGAATAAGATAAATCATGCAAATACGATAAAGCATGCGAACAAACTAAAGTAACAAGATATGATCGAGACATGAAGAATATGATTGATCTAGTATCTAGCAAGAATGTAAATTTGGCCTTTCCATGAACAAGAATGTAACCAGAATGTACTTTTCATAACCATGAAGGCTATGCACTAGAAAGTCATGTAACAAGCAAGAAAGTACTATCCGCTTAATAGCAAGTACTTCGTGACTTTATGTGGATCCCGTGGATATTTCCCTTATTTATAGAGAAAGTACTCCCAGCGTAATGCGACGCCAGTAGCATCATACCCCATGGTTTACAGTATGTTTATGACAATCAGTCGAGGGGACTAGCATAGAGCCCTTGAACACAATCAGTGCTCGAACTGCATCTTCAAGTATAAATCAAGCTACTTCCGCGTTTATAACAATAATGCGGCAAATAATGTACAAGTTCAACAATAATGTTATGATAAGGTAACCAAGGTATGAATGCTTCAATTAAGAACAAAAGATTTCAAGGATGACTTAAATGGACATCACGCAACGGAAGAAATTCGGCAGCATAACGGTACATTCATTACATTCCATACCTTTAATATTGACTTGTTTAGTATAAGTTCAGAGTCCATATAGTTCTAAGACTATCCATGAACTCAAGAAAACCAACCCCAAAAGGTCAAACCTCAGGTTAGACACAATCAGGAACCAAGTGGTCTATTACTGGACCGTTTAGCATGCCTGGCGGTCTAGTGAAGGACCATTTCGTAAGACAGAGTCAACCATTTTCAGAATAGAACATCTAGAGTCTTGGCGGTCTAATGCATGACCGTTTAGGATCCATTATCGGTCAAGTGCAGGGCCGCTAGCAGAATATGGCGGTCAACCAGAAGGCCGCTAAGTTCCAGAATGCATAAAACACCGGTAAAAGTACTTTCTAGATAATGAACATTAATGGTACAACTAGCTCGGCGTCCTAGTGGGAATCCAAGGATCGCGGAGTCTTACGGAGACCTTGAAATAAGATTTCCTAGTTCGTTGGAAGGAATATCCAAAGAAGAGGTCATCGAGTCCAAGATTATGTACTTAATGTGCAAAAAGTGTAACTAATGACAACATACTGGGATATGTGCCATGTACTTAAGAAATGACTCTAGAAGAGAGAGAATCGTGATAAAACAGTGATCAAGTTAAATCATGAATCCTCTATCATTTGAAACATGTATTTATTACAAAGGTATATGATTTTGGTTACAAATTAACATAAGTTAAAATAATACCAATGAGCATAAATCGTGAAATCCATTATGATGAACAAGGAAATTAACTAAGTATCTGAAACCAGTACCCAAATCAAGAATAGAACTTAGTTAACTAGGCTTATCATACAATAATTATGGTTATTCTGCAATATGTTCGGATTAACAATATTACAAAAATCAGCAATCGAAAACGGTCTAGCGTAGGACCACTTCACTTGGCCAAACGGTCTATCGGGCGACCATTAACATTTCTGGCAGTCTACAGGAAGACCGTTTCCTCCTGAATTATAGAAAACCTAATAATAATTAAAGTAAAATACTAATCTAATGCACATCATGCCTGGAAATCAACATATATAAACTTTCTATGGCATGATAGAACAAGGATAGGCCAGCCAATATGCATGGGTTTGTGTAACAATAAGATAATTCCCTTTTTAACTTCACTAGGGCTAAGAATTGTGCATGAATAATATGCTAGCTACATAGTCCTAATAAAACATGAAATTCTCTAGGTATAATGCGTTAAATTAACTGAAACCAGAGAGCTTTTATCCCTAAATTCAAGTTTAAACCATTCATGAGATAACCTACCTTGATCTTGGGCTTTAGATTTTGAAATTAAGGCTGGAAGTCAACCCTAGTTCTCTACTCGTCCTGAACCAAACTAGCAACTTCACGTCCTTCTATCTCCTAATTCTCTTGTCCTAAAGACGTGAAATTTTGACGGTAAGAAGAGGGTACAATAAGAAAGAAATTGTTCTAAAGAACCTCTATCTAAAAAAAAAAAAATTCTACCTCTCTCTTCATTTCTAGTGAGAGAAGCTCTGATCCCGCTTCTTCTTTCCCGCTTGGCGAGCTCCCCTCCTGTCGGCCATGGCTGGCGCGGCAGGGGAGGATCAGATCCCACAGGAAAATTATGCCAATGTTCATCCGGTTCCTGTAGCAGCTCTGCCTCGGAAGTCTTATGCGCAAATGCTGATGGAATCTCATCATCGACCACATTTTTCTTTGCCTGTGAAGGCTCCGGCTTTCACGGACAAGGGGGAACCTGTTGTATTCTTTTCACGGGAAGAGGTGAAGGTATCTTGCTCTCAATTACAGCATGCGATTATTGCTAAATGTTCTTATGGACGCCCGTCCATTCCGGAGATCAAGCTTTGTCTCTCGCAGCGTCTCCATTTGAATCTAGATTTTGTCATCAGTCGACTAAATGCTAGACATATTTTGATAAGGATGGGATGTGAGGCTGATTTTACTCGAATCCTTCTGCAAAGAAGTTTGTATATCAAAGGTTTTCTGTTTAGATTTTTTCGATGGACTCATGATTTTGATTTTGACGCGGATCCCTCTGTTATTCCTGCCTGGATTGGTTTTCCTGCTCTTCCAGTTAATTTCTTCTATGAAGATATGATTCGATCTATAGCTGGTAATATTGGCCCGGTGCTACGAATTCATGAGGCAACTGCTGCCATGACAAATACTACGGAAGCTTTAGTATGTGTGGAGTTAAATCTCGATACTCAGCGAAAGGATTGGATATGGATTGGTATAGAAAATGAGGGATTCTGGCAGTATATTAACTATCATAGAGTGCCTTTTTTGTGCTCGAATTGTCATAAGATTGGTCATACCAACAAAGAATGTAGAAGGAAACAGGGGAAATTGGAAGTTCGTAAAACATCGGTACAGCATGTGGCAAATGTTGTGAATACCAGGATTTATCGACAGGAATACAGGCCTAAAACTCCGTTAGCAAAGAAGGAAATGGCAATTAAGGATGGAAATACATTCTCGGTATTAAGAATTGATTCAGATGGTTCAGGGGATGAGGAAGAATGTTCCCACATTAAACAGGTTCCTGAAGAGAATTTAAGCTCCAGTTCTCATTGTATTGAGTTGGAGAAAGGCACTGTCACTGGTCCATCATCATCTATTTGTACTAAAGATACTATTAGCAGGGTTAAATCCTTGGTGCATTTACCTCGGATTGAAGAAGTTCCAAATACAAAGGAGATATCAACATGTAATGAAGAGACTTCTCATTTCAATCATACCTTGATGCATCTCCCAAATTTCACATTGAATAAACAAGAGGTTGCCACTCTTTACAGCTCAGACACTGTTTCTAAATTGTCTGCCTCAGAAAATATCAGAATGATGGATCAAGGGAATGAAATTGCTAGCTCTCAAACTTTGGACGCAAAAAGAAATGAGGTTTTGATTTCTGGAGTTCTGTTTACTGATGGCAGGCTGACAAGGGCGAAAGCTAAAAGTAAGGTTACTCTGTCACATTTTTCTGATGCCAATGCAATCACTTAACTCGGCTCTTGTTTGGAATGTCAGAGGAATAGGCAACAAAGCTACTATTAGAAATTTAGCTCAACATATTCAGGCTAATAACATTAGTCTAGCTGCTATTGTTGAACCTCACATACAATTTAGCAGAGCTAAGAAAATAGCTAGGCAAATTAGAATGCAAGAACCACTTGGGAATAATGGTGATGAATCAAAAATTTGGCTGTTCTACAAACCCCACGTATGTGTTGAGGTTATTGAAACTCACACACAGTATTTAACTGTGGCTATCAAAGGCAGTGATAATAGTGCATTGTTATTTTCAGTCATTTATGCTTCATGTAACATCTATGAACGAAGAGAAATGTTTGATTCCCTCATGACTTTTAGTCAGACAGTAAATACCCCATGGGTGTTGGGAGGTGATTTCAAATGTATTGTTACTCCAGAGGAAAAAAGAGGTGGGTCTTTGTCCTCCATGGCAGCAATGATTGATTTTCAGGGTTTCATTACTGCAATTGGTCTTGTGGATGCTGGCTTTACTGGTTCCAATTATACTTGGACGAATAATCAGACTGGTTCTAATATTCAAGCTCGTCTTGACAGAGTTTTCTTCAATCCTATGTGGGCTAGGTCATCCAATCTTCTGTCAGTCAGACATTTAATTCGAGGAACTTCAGACCACACTCCTTTATTAATCACATTGAATCCTGCTGTGCACTCTCCAGGAAGATTTATGTATCAACAAATGTGGCATACTCATGAGGACTTCTTGGCCTTTGTGAAAAATCAATGGGCAAGTTATAATGTTTTTCACAGTCATCCTTTTGTTAAATTGCAGACTAAGCTGAAATGTATGAGGGCTGATCTTAAAGTATGGAATAAAGATGTTTTCGGAAACATATTTCAGGCCAAAAGTCTAACTGAGTCTCTAGTAAAACAAGCTCAAGAATTATATGATGAAAATCCCACATCAGAAAATCGAATGAAGCTTAATAAAGCTAATGCAGATTTCAGGCTCATTTTATACAGAGAAGAGTTGTTTTGGTTTCAAAAGGCCCGGGTTGACTGGATTACATGTGGGGATAGAAATACCCAATTTTTCCACCAATACACACAAATAAAAAGGCCGAGAAATTTCATTCAGAAATTGAAGGTAAATGAAGAATGGGTCACAGATCAGGGCACTCTAGCAGAAAGAGCTGTAGAATTTTTCAAGGCACATTTGACAACTGAACAGCATTTTATTGATGAGGGTCTACTCTCCACTATTCCTTCTTTGATTAATGATACACACAACAGTTTATTATGCTCCATACCTACTGCTGAGGAAGTGAAGAATGCTATGTTTGCATTGTCCGGAAATAGTTCACCAGGCCCTGATGGCTTCACAGGGAGTTTCTTTTCTCATTGTTGGGATATTGTTGGAGGAGAGGTGATACAAGCCATTCAGAGTTTTTTCCTTGGTCGAGGTTTACCCAAGGGGGTAACTTCTACTATTATCAGTCTGATTCCTAAGGTCAAAAGCCCTGATTCCTTTGCAGATTTTAGGCCCATTAGTTTATGTAATTTCACTTACAAAATTGTCTCAAAGATTTTTTGTGATAGATTGAAACCAATCCTTCCACTTATAATTTCTGAGGAACATAGTGGTTTTGTCAGTGGCAGACAAATTGTTGATAATTTTTTGCTGGCAAAGGAGCTGTTTATGGACCTTGATAGACCAGTTAGGGGTCACAACATGATTATCAAGCTGGATATGGCAAAGGCCTATGATCGTATGGAATGGGATTTTCTTTTCTTAGTCCTTAAAAAGTTTGGCTTTTGCAGCATGTTCATTTCCCTTATATCCCAGATGCTGGTTAATAACTGGTTCTCAGTAGCATTTAATGGTCAGACTCATGGATATTTCAGATCCTCAAGAGGGATAAGACAAGGGGATCCCCTTGCCCCAGCATTATTCATACTCTATGAGGAAGTTTTGAGCAGAGGCCTTCGAAAGGTTTTTCAAAATGGCCTATGTAAGTATTATCATCTTCCTCGGAGAGTGCAGCCTATATCTCATATTCTCTATGCTGATGACACTCTGATTTTTATGAGTGGTGGACTAGCTTCTTTTAAAAACTTGCTGAATTTTTTGAGGAAGTATGAGACCTCCTCGGGGCAACAGATTAATGCACACAAAAGCTGCTTCATCACTGCTAACCAGATGTCTAATAGAACTGCTGCTCAGATGAATCAAATTTCTGGTTTTTGTCACAAAAGTGGAAGCATTACCTATTTAGGTATTCCTCTCTTTAAGGGCAGAGTTAAGATCCCTCATTTCAAATATTTGATTGACAAGGTTAGTAATAAACTTGCTGGTTGGCAAAGCAAACTTTTATCACAGGCTGGGAGGCTGGTGTTAATCAAAGCAGTGCTATCCACTATTCCTCTATACACAGCTACTGCAGCTTCTATTCCTTACACTATTATAAATCACATAGGGAGAATTTGTTCCAACTTTTTCTGGTAGGGTATGGAATCTGTTAAAAAAAAGCATTGGGTTTCTTGAGAAAGGATCTGCAGCCCCACCACGGAAGGAGGTCTGGGAATAAGAAGTCTGGCAGATTCCCAAATGTGTTTCTATATTAAGTTGATTTGGAATACTATTCACAATACATCTATGTGGGCCAGGTTTATGAGGAGTAAGTATTTGCATAATCAACATATTGCAACAAGTAAATTTCCTTTTCCTGCAGGAATTAAAGTGATGGACTTTGAGAAGGCCCGAAGGCTGTTACTTTCAGGATATAGAATGGTGGTATATGATGGAGCCAATACAAATTTTCTTAAAGATAATTGGTTTAAGGGGAGACCTCTCACAGAAGCGATAGCATTGATTTCTCATGGTTTTGATAATTGCTCAGTGAACGAAGTTATTAAAAATCATCAGCACCCTATCTGGGGTATTATAGAAGATCAGAACATGAAAGAGCAGCTACAAAGCTTCAATACTCAAACAGGTGATGATATCCCTGTCTGGGCTTATACTAGATCAGGAGATTTCAGTTTGAAAACTGCATACTCTTTGTTGAAAGGACAGAATGTCAGATTTAATCCTCACTGGAAAAATCTTTGGCACAGTAGAATCTCTCCTCGGGCATCTTTATTCTGCTGGAAAGTTTTGAATCAAGCTATTCCAGTTGACAGCCTCATTCAACAAAATGGCATTGTAATGGCATCCAAGTGTAACTGTTGCACTACTTTTTCTGAAACAGAGACAGAAAACCACTTATTCATAAAGAGTGACATTGCAAATCAGTTATGGAGTAACTTTGCTTCTCTTTTCAGTCATAATTGTATGAATGAAGACAATATCAGAAGAAGACTGGAATTAATTGTTAACAAGACTGTTAGAAATAAGCCTAAAGATTTCATTAGGCTTATTATTGCCAGTCTGATCATTTGGGAAATATGGAAAAGTAGATGCTCAGCTAGATTTGAAGGGCAGCAAATTAATGGATTGAGAATGGCTAACTATATTTCTTCGGAGACTTCTTATGTGGTTGATCAGATCAAATTCAAGCAAGGTGTAAATACAAAATATCAGGGGCAGCTTCTCAGACATGGTATTAAAATTTCTTGCCAGAATTTAAAGTGTATTCTCATAAGATGGACCCCCCCGCCTCAGGTTTCATTTTAAATGTGGATGGAGCATGTAAAGGTAATCCTGGTATTTCTGGGGGGGGAGGATGCATCAGAGACTTCCGGGGTTTCTTAATAATGGGATTTGCCTATTTTTATGGTCATGGAACAAATATGGCTATAGAGGGACGTGCTCTTCTTGATGGTCTTCGATTGTCTAAATCACATAATATACATTTAGAAGCAGTTTGTACAGATTCTCTTTCATTGGTTAGATTACTAAATTCCAAGAAAGCGCCTCCTTGGTCTTTATTACCTTGGTGGCAACATCTTCTAAATATGTACTCCCCTCTTCATTGCCCGATTACTCACTCCTACAGAGAGGCAAACCAGGTTGCTGATGCTTTGGCAAATTATGCAATCATCATGGGTAGAAATATGGAATTTCAATCAATTCGTGAGCTTCCTGCTATTGCAAAAGGTTATGCCATTGCAGATGCAATTGGCCTGCCTAATTTCAGAATTAGAAAGGTCTAATGGTGCTGATTGGTAGTCTGGAAGAGTAGTATCATTTACTCTATAGCTCACTGTGTACATAAGTTGTTTGTTAATCATCCATAGGTTTTGTTTCTCAAAGGCTTTAGCAGTTTTTCTTTCCTCCTGTGTGAGGCTGTACATTCCATGGGTATGCCCCTTTGACTTTGTATTTCCTTATACATAAATACAAAAAAAGCATCTAATGGTGGATAGGTGGAGTGAGAACATTCCCTTCCTCTGGAATGGGGGTGCACTCTCCCTTCTTCCCTATTAGATGACTTGGTTTCATAAAAAAAACAAACCTCTATCTAATTACCTCGTTTGGGGCTTCTAATTCCCTGATCTTCTTGGGTCGGCCGCACAGTTTCCTGAGTTATTGATGTAGGATCAGCAACTTTGGAAGCCTCTAACTCTTTGTAGACTTGACCTCCTAGAACGAAATTTTGAGGGTCGTTAGTTCTAACTATAATAAACAATTTCTAGAAGAAACTTACCTCTAATTCGTCCTCCTTACCTTAGTCCCACGCGTACCAAAAGTAAGGGTCGCAGACGTTAAATCTGAGATCTATGTATAGGTTTAGCTATGGTTTTGAGGATTAGAACAAACATAGAGTCCCAACTAGGTATTCAATTTGATCCTCTAGCCTTCTAGACTCATCTATTTAGTAGATAGCATCGATCCTAGGTGATTTGGATGCCAAAAATCTAATCTTTTCATATTTTCTCATACTCACGGAACTGACAGAGCTTAGCGGTCTAGGTCTAGACCGTTTCCTGTCCCTTTGCGGTCTCGCGATAGACCATTTTCCTTCATGAGCGCCGAATTTGAAGCTAGTTCAAACTCTTTTGATATTATCCAAGTTATTATCCATCTATTTATTTCCTAAAGAGTAATTATCCTCTTAAATTCTGAGATTACACTAGTTTTTAGCTTCTAGAATATGGGCTAAGGTTCTTTGGGTTCAATTAAATGGACCAAATCTATTTATTAATAGAAAGCCTTTACTTAATGAGAATTAATTAATAGTAATTCGTTAATAGCTCATTTTAAATGTTTAATAATTCTATTTAAATCTAGAAAATTTCTAGAAAATTCTTGGGCGTTACAGAAAACCAGCTAGAGGCCTGGCTCAAGATATTGAGCTTGTGTGTGCACACGTGGTCAGGGGCGTTGGACCAGCGCCTACGTGCGTGACCCAGACTAGCCACTCGTTACTGTTGTTCCTTGCTTCTTGTTTCGGTGTCTCAGTTACCACATTCTAGGCGAGTGGGAGATACCTGAGGCACAGTGTCAGACGTCAGTGGACGCATCTGGCTTTTCTGCTAGTGAGGAGGTACTTCTGTCACATGACACATGATTCATGGCTTACGTTGTTCTCGTGAAGCATGAGCTCTAGACGTGTGGTTTCATCTTGTGATACTCGTGGTTTGGTTTACGTCTGTGATGATGTAATTCCTCGAGTGGTTTTGTGTCCTTTTGACACTACGGTCTAGGGTGTCGGTAGAGATTTACTGTGGTTCTACCTATAGATAGTGTAGGGTGCACAACAGTGGAGTCGTGACCGTACCTTTGGCCGAGTAGGTCTTTTTGGGGCCTTTGTCTGTTTCTGTCGGCCTTCACGATAGGGTTTCATGATTCATCGATGGATCGGCAACTCCCAACTTTTTGAGATCGGGGTTCTCCTTTCTGTTGCCGTTAGGTGTAGTTTAGAGAGTCGAGGTTCTATCGACTATCGTGTTTGTGTTCAGTATGGATGTTTTCCTCTTTACTCTTTCTATTTCTACTCCTACTATTACTACTTTGCTGTTGTTGTTAGCACTGTTGTTTACCACTTTTAATGTGAGACGAGGTCGAGGAAGGACTTCAAACTGTTAGCCGAAGAGCAGGAAGGTGAGGTGACTAGAGAAGAACGGAGAAGCTCGGCCGGGGCCTCACACCCATCCCCATCTCAGGGACGACGCAGTCGCGCTCTTCAATTCTTCTCTGCGGTGATGGCGGTTGCAGGCGTTGCAGTTGGCACGGTGGTGGTGATGGACGACGACGACGGTTGAACGGTGAAGGAGGAAGATCGTGGAGATTCGATGGGGCTTCACGCCTGTCCTCTTCTCTAAGACAATGCACCGGAGCTTCACGGATGACCTCCATGGCAGGGCGAAGTGGGGTTGGGCCTCTCACCCGGGGTTCCAAAAATCTAGAAGAACACTCATAGCCATAGCTAAACTGGTCTTTTCTTCATTCTATTGCTTCAAATAAGGACTACAAAACTCTTTTTATAGACTTCATAAAGAAGATCAAAGGATAAACTCTAAGACTCTTTAATGCCTAGAAATATGAAAAGGCACCTATGAGTCATTATAACTCTCTTAAAAACCCTAAGACTCTTTAATGCCTAGAAATATAAAAAGACACATGTGACTCATTATAACTCCCTTAAAAACTCTAAGACTCTTTGATGCCTAAAAATATGAAAAGACACCTATGACTCATTATAACTCCCTTAAAGACACTTAGGGATATCAAAAGACAAACTTCAAAGACCCTTATGTAAAATAAAAAAAATTACAAATATTTTAAGACGGAAGATCAAGTGGGTTGGCCAATCAAAGCACTTGGCATCTCAATGGTAGGGGAGTGGACCGAGATGGGTTCTTCCACCATAGGGAGAAGGAAAAGGAGGTTTCTAGTGTAGCAACCAATGGTGCAGACTGAGGTGATAGACCCATCACAGGGGTGGATGAGACTAAGGTTTGTTGGGTGGGCCATCCCTACGGTCAACAAGCAAGTCAACTCTATCTGCCATTCTAGGCCTTTGAGGAGGTCATCTAAACCCTCTACCTTATAGTACTATTGGATCATTGTGTGAGTGATGTGGATGGGCACTAGAGGGAGGTCTCGCTCCATGGGTAGATAGGTATGGGCCATGATATCTCTAATCGAGCTCTCCCTTAGCCACCTAACAAGGGGTTCTTCAAAGATGAATTTAGCCTTATCTAGAGAGGGTGGTGTAGGTTGAAGATCCGTGTGCGAGGCTTCCCCTTCAATTTGGACATGGGTGCCCTCCATGGAGGGGAAAGCATCCGAAGGGGCATTTGTCTCCATGTGGCAAAGTGGGTGGGCTACTTCTTCTAATGCTAATTGGGTGGGAAGGTTCTTTGAGGGTGGGGTGATGATAGCCGGTGTGTGGTGCACCCGGGGTGGTGAACAAGGGCGGGACTCCGGCGGATGGGAGAGTACAAGGTTGATGAATTTAAAGGCTCCCGGAAGGTGTGGCGGATGCACTAGGCAAGTCCGACGTGTCGGGTCGATGTCAGCATTCCTTTCATCTAACCATTTCTTTCCTAGGATTATACATGGACCCACCAATTTTCCTACTTGACACCAAGCCCCATCAAAATACTTAGTCTTTACAAACCATCCATGGAATTCAACAAAGACTTGGTCTCCATTGTGCATAATTTGTCCTGTCCTAGAAAGAGAGTCAACGATATCGGGGGATACCCAATTATCGAACTCTAAGTCAATGAAATCAATTTCCTTGGCACTCCATTAGGTAGGTATGCATTAGATATGATTGGGAGAGGAGCCATTTGACCCTAGACTCAATGATGACAATAGTGGGTAGACAATGCAAGGGTCGGACCGATGATGACTCCAATGCAAGTGTGCCCTCGGACTTGACTTGTAGAGACAAGTCAACGACTTGATCTGATACCAATTTATGTGACACCACCTTGGGGGTAATAGTCACAAGACCATGCACTTTGAACCTTATCAAGCAAGCACAATTTGCAATAGAAATGGACCGATATCGGCGGCCACTCACCCAACACTCACCTAGATCCCCGGGTAACTCGGTGATGCCGAGTGGAGGTTGTGAGGGCTGAACCCTTGCTGGTAGAGGGCCAGCAGGGCTAAGGGACTTCCCAAGGGTATGGAGGTCCAATTCAAAGGGGCCTACCGGGTGTCAATGGGCACGGGTCATACTCTCACCCACAGCGGTCACTCGAAGCAATGGGGCTTGAGGACTGGGCGCTCTCTCTCACGGACCAGCGGAGTTTATGAACTAATATTGAAGGAACATGGCATCCAAAGGAGAGCAAAGGTAGAGAACTTACTCGACCGGTTTGAAGAAATCGATCCCGTTCAGAGACGAGGGTGAGCGGGGAAGCGTGGGTTCCCTACACGCCGTGCCGGTGTAGCTTCGACATGTTCAAGGTTTTACATCACTACGCCCCATGCAAGGGGGGGTTGAACTTGGGGAAGGGAAGCCAAAATTACATTCAAACACTACCTCCCATAGGGAGGGGCTGTAAGCCGGCCAGGCGGGAAGGGGAGAATCAATCTAGGAACTTGATGAAAGAAAATCAACGGTTGTGTCCGCCCTCTGGAACATGGGACAGGCAGTCGAAGTCGGCGCCGCTACGGCCTCTCCCGAACTTCGTTATCGACGAAACCAGTTGGAAAACCTTCATAGTTGACCCAGGAAGACGTCCAATGTTTGGGGGAATTTCTGGAAGGCGGTGCTGGTCGGGGAAGAGGCGCGAACAGGGGCTCTGCTTGCTGGTTCTGGTAGCTTCTACACCCCTACAGCTGGAAGATGAGGCTACCATGGATGCTCCTCAGCTCCGATTCAGGCTTGGCCAGAGTTACTGGATCCATTGTCGAGTCCTCTTTGAACGGAGACCCACGGGGGTGCCGGAGGAGGTCGGAGGAGACAAAAATAGCCCGAACAGTGATCGGGTGTCTGTTTAGTCCTAGAGTGGACAGAACAGCGCACCTGGGGGATAAAAATGAGAAATCACAGCTCTGGATGTCGAACGGGGTTCCGCTTCTTGATACTGGAAGTAGACTCGGTGTAGAAAATCTCAGCCAAGGCCTGCCTTCAGAGCTTCAGAAAGTTGGTCGTGGGAGCCTCTGCAATCGGCTTCAGGTTGACAGTTAGGGAGAAGAAGCGCAGTTTGGGGAGAACGGGTCCTCCGGGCAGCCACGAGCTCAGAAGGGGACGAGACCACTGCTGTTGCAAAGAGGACAGAGAGATGCTTCTGACGGTATCACTTGGGTCTCCAGGGATGCCGGGATGAAGTCGGGGTCGCCCCTGCAAGCTGCTGGTCCTCTGTAGATCCTGAGCTGTGAACTGGCTAGCTGGGAGTAGCTCCAATGGCACAAGAGATAGGGGAGGGAGGTGACTAATGGTGAAAGGAAGTGGAAGGGGTGGAGAGAGTGGAGGGAAACAATTCAAATTTCTCTTGGGAGCTGCAAGATTGTGTGGGGACTAGGGTGGATTGTGTTGGGAAGGCCAAGATTCTCCTAGGGAGGGAGGAGATTTGGTGGGAGTTGGTGGAGGGGTAATGAATGCACCTAGGGAAGTAATGAGGTGGTTGGGGTGGCTAGTGGTGTGTGGATGAGGTGGAGTCTAGGTGGAGGAGAGAGGAGAGAGAGGGGAAATTCAAAATTTGGTGGGGGGAAGAGAGAGATAGGGGGCGGCCCCCTTAGAGAGAGAGAGGGGGGAATGGAAGGGCTTCTCACCCTAGGGCTTCACACCCCACTAATGGATTCTCTCCACAAGAAACTTGAATTTTGGAACTCAATATATGGCAATTTCATTGACTTCAAATGGGGGGGAATGGGGTCCTATATATAGGCAACCCATATATTACAAAAAGTCCCTGACTCTTGCTACAATGACAAATAACCAAGGGGGTAGGGGGCGCCCCTGGGCCTAGCCCAATGAATTGGGCCCATTAACTAATCTAATCAACCCAATGACACTTAACTTAGGTAGACGACTCATTAACCGAGGTACTGGACTCAAATAAAAGAAAACTTACAATGATATGACTCAAATAAAATATGAAAATACAACATATGACTCAAAATAAATGACTAGACCATGTCGGGTGCTTCCGAGGTGAGGAGACGAGCCGTGAGTGTGGGCACGGGAGGTGATGTCCCCATCATACTCCCGGGGTGCGGCGAACTCGACTCCGTCGAGTAAGAGTCCTTCCCTCCTCGGAGGGTGTAGAAGTGATACCACCCAAAAGTCTTTCGAAGGAGTCCGATCCATCCACCCGACGAGACAGCGCTCATAAACCTTGCTCCTAGTGGCAGTGACCTGTTCATCCCATATTTGGTCAATTCGCTCACACTGGGCTCTCCTAGCTAGTGGACTCTTCTCACGGGTGGGTGCTCTCTCAATGAGGGGTGTGGGCTCAATATTCTCACTGGGTACCACCGTGGGACCCTTATATGGCACTAGGTCGGCCACGTTGAATGTGGGGCTCACTCCATACTCCTCGGGATGATCTAACTCATAGGCATTAGTGCCAATGCACCTCGAAACCTGGAAGGGACTGAAGAGGTGTGGTCTCGCGCTGGTCCTGAGCGGGCTGTGGATCACCGGAAAGTGAACTGCAAGAAAGGGAAACAGATCAGGGGGCCCAGGGATGAGTCCCTGGGGGAAACCCTCTTATGCTTAAGTTAGTAGAGCTATGGTGGGAACAATATAGGGAGGAAGTAGCTTCTGCGCGAGATCCCTCTCCACCAGAAGGGTGAAGTGGTTCCTGCTCAGGAGTTGTGAGCGTGTGATTGCCCTTACCTTTCACCGGAGGGTATCCCTGGGTTATATAGTGCGCCGCCTTCTGGGGTCCTGTAAGCTGAGGGGTTTCAGCTGGAGGTTACGTCCTCGATGTGGGCTTTTATCGCCTTATCGTGGGAGCGTTATCACCTTGGGGAGCTAGAGTCCCTCACCTTTATGAATTCCTACCCACAGAGGACTCTTAACGGCTACATGGATAAGCAATCGTCGGTCGTTCCGAGCTCAGAGAGGCCAGCCTTATCCAGGCGGTAGGCTTAGCTCGGACGAAGATGGGTCGGATTGTTCGACATGCGCCTTCTTCTCCTGGGCGGAGAGATGGCTCGGGCACGGACCTTTCCTGTGACCTGACTGACGCTCGGGCCTTCCGAGCCTAGAGGCCGCCTAGGAAGGTAGTATCCTCGAGCGAAACTTTTATTGGGCTTTCTCGCCTAAGTGGGCCCCAAGGGGCTATCACTTGGCTGAACTGAGCCTTGTTGGGCCCTGAGGGGCCTAGTTCGGCTGCTCTTAATTGGGCTAAAGAAATCCCCCTCTCCACTTGTCCCCCGCCTACTCCCGAGCCTTAATAAGCTCGGGGGAGTAGCCGTTTGGGGTTTTGGACCAGCGTGGCTCAGGTGGGTGGAAATCTAGAGGTGTTATGAAGCCACATGTCGTGGTCACCTGGGCCCGTAATAATTGCAATCCTTACGGATTTGAAATGAAGGGACCCCCTTTTCTCGGAGGTCGGAACGACGCGCCGCCTCCCGCATGGTTTTATAGGCGTTGGGCCCTGGTTGTCATCCCAGACTCTTTCCGTTGTTAGGGTTTTGGCTTTCCTTCACTTCTTTACTCTTGGGGCTCTTTGATGCGCCGTGAGAACACAGCGGAGGAGCAGAAACTTGCAGCGGCGTTTGAGGAGTTGGTGAAGATAACTGCGGAGGCGGTCCCGCAGCTTCCTCCTACCCCGGAATCTTCAAGGTCTCGAGAGAGCTCTTTTTCAAGTTCTTCCTCGGAATCCATGTCGGGCTAGCACTCAGATGTCGAGGGATGGGGCTACGAACCGGTGGCGAGAGCGCCGGTCCCAAACTGCAGTGAGTTGGGGGAAGCTGAGGTGAAGAGGCTGGAGCATCAGTTTCGCCTGCCTCACAAGTATGGCTTTGCTGCTGCTGCCCCGTATGAGACGATCCTGGATTCTCGCACGGGCCACATCTGCATCTTTCTTTTGGCATGGAAGAGCGGGTTTCGCCTCCCCTTCGAGCCCTTCGTCCTCATGCTTCTCAACTTTTTCCAGTTAGCACCCATCTAATTGGTAGCTAACTCGTACCTTCTCCTCTCCGCCTTCCGAATCCTCTGTTGTTAGTGCAGGGTTCCTCCTTCCTTGGACCTCTTCCACTATTTCTTCGAGTTGAAGGCGCACCCGTCGGCGGGGAAGGGTTTTTACTTCATCCAGGCGAGGAGGAATAGGAGCTGTATCTCGCTGGCGGTGAAGGATTCTTCGCATAAAGGGTGGAAGACCCAATTTTTCTGGGCGAGGATTAATTCGGTGGAGGAAACTTGGAGGTGCCAAGTAATGCCCAATTTCCACCCGAATATCCCTCCCCGGCAGGAGGAGTTCTCCCCACATGTGGAGGAGTACGCTGCTCGTTTACTAAAAAATCGCCAGTCTACTGAGGAGCTGGTGACGCCGGAGAATATCGAGCGGTGCCTTCTTACGCGGCTGAAACCGTCAGGTGCCACCACTTAGACCTTTCTTCGGGGTTGGGGGTCATCTTCCTTTTCCTGATCACGTCTTCTTCTTGGTTGTAGACACCAGGTGGGAACCTCTAGAGGAGGCCGCTGAGATCATTGACCTTGGCAACGACTCGGCGGCTGATGAGCCGGGCACCCCTGTGGGTCGCTCCAAGCCCGGGACAAGGGCATGGGGGTTGCCTCAGGGGGGGACTTCTTGGTCGCACGGAGCGAAGCGCAAGGATCCCGTGGAGGGGAGGTTGTGGGAGGCCACGAATGCCAGGAAACGGGCCAGGAAGGCCGGTCTCCTTCCCACTACCGCGGGCCATCCTAGCTCGGCGGCACTCCCCTCTCTGGGGCAAGATAGGGCCGGCCCTTCTGAGCCAGCTCTCCTATCCACTGAGCGAGAGGGGGCCGAGGAGGCCAGGGGCACCCCGGGGGGTGACGGTGATGGGTCGGCTCTCCCCTTGTCGGGAACAGACGGGGCCGAAAATGAAACAACCGTGGCCGAGGCCGGGGCGCCGGTCGAGGCGGGTGATGTCTCGGGCGGCGATGTGCGGGCCGAGATGGTTGAGGTTGGGGGTTCACTGGTAGAGGCGTCGCAGCCCCAAACGTCCACGGTGCACGGAGCGGCCGGGCTCATAGCGTCGGTCGAGGTCAGGGGTTCACCTGCGGGGGCGTCGCAACCCCAACCGACCATAGCACGTGAGGCGGCTGAGCCCGCAGCTCGATCCGGGCCTTCCGGCGAGGCGCCAGGCGCGAAAAGGGTTCCCATGCCGGTGGCTCTGGAAAGGCTCGGCATCTCGTGCAATTTATACCAGCTTTGCCGCGAGGTGTCCGTGAGGATGAAAGGGGGAGACAAGTGTCATTCTCCACCCGGGGTCCTCGACATCATTATGGAGGGCGGCCTGGTCATGGCCCAGATGGGGGGCACAATGGCGGAGACTTACGCCCGGACGGAGTCAGAGCGGTCGAATCTCGCTTGGACCCTCGGAGGGTGCGAGAGGAAACTAGCTCGACTCAATGAGGTGCATGAGGGGCTCCGACGGGAGTTCTCCACGATCAGGGAGTTGTCGCGGTCGAGCCGGTTGGAGGTTGGGGTGCTGACTGAGCAACTAACCAAGGCCCGGGAATCGCTCGAGAGGAAAAGTAAACTCCTCGAAGAGGAGCGCCTTCTTCGTCTCGAGCTGGAAGGCTGTTGGGAGGCCGAGCGCGCCGAGTTGGTGGACCGGGCAGAGGCAGCGGGGCGCCTTCATTTGGAGGCCGAGGCCGACCGAGCTGAGGTGGAGAAGCAATCGGTCAAGGCCGAGGAGTGGGCGGCCGAGGCCAAACGGAAGTTCGCCGAGGCATATAAACGATCGATGGAGGCCGAGGAGCGGGCGGCCCAGGCGGAGCGGTAGAAGGCCGAGCTTGCCGACAGGATGGGACTGGCCGGGGCGGAGGCGATCGAGCGTTACAATGGCTCAGAGGTCTATCGGGCCGACCTGCAGGAAGCTACCCTTCTTTACTATGAGTCAACACTTCGCCGAGGCATCCGCAAGGGGTTTAAGCAGGGTTACCGCCGGGTAGTAGCTTATGCCGGGGAACAAGAGTCTGGGATCGACTTCCCCTCTGGCCAACGCTATGACTCAGACATGTCGCCTTCCAGCTCCTCTGCGTCGGGCAGGGAAGATCCAGAGGGCTCTTCTCCTGAGGGGTCGCCAACTCCGACTGCCTCGGGAGGGCTCGCGACCGAGGCAGTTCCTGCGCAGGTGGGGTAAGTGCCAGGGCCGGCCGTCACCGAGGGCGCCGGGGGTGAAACACCTGCGCCTTACACTTCTGAGCTTCAAAGTGGGCCCTAGGCCTGATGTATCGTCCTGTTTTGCCTCCTTCTTTGTTTGTCTCTTTCTTTTTTCAAAAAAGGACTTCGACTTTTTATAAGGCAATAAACAAAATCTTACTTGCTTCACGCTATCCTTGTCGTGATTTGATCAGCGTATCTGTAGTAGTTGGAAAGGACCGATACTTTCTACACAGATCTCGCATGATGGTTGGGTGAGCGTCTGACAGGGTGCCTTTCCGCGTTCTCATGCTTTAAATGCCTGGTCGCTTCGTGTGTCCCGCTGGGGCGGAAGATGAGAGGTTTGAGGCGACCGTTCATAGGGGGAAATTCCTTTGGCATGTTTTCGAGGAGGGAGTCGTTTAAGGCGAGTAGCCTCCCTTTACCTATAAAAAGATTGAAGGGCGTCCCTTCCTCTCCATCGCTTAGGATTTTCCCTGACAGTCTTTCCTCGCCCCTTCTTCACGTTACGTTGTGCCATTGCATTCAGAGCATGGAGGATCCTTCAGAAGATGATGCTGCCGATGATGGAGGGCGGAAGATTTTTGCCCCTTCGGGTTTTGAGCAGGTCCGACGGTCGTCGTGTGGGTTTGAAGCGGGTCCGATGGTCGTCACGCAGATCTGGAGAGGATTTTGACGGAAAAATCGCGTCGTTTCCTCTCTCAGTTTCGGCGAGGCTTCCCGGAGGGGGGCGAGATGGAAGACGGATGGGGGCATCCGGCATCTCTGCCGCACGTCCCTCTCTGCTCGCTTCAGGGATGGGGGAGAAGCAAATTAAGCTCCCTCCTTTCCGGGCCTTCCCCTGCCTCCTCGTCCAGCTATGCTAGACTTATTTTTCTTTCTGGCAGCCTCTTTTTCCCCCTTCTGCTCATCATTTCTTTCACTCTTCGGAGGGTGCTTGCTCTGTGTGCATTCCAAAGAGTTGGCAGGTTGGAAGAGAGGAGGCCTTCATAGGCGTTCCCTCTTCCCCAGCCTCTGTCAACTTGGAAGGTAGACTTCCCCTCCGCAGTCCCTCTGTCACCTTTGTCATGGGCCACCCGAGCCAACTGGGTTGACAGCCTTTTATCTGAGCCAGTTTCTACACGAGGAAGAGTCAGTGGCTGGACGCAAGGAGATCAACCGAGTCAACCGAGCGATGGCCTCTTATAGTGGTGCCAGATGGATTTTTTCCTTTCTGTTGTGTAATGTATTGGCTTTTGCCTTTCTAATGTACCAACAGTCGTTTGAATGAAAAGGGGAAAATTTTATTTCACTCAGATTGTTTGCACGAACTTCAAAAGTAGAACTTGCGTAATGTGGCTGCATTCCATGTCCGAGGGATGGGTTCCCCTTCCATTGTAGATAGTCGGTATGCTCCTTTCCCGAGCGTCTCGACCACTCGGTAGGGGCCTTCCCAGTTAGGGGATAGCTTGCCCGCCGCCTCTAGTGGTCGAGAGGCTTCGGCTTTCCTAAGGACGAAGTCTCCCGGTTGGAAGTGCCTGTCTCGGACATTGGCGTTGTAGTATCGAGTGAGGTGGCGCTGGTACACCGTTGCTCGGATGCCGGCAATGTCTCGGAGCTCATCCGCTAGGTCGAGGTTCTCGAGTAATTTTTTCTCGTTTACCTCGGGAGAGAAGCAGATGACTCGGAGGGAGGGATTGGCGATCTCCAACGGAATGACGACCTCAGTGCCATATAGCAACTGGAAAGGACTCTTACCGGTTGCCGTTCTGGGAGTCGTTCTGTGGGACCAGAGTACGCTGGGCAGTTCCTCGAGCCAGCTGCCATTGGCTTTGCCGAGTCTAGTCTTTATGTCTTTTAAGATAGTCTTATTGGCATTCTCGACTAGCCCGTTGGCCTGAGGGTGGGCGACCGAAGTGAAGTGGTTGTGAATACCTAGGTCGGCACATCTGTCTCAGAAATAAAGAGAGTCGAATTGCCAACCGTTATCGCTCACTATCACCCGGGGAATGCCGTAACGACAAATGATCGACTTCCAGATGAAACTCCAGACGACTGTCTCGGTGATCCTCGCTGTGGCTTCGGCCTCGATCCACTTGGTAAAGTAGTCGATGGCGATGATGATAAACTTCTTCTGGGCCTGAGCCATAGGGAACGGCCCAAGGATGTCGGTCCGCCACCGAGCGAAGGGGTAAGGCTCGGTCAGGGTGACGAGCTCCGTAGCCGGCTGATGGACTAAGTGGTCGAATCGCTGGCATCGGTCGCACTTTTGCACGTAGGCCGTGCAGTCACGCTGTAGAGTGGGCCACCAGTAACCCTGCCATAGCAGGATCCGGGTGAGTGACCTTCCTCCTGAATGCGCTCCGCACAGGCCTTCATGAATATCTTGGATAGCTCGGTTGGCTTCGTCAGGGCCAAGACACTTCAGGAGGGGACCGGAGAAGGATCTCCGGTAGAGAGTGTTGTCCAGAATGACGAAGCGCCGAGCTTGGTACTTCAATCTGCGAGCCTCTCGAGGGTCGGAAGGCTCTTGAGTGTCCCGGAGCCACGACAGGTAGGGGGTGCGCCAATCGCTCGGAATGGCTGAGTCAACAATAAGGAGCTCCGAGTCAATGCTCGGGTGCTCTAGCTCTTCAAGGAGGACTGATCGGGTACCCTCGGGGTCGAGAGAGGAGGCCAGCCGAGAGAGGGCGTCAGCTCAGGAGTTTTCCTCCCGAGCTATTCAGACCACCTCGAATCTCTCGAACTGTTGGGCCAGGTCTCTGACCAGTTAGAGGTATTTGATCATTAGTGCCTCTCGAGCTTCGTACTCACCGTTGACTTGGCTAGCGACCAGTTGGAAGTCAGTATGGATTTTGACTCGCTCAGCCCCTAACCGTCGGGCCATGCGCACTCCCGAGATAAGGGCCTCGTACTCGGAAGCGTTGTTGGATGCCTGAAAGCTGAACTTCAAGACGTATTGTAGCTCTGCTCCTTCGGGGGACTTCAGGAGGATTCCGGCACCACTACCGACCGAGTTGGAGGATCCATCGACGAACAGTTCCCAGGCTGGCCCGGGTGCGGACGGAGGCCTTTCTTCAGTCGGGATGGTGCTTTCGGCGATGAAGTTGGTGAGCGCTTGGCCTTTCACAGCTGAGCGCGGCCGGTAGGATATATCGTAGGCCCCAAGCATGATGGCCCACTTGACTAGTCATCCCGAGGCTTCGGGGTGGGCCAGGATCTTCTTCAATGGTTCGCCGGTTAGCACGGTGATGGGGTGACCCTGGAAATATGGCCAGAGGAGCTTGGCGGAGGTAACCAATGCTAGCACGAGTTTTTCGATTGTGGGGTACCTCCTTTCAGCCTCGTTGAGCACCTTGCTAGTGTAGTAGACCGGCCTTTCAACTCCCGAGTCATTTCTGACTAGGACCGAGCTAACAGTAGATGGTGTTGTCGAGAGATAGAGCAGCAAGACTTCACCCGGAACGGGCTTGGAGAGCACCGGGGGTGAGGCCAAGAACTCCTTGAGCTCGGTAAACACTCTCTAGCATTCCTCATCCCATGTGAACGTAGCAGATGCCAATTTGGGCCCCCTCAACAGCTTGAAGAAGGGCAAGCATCGTTCGGCCGCACGGGACAGGAACCGGCTGAGAGCGGCGATACACCCAGTTAGGCGTTGGACGTCCTTGATGTAGGTGGGCGGGCGCATGTCCAGGATGGCCTGGACTTTGTCAGGGCTGGCCTCGATCATACGCTGAGTGACTAAGAAACCCAGGAACTTCCTGGATCTTACTCTGAAGGCACACTTGGTAGGATTGAGCTTCATGTTGTACCTCAGGAGGGTGTCGAAGGTCTCAGTGAGGTCGGTGAAGTGGTCTTCGGCCTTGGGGGTCTTGACGAGCATATCGTCGATGTAGGCCTCGACGTTCCAGCCTAGCTGTCCTTCAAACATGTGGTTGACCAGCCTCTGATACGTGGCTCCGGCATTTTTCAACCCGAAAGGCATCCGGGTGTAGCAGTATACGCCGTAGTCGGTGATGAAGGCGGTCTTCTCGACATCTTCTGGATCCATTCTAATCTGGTGGTAACCCGAATCGGCGTCTAGGAAGCTGAGTATCTCATTGCCCGAGGTTGAGTCAACCAATTGGTCGATGCTCGGCAACGGATAACAGTCCTTAGGGGTGGCCTTGTTCAGGTCGGTGAAATCTACACACATCTGCCATTTGCTTGAAGCTTTCGGTACTAGGACGACGTTGGCTAGCCACGTCGGGTACATGCCTTGTACAGTCCTTAGGGGTGGCCTTGTTCTCTCGCCCCTTGGTGACCTGTGCCATGATGATCGCCTGTTTCTCCGGTGCGTGCTTCCTCCTGCGCTGCTGTATGGGCTTCATGGCGGGGTCGAGGTTGAGCTTGTGCATTACAGTCTCCTCTGGTATCCCAGAGAGTTGATCATCAGCCCAAGCAAAAACTCGGATGTACTCAGAAAGGAACTTTTTATATTGCTGTTGAACCTTAGACGGTAGGTCGGCTCCGATCTTTACTCCTAGGCCGGGTTATCGTTTAGGAAAACCGCCAGCAATTCGCCACCAGGTTCGGTGGTTGCGGATTTATCCTCGACTCCCCGGGGGCCCTTATCCTTCCCGTCCGGCCTTGTGGCCTCTATCGAGATATTGTAGCACCTTCTGGCCGCGGCCTGGTTACCTCGGACTTCCCCCAACCCATTTTTGGTAGGGAACTTCATTTTCTGGTGATAGGTAGACGGCACCACTTTTATTCGGCCGAGGATTCCCCGGCCGAAGAGGGTGTTGTATGCTATCATAGCTTTAATCACTATGAAGTCCACCATGACCGTAACGGTTTTGGGGGGGGTGCCGAGGGTAACCGGCAGGCTTAGGGCTCCCTCGGGATAGGTGGCCAGGCCGTTGAACCCGCAGAGGGGGGTTCGGATCGGGCGGAGCTTAGATGGATCCTCCCCCATCTTAAGGAAACAATCATAAGATAGTACATCAGGGGCACTCCCATTGTCAACTAGAATCCTATCTACGTTACAATGGTTTATTGTAGCCGAAATCACGAGGGCGTCATCATGCGGGGTGCTCAGCCTTTCCAGGTCTCGGTCGAAGAAGACTATGACCTGGGGCTCACTCGGCGGGGCCTTGGGAGGATCTATGGCTTGGATCACCCGCTCGGCATGACGCTTCCTTGCTCAGCTACTGTCGCCTCCTGATGCCATCCCTCCGGAGATGACGTTGATGTGGACCCCTCGGGGGGCGTTGTCGATCTCCTCTGGGGCACCTCGGTCTTCATTACGCTCGGCTACAAACCGAGCTAGATGTCCCTGACGGATGAGGCGCTCAATCTCATCCTGGAGCTGGTGGCAGTCGCCGGTGTGGTGCCCGTGATCGCTATGGAACAAGGAGTGCTTGTTGCGATTACGGCTCTTCGACCTCATTGGCTCGGGTTGGCGGAGGAGGCTCGAGTCTTTGATGTCTTCGTAGATTTCATAGACCGACGCAGCTAGTGGGGTGTACCGCTCGTACCTTCGTGACGGTTCCTTGCGTTCCCCGTCACGGTTCCCCCTTTTCTCCGAACCTGAACTTGGCTCGGAAGCCTGCTTCTTGTCCTTTTCCCGACCCGAGCCGGTTGCGTCTCGGCAAGCGCTGAGCACCTCTTCGCATTCGGCGTGGCGTAATGCCAGAGTCACTAGCTCGGTAAGGGTCAAGGGAGGGTGGAGGACAAGTTCGCCGCGGAGATTCTCATCTCGGGTGCCCCCAGTCAGCACGGTTATGGCTGAGGCCATGTCCAGGCGGGGGATTCTCAGGGCTTTCGACTTAAATCGGTGAATATAAGCCCAGACTCTTTCCCCTTGCGCCTGTTTGAGGGCCAGGAGCCCCGCTACCGACCTTGGGGGGGCACTCCCGGTGAAACTCTACTTGAAGACTCGCCCCAATTGCTTGAAGTCTCGGATGGAGCCGGGGGCGAGGGCCCGGAACCATGCTTGGGCGCCCTGGACCAGGGTGGTCGCAAAGGCTCGGCACTTGATGGCGTCCGAAGCTCCATGCAAGGTCATCAAAGCATCGAAGCTGTCGTAATGATCGGCCGGGTCGCCCTGGCCGTCGTAGAGCTTGAAGGTCGGGATGGAGGTTCTGGGAGACACCTCTGCCTTCAAGATATGCTCGGAGAAAGGGGACTTCTCCTTGTCCTCATCGGGAGAGGCCTTCTGCAGGGCACGCAGGGCGCGCTCTTGCTCTGCGAAGCGTATCTCGAACTCTCGTAGTCGGAGGGATAACTCTGACTGCTGTTGTGTCGCGAGGCCGGGGGGGACGTCTTGGCGCTCCTCGGGGACGTCGGTCTCTGGGTTTCGACGGCGTGCTCCCACTTTTCCCCGCCTCGGTGTGGAGGAAGCCTCTTGCTCTGGAGGCGGAGCTTGCGAGGGTCCTCCAATCCTGTTGCGGATGATCTGCTGGCCGCGGAGAGTGAAGCAGCCTCCGGCGGTGTGTTGAGACGCATCCTCGCGGGGAGGGCTCCCTGACGGGGTGCGTGACCTTCCATCCCTGGTCGCCTGGGTCCTCATGATTTCCACGAGGATAACCAATTTTGCGTTGAGGGCTTGGAAAGTGTCCGCACCACCGTTGGGTAGTAGCCCTACCGCCACAGGGAGGGGTGGTGGTGGTGGTGGTCCGTCGGCGGGGGCACTGGCGTTGGAGGGGGGGTTCTGCGAGGCCCGAGAGGGGCCATCCCCTGCTGCTACCATGGCCTTTCCCCTCTCACCGGTGGACCTCCTCCCCGAGCTCCTTCGTACCATACTAGCTCTTTGTACGTTTCCCACAGACGGCGCCAGATGAAGAGGCGTGGTCTCGCGCTGGTCCTGAGCGGGCTGTGGATCACCGGAAAGTGAACTGCAAGAAAGGGAAACGGATCATGGGGCCCAGGGATGAGTCCCTGGGGAAAACCCTCTGATGCTTAAGTCAGTAGAGCTATGGTGGGAACAATATATGGAGGAAGTAGCTTCTGCGCGACATCCCTCTCCACTAGAAGGGTGAAGTGGTTCCTGCTCAAGAGTTGTGAGCGTGTGATTGCCCTTACCTTTCGCTGGAGGGTATCCCTGGGTTAAATAGTGCGCCGCCTTCTGGGGTCCTATAAGCCGAGGGGTTTCAGTTGGAGGTTACGTCCTCGACGTGGGATTTTATCGCCTTATCGTGGGAGCGTCATCACCTTGGGGAGCTGGAGTCCCTCACCTTTATGAATTCCTGCCCACAGAGGACTCTTAACAGCTGCATGGATAAGCAATCGTCGGCCGTTCCGAGCTCAGAGAGGCCAGCCTTATCCGGGCGGTAGGCTTAGCTTGGACGAAGATGGGTCGGATTGGTCGACATGTGCCTTCTTCCCCTGGGCGGAGAGATGGCTCAGGCACGGACCTTTCCTGTGACCTGACCGACACTCGGGCCTTCCGAGCCTAGAGGCCACCTAGGAAGGTAGTATCCTCGAGCGAAACTTTTATTGGGCTTTCTCGCCTAAGTGGGCCCTAGGGGGCTGTCACTTGGCTGAACTGAGCCTTGTGGGGCCCTGAGGGGCCTAGTTCGGCTGCTCTTAATTGGGCTACAGAAATTCCCCTCTCCAGGGACCAGCCCCACGAGGCCACAATTTAGAGATGGCTCCTGGGGAGAGCCTCTCCGTCCTCACCATCACAAAGTCACCCACGTGGAATTCTTGGTGACGCCGAGGGGAGTCAGCCTGCCTTTTATAAATCTCATTTTCCTTGCTGATGTGCTTGTGAAGGTTTTCATGCAATTTTGTGAATGCGGACATTCTAGGGGTGATGGGTGGACCTGGGCAACCAAAAGTAGACCAATCATGCTTTGACGTCAAGAAGACTTTGATGGAATGGGGAGGATCGGGGCATCCATAGGTGATCCGGTCATGCATGGGGGTGACAAATACCGAGGGACCCGGACATACATGAATACTCCTATCATGTCTACGACCCATGATGAATGAAGGAGGACCATTACACCCGAATATGGACTACTCTTGTTTCCTACTTGACATGTGGGTGATGTGAATGAATGGACCCAACATAGTGTTCATGCCAAGTGGTGTGATAAGCCTAGACACATGCATGCTTATCCCAAAGGTGACTTCATGTGCATAGATGTAGGATGACCTTTGAACTTCCATGTGAAAGGGTCGAAGGGATCTAGGAAGGTGGACATGGGGTGGGGCGTTTTCTCGATCTCTAGGTGGGTGTTGCCTAAGGTCACGGTTCCTTTGGTGTAACCTAGGTCATGGATGAGGTGGGTTTGGCCCAATATGGTGGGTGAGGGTAGGAAAGGGTGGGTGGTGGGTAAGATGGTTGGGCCACATGGGTATAGGAAGGGGTCATAGGGATCGTGGAAATGGCAACCTAGAGAGAGGAACTCCACATCCTCAAAGCCCAAAAAATATGGGTCATCCTCCTCCAAGATAATTGGGCCATGGTCGTTAGTGGGTTGGCCAATCAAAGCACTTGGGATCTCAATGGTAGGGGAGTGGACCGAGATGGGTTCTTCCACCATAGAGAGAAGGAAAAGGAGGTCGCTAGTGTAGCAACCAATGGTGCAGACCGAGGTGATAGACCCATCATAGGGGTGGATGAGACTAAAGTTTGTTGGGTGGGCCGTCCCTAGGGTCAACAAGCAAGTCAACTCTAGTTGCCATTATAGGCCTTTGAGGAGGTCATCTAAACCCTCTACCTCATAGTAGGATTGGATCGTTGTGTGAGTGGTGTGGATGGGCACTAGAGGGAGGTCTCGCTCCATGGGTAGACAGGTATGGGGCATGATATCTCTAATCGAGCTCTCCCTTAGCCACCTAACAAGGGGTTCTTCTAAGCTGAATTCAGCCTTATCTAGAGAGGGTGGTGTAGGTTGAAGATCCTTGTGCGAGGCTTCCCCTTCAATTTGGACATGGGTGCCCTCCACGGAGGGGAAAGGATCCGAAGGGGCATTTATCTCCATGTGACAAAGTGGGTGGGCTACTTCTTCTAATGCTAATGGGGTGGGAAGGTTCTTTGAGGGTGGGGTGATGATAGCCAGTGTGTGGTGCACCCAGGGTGGTGAACAAGGGTGGGACTCCGGCGGATGGTAGAGTACAAGGTTGTTGAATTTAAAGGCTCTCGGAAGGTGTGGCGGATGCACTAGGCAAGTCCGACGTGTCGGGTTGATGTCGACATTCCTTTCATTTAACCATTTCTTTCCTAGGATTATACATGGACCCGCCAATGTTCCTACTTGACACCAAGCCCCATCAAAATACTTAGTCTTTCTAAACCATCCATGGAATTTAACAAAGACTTGGTCTCCATTGTGCATAATTTGTCCGGTCCTAGAAAGAGAGGCAACGATATCGGGGGATACCCAATTATCAGACTCTAAGTCAATGAAATCAATTTCTGTGGGCTCTCTATTAGGTAGGTATGCATGGGATATGATTGGGAGAGGGGCCATTTGACCCTAGACTCAATGATGACAATGGTGGGTAGACAATGCTGATATGCACAGCGAGTAGTGAGATAGAAGGGGGGGATGAATAGATCACTCCCAAATTTGATAAGCACAAAAACAATTACTCAACCCCTCAAAACGCAGTGAAGAAAACTTCGGAGATAGGTAATAGAGATATCCAGACTATGGATTGTGATCGAGAAAGAAATTCACGATGAAGCAATATATCAGATAGATGGAGAGCAAGCACAAAGTAGACAGGCAAACCCACAAGAGAGACAGAGAATTTTTAGGTGGTTCGATTGCTACCCGCAATCTACGTCCACCCCTCACTCAGAAGAGTAAGGTTTCCTTGCAATGATCAATTGCACACAGCAGACTCAGTCTGTGACAATCGCTACCAAATAGCTTGCCCTGAGGAACACCCTCCTCAGCCTTCTGATCAACCAGAAGAAGCACTGGAGAACAAATCTCCCTTCCTTTGCACGCAGCAAAGGGAACCCTGTGAAATTGCTCCCAAGCAACTCACAAAACTAGAGGATCAAACCACTCTTCCTCCAAGAACAATGGAGGGAAACCGGAGAACTTCTCCCTTTGTAGCAACCCTGGTAAAAATAAAAGGAAATAAAAACCCCAATTAATCAAAATAAGATTAAAGATTTAATGAATAAATGATAAGAGCCTAAAGAAGTAAATAATAAACCAAAATGTAAATAACGCCTTGATTCAAGGCGCTACTTCAAAAAGAAACGCCCTTATACAAGGCGCGAATTCCAGAAAGGACGACCACAGCAGATGTCATCAATTCTTAAACGGCCAAAATAATAAAAAGGGCAAGTAAACGTGACGCCCTTCACATGGACGCGTTTTACGTAAGAAATGACTTTAATAAAGGCGTCAATTTAAACTAACGCCCTATGGCAAGGCGTTAATTCTGTTCAAGTTTCGTTCGAACCAGGACAATATCCAGGGCAAGTTCTGGATAACTACGAGGGAGATTGATTATGGCAAGGACTCTATGAGGAAAACATTACTTCTAATACAACACTAACTCCATTAGGGTTCTAAAAAAATCCTATAAATATCCTGCTGTTCGACCCAGACCACTGTTTGGCGTTCTGTGTATTGCTGCTGTCATCCGTGAGGAACGTAAGTTGTTCTTCATTATTTTGCTTTCACCTTCGGTTATGTATGAGTATGAAGACTAATGTCTTCATCTTATTTCATGTAGGAAGTCTACAGTAAGTAGCAACTCTCGTGTCAAAGAGAAGATCGTGGATTCTTCGTCAAACGATCTATTCATCCTTTTTGTGCAGGTTGACTGCAACAGGAAGAGTTGTTACTGTTACAGTGTGAAGAACGTAGATTGATCTTCACCTTCCTTCTTCCTCTTGCAGCCAAACGACCGTGAAAGGAGGAAGCTTTCTTCTACTTCTGCAAGGGGCTGCTTCTTCTTTCTGCTGTTGCTGTCTTGTATTAAAACAGAGTATCATTCACCTTCTTCAATCAATCTTCACGTCTGTCAACCAATTCAAAAAAAAGGTAGGTTTTCTCAAGAATTGTAGCGCAAATCAACATAGTAATTATGATAAAGTCATCTGTCAATTCATGCATATAGATTCTCTGCGTTTTTCATAGTTTTCTGGAAAATAGTGTAAGTAGCGACCCTCCATAGGGCGCTAATTTTAAAAGAAGCGACCCAGACTAGGGCGCTAATTCTTGTTTTGACGCCCTGCCCAGGAGTCGTCAACTTCACTTAATTATTAAATACCCATGTTTAAAATTCTATATCAAGTAAACCATGTATCTAATCTAATGCATGATCACAGTTGTTGAATCCTGCTATTTTTCTCTTCGTGACCATGTGATCCTCTTCCTGAAAATTTTATTATCTGAAAATTTATACTGATTCATGAATCCTATTTCGGATGTTAAGGAATTAACGACCTGGGATAGGTCGTCTCTTACATAACTGACGCCCTGCACCAGGGTGTGACTTTAAAATTTACGCCCCTCTGTAAGGCGCGTTTTCATGAAAATTCCAGAAATTGGCAATTTTGCAAAATATTATAAATCTAATGGACGCCTGCTAATGTAGTCGTTAAATCATAAATAAACGTCCCTGTAGAAGGCGTTAATTTGATAAGTAATGACTCAGATTAAGGCGCTATTTTCCTATAATACTATTTTGCACCGTTACTGTTAACCGAGGGTTTCATATGTATATTTATATATATATATCGGCACTATATTCCAGTCCGTGAATATAGTCCCATGTTTCACGATGGTTTATCGCATTACCCCTCAATTCTCAGTGACATACAAGCTCTCCATTGGACATTCCGTTCCTTTGGACTAGCAAGTTAGTCATAGAGACCTCCGTAAGACTCCTCGAGCCTTGGATTCCCTCAAGGCCGATTGAGCGGGTTGTACCATAAAAACCTATCACACTACTTTGCCATGTCACTCTATAAGAAACATGGTATACCGGCCCTCATGTTATGCTATGTGTATAAAATGAGAAGTATTTTAATGAATGGGGAAGGCATGTCATTATTGAGATGTTCTTGTGGACCCCAATTCTATATCAACATTATTATGATATTCTTGTGGACCTCAATTCTATATTAAAAGAGTGACCATCTACTTGTGGGCACTTACTTGTCATGGTACTTAAGTTAGGGAACCAATTCTACCCAGCTTTATCAGAAATCGTGATTATACCGTTGTTATCACCTATCTATGTCAAGTGTCATATTTTTGGACTCTATTCTAGCAAAAGTCTATCCTACGTACAAGCTTTATCCTTGAAATTCCATATTGGCTATACACGAAAGTGGATGTCAAAATACATGATCAATGCCTGCGCATATAGGGCCCGATCTGGTCCTGGGAGGAGCACCCGGAAGTACTTGTGCCCATGGGAGTTGTAATGATAACGGTATTGGCATTGTACCGAAGTGCATGACTAGCTTGATTGGACATTCCACAAATCTTGTACTTGACTTGACTTGATATTACATGACTTGCGTGGCCCGAGAAAGGGTAAATATATACTTTCTTGACTTGAAATATAATAGCCAAATTCCATCATGACATGATGCGTCTACTTACTTGAAAGTCTTGATATCTGTTTGATAAGTTCTTGAAAGTTCATGACTAGTTCTTCTTGCCATCTTATTATTATATCCTCTTGCTATCTTGTCATTTTTGCGAGCATGCATAGCTATAGTGCATTCATGGAAAGTGTAATTACTTAAACCCCTTGCTAGTTCTTGAGATATAATTTCCTACTGAGCGTTCGCTCACTCAGTGTTTCCCTACTTTTCAGGTAAGTCCGATGACGAGACCCAGACAGAAGGGGAAGGTCAAGAGTGAAAGAGATTAGAGCTTCTCAAGCGTCAACTAGTCTTGTCTTTTCTATATTTTCTTGAGTCAACTTTGTACTTTTCTTTTTACTAGGTTTAGCTGTTGAAAGGGTTTGTAATAGACATATTTTTATAAAGAAAATAAAGGATTGTGTTATCTTTGTTCTTACGCATCTCTGATTTGGTGTCGAATACACTAATACTCTGATTGACATGATTGATATAAACTCGTCACGCATCTCCGGGTATCTTCCGCGCTCGGGGCGTGACAGTTTTTGTGGTATCAGAGCCTAGGGTATTCAATTCCTAGGAAACCCAAGTCCAAGGATAAGTCTGAACCTCTAACCTGTGAGATTTGGGTAGAACCAAGGGTTAAACTCAAATAGAATTAAAAGCCTTTAAACGCAATCACCTACTAAAATAGCTATTGTAATTGTAGGACAATGGCTGTCGAACGTACTCAATGGCGCAACATGCAACGCACTCTTCAAGGCATGACCCAGGCACTTCAACAAGTGGCACAAGGAGGTGCACATCGTTGAGCAGGAAATCTCCACCAAAGCTTCAAGAACATGAACCCTCCTAAGTTCATGGGATCCACTGATCCAGATGATGCCGAACACTGGATCCGAGAGACGGAACGTGTTTTTAGAGTCATGCAATGCACGGACCAAGAGAAGGTCCTATTAGCCACATTTCAATTAGAAAGAGATGCCCGATGCTGGTGGGAGTCGGTAGAAGCCACATTAGATCAAGGACAAGTTACTTGGGAGGAGTTTGTTGAACATTTCAACAATAAATATTTCTCAGATCGAGTTCAAGAGAAGAAAGCCGCTGAATTCGCCGCACTTAAGCAACGATCTTGGTCGATGGCTGAATATGAAGCGTAGTTCTCTAGGTTGTCTCGGTATGCCAAACACTTAGTTAGTACTGAGAAGATGAAAGCTCGAAGATTCCTTAATGGGCTCAGGCCCCAATATATCATACAACTGGCACCAATGGACATACAAGTCTATTCGGAGATGATTCGACGAGCCCAATTACTAGAAGATGCCACGGAACTATCTGATAGGATCCGTGGGAAAGACAAGAAGGAGAATGTTACTAGCTCCGGCACCTTCAAACCTAATTTCAAGAAGAGACCAAGTAATGGAGGCATTCCCTCCCAGGAGCAAAAGTTCAAAAAGACCAAACCTTTCTCCATCACCACTACACCTGCTAAGGTGGTATGTAAGCACTGTGATAAGGCCGAGCACAAGGCCGAAGAATGTTGGAGGAAACTTGGAGCATGTCTCTGTTGTGGGAGCCGTGATCATCAGATTCCCGACTGTCCCCTACTCAATGATCAAGCCGGTGACGGAAAGCGCCCGGTAACAAAGAATGCTCGTCTCCACGCAATTAAGGAGACCGAAGAAGACGAAGGCGGACTAGTAGAAGGTACACTGAAAGTTTGTTCCAAGTCTGCACATGTCTTATTTGATACGGGTGCATCACATTCTTTTATTTCCAAGAAGTTTGCTGACCCACTGCCTATGGAACCGGAATGGATGAAAATATTTTTATCTACTCCTCTCGGAATCGAAACCGATATTACGCACCATTACCAAAACTGTGAAGTCTTAGTAAAAGGAAGAAATCTTCCTATCAACCTCATATGTTTAGACCTAAAGGAATATGATGTCATATTGGGAGCAGACTGGTTGTCTAGGTATCAGGCAACTGTGGACTGCCGTAACAGCAAAGTTACTTTCAAGGACTTTCCAGAACTAGTCTATTCTAGCCCTAAGAGTCGGAGTAAGTCACCTCTTATTTCGACTCTCCGAGCTAGCAAGCTAATAAGGAAAGGATGTGTATCTTTCCTTGCGTTTGTCACGATTAAGGAGGCTAAGGAAACTAAAACTAGAAGACATCCCTGTTGTGCAAGAACTTCTGGATGTGTTTCCGGAAGATTTGCCTGGATTACCCCCACAAAGAGAAGTGGCCTTCACCATCGATTTGGTCCCTGGTGCTGGACCAGTTTCTAAGACACCATATAGGATGTCCCCTGCCGAACTCAAGGAGCTGAAGGAGCAATTAATGGAACTTCTCAAGAAGGGATTTATTAGACCAAGCACTTCCCCGTGGGGAGCACCTGTGCTATTTGTAAAGAAGAAAGATGGATCCATGAGATTATGCATCGACTATCGACAGTTGAATCATCTCACTATCAAGAACAAGTATCCACTGCCGAGAATCGATGAGTTATTTGATCAAATATCTGGATCCAAGTATTTTTCAAAGATTGATCTCAGGTCAGGTTATCACCAACTAAGGATCAAGGATGATGACATTCATAAGACCGCATTCAGAAGCAGGTATGGCCATTATGAGTTTGTTGTTATGCCTTTTGGACTAACAAACGCCCCTGCTACCTTTATGCAGTTAATGAATAGTATATTCAGACCTTATCTAGATCAATTCATGGTGATTTTCATTGATGATATATTAATTTACTCCAAGACCAAGGGAGAGCATGAGGAACATTTAAGGATTGCATTACAGATATTGAGGACAAATCAGCTATATGCAAAGCTCCGCAGATGTGAATTTTGGTTAGGAGAAGTAGCTTTCTTGGGGCATGTTATATCAAAAGACAGTTTATCCGTAGATCCATCAAAGGTTGAAGCTGTAAGGAATTGGGAAAGACCGACCAATGCTAGCGAGGTCCGTAGTTTCTTGGGTCTTGCGGGCTACTATCGGCGATTCATCAAGGATTTCTCCAAGATAGCCATACCACTCACTAGGCTAACTCGCAAGGAGACGCGCTATGAATGGAGCGAGGATTGGGAACGAAGCTTCCAAGCTCTCAAGGATCACTTTTCTACTGCCCCAGTTTTAGCTCTACCAATTGAAGGAGAAAAGTTCGAGGTATACACCAATGCATCTGGCATTGGCCTCGGATGTGTTTTAGTGCAACAAGGGAAGGTTATAGCCTACTCTTCTCGCCAATTGAAGAAACACGAGGAGAACTACCCAGTTCATGATTTAGAATTGGCTGCGGTAGTATTTGCACTGAAAATATGGAGACATTATCTATACGGAGTGCAGTTTATTGTATACTCTGACCATAAAAGTTTTAAGTATCTCTTCTCTCAGAAGGAATTGAATATGAGGCAAAGACGTTGGCTAGAATATCTTAAAGACTTCGAATTTACTATACAATATCATCCTGGAAAGGGCAATCCTGTAGCTGATGCCCTTAGTCGAAAGCCGAGAGCATTATTAGCCAATTGTATGATTCAGGAGTGGAAGTTGCTAGAACAATTCACTAGACTTAATATAAGCATGGATAAGGACAGTAGGTGTCTCACCTTATCCCATATGAGCATACAGCCAAACTTGCTATCCGAAATACAAGGACTTCAAGGTAGTGACCCGGTATTAGTGGAAATCAAGGGCAAACTAGAAGGACAATCTGTGTTCCAACTAGCTTCAGATGGAAGGTTGTTATTCCAAAATAGAACTTGTATACCGGATTGTCCAGAATTAAGGAAGAAGATCTTAGATGAAGCTCACAGATCAAGGTACACAATTCATCCAGGATCTACCAAAATGTACCAAGATGTGAAAAGGAATTTCTGGTGGCCCAACATGAAGAGAGAAGTCGCGGACTTTGTGTCTCGTTGTCTCACCTGCCAACAAGTTAAGGCTGAACACCAGAAGCCTGTCGGAAAACTACATCCTCTGGATATTCCCAAATGGAAGTGGGAGGATATTGGTATGGATTTCATCATGGGTCTAACTAAATCAAAAGGAGGATATGATGGAATATGGGTTATCATTGATCGATTGACCAAATCAGCACACTTCTTGCCAATCAAGAGTCGATGGTCAGTTGATGTTCTGGCTGCATTATACATAAAAGAGGTAGTCAGATTACATGGCATTCCTGTTTCAATCGTGTCTGACAGAGATTCCCGTTTCACTTCTCACTTTTGGAAAGGACTACAACATTCCCTAGGAACGAGACTTAACTTTAGTACAGCTTTTCATCCTCAAACGGATGGTCAGACCAAGAGAACTAACTAGGTGGTTGAAGATATGCTTAGGGCTTGCACAATTGATTTTGGTGGAAGCTGGCATGATCACTTGCCTTTGGTTGAATTTGCATACAATAATAGCTACCAGGCAACTATACAAATGGCACCTTTCGAAGCCTTATACGGAAGGAGTTGCCGATCACCCTTATGCTGGGATGAAGTTGGAGAGAAACAACTATTAGGTCCAGATATGGAAAGGGATACCACCGAGAAGATACAGTTGATTAGAGAAAGACTACAAGTAGCTCAGTCTAGACAAAAGGCTTATGCTGATACAAGAAGAAGAGATCTCGAATTCCAAGTCGGAGATCACGCCTTTCTCAAGATATCACCTGGACGTGGAATAAGGAGATTTGGTGTTAAAGGCAAGCTTACGCCAAGATTTATCGGACCTTTTGAGATACTAGAAAGGGTTGGCGAGGTTGCTTATCGCGTCGCTTTACCTCCTCAATTGTCCGAAGTTCATAATGTATTCCACATATCAATGTTAAAGAAATATGTGCATGATCTGTCACATATCATTGATCATGGAGACTGGGTGATTCAAAGGGATCTCACTTATGAACAGAAGCCCATGAAGATCCTTGACCGCGAGGTACGAACATTAAGGAATAAAGTTATCCCCATGCTAAAGGTGCAATGGAGTAAATGTTCAGAACACGAAGCCACATGGGAGACCGAGGAGTATATGAGGAAACGATTTCCAGAATTATTTTAAGAGGTATGTACTCTACACTCTCCACACATATATATATTTGCGATTGAATTTGGGGACCAAATTCTTTTAAGTGGGGGAGGGTGTAGCAACCCTGGTAAAAATAAAAGGAAATAAAAACCCCAATTGATCAAAATAAGATTTAAAGATTTAATGAATAAATGATAAGAGCCTAAAGAAGTAAATAATAAACCAAAATGTAAATAACGCCTTGATTCAAGGCGCTACTTCAAAAAGAAACGCCCTTATACAAGGCGCGAATTCCAGAAAGGACGACCACAGCAGATGTCGTCAATTCTTAAACGGCCAAAATAATAAAAAGGGCAAGTAAACGTGACGCCCTCCACATGGACGCGTTTTACGTAAGAAATGACTTTAACAAAGGCGTCAATTTAAACTAACGCCCTATGGCAAGGCGTTAATTCTGTTCGAGTTTCATTCGAACCAGGACATTATCCAGGGCAAGTTCTGGATAACTACGAGGGAGATTGATTATGGCAAGGACTCTATGAGGGAAACATTAATTCCAATACAACACTAACTCCATTAGGGTTCTAAAAAAATCCTATAAATATCCTACTGTTCAACCCAGACCGTTGTTTGGCGTTCTGTGTATTGCTGCTGTCATCCGTGAGGAACGTATGTCACGCCCCGAGAGCGGAAGATACCCGGAGATGCGTGACGAGTTTATATCAATCATGTCAATCAGAGTAGTAGTGTATTCGAAACAAAGACAGAGATGCGCAAAAGTAAAGATAACCCAATCCATTTATTTCTTCATAATAAATAGTCTATTATAAACCCAATACTCTATTCAAAAAGAAAAGTACACATTTGACTCAAGAAATACATAAAAGACTAGATGACACTTGGAAAAGCTCTAACTCTTTCACTCTTGATTCTCCCCATCCGATTGACTTTCCTCATCGTCGGACTTACCTGAAAAGTAGGGACAACACGGAGTGAGCGAACGCTCAGTAGGAAATTATATCTCAGGAACTAGCAAAGGGGTTTAAGTAGTTACATCTTTCATGAATACGCTATAGCTATGCATGCTCGCATAAAACGACAAGATAGAAAGAGGATATAACAATAAGATAACAGGAAGGACTAGTCATGAACTTTCAAGAACTTATACCAAATGATATCAAGATATTCAAGCAAGTACTTTATCATGTCAAGATGAAATTTGGCTATCACGTTCAAGCACGCAAGTAATTACCCTTTTTCGGGCCACGCAAGTCATGTAATATCAACTCAAGTACAAGTACAAGATTTGTGGAATGTTCAATCAAGCTAGTCATGCACTTCGGTATAATGCCAATACCGTGATCAATCAACTCCCATGGGCACAAGTACTTTCGGGTGCTCCTCCCAGGACCAGATCGGGCCCTATATGCGCAGGCATTAGTCATGTATTTTTAACATCCACATTTTTGTGTATAGCCATCATGGAATTTCAATAAGCAAGCTTGTAGTCATGTAAGATAACTTTGAGAGACTAGAGTCCAAAAATATGACTTTTGACACCAGTAGGCGATAATAACGATACAATCACACTTTCGATAAAACTAGGTGGAATTGGTTCCCTTAACTCGGGTACCATGATAAGTAAGTAGAGAGACTCTTTTATATAGAATTGAGGTCCATATGAATAGCACCTCAATAGCAAGACGTCCTCATTCTTAATATAGAATTGAGGTTCACAAGAACATCAAGTTTGATATAGAATTGGGGTTTACAAGAACATCATAACAACGGCATATTCTTCCCCGTTCATTAAGATAATTCTCATATCATACTCATGGCATGACATGAGGGCCGGTATCACCATGTTTCTATAGAGGGACATGGCAAAGATTGTGTAATGGGTTTTTAGGGTACAACCAGCTCAGTCGTCCTTGAGGGAATCCAAGGCGGCGAGGAGTCTTACGGAGGTCTCTATGACTAACTCGCTAGTCCAAAGGAACGGAATGTCCAATGGAGAGCTTGTATGTCAATGAGAATTGAGGGGTAACGATAAAACACCGTAGAAAACATGGGACTATACTCACGGAGTGGAGTAATAGTGCCTATATATAAATATATGTAATGAATCCCTCGGATAACAATAATCAGGAAAAATCAGTAATGCAGAAAGTAGCGACTTTGGTAAAGTCATTTTTCATGTAATTAACGCCTTAATCAGGGGCGTTTATATTAGATTTGGCGACGTGTACAGCAGTCGTCCTTTCAATATTTCTAGTTTTGCAGAATATTATAAATCTGGAAATTTTAATGAAACGCGCCCTGGACAGGGGCGTTAGTTTACAGAAGGCGCCCTGGTATGGGGCGTCAGTTCAAGAAAAGATGACCTGGACAAGGTCGTTAATTCACAAGTTCACAAGTTTCGAGACAATGAAATTTCAGGAAAACATGATATATGGTCAGTACCATAAGAAATAGCAGGATTACAAGAGATTGACCATGCATTAATCTAGAATCATGTTTGTATTGATATATAATTTTTAAACATGGTGTTTATTAATTAAGAGAAATTGACGTCTGTGTGCAGGGCGTCAAATATTAAATTGACGACCTAGTCGTGGTCGTGTCTTTTAATGTAGCGTCCTTGATAAGGGCGTTTATTTCAAAACTCTTTAGAAACTAACCGAAACGCATGAAACCTATATGCAGGTATTAACGGATGATGTTATATATATTAATATGCTAGTTTGGGCTACAATCCCTGAGAAAATCCTACCTTGATAAAGGTTCGAACTGATGCCGGTTCTAGGAAGAAAAGAACGATACCCTGTTTTATAAACAGAGTATTCTGAAGCTTTTGAATAAGGCAGAGGAGGCAGGAATAGACACAGTCATTTGTTGATGAAGAACCCACGTTCTTCAGTAGATTAAGAGCTCCTCAACCTGTAAGTGGAAGAAGATGAAGAAGATTTATTCTTCATACTATCCTATCAGAAGAGAAGGAAAACCAAAGGAAGAACCCACCTGTTCTTCACGGACGGCAGTCAGATTCCCTATAAACAAAAGAGGATGAGGAATCAATTCATGTTCTTCACATAATAGTAAACAGAGAAGGAAATAAGGAAGAACAGTTAGTTCTTCACCTACCGTAGCAGAGACGATCGACCAAATAGCTTTCTAGGGTTCGATCCATCAAGGTATTTATAGGATTCTGGAAATCCTAATAAGGTTAGTGTTCGATTGGAAGTAACACTTCTATGATAGAGTTATTACTACATTCGAACTCTTTCTCATAGTTATCAACTTACCCTGGATAAGTTCCCGGTTCGAACGAAACTGGAATGGAATTAACGCCTTATTCTAGGGCGTCGAATTTTAAATTGACGCCTTGGCATGCGTCGTTGCTTGTGGAAACGCGTCCAAGAAAAGGGCGTTTCAAATACTTACCTTTTTATGTAATTTTGGTTGTTTAAGATTTGACGCCATGAAATGTGGGCGTCCTTTCTCAAAAACACGCCTTAGGTGAGGGCGTTTCTTGTCAAGTAGCGCCTTGCTCCAAGGCGTTAATTTCATCAGGGCTTTGTTCTTCTTGTTTCAACCTTTTTCATTTGTTCACTTAATCTTTTAGTTTATTTCAATTTATCTAAATTTATTTCTTTTAATTTTTATACGGGTTGCTACACCCTCCCCCACTTAAAATAATTTGGTCCCCAAATTCATAGCATATATTTACATATGGAGAGTGTAGAGTTCATACCTTCTAAAATAATTCTGGAAATCGCTTCCTCATAGATTCCTCGGTCTCCCATGTAGCTTCATGTTCTGAATTCTTATTCCATTGTACTTTTAGCATGGGAATAACCTTATTCCTTAGGGTTCGTACTTCTTGATCTAGTATTCTTATGGGCTTCTGCTCGTATGTGAGATCTTTCCGGATTACTAGATTTCCATGCTCAATAATATGTGATGGATCATGCACATACTTCTTCAACATAGATATGTGGAACACATCATGTACTTCGGACAGTTGAGGTGACAATGCGATGCGATAAGCAACCTCGCCAACTCTTTCTAGTATCTCAAAAGGTCCGATAAATCTTGGTGTAAGCTTGCCCTTAACACCAAATCTTCGTATTCCACGTCCAGGCGATATCTTGAGAAATACATGATCTCCAACTTGGAATTCAAAATCTCTTCTTCTCGTGTCGGCATAAGCTTTTTGTCTAGACTGAGCAACTTGTAGTCTTTCTCTGATCAATTATATCTTCTCGGTAGTGTCCCTTACCATGTCTGGACCTAATAGTTGTTTCTCTCCAACTTCGTCCCAGCATAAGGGTGATCGACAACTCCTTCCGTATAAGGCTTCAAAAGGTGCCAGTTGTATACTTGCCTGGTAGCTATTATTGTATGCAAATTCAACCAGAGGCAAGTGATCATGCCAGTTTCCATCAAAATCAGTAATGCATGCTCTTAGCATATCTTCGACTACTTGATTGGTTCTCTCGGTCTGACCATCCGTTTGAGGATGAAAAGCTGTACTGAAGCTAAGTCTCGTCCCCAACGACTGTTGTAGTCCTTTCCAATGTCAGACACGATTGAAACAGGAATACCATGTAATCTGACTATTTCCTTGATGTATAGTGCAGCTAAGACATCAACTGACCATCGACTCTTGATTGGCAAGAAATGCGCTGATTTAGTCAATCGGTCAATGATAACCCATATTCCATCATGTCCTCTTTTTGATCTAGATAAACCCATGATGAAATCCATACCAATATCCTCCCACTTCCATTTAGGGATATCTAGAGGATGTTGTTTTCCAGCGGGCTTTTGGTGTTCCGCCTTGACTTGTTGGCACGTGAGACAGCGTGATACGTAGTCCACTATTTCTCTTTTCATGTTGGGCCACCAAAAATTTCTTTTTACATCTTGGTACATTTTGGTAGATCCTGGATGAATCGTATACCTTGACCTATGAGCTTCATCTAAGATCTTCTTCTTTACCTCGGGACAATCCGGTATGCAAGTTCTATTCCTGAATATTAATCTTCCTTCACAAGTTATTTGGAAATCCGATTGTCCTTCCAGTTTACCTTTGATCTCTACTAACATTGGGTCATTATCTTGAGGTGCTTGTATTTCAGTTAATAGGTCTGACTGTATGCTTATATGAGATAATGTGACACATCTAGGGTCTGTGTCCATGCTCATATTGAGTTCAGAGAATTACTCCAGTAATTTCCATTCTTGAATCATACAATTGGCTAACAGTGCTCTCGGCTTTCGACTAAGGGCATCTGCTACATGATTACCCTTTCTGGGATGATATTGTATATTGAAGTCGAAGTCCTTGAGATATTCCAGCCATCGTCTTTGCCTCATATTTAACTCCTTCTGTGAGAAAAGATATTTGAGACTCTTGTGATCGGAGTATATAGTAAACTGTACTCCATAAAGATAATGTCTCCATATTTTGAGTGCAAATACTACCGCGGCCAATTCTAAGTCATGGACGGGGTAGTTCCCTTCATGCTTCTTTAATTGACGAGAAGAGTAGGCTATAACCTTCCCTTGTTGCATTAGAACACATCCGAGGCCAATGCCAGAAGCATCAGTGTATACCTCGAACTTTTCTCCTTCAATTGGCAATGCTAAGATAGGAGCTGTAGTAAGATGATCCTTGAGAGTTTGGAAGCTTCTTTCACATTCCTCACTCCATTCATAACGGATCTCCTTGCGAGTTAATCTCGTAAGTGGCACGGTGATTTTAGAGAAATCCTTGATGAATCGCCTGTAATAGCCGGCAAGACGTAAGAAACTTCGGATCTCGCTAGCATTGGTCAGTCTTTCCCAGTTCCTTACAGCTTCAACCTTTGATGGGTCTACAGACAAGCCATCCTTTGATATAACATGTCCGAGAAAAGTCACTTCTTCAAGCCAGAATTCACACTTGCTATGTTTTGCATATAATTGGTTTGCCCTCAATATTTGTAATGCAATCCTTAAATGTTCCTCATGCTCTTCCTTGGTCTTAGAATAAATCAATATATCATCAATAAAGACCACCACGAATTGATCTAAATAAGGCTTGAATATACTATTCATTAACTGCATAAAGGCAACAGGGGCATTCGTTAGTCCGAAAGGCATAACAACAAATTCATAATGGCCATACCTGCTTCTGAATGCGGTTTTATGAATATCCTCGTCCTTGATTCTTAGTTGGTGATATCCTGACCTAAGATCAATTTTGGAAAAGTACTCGGATCCTGAAATTTGATCAAACAATTCATCGATTCTCGGCAGTGGATACTTGTTCTTGATAGTGAGATGATTCAACTGTCGATAGTCAATGCATAACCTCATGGATCCGTCTTTCTTCTTTATAAATAATACAGGCGCTCCCCACGGGGAAGTACTTGGTCTAATGAATCCTTTCTTAATGAGTTCCATCAATTACTCCTTTAACTCCTTGAGTTCAGCAGGTGACATCCTATAAGGTGTCTTTGAAATCGGACCAGCACCAGGGACTAAGTCAATGGTGAAGGCCACTTCTCTTGGCGGGGGTAATCCCGGCAAATCTTCCGGAAACACGTCTGGAAATTCCTGCACCACTGGAATGTCTTCTAGCTTAGCTTCCTTAGCTTCTTTAACTGTGACAAAGGCAAGGAAAGATGCACATCCTTTCCTGATGAGCTTGCTAGCTCGGAGAGCTGAAATAAGAGGGGATCTGCTCCGACCCTTGGGGCTAGTAAAGATTAGTTCTGGAAATTCCTTGAATGTAACCTTGCTATTGCGGCAATCAACCGTTGCCTGATACTTGGATAACCAATCTGCTCCTAGTATAACATCATACTCTTTCAGATCTAAACATATGAGATCAATAGGGAGATTTCTACCCTGAACCAATACTTCGCAGTTTTGGTAATGATGTGTAATATCAGTCTCATCACCCAGAGGAGTAGACAAAACTAACTTTATCCATTCCGATTCTAGGGGTAATGGGTCAGCAAACTTCTTAGAAATAATAGAATGTGATGCACCAGTATCCATTAAGACATATGCATTCTTGGAACAAACTTTCCATGTACCTTCCACTAAGCCGCCTTCTTCTTCTTGCTCGGTCTCCTTGATTGCATGAAGACGAGCATTCTTGGTTACTGGGCGCTTTCCGTCATCGGCTTGGTTATTTAGTAGTGGGCAATCGGGAATCCGATGCTCACGACTCCCACAACGGAGACATGCTCCAAGTTTCCTCCAGCATTCTTCTGCTCTATGACCCGCTTTATCACAATGTTTGCACACTGTATTTGAAGAGGTAGTGGTGATAGAGAAGGGCTTGGTCTTCTTGAACTTTTGGTCTTGTGAGGATGCTCCTCCATTGCTAGGCCTTTTCTTGAAGTTGGGTTTAAAGGAACCCGAACCTGTAACTTGTTCCTTCTTATCCTTACCATGAATCCTATCAGACAGTTCCGTGGCATCTTCTAATAGTTGAGCTCGGCGTACTATCTCTGAGTAGACTTGAATGTCCATCGGCGCCAGTTGAGTAATAGCTTGGGGCCTGAGCCCATTAAGAAACCTCCTAGCTTTCATTTTCTCGGTGCTAACTAGATGCTTAGCATACCGAGACAATCTAGAGAATTGGGCCTCATACTCGGCCACTAACAAAGATCGTTGCTTTAATGCAGCAAATTCTGCAGCCTTCTTTTCCTAAACTCGGTCCGAGAAATATTTTACGTTGAAGTGTTCAACGAATTCCTCCCACGTAACCTGATCTTGATTTATAGTAGCCTCTATTGATTCCCACCAGCATCTAGCATCCCTTTCTAACTGAAAAGTAGCTAATAAGACCTTATCTTGATCTGTGCATTGCATAACATGGAATATTCGTTCTGTTTCCCTAATCCAGTGTTCAGCGTCATCTGGATCAGTAGAACCCATGAACTTGGGCGGGTTCATGTTCTTGAAGGTCTGGTGGAGACTTCCTGCTCGTTGTCCACCTCCTTGTGTTACTTGTTGCAGCACTTGAGTCATGCCTTGCAGTGTACACTGCATGTTGCGCCATTGAGCACGTTCGGCAGCCATTATCCTACAATTACAATAACTATATTAGTATATACTCGCGTTAAGGGCTTTTAAGTTTTTATATTAACTCAACCCTTGGTTCTACCCAATCTCACTGGTTAAAGGTTTGAACATATCCTTGGACTTGGGTTCCCTAGGAATTGAATACCCTAGGCTCTGATACCACAAAAACTGTCACGCCCCGAGAGCGGAAGATACCCGGAGATGCGTGACGAGTTCATATCAATCATGTCAATCAGAGTAGTAGTGTATTCGACACAAAGACAGAGATGCGTAAAAGTAAAGATAACCCAATCCATTTATTTCTTCATAATAAATAGTCTATTACAAACCCAATACTCTATTCAAAAAGAAAAGTACACATTTGACTCAAGAAATACATAAAAGACTAGATGACACTTGGAAAAGCTCTAACTCTTTCACTCTTGATTCTCCCCATCCGATTGACTTTCCTTATCGTTAGACTTACCTGAAAAGTAGGGACAACACGGAGTGAGCGAACGCTCAGTAGGAAATTATATCTCAGGAACTAGCAAAGGGGTTTAAGTAGTTACATCTTTCATGAATGCGCTATAGCTATGCATGCTCACATAAAACGACAAGATAGAAATAGGATATAACAATAAGATAACAGGAAGGACTAGTCATGAACTTTCAAGAACTTATACCAAATGATATCAAGATATTCAAGCAAGTACTTTATCATGTCAAGATGAAATTTGGCTATCACGTTCAAGCACGCAAGTAATTACTCTTTTTCGGGCCACGCAAGTCATGTAATATCAACTCAAGTACAAGTACAAGATTTGTGGAATGTTCAATCAAGCTAGTCATGCACTTCGGTATAATGCCAATACCGTGATCAATCAACTCCCATGGGCACAAGTACTTTCGGTTGCTCCTCCCAGGACCAGATCGGGCCCTATATGCGCAGGCATTAGTCATGTATTTTTAACATCCACATTTTTGTGTATAGCCATCATGGAATTTCAATAAGCAAGCTTGTAGTCATGTAAGACAACTTTGAGAGACTAGAGTCCAAAAATATGACTTTTGACACCAGTAGGCGATAATAACGGTACAATCACACTTTCGATAAAACTAGGTGGAATTGGTTCCCTTAACTCGGGTACCATGATAAGTAAGTAGAGACACTCTTTTATATAGAATTGAGGTCCATATGAATAGCACCTCAATGGCAAGACGTCCTCATTCTTAATATAGAATTGAGGTTCACAAGAACATCAAGTTTGATATAGAATTGGGGTTTACAAGAACATCATAACAACGGCATATTCTTCCCCGTTCATTAAGATAATTCTCATATCATACTCATGGCATGACATGAGGGCCGGTATCACCATGTTTCTATAGAGGGACATGGCAAAGATTGTGTAATGGGTTTTTAGGGTACAACCAGCTCAGTCGGCCTTGAGGGAATCCAAGGCGGCGAGAGTCTTACGGAGGTCTCTATGACTAACTCGCTAGTCCAAAGGAACGGAATGTCCAATGGAGAGCTTGTATGTCAATGAGAATTGAGGGGTAACGATAAAACATCGTAGAAAACATGGGACTATACTCACGGAGTGGAGTAATAGTGCCTATATATAAATATATGTAATGAATCCCTCGGATAACAGTAATCAGGAAAAATCAGTAATGCAGAAAGTAGCGACTTTGGTAAAGTCATTTTTCATGTAATTAACGCCTTAATCAGGGGCGTTTATATTAGATTTGGCGACGTGTACAGCAGTCGTCCTTTCAATATTTCTAGTTTTGCAGAATATTATAAATCTGGAAATTTTAATGAAACGCGCCCTGGACAGGGGCGTTAGTTTACAGAAGGCGCCCTGGTATGGGGCGTCAGTTCAAGAAAAGATGACCTGGACAAGGTCGTTAATTCACAAGTTCACAAGTTTCGAGATAATGAAATTTCAGGAAAACATGATATATGGTCAGTACCATAAGAAATAGTAGGATTACAAGAGATTGACCATGCATTAATCTAGAATCATGTTTGCATTGATATATAATTTTTAAACATGGTGTTTATTAATTAAGAGAAATTGACGTCCGTGTGCAGGGCGTCAAATATTAAATTGACGACCTAGTCGTGGTCGTGTCTTTTAATGTAGCGTCCTTGATAAGGGCGTTTATTTCAAAACTCTTTAGAAACTAACCGAAACGCATGAAACCTATATGCAGGTATTAACGGATGATGTTATATATATTAATATGCTAGTTTGGGCTACAATCCCTGAGAAAATCCTACCTTGATAAAGGTTCGAACTGATGCCGGTTCTAGGAAGAAAAGAACGATACCCTGTTTTATAAACAGAGTATTCTGAAGCTTTTGAATAAGGCAGAGGAGGCAGGAACAGACACAGTCGTTTGTTGATGAAGAACCCACGTTCTTTAGTAGATTAAGAGCTCCTCAACCTGTAAGTGGAAGAAGATGAAGAAGATTTATTCTTCATACTATCCTATCAGAAGAGAAGGAAAACCAAAGGAAGAACCCACCTGTTCTTCACGGACGGCAGTCAGATTCCCTATAAACAAAAGAGGATGAGGAATCAATTCATGTTCTTCACATAATAGTAAACAGAGAAGGAAATAAGGAAGAACAGTTAGTTCTTCACCTACCGTAGCAGAGACGATCGACCAAATAGCTTTCTAGGGTTCGATCCATCAAGGTATTTATAGGATTCTGGAAATCCTAATAAGGTTAGTGTTCGATTGGAAGTAACACTTCCATGATAGAGTTATTACTACATTCGAACTCTTTCTCATAGTTATCAACTTACCCTGGATAAGTTCCCGGTTCGAACGAAATTGGAATGGAATTAACGCCTTATTCTAGGGCGTCGAATTTTAAATTGACGCCTTGGCATGCGTCGTTGCTTGTGAAACGCGTCCAAGAAAAGGGAGTTTCAAATACTTGCCTTTTTATGTAATTTTGGTTGTTTAAGATTTGACGTCATGAAATGTGGGCGTCCTTTCTCAAAAACACGCCTTAGGTGAGGGCGTTACTTGTCAAGTAGCGCCTTGCTCCAAGGCGTTAATTTCATCAGGGCTTTGTTCTTCTTGTTTCAACCTTTTTCATTTGTTCACTTAATCTTTAAGTTTATTTCAATTTATCTAAATTTATTTTTTTTAATTTTTATATGGGTTGCTACAACGTAAGTTATTCTTCATTATTTTGCTTTCACCTTCGGTTATGTATGAGTATGAAGACTAATGTCTTCATCTTATTTCATGTAGGAAGTCTATAGTAAGTAGCAACTCTCGTGTCAAAGAGAAGATCGTGGATTCTTCGTCAAACGATCTATTCATCCTTTTTGTGCAGGTTGACTGCAACAGGGAAGAGTTGTTACTGTTACCGTGTGAAGAACGTAGATTGATCTTCACCTTCCTTCTTCCTCTTGTAGCCAAACGATCGTGAAAGGAGGAAGCTTTCTTATGCTTCTGCAAGGGGCTGCTTCTTCTTTCTGCTGTTGCTGTCTTGTATTAAAACAGAGTATCATTCACCTTCTTCAATCAATCTTCACGTCTGTCAACCAATTCAGAAAAAAAGGTAGGTTTTCTCAAGAATTGTAGCCCAAATCAACATAGTAATTATGATAAAGTCATCTGTCAATTCATGCATATAGATTCTCTGCGTTTTTCATAGTTTTCTGGAAAATAGTGTAAGTAGCGACCCTCCATAGGGCGCTAATTTTAAAAGAAGCGACCCAGACTAGGGCGCTAATTCTTGTTTTGACGCCCTGCCCAGGAGTCGTCAACTTCACTTAATTATTAAATACCCATGTTTAAAATTCTATATCAAGTAAACCATGTATCTAATCTAATGCATGATCACAGTTGTTGAATCCTACTATTTTTCTCTTCCTGACCATGTGATCCTCTTCCTGAAAATTTTATTATCTGGAAATTTATACTGATTCATGAATCCTATTTCGGATGTTAAGGAATTAACGACCTGGGATAGGTCGTCTCTTACATAACTGACGCCCTGCACCAGGGTGTGACTTTAAAATTTCCGCCCCTCTGTAAGGCGCGTTTTCATGAAAATTCCAGAAATTGGCAATTTTGCAAAATATTATAAATCTAATGGACGCCTGCTAATGTAGTCGTTAAATCATAAATAAACGTCCCTGTAGAAGGCGTTAATTTGATAAGTAATGACTCAGATTAAGGCGCTATTTTCCTGTAATACTATTTTGCACCGTTACTGTTAACCGAGGGTTTCATATGTATATTTATATATATATATATATCGGCACTATATTCCAGTCCGTGAATATAGTCCCATGTTTCACGATGGTTTATCGCATTACCCCTCAATTCTCAGTGACATACAAGCTCTCCATTGGACATTCCGTTCCTTTGGACTAGCAAGTTAGTCATAGAGACCTCCGTAAGACTCCTCGAGCCTTGGATTCCCTCAAGGCCGATTGAGCGGGTTGTACCATAAAAACCTATCACACTACTTTGCCATGTCACTCTATAAGAAACATGGTATACCGGCCCTCATGTTATGCTATGTGTATAAAATGAGAAGTATTTTAATGAATGGGGAAAGCATGTCATTATTGAGATGTTCTTGTGGACCCCAATTCTATATCAACATTATTATGATGTTCTTGTGGACCTCAATTCTATATTAAAAGAGTGACCATCTACTTGTGGGCACTTACTTGTCATGGTACCCAAGTTAGGGAACCAATTCTACCCAGCTTTATCGGAAATCGTGATTATACCGTTGTTATCACCTATCTATGTCAAGTGTCATATTTTTGGACTCTATTCTAGCAAAAGTCTATCCTACGTACAAGCTTTATCCTTGAAATTCTATATTGGCTATACACAAAAGTGGATGTCAAAATACATGATCAATGCCTGCGCATATAGGGCCTGATCTGGTCCTGGGAGGAGCACCCGAAAGTACTTGTGCCCATGGGAGTTGTAATGATAACGGTATTGGCATTGTACCGAAGTACATGACTAGCTTGATTGGACATTCCACAAATCTTGTACTTGACTTGACTTGATATTACATGACTTGCGTGGCCCGAGAAAGGGTAAATATATACTTTCTTGACTTGAAATATAATAGCCAAATTCCATCATGATATGATGCGTCTACTTGCTTGAAAGTCTTGATATCTGCTTGATAAGTTCTTGAAAGTTCATGACTAGTTCTTCTTGCCATCTTATTATTATATCCTCTTGCTATATTGTCATTTTTGTGAGCATGCATAGCTATAGTGCATTCATGGAAAGTGTAATTACTTAAACCCCTTGCTAGTTCTTGAGATATAATTTCCTACTGAGCGTTCACTCACTCAATGTTTCCCTACTTTTCAGGTAAGTCCGATGACGAGACCCAGATAGAAGGGGAAGGTCAAGAGTGAAAGAGATTAGAGCTTCTCAAGCGTCAACTAGTCTTGTCTTTTCTATATTTTCTTGAGTCAACTTTGTACTTTTCTTTTCACTAGGTTTAGCAGTTGAAAGGGTTTGTAATAGACATATTTTTATAAAGGAAATAAAGGATTGGGTTATCTTTGTTCTTGCGCATCTCTGATTTGGTGTCGAATACACTAATACTCTGATTGACATGATTGATATAAACTCGTCACGCGTCTCCGAGTATCTTCCGCGCTCGGGGCGTGACACCCTTCCTCCGAACAAGCTTGGAGGGTAACAAGATGGAATGGGAAATAAAGAAAACTTGAAAATAAAAGACCGAGGGAAAACAACTATCTCTGATTCAAAACAATGTAGCTTCCGTAGAAGCAGATCTTCAGATTCACAGATAGCTTTCTCTTAGAATTTTCTCTCTGCTCTGGATGGAGTGGTTTGTCTCTGGTTTTCTCTCTTGATCGACACTACTACTCTCACGCTTCTCTTTCTTTTTCACTTTTTTATTCTCTCCATTTCAAACCTTTTTCCTCAGTATATATATATATATATGTCTGTTCCAAAAACTTTGGCGTGCGGATACCACATTTCCCGCTTGAAGGGTTGAGGTACGTGTCGAAATATTTTGGACCTCTATCTTCCTCGGATCACGTGCCATCCACTTGGTGAATGCACAGACAAACTGTCAGAGAAAGGAATAAACATTTTTTCACACACTCAGCACAAGTCGTACTGATGTAGCGAGTAAGTAAGCATAAACTGCACTGAGTAGGAGTTTCCAAGTCAACCATTGCACTGACTTACTATAGGGTGAACAAGAGGTTGCACCGAGTTGAAGTGAGTAAAAGCGAGAGATGCACTGATTTGTGAAAATGCAAGACGTTATAAGCACGGACCATAGAGTCCAATCGTGCAACAGATATTGTCACGCCCCGAGCGCGGAAGATACCCGGAGATGCGCGACGTGTCTATATCAATCATGTCAATCAGAGTGGTCGTGTATTCGACACAAAGACAGAGATGCGCAAAATAGTAAGATAACCCAATCCTTTATTTCATAATGGATAGACTATTACAAATCCAATACTCTGTTTAATAAAAAGGAAAAGAATACATATTTGACTCAAGAAACTATAGAAAAGACTAGACGACACTTGTAGAAGCTCTATCACTTTCACTCTTGACCATTCCCATCCGATTGACTTCCATCGTCGTCGGACTTACCTGAAAAGTAGAAAGGGACAAACGGAATGAGCGAACGCTCAGTAGGAAATTATATCTCAAGTACTAGCAAGTGGTTTAAGTAATTACATCTTTCATGAATGCAATAAAGCTATGCATGCTCGCATGAAACGACAAGATAGAGAGAATGTAACATCAAAGAAATAAGATGAACTTAATCATGAACTTTCAACAAGATAACAAGTTTAGTCAAGATATTCAAGCAAGCACGTTTAACAAGTCATGTCAAGAACTTTGGCTATCATGTATCAAGCAAGTAAATTACCCTCTTTCGGGCCACGCATTTCATGTAAAGTCAAGTACGATTCAAGTACAAGATGTGTGTGGAATGTCCAATCAAGCAAGTCAAGTACTCGGTATAATGCCAGATACCTTATCATTTTAACTCCCATGGGCACAAGTACTTTCGGGTGCTCCTCCCAGGACCAGATCGGGCCCTATATGCGCAGGCATTTATCATGTGTTTTGACATCCACTCTTGTTTATATAGCCAATATAGAATTTCAATAATCAAGCTTGTAGACACGTATGACAACTTTGATAGAATAGAGTCCAAAATATGACAAAGGACATAGAATGGCGATAATAACGGTATAATCACGATGTCGATAAAACTAGGTAGAATATGGTTCCCTTAACTTAGGTACCATGACAAATCAATATGGACATTCTTTATATAGAATTGAGGTCCACATGAACAGTATATCAAAGGTAAGATACCCTCATTCTTATCATAGAATTGAGGTTTACAAGAACGACATGATATGGCATGATATCATCATCCCATTAAGAATTTCTTATGATATACTCTTTGTATAATCATAAGGGCCGGTATACCATGTTTCTTTAGATTGACATGGCAAAAACTGTGTAATGGGTTTTTAGGGTACAACCAGCTCAGTCGGCCTTGAGGGAATCCAAGGCTACGAGGAGTCTTACGGAGGTCTCTATGACTAACTCGCTAGTCCCAAGGAACGGAATGTCCAAAGGAGAGCTTGTATGTCAATGAGAATTGAGTGTGATCGATAAAACACCGTGAAAAGTGGGACTATACTCACGGAGTGGAGAATAGTGCCGATATATATATATATATATATATGTATAATATATAAACCATCGGTTAGCAAATCAGAGGAAAAATCGGTTTACAGTAAAATAACGACTTAGGTCAAGTCGTGTCTCAAGTAATTAACGCCTAACAGAAGGGCGTCTACACATGGTCCGTTTTGCAGAATTTTCAATAATTCAATAATTTATTTAAAACGCGCCTTCGGCAGGGGCGTTTCTTCAAGAGTTGACGACTACAGTAGCAGGCGTCTTTTTATTTACAATATTTTTCAGAACATATTTATTTTCAGAAATTATCAAAAACGCGCCCTTGGCAGGGGCGTGAATCATTAAATTCTTATTTTCACAGAATATATATTCCAGGATTTTAATAGATACGCGCCCTAGTAATGGGCGTTTATTTTTAATTCACGCCCTATGATGGGGCGTTTACATATGGAAAACGACCTAGTCTAGGTCGTGAATTCAAGAGATACTGGGAAAGCAAGATTTGCACGATAATCAATGATAACAATCATATAGTCATGACAGGAAATTGGCAGGAAATCAGATGCAGTATTTTAGATTTGATGTTTCATGCTTATTGACTTTTAACCGTTAACAATTATTGATTGATTTCATGTAATTGCATGGATAATCCGTTCTGAAGATTTACATGAAATTAACGCCTGTGTACAGGGCGTCAAATATTAAATTGACGACCTGGACATGGTCGTGTCTTGTAAATTAGCGCCCTTGACAGGGGCGTCTCTTTCAAAATATTTCAGAAAACGCGTGAAAACTATAATAATCATATGCATGACATGCTTATATATATATATATCTTGCATTAATTTCATTTGGGCTACAGTAACTTGAGAAAACCTACCTTTAAGAGTTGATTTGGAGATGACCGTGAGGGGTTTTTGGCTAGCAGAAGATGATGGCTTTGATGAAGAGGCTTCTACTGCGACTTACGAACAGTGGCAGCAACAACAAGGAGAAGAACAATCGTTCTTCAGAGATCTTCACGCTACAGAACCTGTAGAGGAAGAGAAAGGAAGTAAATATGAAGATGTTAATATTCTTCATAGTTGTAATCGATGTTTTAAGAAGATAGAAGAATATTACCTATTCTTCGGCAGCAGCAGAGTTTCCTGGACAAGAAGAAAATAATTATTCTTTACATAATCTGAAGCAAGAAAAAAAAGAAAACAAAAGAAAATAAGAAGAACAGTTTGTTCTTCACGTACCTAGCAGCAGACGTTCGATCAAATGGGTTTAGGGTTCGTTCGATCAAGACTATTTATAGGATTTAGGAGTCCTAACAAAAGTAGTGTTTGATTGAAAGTAATATTTCCAAGATTGAGTTATTACCACATTCGAACTCTTTCTCATAGTTATCACTTACCCTGGATAAGTTCTGGGTTCGAACGGTTCCGAATGGAATTAACGACTTTGGTCAGGGCGTGTATTATTTAATTGACGACTTACTTTAGGGCGTTTCTTAAAAAACGCCTTGAAAAAGGGCGTTTCGTGTTTTAAAACACGCCCAAGATAGGGGCGTTTCTTTTACTTACCCATTTGGTCGCATGAGAACTGACGACCGCATGTGTGGGCGTCCTTTCTTTAGTCACGCCATGGATAGAGGCGTTTCTTTATAAATTAACGCCTTAATAAGAGGCGTTATTTTTAATTTTGTTTTATTTCATCCAATTAACCCTATTCCTTTTATATATTACTTCTGTAATATATATGTTTTAATTCATTTTAATTATTCATTTATTAGGGTTGCTACACCCTCCCCCACTTAAAAGAATTTGGTCCCCAAATTCAATATATATATAATTATACACGCGGAGAGTGTAGGACATATACCTCTTAGAATAACTCGGGAAATCGTTTCTTCATAGATTCCTCGGTCTCCCATGTCGCTTCGCGTTCAGGATTCTTATTCCATTGCACCTTGAGCATGGGAATAACCTTATTCCTTAGAGCTCGTCTTTCTCGATCTAATATCTTCAAGGGCCTCTGTTCATATGTGAGATCTTTCTGGATCACCAGATCTCCATGCTCAATAATATGTGACGGATCGTGCACATACTTCTTCAACATAGATATGTGAAATACATTGTGTACCTCGGACAACTGAGGAGGCAACGCGATGCGATAAGCAACCTCGCCAACTCTTTCGAGTACCTCAAATGGTCCGATGAATCTTGGCGTAAGCTTGCCCTTAACACCAAATCTTCGTATGCCACGTCCAGGGGATATTTTAAGAAATACATGATCTCCGATTTGGAATTCAAGATCTCTTCTTCTTGTATCTGCATAAGTCTTTTGTCTGGTCTGAGCAACTTGTAATCTTTCTCTGATTACCTGTATCTTCTCAGTTGTATCCCTTACCATGTCTGGACCTAATAGTTGTTTCTCTCCAACTTCGTTCCAACATATGGGAGATCGGCAACTACTTCCGTATAAGGCTTCGAAAGGTGCCATTTGGATACTAGCTTGATAGCTATTATTATATGTAAATTCAACTAAAGGTAAGTGGTCATGCCAGCTTCCTCCAAAGTCAATAATGCATGCTCTCAGCATATCTTCAACAACCTGATTAGTTCGCTCGGTCTGACCATCCGTTTGTGGGTGAAAAGCAGTACTAAAGTTGAGCCTTGTCCCCAACGAATGTTGTAATCCCTTCCAAAAATGAGAAGTAAAACGGGGATCTCTATCAGACACGATTGAGACAGGAATTCCATGTATCCTGACTATTTCTTTAATGTATAGTGCAGCTAGCACATCAATTGACCATCCGCTTTTGATTGGCAAGAAATGTGCCGATTTAGTCAATCGGTCAATGATAACCCAGATTCCATCATGTCCTCCTTTAGATTTAGACAAACCCATGATGAAGTCCATACCAATATCCTCCCATTTCCACTTAGGAATATCTAGAGGATGTAGTTTTCCCGCAGGCTTTTGGTGTTCCGCCTTGACCTGTTGGCATGTGAGACAGCGTGATACATAGTCCGCTATTTCTCTTTTCATATTGGGCCACCAAAAGTTCCTCTTTACATCTTGGTACATTTTAGTTGATCCAGGATGATTAGTGTATCTTGATCTGTGAGCTTCATCTAAGATCTTCTTCTTTAATTCCGGACAATCGGGTATACAAGTTCTATCTTTGAACGATAATCTTCCATCAGAAGTTAGTTGAAAATCAGATTGTCCTTCTAATCTGCCTTTGATTTCTACTAACATAGGATCATCATCCTGAAGTGTTTGTATCTCAGATAACAAATCGACTGTATGCTTACATGGGATAGTGTGACAAATTTGGATTCCGTGTCCAAGCTTATATTGAGCTCGGAGAATGGTTCAAGTAACCTCCATTCTTGTATCATACAATTTGCTATCCTTGCTCTCGGCTTTCGACTAAGGGCATCAGCCACATAATTACCCTTTCCGGGATGGTATTGTATACTGAAGTCGAAGTCCTTGAGATATTCTAGCCAACGTCTTTGTCTCATGTTCAGCTCCTTTTGTGAAAATAGATATTTGAGACTTTTGTGATCGGAGTATACAGTGAACTGTACCCCATAGAGATAGTGTCTCCATATCTTTAGGGCAAATACTACCGCGGCCAGTTCCAAGTCATGGACGGGGTAATTCTCCTCATGCTTCTTCAGTTGACGAGAAGAGTATGCTATGACCTTCCCATGTTGCATTAGAACACATCCGAGGCCAATGCCAGAAGCATCAGTGTAGACCTCGAATTTCTCTCCTTCAATTGGTAGGGCTAAGACCGGAGCTGTAGTGAGATGATCCTTGAGAGTTTGGAAACTGCTTTCACATTCCTCACTCCATTCATATCGGATCTCCTTACGAGTTAATCTTGTAAGTGGTACGGCGATCTTAGAGAAATTTTTAATGAATCGTCGATAATAGCCTGCAAGACCTAAGAAACTTCTGATCTCGCTTGCATTAGTGGGCCTCTCCCAGTTTCTCACAGCTTCAACTTTTGACGGATCCACAGATAAACCGTCCTTGGATATGACATGTCCCAGAAAGGCCACTTCTTCAAGCCAGAACTCGCATTTGCTGAGTTTAGCATATAATTGATTTGTCCTCAAGACTTGCAATGCAATCCTCAAATGCTCTTCATGTTCTTCCTTAGTCTTAGAATATATCAATATATCATCAATGAAGACTACTATGAATTGATCCAAGTAAGGCCTGAATATGCTATTCATTAACTGCATAAAGGCAGCAGGGGCATTTGTTAGTCCAAAAGGCATAACAACAAATTCGTAATGGCCATACCTGCTTCTGAATGCGGTCTTGTGAATGTCATCATCCTTGATCCTTAATTGATGATATCCCGACCTGAGATCAATCTTGGAGAAATATTTGGATCCTGAAATCTGATCAAATAATTCATCGATTCTCGGCAGTGGATACTTGTTCTTGATCGTAAGATGATTCAACTGTCGATAGTCGATACACAATCTCATGGATCCATCCTTCTTCTTTACAAATAAGACTGGTGCTCCCCACGGGGAAGTACTTGGTCTAATAAACCCTTTTCGGATTAGTTCCATCGACTGCTCCTTCAACTCCTTGAGTTCAGCAGGGGACATTCTATATGGTGCCTTTGAAACAGGACCAGCACCAGGGACTAAGTCGATGGTAAAGGCCACATCTCTTTGCGGGGGTAAACCCGGCAATTCTTCCGGAAATACGTCTGGAAATTCTCGCACTACCTGAATGTCTTCTATCTCGGTTTCCTTAGCTTCTTTAATAGTGACAAAAGCAAGGAAGGATACACATCCTTTCCTGACGAGCTTGCTTGCTCGAAGAGCCGAAATAAGAGGGGATTTGCTTCGACTCTTAGGACTAGTATAAGTCAGTTCTGGAAATTCTTTGAAAACAATCTTGCTATTACGGCAATCAACCGTTGCCTGGTACTTAGATAACCAATCTGCTCCTAGTATAACATCATATTCCTTTAGATCTAAGCAGATAAGATCAATAGGAAAATTCTTTCCTCGAACCAACACCTCACAGTTTTGGTAATGATGCGTGATATCCGTCTCGTTTCCGAGAGGAGTAGACAACACTATTTTCATCCATTCTGGTTCTAGAGGTAATGGGTCAGCAAACTTCTTGGAAATAATGGAATGCGATGCACCCGTATCAAATAAGACATGTGCATATTTGGAACAAATTTTTAATGTACCTTCCACCAATCCGCCTTCTTCTTCTGGTTCGGTCTCTTGGATCGCATGAAGACGCGCGTTCCTTGTCACTGGGCGTTTACCCTCACCGTCTTGGTCATTCATTAATGGACAATCGGGAATCCGATGTTCACGACTCCCACAACGGAGACATGCTCCTAATTTCCTCCAGCATTCTTCTGTTTTGTGACCAGCCTTGTCACAATGCTTGCATACTACGTTTGAAGGGGTAGTGGTGATAGAGAAAGGCTTGGATTTCTTGTACTTCTGATCTTGAGAGGAAGAACCTCCATTATTGGGCCTCTTCTTAAAGTTGGGTTTAAAAGAACCCGAACTTGTGACTTGCTCCTTTTTGTCTTTCCCACGGATCCTATCAGATAATTCCGTGGCATCTTCAAGCAACTGAGCTCGGCGCACCATTTCAGTATAAACTTGAATATCCATAGGCGCCAATTGAGTAATGTAGTGAGGCCTAAGCCCATTAAGAAATCTACGGGCTTTCATCTTTTCCGTGCTAATTAAATGCTTAGCATATCTAGACAGTCTAGAGAACTGTGCTTCATAATCAGCCACCGATAAAGATCTTTGCTTTAATGCGGCAAATTCGGCGGCCTTCTTTTCCTGGACCCTATCAGAGAAATATTTGGCGTTGAAATATTCAACGAATTCACCCCATGTAACTTGAGTTGGGTCAATAGTAGCTTCAATCGACTCCCACCAGCATCTAGCATCCTTTTCTAACTGGAAAGTAGCTAATAAGACTTTGTCCTGATCCGTGCATTGCATGACATGGAATATACGTTCAATCTCCCGAACCCAATGCTCGGCATCGTCTGGATCGGTCGATCCCATGAACTTCGGGGGGTTCATATTCTTGAATGCTTGGTGTAAGCTTCCAGCTCGTGGAGCACCACCTTGTGCTACCTGTTGTAGCACTTGGGTCATCCCTTGAAGGGTACGCTGCATGTTGCGCCATTGAGCACGTTCGGCAGCCATTATCCTACAATTATAATAGCTATGTTAGTATTATATCATTATGATCTTATAAAGGACTCATTGATCATTTAACCCTTGGTTCTACCCACTCTCACTTGGTTAAAGGTTTTGAAACCTATCCTTGGACTTGGGTTTCCTAGGAATTGAATACCTTAGGCTCTGATACCACAAAGACTGTCACGCCCCGAGCGCGGAAGATACCCGGAGATGCGCGACGTGTCTATATCAATCATGTCAATCAGAGTGGTCGTGTATTCGACACAAAGACAGAGATGCGCAAAATAGTAAGATAACCCAATCCTTTATTTCATAATGGATAGACTATTACAAATCCAATACTCTGTTTAATAAAAAGGAAAAGAATACATATTTGACTCAAGAAACTATAGAAAAGACTAGACGACACTTGTAGAAGCTCTATCACTTTCACTCTTGACCATTCCCATCCGATTGACTTCCATCGTCGTCGGACTTACCTGAAAAGTAGAAAGGGACAAACGGAATGAGCGAACGCTCAGTAGGAAATTATATCTCAAGTACTAGCAAGTGGTTTAAGTAATTACATCTTTCATGAATGCAATAAAGCTATGCATGCTCGCATGAAACGACAAGATAGAGAGAATGTAACATCAAAGAAATAAGATGAACTTAATCATGAACTTTCAACAAGATAACAAGTTTAGTCAAGATATTCAAGCAAGCACGTTTAACAAGTCATGTCAAGAACTTTGGCTATCATGTATCAAGCAAGTAAATTACCCTCTTTCGGGCCACGCATTTCATGTAAAGTCAAGTACGATTCAAGTACAAGATGTGTGTGGAATGTCCAATCAAGCAAGTCAAGTACTCGGTATAATGCCAGATACCTTATCATTTTAACTCCCATGGGCACAAGTACTTTCGGGTGCTCCTCCCAGGACCAGATCGGGCCCTATATGCGCAGGCATTTATCATGTGTTTTGACATCCACTCTTGTTTATATAGCCAATATAGAATTTCAATAATCAAGCTTGTAGACACGTATGACAACTTTGATAGAATAGAGTCCAAAATATGACAAAGGACATAGAATGGCGATAATAACGGTATAATCACGATGTCGATAAAACTAGGTAGAATATGGTTCCCTTAACTTAGGTACCATGACAAATCAATATGGACATTCTTTATATAGAATTGAGGTCCACATGAACAGTATATCAAAGGTAAGATACCCTCATTCTTATCATAGAATTGAGGTTTACAAGAACGACATGATATGGCATGATATCATCATCCCATTAAGAATTTCTTATGATATACTCTTTGTATAATCATAAGGGCCGGTATACCATGTTTCTTTAGATTGACATGGCAAAAACTGTGTAATGGGTTTTTAGGGTACAACCAGCTCAGTCGGCCTTGAGGGAATCCAAGGCTACGAGGAGTCTTACGGAGGTCTCTATGACTAACTCGCTAGTCCCAAGGAACGGAATGTCCAAAGGAGAGCTTGTATGTCAATGAGAATTGAGTGTGATCGATAAAACACCGTGAAAAGTGGGACTATACTCACGGAGTGGAGAATAGTGCCGATATATATATATATATATGTATAATATATAAACCATCGGTTAGCAAATCAGAGGAAAAATCGGTTTACAGTAAAATAACGACTTAGGTCAAGTCGTGTCTCAAGTAATTAACGCCTAACAGAAGGGCGTCTACACATGGTCCGTTTTGCAGAATTTTCAATAATTCAATAATTTATTTAAAACGCGCCTTCGGCAGGGGCGTTTCTTCAAGAGTTGACGACTACAGTAGCAGGCGTCTTTTTATTTACAATATTTTTCAGAACATATTTATTTTCAGAAATTATCAAAAACGCGCCCTTGGCAGGGGCGTGAATCATTAAATTCTTATTTTCACAGAATATATATTCCAGGATTTTAATAGATACGCGCCCTAGTAATGGGCGTTTATTTTTAATTCACGCCCTATGATGGGGCGTTTACATATGGAAAACGACCTAGTCTAGGTCGTGAATTCAAGAGATACTGGGAAAGCAAGATTTGCACGATAATCAATGATAACAATCATATAGTCATGACAGGAAATTGGCAGGAAATCAGATGCAGTATTTTAGATTTGATGTTTCATGCTTATTGACTTTTAACCGTTAACAATTATTGATTGATTTCATGTAATTGCATGGATAATCCGTTCTGAAGATTTACATGAAATTAACGCCTGTGTACAGGGCGTCAAATATTAAATTGACGACCTGGACATGGTCGTGTCTTGTAAATTAGCGCCCTTGACAGGGGCGTCTCTTTCAAAATATTTCAGAAAACGCGTGAAAACTATAATAATCATATGCATGACATGCTTATATATATATATATCTTGCATTAATTTCATTTGGGCTACAGTAACTTGAGAAAACCTACCTTTAAGAGTTGATTTGGAGATGACCGTGAGGGGTTTTTGGCTAGCAGAAGATGATGGCTTTGATGAAGAGGCTTCTACTGTGACTTACGAACAGTGGCAGCAACAACAAGGAGAAGAACAATCGTTCTTCAGAGATCTTCACGCTACAGAACCTGTAGAGGAAGAGAAAGGAAGTAAATATGAAGATGTTAATATTCTTCATAGTTGTAATCGATGTTTTAAGAAGATAGAAGAATATTACCTATTCTTCGGCAGCAGCAGAGTTTCCTGGACAAGAAGAAAATAATTATTCTTTACATAATCTGAAGCAAGAAAAAAAAGAAAACAAAAGAAAATAAGAAGAACAGTTTGTTCTTCACGTACCTAGCAGCAGACGTTCGATCAAATGGGTTTAGGGTTCGTTCGATCAAGACTATTTATAGGATTTAGGAGTCCTAACAAAAGTAGTGTTTGATTGAAAGTAATATTTCCAAGATTGAGTTATTACCACATTCGAACTCTTTCTCATAGTTATCACTTACCCTGGATAAGTTCTGGGTTCGAACGGTTCCGAATGGAATTAACGACTTTGGTCAGGGCGTGTATTATTTAATTGACGACTTACTTTAGGGCGTTTCTTAAAAAGCGCCTTGAAAAAGGGCGTTTCGTGTTTTAAAACACGCCCAAGATAGGGGCGTTTCTTTTACTTACCCATTTGGTCGCATGAGAACTGACGACCGCATGTGTGGGCGTCCTTTCTTTAGTCACGCCATGGATAGAGGCGTTTCTTTATAAATTAACGCCTTAATAAGAGGCGTTATTTTTAATTTTGTTTTATTTCGTCCAATTAACCCTATTCCTTTTATATATTACTTCTGTAATATATATGTTTTAATTCATTTTAATTATTCATTTATTAGGGTTGCTACAGATATGCACCGACAAGAGTCCATAAAGCACAAAGATGCACTGACTTTATTTTTTCCAGAAAGGAAAGTTTGCACGGAGTTGGAAACAAGCACCGACTAAGACTGGCAGGAAAAACACCGATGCGGAATGAAGCAGAAGATGAACAAATCTACTTTAGTTACTTACAAGATTTTGCATCGAGTCTAATAGGCCTGAAAATAAGAACTGCACCAACCTCGTTGCTGTAGGGATTTGTGTAGACTAGGCTATGCACCGATCATGTTTTTATCTTAAGCAAGGTATGCATCGTTTGACCTACTCTAACCAAAAGTTGCACCGACTAGGTGCAGATCAAACCTTGCACCGAGTATGTTAATGCAATAAAAAGATTCACCGACTACATGTTATTCAGAAAGAGAAAGACTGCACGAGATGGGATATGCAGTCTAAGCAAAAGTTGCACCGACATGGCAGAGAGAAATGGGCAGAATAAAGAGAGATGCAAAACACAGCTTGCACCGAGATGGATTTCCACTGAGATAGAGACGAGCAAACTAACCAATGCATTCTAGTCGAGAATTGCACCGACCCAAAAATTGCACCGACCTCCAGAGGTGAGTTGCAGAGACATGATATGAACGGACCTAAATCGTAAGAATGCGATAAAACAAATTGATTTATAGTGTGAGACATCATCAAAACCGTAGGGATGTAATAATCTCCCCCTTTTTGATGATGGCAACACTATGAATCAAGCAATGTCAGGGCATTAAAAGGAAATCGAAAATAGTCATGAGCAAACCAAAATGTGCATACTGACAAACCAGAAAGCCTCTCCCAGAAACACCATCTTCTGGACCCCTTCACTCCAAATCCGCTCCCCTACAACACACTCTCAAATGCCTCAGATGCCCTGAACCTCACAGAAGACCATTCTCCCCCTTTGACATCATCAAAAGGAAATGAGAGATATATGCAGTTGCTGGAGACATGAGGAAGAAATACAGTGGCTTCTTAGTGTAGAAAGACTCATGAGCATATCTTAAGAGAATAAGTGAGTTGCTAAACTCAAGAGAAGATTCTTTAACTCTAGTAAGCAATAGAGAATTAGAATGAGAGGGAAGTTTATCCACATACAGGGTATATGATGTAGAGTAGGGATGAACAAGTGTGACAAGATATAGCTGATCAAACAACTATACTAAGTAGACGACAAGAGACAAAAGTAGAGAAGGTGTGCTCAAGGTATTGAGGACAAGCTTTCCATTAATTTGCACAATTATAAGGATATTATAGAGATTTTCAAGAAGACCAGTAAGTAAGTTGGCAAATCACATCTTTGACATTAGGGAGACACCTTGATCAGAGGCCAGAATCCCCAGTTACTCAATGTGAAAATCTCATTACCTCTCCCATTTAGAGAACAGAGTTAGTAACTATGGCTTTTTACGTGAGAAAACACCTTGATCAGAGGCCAGAGTCCCCAGTTACTCACCACCTTGTCACCATTGCTCTGTGATGGTCAGAAACATTAAGTTTATTTTGCAGAAACCCTTTTTTTTTAATTTTTTTTTAATTTGACACCTCATGACATAGGAAAAACTTCATTTCATTGATGAAGCTCCTAGTTTCTCAGTGATCAAACCATAGACCTTTGTTCATTTGGTTGATCCCTTATATTGTGGAGATGAAATGATTGAAGACAATACCAGAAGAACTGTTTCTTGAAATGAATCTTGAAGTCTAGATTTCAAGTTGTTCTGGACAGATATCAAGACATACAAGTTTTAGCCTGAACCAGAATCATGAACAATGTAGGAATATATACTTCGGACACTTAATCCAAGTCTCTGATAGTCTACTAGAGAAAAGATTCTAGCTGGACTTTAGTTACACAAACTTATAGACTTAAGAGATGAATGAGATTCTACTGTCTGAGAGAGAACCGCACTCATTCAATCATGAGAACCAGCAACGACACACATCTGGTCAAACATTTGAATCAGTCAAACTTCACTAACTGCCCAGCTCCCCCTCAATCGATGCACAGAAGGAAAGTAATCAGCAGACACTCAGAACTCCCCCTTACGGTTAGGACAGGCTTCTCACACAACCTCTTCCCAAAAAAAAATATCAGGAGATTAGAAATTAAGATAATTTAAATAAGCCTAATTACCTCCTTAATGTGGTGAATTTGTCATTATCTAGAGACTTGGTGAAGATATCAGCAATTTGATTAGTAGTGCCTACATGAATCAGTTCAAAGGTGTTCTTAGAAACCTGATCTCTTATGAAATGATGCCTTATTTCTATGTGTTTGATGCGGGAATGCAAGACAAGATTCTTGGCTAGATTGATGGCACTAGTATTATCACAGTAAATGGGTGTGCATCCCAGGTCTACTTGATAGTCCTGAAGCCGGTGTTTAATCCAAATGACTTGTGTACCACAACTCCCTGCAGCCACGTACTCAGCCTCTACAGTGGAGAGGGCCACAGAATGTTGTTTCTTGGAACCCCAAGATACTAAGCACCCACCTAGAAATTCACAATGACCACTAGTGCTTTTTCTATCTAGTTTACACCCGGCATAGTCTGCATTTGTGTATGCAATTAAGTCTAGTGTGTGTGGTGCAAGAAACCATAAACCAAGGGTGTGTGTAGCAGACAGATATCTAAAAATTTTTTTACTACAGCTAGATGCAATTCAGTGGATCTATATTGATACCTTGCACACATTCCTACACTGAACTGTATATCGGGTCTTGAAGCTGTTAAATAGAGTAGAGATCCAATCATACCTCGGTAGAGCTTGGCATCTACTTCTTTACCTGTCTCATCTGCATCCAATGTGGTATTGGTACCCATTGGTGTTGTAATATGCTTCAAGTTGGTCATGCCAAATCTATTGAGAATGTCCAAAGTGTACTTGGTCTAGTTGATGAAGCATCCTTCCTCCAACTGTTGTATCTGCAGGCCTAGAAAGTACTTCAGTTCGCCTACCAAACTCATTTCAAATTCTGCTGACATCAATTTTGAAAATTCATTACATAGATCAGCGCTTGTTGAGCCGAATACAATGTCATCTACGTATACCTGGACTATGATGAGATCTTCATTAAGGCCTTTTGTAAATAGAGTTTGATCTACCTTACCTCTTTGGTAGCCCTTGCTGATCAAAAATTCCGTTAATCTCTCATACCAGGCTCGAGGGGCCTGCTTTAAACCATACAGGGCTTTATTCAATCTGAAAACTTGGTCAGGTTTAGTGGAGAATAGAAAACCGGGGGGTTGTTCAACAAAAACTTCTTCCTTGATAATTCCATTTAAGAACGCACTCTTCACATCCATTTGTTGGAGTTTTATATTTTCGGAGCATGCAAATGCTAACAATATTCTTATAGCTTCCATCCTGGCAAGAGGTGCGTAGGACTCATCGAAGTCAACTCCAAATTCCTGACAGTAGCCCTTGGCTACTAGTCTGGCTTTATTTCTAGAAATAATTCCATCTTCTTTCATTTTATTCTTGAACACCCATTTGGTTCCTATCACATTAGTGTTCTCAAGTCTTGGAACAAGTTCCCATACATTGTTTCTATCAAATTGACCTAACTCTTCAGACATGGCATTGACTCAAGATGCATCGTTTAAGGCTTCATCTACTGATTTTGGTTCAATTTGAGAAACTAAAGCAATTAAATCTTGATTTTGAACATTCTTGAAATGAGACCAGGTCCTAGGGGGATCCCTTAAATTTCCTATGATATTATTCTCAGGGTGGTCTTTCAAGAATCTAACATTGGTTGAGGACTCACCTGGTTCGGTTGAGCTTACTTGATTCTGATCGGTTGGTCCTTCGTGTTACTCATTTTCATCTTTCAATTCCTCCTCAAGAAATTCTCCATCATGCTTTGAAGACCTTTAAGGAGTACATAGGGAGTTTTCTTATGGACATGTCTTATCATTGCTCAGTTAATTGTGTAGCAGGCTGTGTTGGCTGCCTCTTCCCAAAATCTCCTGGGAAGCTGACTTTCGACCAGCATAGTTCTGGCCATTTCGATGATTGTCCGATTTCTTCTCTCAACAATTCCGTTCTGCTCTAGAGTCTTGGGAGAAGAAAATTTGTGAGTTAGTCCCTCTTTATTGCAGAAGTCAGAGAATAAAGAATTCTCAAACTCACCTCCGTGGTCAGTTTGAATTATTGAAATACAGTGAGAACCTCCTTGTTTGATTTTATTGAAGAAGTGTTCAAACTTCTGAAATGCATCATTTTTATTTGCTAAGAAAAATAGCCATGAAAACCTAGTGAAATCATCTATAATGACGAACCCAAACCTTTTCCCATTCAAGCTCAGAGTTCTGGTTGGACCAAAAAGGTCCATATGCAAGAGTTCAATTGGCTTGGTTGATAAAGGCTCAGATCTAAGCTTAAATGACTTGCGAGTTTGCTTGCCTAGAGCACAGGCATCACAGATTTTTGAGATTGAATTAAACTTGATTTTAGGCATGCCTCTCACTAAATCATGCTTGATCAATTTATTCATAGTAGAAAAAGTAGCATGGCCTAAATGTCTATGCCAATCAAAAGTATTATTTTTAGAATTAGCAGACAAGCAGAAATTAGATTCAGACTCAACATCTAAGTCTACCATGTAGACATTACTGGTCCTGTTGGCTACAAATTTAACAAGATCAGAATTTATTTCAAAGATTTTACATGAGCTACTATCAAACACAACCCTGTGACCCTTGTCACATAATTGACTGATGCTAATCAGATTGTGTTGAAGACCTTCCACCAGTAAAACTTTCCCAATTGAGTTAGTGGAGGTCTTACCAACTGTGCCAACCCCAATGATCTTACCTCTGTTCTTTCCTCTGAATTTGACCAGACCCCCTACCTTCATTTCTAGCTTGCTAAACTTGGATCAGTCTCCTATCATGTGCCTGGAGCAACCACTGTCAAGGTACCATTTGTTCTTCTCAGTTGCTAGGCAAACCTACGAAAGAAATCAAGCACGGTGGTTTGGAACCCAAGATAAGTTGGGTCCAAGGACATCATTTAAATCTTTAAGCAGATGTTTGGGAATCCAAAATTGTTTCAGCTTGTTTTTCTCTTGCATGTTATTTTCAGGTCTATTGAAATTATGACCAGAATTATGTCCAGTTGGTCTGGAGAAATGGAATCTATTCCAGTTATTATACCTTTCATCCCTGGGGTATCTTCTGTACGCATGTTGCTTACCAAATTTTTGAGGGTGTATGTTATTTCTCCAGTAACTTCTGTCCGGGCCCATTCTTTTATAGTAATTCCAGCTTCTGTTCTGATACTCTTGCCTGGTCCAGGTACCATTTCTGTTCTGGTGAATGGGCTTAGTGAAGTTCTTCCCTATTTTAAGATGTTGTTCAGCATGGTTTATTGCTTTCCCCTTTGGATGCTGAATATTTTGATTACTGTTTGAGCTGGATGGTGTGTCCAACTTTTCTTTTCCCTTCTCCGAGCAGAAGGTAGTGGTCTTGAACTCAAAGGGTCTCTTATTTGTCGGGTTATAGCCTAAACCCTCTTTGTTGAAATTTACCCTCGTTCCTAGTATAGAGTCCAGATTTGTTTTCCCTTCAACAAATTTTTCTAAGATTTTTTGTTTGTCTTCCAGCTCTCTCTGCATAGACTCATATTTTTTTAGAAGTTCAGTGTTCACTTTCTTAATAGCTTCATACTTCTCAGTGATCACACTATTTCCATTCAGACTTTCTTCAAGTTTTATCTTGAGTTCGTTGAGCTGTGTGTGAACTTCCTGGTTCTCTAATTTTTGCTCTTCATTTTCCTTCTTCAGAGAAGTCATTTCTTCTAATTGTTCCTTTAATTTCTGATTTTCCTTACTGATTTGAGTTTGTTCTTCAATATTAGTATTGAATTTTCCTTTCAGAACCCTATGCTTTTTACTCAGTGAATTGAACTTATCTAACAGTTCAGCATAGGCGTCTTCCCAATCATCAATAGAAAAGTTCTCAAAAATGTTTGTTACCTCCTCATCGCTATCTACCATTAGGCAAATTCCTTCTTCATCCTCCTCTGAGGAGTTGGCTTCTGGATCTTCTTCCTCATCGCTCCACGTGCAGACCATTGCTTGTGGTTTCTTCTTCTGCACCTTGGAGCTCTTCTTTTGAAAGTCGGGACCCTTCTTTTGAAGATCAGGGCAATCCCCTTTCATATGTCCAGGTTTCCTGTAATGAAAACATGTGATTTTCTTGGAATTCCTATTCTTATCATTGCTGGAATCAACGTTCTTGCCAGAGGGATATGACCTTTTTCTTATAAAGGTCTTTCCCTTAGTCCTCAAGAATTTTCTGAATTGACGAGTGAGCATAGCTTGCTCCTCCTGGTCGAGGTCTGACAGCCCGTCAGACTCACAACTACTACTCCCGCTGCTGCTACTGCCTTTGCTATGGGACACCTTGAGGGCAATATTCTTGCCCTTCTTGTCGCTTCCTTCACCATTCCTCTTGAAATTCGTCGCATACGTCATTAGGGATCTTATAAGTTCGGTGAATATCATTCTCGACAGATCCCTGGACTCCTCTATCACAATGGCCTTAGTGTGCCATGTAGGGGTTAGAGATCTAAGTATCTTCCTGACTATATCTCCCTCAGATATCTCTTTCCCAAACCCCTTAAGACTGTTCGTAATCAATGACAGTCTGGCATACATCTCAGTTATAGTCTCCTCTGATTTCATCTTAAATAGCTCATATTCAGAGGTGAGGAGATTTACCTTCGTCGCTTTCACTTGAGATGTACCTTCGTAGATTAACTCCAACTCATCCCACATTTTCTTGGTTGTTTTGCATGCTGAGATGCAGGCGTATTCGTCTGGATGAACTACACATTGGATGATGTTTAGGGCCATCCAGTTGAGTGACAAAAGCTCGACTTGATCATCTGTCCACGTGTCTTCGTTCGGTGGTAGATCATATGGCCCTGTGGTGATCACCCTCCAAAGTTTGTGGCTCTGTGCCCTTATGAATACCTCCATCCTATTTTTCCAGAAAAAGTAGTTGTTACCATCGAAGAATGGAGGGCGGCTGATAGATTGTCCCTCGGCCATGAAGCTCTAAGGAGCATTAAATCTGGGGTTACCATCGCCATTGGACCACATAGTGAAAACCTGCTCTGATACCAATTGATACGCACATCGGAAAGTGAGATAGAAGGGGGGATGAATAGATCACTCCCAAATTCGATAAACACAAAAACAATTACTCAACCCCTCAAAACGTAGTGAAGAAAACTTCGGAGATAGGTAATAGAGATATCCAGACTATGGATTGTGATCGAGAAAGAAATTCACGATGAAGAAATATATCAGATACATGGAGAGCAAGCACAAAGTAGACAGGCAAACCCACAGGAGAGACAGAGAATTTTTAGGTGGTTCGATTGCTACCCGCAATCAACGTCCACCCCTCACTCAAAAGAGTAAGGTTTCCTTGCAATGATCAATTGCCCACAGCAGACTTAGTCTGCGACAACCGCTACCAAACAGCTTGCCCTGAGGAACACCTTCCTCAGCCTTCTGATCAACTAGAAGAAGCACTGGAGAACAAATCTCCCTTCCTTTGCACGCAGCAAAGGGAACCCTGTGAAATTGCTCCCAAGCAACTCACAAAACTAGAGGATCAAACCTCTCTTCCTCCAAGAACAATGGAGGGAAACCGGAGAACTTCTCCCTTCCTCCGAACAAGCTTGGAGGGTAACAAGATGGAATGGGAAACAAAGGAAACTCGAAAATAAAAGATCGATGGAAAACAACTATCTCTGATTCAAAACAATGTAGCATCCATAGAAGCAGATCTTCAGATTCACAGACATCTTTCTCTCAGAATTTTCTCTCTGCTCTGGATGGAGTGGTTTGTCTCTGGTTTTCTTTCTTGATCAACACTACTGCTCTCACGCTTCTCTTTCTTTTTCACTTTTTGATTCTCTCCATTTCAAATCTTTTTCCTCAGTATATATATATATGTCTGTTCCAAAAACTTAGGCGCGTGGATACCACGTTTCCCGCCTGAAGGGTTGAGGTACGTGTCGAAATGTTCTGCACCTCTATCTTCCTCGGATCACGTGCCATCCACCTGGTGAATGCACAGACAAACTGTCAGAGAAAGGAATAAACATTTTGTCACACACTCAGCACAAGTCGTACCGATGTAGCGAGTAAGTAAGCGTAAACTGCACTGAGTAGGAGTTTCCAAGTCAACCATTGTACTGACTTACTACAGGGTGAACAACAGGTTGCACCGAGTTAAAGTGAGTAAAAGCGAGAGATGCATTGATTTGTGCAAACGCAAGACGTTATAAGCACGGACCATAGAGTCCAATCGTGCAACATATATGCACCGACAAGAGTCCATAAAGCACAAAGATGCATTGACTTTATTTTTTCCAGAAAGGAAAGTTTGCACAGAGTTGGAAACAAGCACCGACTAAGACTGGCAGGAAAAACACCGATGCGGAATGAAGCAGAAGATGCACCAATCTACTTTAGTTACTTACAAGATTTTGCACCGAGTCTAATAGGCCTGAAAACAAGAACTGCACCAACCTCATTGCTGTAGGGATTTGTGTAGACTAGGCTGTGCACCGATCATGTTTTTATCTTAAGCAAGGTATGCACCGAGTTGTATACCTATACCTACGTCTAACCAAAAGTTGCACTGACTAGGTGCAGATCAAACCTTGCACCGAGTACGTTAATGCAATAAAAAGATGCACCGACTACATGTTATTCAGAAAGAGAAAGACTGCACGAGATGGGATATGCAGTCTAAGCAAAAGTTGCACCGACATGGCAGAGAGAAATGGGCAGAATAAAGAGAGATGCAAGACACAGCTTGCACCGAGATGGATTTCCACTAAGATAGAGACGAGCAGACTAACCAATGCATTCTAGTCAAGAATTGCACCGACCCAAAAATTGCACCGACCTCAAGAGGTGAGATGCAGAGACATGATATGCACAGACCTAAATCGCAAGAAGACGATAAAATAAATTGATTTATAGTGTGAGACATCATCAAAACCGTAGGGATGCAACAAATGCAAGGGTCGGACCGATGATGAATCCAATGCAAGCGTGCCCTAGGACTTGACTTGTAGAGAGAAGTCAATGACTTGCTCTGATACCAATTTATGTGACACCACTTTGGGGGTAATAGTCGCAAGACCATGCACCTTGGACCTTATCAAGCAAGCACAATTCACAATAGAAATGGACCGATATCAGCGGCCACTCACCCGACACTCACCTAGATCCCGGGGTAACTCGGTGATGCCGAGTGGAGGTTGTGAGGGCTGAACCCTTGCTGGTAGAGGGCCAGCAGGGCTAAGGGACTTCCCAAGGGTATGGAGGTCCAATTCAAAGGGGCCAACCGGGTGCCAATGGGCACGGGTCACACTCTCACCTACGGCGGTCACTCGAAGCAATGGGGGTTGAGGATCGGGCGCTCTCTCTCACGAACCAGCGGAGTTTATGAACTAATATTGTAGGAACATGGCATCCAAAAGAGAGAAAGGGTAGAGAATTTACTCGATGGGTTTGAAGAAACTGATCCCGTTCGGAGACGAGGGCGAGCGGGGAAGCGTGGGTTCCCCACACGCCGTGCCGGTGTAGCTTTGATCGATTCAAGGTTTTACATCACTACGCCCCTTGCAAGGGGGGGCTAAACTTGGGGAAGGGAAGTCAAAATTACATTCAAACACTACCTCCCATAAGGAGGGGCTGTAAGCCGACCAGGCGGGAAGGGGAGAATCAATCTAGGAACTTGATGAAAGAAAATCAACGGTTCTGTCCACCCTCTGAAACAGGGGACAGGCGGTCGAAGTCGGTGCCACTACGGCCTCTCCCAAACTCCGTTGTCGACGAAACTAGTTGGTGAACCTTCATAGTTGACCCAGGAAGACATCCAATTTTTGGGGGAATTTTTGAAAGGCGGCGCTGGTCGGGGCAGAGGCACGAACAGAGGCTCTGCTTGCTGGTTCTGGTAGCTTCTGCACCCCTACAGCTGGAAGATGAGGCTACCACGGACGCTCCTCAGCTCCGATTCAGGCGTGGCCAGAGTTGCTGGATCTGTTGTTGAGTCCTCTTCGAATGGAAACCCCTGGGGGTTCCGGAGGAGGTCGGAGTAGACAGAAACAGCCCGAATAGTGGTCGGGTGTCTGTTCAGTCCCAGAGTGGACAGAACAGCGCACCTGGGGGATAAAAATGAGAAATCACAGCTTCGGATGCCGAACAGGGTTCCGCTTCTTGATACTGGAAGTAGACTCGGTGTAGAAACTCTTAGCCAAGGTCCGCCTTCAGAGCTTCAGGAAGTTAGCCGTGGGAGCCTCTACAACCGGCTTCAGGTTGACAGTTATGGAGAAGAAGCGCAGTTTGGGGAGAACGGCTCCTCCGGGCAGCCACGAGCTCAAAATGGGACGAGACCACTACCGTTGCGAAGAGGACAGGGAGATGCTTCCGACAGTACCACTTGGGTCTCCAGGGACACTGGGATGAAGTCAGGGTCGCCTCTGCAAGCTCCTGGTCCTCTACAGATCCTGAGCTGTGAAATGGCTAGCTGGGAGTAGCTCCAATGGCACAAGAGATAGGGGTGGGAGGTGACTAATGGTGAAGGGAAGTGGAAGGGGTGGAGAGAGTGGAGGGAAACAATTCAAATTCCCCTTGGGAGCTGCAAGATTGTGTGGGGACTAGGGTGGATTGTGTTGGGAAGGCCAAGATTCTCCTAGGGAGGGAGGAGATTTGGTGGGAGTTGGTGGAGGGGTAATGAATGCACCTAGGGAAGTGATGAGGTGGTTGGGATGGCTAGTGGTGTGTGGATGAGGTGGAGCCTAGGTGGAGGAGAGAGGAGAGAGAGGGGAAATTTGAAATTTGGGGAGGGGGAAGAGAGAGATAGGGGGCGGCCCCTTTAGAGAGAGAGAGAGGGGGGGAATGAAAGGGCTTCTCAACCTAGGGCTTCGCACCCCACTAATGGATTCTCTCCACAAGAAACTTGAATTTTGGAACTCAATATATGACAATTTCATTGACTTCAAATGGGGGGGAATAGGGTCCTATATATAGACAACCCACATTTTACAAAAAGTCCCTAACTCTTGCTACAATGACAAATAACCAAGGGGGTAGGGGGTGCCCCTGGGCCTAGCCCAATGAATTGGGCCCATTAACTAATCTAATCAACCCAATGACACTTAACTTAGGTAAATGACTCATTAACCGAGGTACTGGACTCAAATAAAAAAAATTACAATGATATGACTCAAATAAAATATGAAAATACAACATATGACTCAAAATAAATGACTAGACCATGTCGGGTGCTTCCGGGGCGAGGAGACGAGCCGTGAGTATGGGTACGGGAGGTGATGTCCGCATCAACTTTTGTTTCATGGTGGGGATCCGCGGGACCCCTACTGAGCCAGTGAGACGAGGCTCACCCCAGACTTTTCAGGTGTAACTGTTCTTCCTCGTAGTTCGGAGGTGCAGTGCGGTGGTTCTTAGTTGCCAGCGTTGCCAGTGTTGGACTTCCCCCGACTTGAGAGTACGTTCTCTTTTCTGTTAGAATGTAGTTTAGTTGGACTGGACTCTGTTAGCTTTATAGTTTAATTGACAATGTAATTTTATTTTTGCTATTTTAGCAATCTTGATCATAGTAATTAATTGTTTACTGCTTTATCTGGAAGTTCAATGTACTCACATCCATCCATTCTATCCCTTCTGTGCCTTACAGCTCTTGGGAGGCCTATCAGAATCCAAGTGGTATCGGGTTTACCCAGTATCCGGAGTCTGGATCGTCACTGTTGGTATCAGAGCTGGTGGTGTGAAAGTACATGGGAATTCGAGATATTGCAATATTCAGAGTCCATAAGGTCCATTACCGTCGACAGCTAGCATATGTTTTGTGATTCCTTACCGCTTTGCTTCTCGCGTGAGAACTCGTGTGCGCTGTGTTGGCACTATGAAGGTGGATTTTCTCACGTCAGGATCTGATAGAGGGTCCTTCTTTTGTTAAGATGTTGGTCTCAGCTGTGCTATGCTGGGCAGAGTTTGCCAGCAGGCGTGAGTCTGTGGTGCTGTGTTAAAGATTTTTTGTGGCATGATCAGGTGGCTGATGGGAATTGTAATGGTCGTGCATGTTCTCCGAGGAGATTAATGTCATTTTGGCCGTCCCGCTTGAGGTTTGGTTAGCCCCTGAGGTGCTGAGGTATTAAGGTTGTTGTTTAAGATGGTTGTTTGGATGCCCTTGGTTGAGAGACTGCTCTGGCGAGCTAAGGATTTCCTTCCTGGTGAGTTGTTGTTAGTTGAGCTTGATCTTTCTCATCTTGCCTTGTGACATTATCTCGAGGTTAAGCTGAGGCAGGTGCGCTTTACGGTTTGCACTATGGTGACTTGTGGTTGGCTGTTAACCGGATCAGCACTCGAGGCGTGGTATATTGCAGTTTCGTGAATTGCGATGGCGCCAAGAGTTGTGCTGAGATGCGGATGCTGAGTTTTTTGTGATGCTTGTGTGCGTTGTGTTGAGTGCGTAGAAGAAGCGTGTGGGATCATAACCCACAGGTCGAGGATCGTAGGGTTGGAAGATTCTGACCAGTCGAGAAGTTTGTTTCTTCGGTGTGATTGTCTTGCTATGTGTACCTTGATGCTGTTGGTTGCCGTACCATTACTTGAGGCATTATGGTTGTTGGCACTGGCAGGTTTTGAGAATTGGGGAAATATGTTAGCGTATATGCTGGTTGAGTACCCTTTCTTCTGCATTTCTTGGAAGTTGTGCTCTCGAGATGTGATCGTGGTCCTAGAGATGCATTTTCTGAGAATTGTTTTCGGGTCCTTGTTGGTAAGCTGTGAGTAGCTTGTACATTTTAGCCGTGCATTCAGCTGTAATTTTGCCTTGATGTGACCCAGCTTGCGGTGGTGTCCTGTGATTCTATGTTGAAAGCGGCGCCGGGGATTTGTTGGTGCTCATTATGAGATTGTATGTTGGAGGGTGCTTGTGGTTGTCTGCCGAGTATGAAGCTTGTTGGTGGCTGTTTCGTGGCATGGGTCATGCCTCTTTCATATGTGAGACGATAGCGATGATGCCATGATTTTGGAGGTGCTAGACTTGTGTTCCTATTTTTGTGCCATGCTCATTCTGTGGATCGATGTGCCTTAAGAACTGGAGCATGATGATCTTGCTTGTGATCAGGGTCTGAGAGTGTTCCTCTGAATTATGTTTTTGAGAATCGTGTTATCGTGTTTTCGTGTGTTTAAGGTTTGGCTGGAGCTTGGAGAGCGTTGCCAGCTGGTTGGGTTGTTCCTCCCTGTTCCCTTGTTAGCTCCTTAAATTTTGAGGATGAAATTTCTAAAAGGAGGGGAGGATGTAATACCCTGGATCATTCGGATCGGAATCTGAGAGCTTTTGGAGCGCTTTTGCGAGTCCCGAAACGTGTTTTACGATCCACTTAGATTTTTCCCTTGTATAGCCTGTGGAACCCCGTGGAGAGTGAACCATTGAGTTTTGAGACTCCGGAACGCTGCAGATGCGTTGTGCTCATTTCAAGGATCGCAGAGGCTAATTTTTTATATTTTTCTGATTTACGGAATTTTGGGCCAAAAATTGGATTTCAGAAATATTCGATATTTCTATTTTCCTTTTTCCTTTTTAAACCCTCACCTCTCTCCTCTCTCCTCTCACCTTTCTCACTCTCTCCCCCTCTGTTCTCTCTCCTCTTTCCCCCTCTGCTCCGACTGCAGACTGAGGAGGCCCGGGGATGACATGGAGATGCCATGGAGGTGTCGTGGAGCGTAATGGCACAAGGAATGGAGCGTGGCGTAGGCGCGATCCCATTCTGTAGATTCGAAGCCTTGGCGGGGTTCGTGTGATAGTTTTCGGTGTTTTCGGCACGCGAGATCTTCGACGGAGGTAGGGGGATGGATACTCTACCTATTTTCTGCTTTCCCTCGCGATTTCAAGCCGATAGGCGTGAGTATGAGCGGGTTTTCCAGGTATAAGGGCAAAAGCATATTTTTGGGGTGTGATGCGAAATCGCCGTTCCAGGCGATGGTTTTCATTTCTAATCATAGAATTTGAACCCCCAGCTTCTCGAGATTCGATTCCCATCAGTTTGGCTATAATTGACCGTGGTTTGGGGTCGGTATGAGGCCGTTTGTCCATGTGAGTCTTTTTGGGTGGATTTGAGGAAATTCCCCGTTTCTTATTGTTTTGTGGTTTTCTGGATCCCTTCCAGCTTGTGGAAGGTTGATATCAAGTCTAGGCATGTTTCCCCGTCGTTTGGGAATGATTGGGGCGTGGAACGACCGAGAATTTGTAGGTTCTATGGTTTTCGCACCGTAACGAGGTAGCAATCGTACCATAGACTGCTACTTGATAAGGCGGCTATAGGAGGACCGCCATTTGTAAGAGACGACCTTGGGGTGACCGCCTTATGCAAGTTGTGGCCCTCATAGGACCGTATTCTGCCAGTTTTCTCCCTGCTTCTATTTTAGGGTTTCCTACTAAATGGTGGTCCAGCCATGACCACCATAATCAGGGGGCGGCCCTTTGGAGACCGTCACTTTATATTAGCGGTTCCGATGAGACCGTCATTTGCTGACCCATCAGGTAGCGGCCAAGCTATGATTGCCACTTTCTGTTAGTGGCCGTAGGGGTGACCACCACTTGTTCTGGGTGTTTCTTTCGCCGGTTTGGTTCCCGGTTGGCTTGGCTTCGACCCCTTGGTTAGCCCATTGTTCCATGGATCTCTTGGACGTCCTATGAGGGATGTGACCGTGATATAGGGTGTTCGAAAGTTTCGTAATATCGAGTAATGTGTTGTGTTATTTCGAGAGTCATTATGGTTTCTAGTCAACCCGGTTGTGACCCAATGGTTGACACGTGACCTCGTGAATGTCTCGGTTATCCCATGAGGATCGAGACTATGTTTTGGACGCTTGGAGGTATCATATTACCTCGGTTTGCATGCCTATCTGGTTCGAGGGCTTTGGTAATTGCTCATGTTCAGTGTTTCTCATTATGCAGAAATGTGAGTCTGTTGAGCAGCCTTGGGGCCGAGGACTTTCATTTATGTGTAGATCCGGCTATTTTGTGCCACTTCAATGATGTGTTTACCATGGTTTTTGGCTTAGGGACTAGGATGATTAATGGTGTGTTGCCGTGGTGTGCGATGATATTGACCTGAGTCTTGTGACTCAAGGATCGTTGTGTTAGCAGGTCTAGTTGGCTGTCTAGAGTCTAGTGGCGGTTCTATGCTGCCATGTGCTCTGAGGGATAGCGACAGGCACGTCCTTAGCCTATCCCCACTTCGGTGTTCCTGTTTGAGAGTCTTTGTGTCTAGTGAGCCTCCACTAGTCGTATCCTGACAACACTTTCCATGTGTCGGCCCACCTAGGAGTAGTGGTGGGGCGAGTTCCCGATAGAGACAGTTTGTAGGCTGGTTACCGTGGGCCCCTTTGTCTTGCCGTCAGAGTCCGACGGAAGGGAAAAACCAGCTAGAGGCCTGGCTCAAGACATTGAGCTTATGTGTGCACACGTGGTCAAGGGCGTTGGACCAGCGCCGACGGGCGTGACCCTGACTAGTCACTCGTGACTGTTGTTCCTTGGTTCTTGGTTCGGTGTCTCAGTTACTGCGTTCCAGGCAAGTGGGAGATGCCTGAGGCACAGTGTAAGACGTCAGTGGACGCATCTGGCTTTTCTACTAGTGAGGAGGTACTTCTGTCACATGACACATGATTCGTGGCTTACGTCATTCTCGTGAAGCGTGAGCTCTAGACGTGTGATTTTGTCTTGTGATACTCATGGTTTGGTTTACGTCTACGATTACATAACTCCTCAAGTGGTTTTGTGTCTTTTCGACACTACGGTCTAGGGTGCTGGCAGAGATTTACCATGGTTCTACCCGTAGACAGTGTAGGGTGCACGACAGTAGAGTCGTGACCGTACCTTTGGTCAAGTAGGTCTTTGTGGGGCCTTTGCATATTTCTGTAGGCCTTCACGATAGGGTTTCATGATTCATCGAGTGATCGGCAACTCCCGACTTTGTGAGATTGGGGATCACCTTTCTGTTGCCGTTTGGAGTAGTTTAGAGAGCCGAGGTTCTATCGGTTGCTGTGTTTCTGTTCAGTACGGCTGTTTTCCTCTTTACTCTTTCTGTTCCTACTCCTACTGTTACTGCTTTGCTTTTGTTGTTAGCACTGCTGTTTGCCGCTTTTGTTTTGTGGTGGGGATCTGATGCGGGACGGATGACTCGACCGGGCTAGAACGTACGACGGACACAAGTGCGGCCAGCACTAGCACGTTAAGGCAAGCCAGGCGGCTAGCCACTGTGGTATTCTCCGGGTGGAGACGCCTCTCAACAGCGCTCTCTCTTTAGCCCAGTGATCGTCCCTTGCGAGGGAAAACGTGGGGATCGTGGCGATTAAGAAACCACCGTCGCCTAGGGTGCTAATTCGCGCTCGATGCTCAATTGGAGCTATGGAACGGGCGCTCACAACTCACAAACGCGGTATATTTTGAACTGGCTAACGGCCCTAATCTCACAAACGCAGCAATAGATAATATACTAAATCAGAAAGTGAGAAAGGAATTGAAGCGCGTACCTCCACGCCTAGGCGTGGGGAAGAATTCCCGGCCGAATCTGAACAACCCCAATACACACGATTGTTACAATTACAATTCCAGAACTTAATACCCACTCCACGCAGGGAGGTATAGGGTTACAATGGCCAAATATGGGGTTGCTGGAACCCGGGTTGATGGGCCACACTCGCAGGAGGCGAGGAACGCGCGCCGGAGCCGCTCGGATATGCCGACGGAAAGCCGACCCGGTTCTGCCCGCGCTGGTCACCCTGCGCAGCGAGTTTGCGGAGGCTGTTACGGCTAGATCCGAAGCCCGATTGGAGCGCCGTTTGTTGGAGAATGACGGTGACTGGACGTAGTTTCTTCACTCCAGAGGGCGCATTCAGATCCTTTCAGATCTGGGTGCAGCAATGATTTCTTTCAGTGTCTGATTTGGTGTTCACAGAACTGCACAGACAGACAAATAAATGGTGGAAAAAGGGTTGCCGATGTCGAAATGGAACTCCGTCTGTGGGAGGTTGTTGGTGACGTCCATAGGAACAAATCCTCTGAAGACCTTTCTCTCAGATATTGGCTGGATGAGGCAGGATAGATGTGGGAAGTCGCCTCTGGATCTGGAATGAGTCTGTTCAGATCTTCTTGCGCGACCTCACGAGAATTAACGCCACGGACAGCACAGACCTTGAAATGCAACGAAACCAGAGGCCACGTGAAGATGACTTTCAATACTTTAATTGATCTTCAGACACCAGCTCCTGATCACATCGTGGTTGGGCTGCATAACTCGAAACACAGTCAACCTCAGATCTGGACTGCACTCTGGGACAGATCTGCCCGCCGCCACGAGAAAAATCACCGCCGGTGCTCCCGAACTCCAAACGGCATCAAACCAGCGCTGAAATCTTGAAATCTTGTAGTAGTATCAAGGATAAATCGGAGAGAACAAGATGATAAGAGGGGGATGGGAAGAGAAGGTCGAGTCCATGACCAGATTTCTGGGAAACCACACCAAGGGAAAGGGCAAGAGAAAGAGGGAGAATCACTCTCTTAACAATTTTCTTTCAACAAAATTTCATTCTATTGTGAACAAACACTATACATGCCCTTTTATAGACAATGCAAGGGGTAGGGGGAGGGGAAATTCGTGGTTACATGGAGAGGGAGGGTTGGGTGCGCATGGTTCATGACAAGGGGACTTGGTGAAAGGGAAAGGAGGGGCAAGGGGACATGGGTGTTCACCAAACTTTGAATTTCTTGTAAAAAGGACGGAGGTGGCAGCCATTTGAATATGACCAGCAGCCTTTATAGCCTCCCATGTGGTAAATGGAAGAAGAACATTCAAAGTTGCTAGCCTAATACAACAAGGAAGGGGGCGCCCCCCTTCTTGGGCCTTGAATGGGCCAAGTTTGGCCTTGGTCTTCCTTAAGCCTATTAAGCCAATATGGAACCAATATGGCTTAAGGCCATTCTAATCTAGATAGCCCAAGAATGAAGGAAGCCCAATTGGGCCTTTCATGGCTAATGGATCCATCATAATGGTCCAAGGCCATTCCTTCTTAAGACATTCTAAGGGGCTTTAACCAAAATGGCCATTTAAGGGCCTTACAAGCAGCCCAATATGAAAACCCACATATAATGTGACATTACAAGCCCAATTTAATGCTAAAAAAGGTCCAATTTGAAGCCAAAGTGTCCCCAATTTGAAGGGAAGTCGATGTAGTCAACTTGGTGCTCCACGTATGGCACCGTCGGTTCGCCGACGTGTCACGTGATCGCCCTGGTGTCCGCACCAATTCTCCCCGGGTGGGAGGAACTCGACCCCGTCGAGTAAGTGTCCCGACGCTTGCATTCTCCGCATGTGATCAAGGTGTTGGTCATCGTGGGGCATCCTTGCCAACGCACTAGGACGTGTGGATATGCGCCATTCCTTGTGGTGATCACCTGCTCATCCAGTATACAATCTATACGCATGCGTTGAGGCTGGAAGAGGTGGACTCTCGGGTGGTGTATCACTCACAATAGAAGGAGAAAGCCCAAAGCTCACTTAGGGATCACCGCGGGTTCCAATATGCTACCAGATCTGAAACATGGAACGTCGAACTGTCACCATAGTCACCCGGTAGTTCAATATCGTACGCTTTCGGACCCACTTGTTTCATAACCCGGAAAGGGTGGGAATCATGGACTTAGAGTGGCTTTCGGTCTCCGGGAGGAAACCAATCAGGTATGACCCTGACCTAGACGTACTCTTCCTTTGAATCCACGAATATGTAGCATGCATCGGCTACCTCCTTATATGTGCTTGACTGGCCTTTTATTGACACGACTTAATGCAAACCATATGAAAGAAAACAAAGCATAGAAACAAACACACACAGTTGAACTTAGACAAACCTATGGTGATGTAGACCATGCATATGCAATGGTGGACCAGGGCACCCGAATATGTGCCATGCATACACTAGATGTACTCGATGCTTGACGGAATGGACGATTCCTAGACACCCTAAGATGTACCAATCATGCATTGGCGACCTATGGGATTTGGGTGGGAAAGGACTAGGAGATCCAAAACTACCCTCGTCATTACCCCTAGACGTAGGTACGGCTTGCCAACTAGACCGAGGGGTAGGGATGGGATGGTGAACTCCTTGGAAGAAGTGGAGTGAATATGATAGCTCGGGAGGTTCACTAGTGAAAGGGTCAAAAGGGTCAAAGAATTTATGACCCCATGAAGTGGGTTCCCCCATGACTCGGTCCCAATTGTGAAATTCTTGAGGGTGTAGGTAGTCACCTTCATCCGTTATGGTAACTGGGACAATGGTCATGTGAAGAAAATAAACTTCCTCCCTCGGGCAAAAGGAAATGAAGTCGGACTCGGCCGGCATCGGGAGGAGTAGAAGAATCTCCGTGGTGACACACCCCACGGTGCACACGGAGGTAATGGATCCTAAGGCCGGATGGGTGAAGCTAAGACTAGCGGGTTGGTCAAAGCCTCGGGCCAAAAGATGCGTCAACTCCCATTGTGAATCTAATCCCATAATAAGGTCATCTAAAGTATCGACATGGTGACTAGACCGAAAAGTTGTGTGGTAGGAGTTGATGGACACCAAAGGTAGGGTAGGGTCCATAGACGGGTAAGGGAGTGGGACCAAGCCATCCTTGAGCCAACTAAGAAGCGGCTCGGCTATGTATAATGTACCCGTTAGAAATACGGGTGGCTCGGGATGAGGTGGCTCCAAGCGTGAATCCGAAGGTGGAGTGGGCCGCTGGGGCTGGGTGGCTGGACACACGGGGTCCCTAAGGGTGATCTTACCGGGTAGGTATGGTGGGCATAAGGTGCAAGTCCTCTTGTCCCAGTCAAGATTGGCCCTTCTCTCTCCTAACCACTTTTGCCCTAAAATGATGCATGAACCAGCAAGTGTGCCGATCCTGCACCATGCGCCATCGGTGTAGAGAACAGAGCCGATCCTCTTATAGAACTCAACACAAGCAAAATCACCATCGCGGACAATCTCGCCTGTCTTGGAGAGAGACTCCACGATGTCAAGAGAAACCCAATTATCCGACTCCCTATCGGTGAAATGGAGTTCCGTTGTGGACCCGTTGGGTAGAGCGGCTTTCATAATGAGAGGGGCAAAACCAAAGGCTCGGTCCATGAGGACATTCATTTTGGCCACAAAAGTTGACCACTCGGACGTATGGTCTTGGGGATCGGCCATGGGTAGTGGACATGGACATGCATACACACGGTGACAAGACACTAGACCGGCTATGCAAGTTTGGAATGCATGCACACTAAGGACCCTAGACGTAAACCAAGACTCGGTACGGGGTGGAGACAATCGACCCGAAGGTCACTCGCACAAGTGTGCGGCCTTCCCGATAGGCGTAACCTAACAGTCGGACAACACCTTTTTATATACCGAGTAAAGGGATGTATGTGACCCAAAAATGACTCTTTTTGTTGTTTTAAAATATGATGATCCTAAACACGACGTAGACTATGACTAGATGTAAATGACACTCTTTTTTTTTTCTTTTTGACACCCTAGGCTCAAACTCGCTCTGATACCAAATTGATGCGGGACGGATGACTCGACCGGGCTAGAACGTACGACGGACACAAGTGCGGCCAGCACTAGCACGTTAAGGCAAGCCAGGCGGCTAGCCACTGTGGTATTCTCCGGGTGGAGACGCCTCTCAACAGCGCTCTCTCTTTAGCCCAGTGATCGTCCCTTGCGAGGGAAAACGTGGGGATCGTGGCGATTAAGAAACCACCGTCGCCTAGGGTGCTAATTCGCGCTCGATGCTCAATTGGAGCTATGGAACGGGCGCTCACAACTCACAAACGTGGTGTATTTTGAACTGGCTAACGGCCCTAATCTCACAAACGCAGCAATAGATAATATACTAAATCAGCAAGTGAGAAAGGAATTGAAGCGCGTACCTCCACGCCTAGGCGTGGGGAAGAATTCCCGGCCGAATCCGAACAACCCCAATACACACGATTGTTACAATTACAATTCCAGAACTTAATACCCACTCCACGCAGGGAGGTATAGGGTTACAATGGCCAAATATGGGGTTGCTGGAACCCGGGTTGACGGGCCACACTCGCAGGAGGCGAGGAACGCGCGCCGGAGCCGCTCGGATATGCCGACGGAAAGCCGACCCGGTTCTGCCCGTGCTGGTCACCGTGCGCAGCGAGTTTGCGGAGGCTGGTACGGCTAGATCCGAAGCCCGATTGGAGCTTCGTTTGTTGGAGAATGACGATGACTGGACGTAGTTTCTTCACTCTAGAGGGCGCATTCATATCCTTTCAGATCTGGGTGCAGCAATGATTTCTTTCAGCGTCTGATTTGGTGTTAACAGAACTGCACAGACAGACAAATAAATGGTGGAAAAAGGGTTGCCGATGTCGAAATGGAACTCCGTCTGTGGGAGGTTGTTGGTGACGTCCATAGGAACAAATCCTCTGAAGACCTTTCTCTCAGATATTGGCTGGATGAGGCAGGACAGATGTGGGAAGTCGCGTCTGGATCTGGACTGAGTCTGTTCAGATCTTCTTGCGCGACCTCACGAGAACGCCACGGACAGCACAGACCTTAAAATGCAACGAAACCAGAGGCCACGTGAAGATGACTTTCAATACTTTAATTGATCTTCAGACACCAGCTCCTGATCACATCGTGGTTGGGCTGCATAACTCGAAACACAGTCAACCTCAGATCTGGACTGCACTCTGGGACAGATCTGCGCACCGCCACGAGAAAAATCACCGCCGGTGTTCCCGAACTCCAAACGGCATCAAACCAGCGCTGAAATCTTGAAATCTTGTAGTATCAAGGATAAATCGGAGAGAACAAGATGATAAGAGGGGGATGGGAAGAGAAGGTCGAGTCCACGACCAGATTTCTGGGAAACCACACCAAGGGAAAGGGCAAGAGAAAGAGGGAGAATCACTCTCTTAATAATTTTCTTTCAACAAAATTTCATTCTATTGTGAACAAACACTATACATGCCCTTTTATAGACAATGCAAGGGGTAGGGGGGAGGGGAAATTCGTGGGTTACATGGAGAGGGAGGGTTGGGTGTGCATGGTTCATGACAAGGGGACTTGGTGAAAGGGAAAGGAGGGGCAAGGGGACATGGGTGTTCACCAAACTTTGAATTTCTTGTAAAAAGGAGGGAGGTGGCAGCCATTTGAATATGACCAGCAGCCTTTCTAGCCTCCCATGTGGTAAATGGAAGAAGAACATTCAAAGTTGCTAGCCTAATACAACAAGGAAGGGGGCGCCCCCCTTCTTGGGCCTTGAATGGGCCAAGTTTGGCCTTGGTCTTCCTTAAGCCTATTAAGCCAATATGGAACCAATATGGCTTAAGGCCATTCTAATCTAGATAGCCCAAGAATGAAGGAAGCCCAATTGGGCTTTTCATGGCTAATGGATCCATCATAATGGTCCAAGGCCATTCCTTCTTAAGACATTCTAAGCGGCTTTAACCAAAATGGCCATTTAAGGGCCTTACAAGCAGCCCAATATGAAAACCCATATATAATGTGACATTACAAGCCCAATTTAATGCTAAAAAAGGTCCAATTTGAAGCCAAAGTGTCCCCAATTTGAAGGGAAGTCGATGTAGTCAACTTGGTGCTCCGCGTATGGCACCGTCGGTTCGCCGACGTGTCACGTGATCGCCCTGGTGTCCGCACCAATTCTCCCCGGGTGGGAGGAACTCGACCCCGTCGAGTAAGTGTCCCGAAGCTTGCATTCTCCGCATGTGATCAAGGTGTTGGTCATCGTGGGGCATCCTTGCCAACGCACTAGGACGTGTGGATATGCGCCATTCCTTGTGGTGATCACCTGCTCATCCAGTATACAATCTATACGCATGCGTTGAGGCTGGAAGAGGTGGACTCTCGGGTGGTGTATCACTCACAATAGAAGGAGAAAGCCCAAAGCTCACTTAGGGATCACCGCGGGTTCCAATATGCTACCAGATCTGAAACATGGAACGTCGAACTGTCACCATAGTCACCCGGTAGTTCAATATCGTACGCTTTCGGACCCACTTGTTTCATAACCCGGAAAGGGTGGGAATCATGGACTTAGAGTGGCTTTCGGTCTCCGGGAGGAAACCAATCAGGTATGACCCTGACCTAGACGTACTCTTCCTTTGAATCCACGAATATGTAGCATGCATCGGCTACCTCCTTATATGTGCTTGACTGGCCTTTTATTGACACGACTTAATGCAAACCATATGAAAGAAAACAAAGCATAGAAACAAACACACACACTTGAACTTAGACAAACCTATGGTGATGTAGACCATGCATATGCAATGGTGGACCAGGGCACCCGAATATGTGCCATGCATACACTAGATGTACTCGATGCTTGACGGAATGGACGATTCCTAGACACCCTAAGATGTACCAATCATGCATTGGCGACCTATGGGATTTGGGTGGGAAAGGACTAGGAGATCCAAAACTACCCTCGTCATTACCCCTAGACGTAGGTACGGCTTGCCAACTAGACCGAGGGGTAGGGATGGGATGGTGAACTCCTTGGAAGAAGTGGAGTGAATATGATAGCTCGGGAGGTTCACTAGTGAAAGGGTCAAAAGGGTCAAAGAATTTATGACCCCATGAAGTGGGTTCCCCCATGACTCGGTCCCAATTGTGAAATTCTTGAGGGTGTAGGTAGTCACCTTCATCCGTTATGGTAACTGGGACAATGGTCATGTGAAGAAAATAAACTTCCTCCCTCGGGCAAAAGGAAATGAAGTCGGACTCGGCCGGCATCGGGAGGAGTAGAAGAATCTCCGTGGTGACACACCCCACGGTGCACACGGAGGTAATGGATCCTAAGGCCGGATGGGTGAAGCTAAGACTAGCGGGTTGGTCAAAGCCTCAGGCCAAAAGATGCGTCAACTACCATTGTGAATCTAATCCCATAATAAAGTCATCCAAAGTATCGACATGGTGACTAGACCGAAAAGTTGTGCGGTAGGAGTTGATGGACACCAAAGGTAGGGTAGGGTCCATAGACGGGTAAGGGAGTGGGACCAAGCCATCCTTGAGCCAACTAAGAAGCGGCTCGGCTATGTATAATGTACCCGTTAGAAATATGGGTGGCTCGGGATGAGGTGGCTCCAAGCGTGAATCCGACGGTGGAGTGGGCCGCTGGGGCTGGGTGGCTGGACACACGGGGTCCCTAAGGGTGATCTTACCGGGTAGGTATGGTGGGCATAAGGTGCAAGTCCTCTTGTCCCAGTCAAGATTGGCCCTTCTCTCTCCTAACCACTTTTGCCCTAAAATGATGCATGAACCAGCAAGTGTGCCGATCCTGCACCATGCGCCATCAGTGTAGAGAACAGAGCCGATCCTCTTATAGAACTCAACACAAGCAAAATCACCATCGCGGACAATCTCGCCTGTCTTGGAGAGAGACTCCACGATGTCAAGAGAAACCCAATTATCCGACTCCCTATCGGTGAAATGGAGTTCCGTTGTGGACCCGTTGGGTAGAGCGGCTTTCATAATGAGAGGGGCAAAACCAAAGGCTCGGTCCATGAGGACATTCATTTTGGCCACAAAAGTTGACCACTCGGACGTATGGTCTTGGGGATCGGCCATGGGTAGTGGACATGGACATGCATACACACGGTGACAAGACACTAGACCGGCTATGCAAGTTTGGAATGCATGCACACTAAGGACCCTAGACGTAAACCAAGACTCGGTACGGGGCGGAGACAATCGACCCGAAGGTCACTCGCACAAGTGTGCGGCCTTCCCGATAGGCGTAACCTAACGGTCGGACAACACCTTTTTATATACCGAGTAAAGGGATGTATGCGACCCAAAAATGACTCTTTTTGTTGTTTTAAAATATGATGATCCTAAACACGACGTAGACTATGACTAGACGTAAATGACACTCTTTTTTTTTTCTTTTTGACACCCTAGACACAAACTCGCTCTGATACCAAATTGATGCGGGACGGATGACTCGACCGGGCTAGAACGTACGACGGACACAAGTGCGGCCAGCACTAGCACGTTAAGGCAAGCCAGGTGGCTAACCACTGTGGTATTCTCCGGGTGGAGACGCCTCTCAACAGCGCTCTCTCTTTAGCCCAGTGATCGTCCCTTGTGAGGGAAAACGTGGGGATCGTGGCGATTAAGAAACCACCGTCGCCTAGGGTGCTAATTCGCGCTCGATGCTCAATTGGAGCTATGGAACGGGCGCTCACAACTCACAAACGCGGTGTATTTTGAACTGGCTAACGGCCCTAATCTCACAAACGCAGCAATAGATAATATACTAAATCAGCAAGTGAGAAAGGAATTGAAGCGCGTACCTCCACGCCTAGGCGTGGGGAAGAATTCCCGGCCGAATCCGAACAACCCCAATACACACGATTGTTACAATTACAATTCCAGCACTTAATACCCACTCCACGCAGGGAGGTATAGGGTTACAATGGACAAATATGGGGTTGCTGGAACCCGGGTTGACGGGCCACACTCGCAGGAGGCGAGGAACGCAAACCGGAGCCGCTCGGATATGCCGACGGAAAGCCGACCCGGTTCTGCCCGCGCTGGTCACCGTGCGCAGCGAGTTTGCGGAGGCTGGTACGGCTAGATCCGAAGCCCGATTGGAGCGCCGTTTGTTGGAGAATGACGGTGACTAGACGTAGTTTCTTCACTCCAGAGGGCGCATTCAGATCCTTTCAGATCTGGGTGCAGCAATGATTTCTTTCAGCGTCTGATTTGGTGTTCACAGAATTGCACAGACAGACAAATAAATGGTGGAAAAAGGGTTGCCGATGTCGAAATGGAACTCCGTCTGTGGGAGGTTGTTGGTGACGTCCATAGGAACAAATCCTCTGAAGACCTTTCTCTCAGATATTGGCTGGATGAGGCAGGACATATGTGGGAAGTCGCCTCTGGATCTGGACTGAGTCTGTTCAGATCTTCTTGTGCGACCTCACAAGAATTAACGCCACGGACAGCACAGACCTTGAAATGCAACGAAACCAGAGGCCACGTGAAGATGACTTTCAATACTTTAATTGATCTTCAGACACCAGCTCCTGATCACATCGTGGTTGGGCTGCATAACTCGAAACACAGTCAACCTCAGATCTGGACTGCACTCTCGGACAGATCTGCGCGCCGCCACGAGAAAACTCACCGCCGGTGCTCCCGAACTCCAAACGGCATCAAACCAGCGCTGAAATCTTGAAATCTTGTAGTAGTATCAAGGATAAATCGGAGAGAACAAGATGATAAGAGGGGGATGGGAAGAGAAGGTCGAGTCCACGACCAGATTTCTGGGAAACCACACCAAGACAAAGGGCAAGAGAAAGAGGGAGAATCACTCTCTTAACAATTTTCTTTCAACAAAATTTCATTCTATTGTGAACAAACACTATACATGCCCTTTTATAGACAATGCAAGGGGTAGGGGGGAGGGGAAATTCGTGGGTTACATGGAGAGGGAGGGTTGGGTGCACATGGTTCATGACAAGGGGACTTGGTGAAAGGGAAAGGAGGGGCAAGGGGACATGGGTGTTCACCAAACTTTGAATTTCTTGTAAAAAGGAGGGAGGTGGCAGCCATTTGAATATGACCAGCAGCCTTTCTAGCCTCCCATGTGGTAAATGGAAGAAGAACATTCAAAGTTGCTAGCCTAATACAACAAGGAAGGGGGCGCCCCCCTTCTTGGGCCTTGAATGGGCCAAGTTTGGCCTTGGTCTTCCTTAAGCCTATTAAGCCAATATGGAACCAATATGGCTTAAGGCCATTCTAATCTAGATAGCCCAAGAATGAAGGAAGCCTAATTGGGCCTTTCATGGCTAATGGATCCATCATAATGGTCCAAGGCCATTCCTTCTTAAGACATTCTAAGGGGCTTTAACCAAAATGGCCATTTAAGGGCCTTACAAGCAGCCCAATATGAAAACCCACATATAATGTGACATTACAAGCCCAATTTAATGCTAAAAAAGGTCCAATTTGAAGCCAAAGTGTCCCCAATTTGAAGGGAAGTCGATGTAGTCAACTTGGTGCTCCGCGTATGGCACCGTCGGTTCGCCGACGTGTCACGTGATCGCCCTGGTGTCCGCACCAGGATCCGCAGGACCCCTACTGAGCCAGTGAGACGAGGCTCACCCCTAACTTTTCAGGTGTAGCTGTTCCTTCCTCATGGTTCGGAGGTGTAGTGTGGTGGTTCTTAGTTGCCAGCATTGCCAGTGTCGGGCTTCCCCCAACTTGAGAGTACGTTCTCTTTTATGTTAGACTGTACTTTAGTTGGACTAGACTCTGTTAGCTCTGTAGTTTAATTGAAAATATAATTTTATTTCTACTATTTTAGCAATCCTGATCATAGTAATTATTTGTTTACTGCTTTGTCTAGAAGTTCAATGTACTCACACCCATCCTTTCTATACCTTCGGAGCCTTACAGCTCTTGGGAGGCCTCTCAGAATCCAAGTGGTATCGGGTTTACCCGATATCCGGAGTCCGGGTCATCACACAATGAGACTATAATGAAGTCATAGATGATAAAAAATGGGCCCCAGGAAACAGAAATATCTAGGAAAGAGGTGCATTTCACAACCTTCATATACACAAGTAAATCTAAAACCCATAACATGAGCACCGAAATACCCATGCATACTTATAACTAAAAAGTTTCTATTGTTACCAACAGTGTATCTATCTTTGCCCAAGAAAATCAGCTTCGCCTTCACATTAACATCCGTTCAATGGTAGAAAGAACAAAAGAACATAAGTCAATAACTGAAGCATTAAAGCTAACTATGGTACTCTCGCCTAACATCTAAGTGCAAGAAGACGGCCGTTGACAATGGCCAAGACTCTGATCAGGCAGGCGTAAAGGTTGAATGGCACCCCATTTCTGCTGCTAAGAAGGACAATGTCCAACAAGGACCATCAGCTAGCAACATCCCTATTCCCCTTGATGCTCAGATTGTGAGGAGCCCTGTGGAAGGTGTGTCGATGCCTTTGGGCCTCGGTTCGACTCTGGTTGGTTCTGTGTTGCCTGCAGATGCTGAATTATCAATTCAATCGGGGTCGACGCAGCAGGTGGCTGCCCGTGCAGGGGCGTCGATGGCCCCTGACCTGTCGTTGTCTTTACCTGCCGTCACTATTCCTGCGTTGGCGCAGGCTTACACTTCTCCTAGCCATGCATTGACATAGGTCCTGCTGCCGATGCCTCCAGGCCATCCGTTGCCTAAGGCCACTATCACGTCGACGCAATCTATTCCGGCGTTGACATCTCCAGATCATCCGTTAGTTCATGTTCTACCTACGCCTGCCATCGTGTCATCACCACTTGTTTCTGCATCAACGCAGACTAGCCATCCTCCTGACATTATGTCGAGGCAGGTTTTGCTGCTTGGACTAGGTCTTGCTATAGAGCTCCCTTCATCCCAAATTGCTGGTCCTCAGATTGTGAGGAGCACTGTGGAGTTGCCTACAGGTGCTGAATTACCAATTCATCCGGGGTCGATGCAGCAGGTGGATGCCCGTGCAAGGGCGTTGATGGCCTCTGACTTGTCGTTGTCTTTGCTTATCGTCAATGTTCCTACGTCGGCATAGGCTTGCACTTCTCCTGGCCCTACGTCGACACAGGTCCAGCTGCCTATGGAGCTCCCATCATCCCAAATTGCTGGTCCTCTGAGGGGGAGAGAGGACTCTGCTTCCTTCATGGCTGATGTTTTGCTTACTGCTCCTCTCCTCTGTCAAGCTCTTGCGGTGCCTGGTCTGGAGCCTCCTTCCCCTGAAAAATATTTCTCCAAGGTACATGCAAACTCTGTTGGTAAGGGGGGTCGTGCACCTAAAAATATTGATGGTGTTATGACCCTTAGTGGTTTGCGCAGGAGCATGTCTGTTAATTTTCCTCAGACCTCTGATAGATGGAGGCCCTAATATAGAATATTAGGGCCATTGGCAATGCCCAGTCGGTAAGTAGGTTGCAGTTCCTAATTCGTAAGCATATTTTGGCTTTTATTGCTGTGGTTGAACCTAAGCTATCCCCTTCTATGGCTGAGAGATACATGAAGAAGTTCCGTATGTCTTCGTATCATGTTAACTAAATGAGCGGGCACGCATTTGGTTGTTCTGGAAGCAGCCTCTTCATGTTTCTCTGGTCTCTAGCTCAGATCAGCATATCACCGTTCATGTTAGCTCTCTTCTTTCGCAAAACTTCTTTGTCACTATTGTTCATGCTAGCTGTTCTTTGGCGGAGCGTCGTACCCTTTGAGATCATTTGGTAGACTTCTCAACTACGTGGTTGGTCGGCGATGATTTCAATAGTATCCTTGATCTAGCTGAAAAGAAGGGTGGCAGGAGAGCTTTTCAGCTTTCCATGGTTGATTTTCAGGCCGCTATTTCTGCTGCGGGTCTTAAGGATGCTGGGTTTGTAGGGAGCAGGTTCACTTGGTACAACGGACAACAGGCGAATAACATCTGGGCCTGACTTGACAGGGTTTTCTTTAACGGTGAATGGACTGTATCTTGCCCACCCATTTCTGTTCAGCACCTTTCTTGGGCTTGCAGTGATCACAGTCCCTTGCTCATCTCTGTCTACTCTAGTTCTCATGGAAAGCCATCCAGGTTCTACTTCCAGCAAATGTGGGCAGCTCATGACTATTTTCTTGGGGATTCTAGGGCTGCTTGGGCTGCAGCCCCTTCTTCCTCTTTCCCTCTGCTTGGTATGGCCTTGAAATTAAACCATATGAAGTGTTTCTATAAAGAGTGGAACAAGAATATTTTCAAGAATATTTTTGATAATGTGCTGGCTACTGAGGAGGCTTTCACCTCTACTCAGGAGGAGTTTGATAATGACCCTTTGAATGTCAATCAAGAGGCTCTTTGATCTGCGAAAGTGGACCTTAATCATTATCTAGAAGGAGATGTTCTAGAGGCTGAAGTCCAGGCTCAAATGGCTGAAAGAGGGGGATAGAAATACAAAATTCTTCCATGCCTACGCTGTGTCACAGCGGAGGAGATCCGTTATTGGCCATCTTTATAATTTTGATGGTTCAGTTGTGGAGGAGGAAGGTGCTATTTCTAATATGTTTGTATCTCATTTCATTGATGCTTTCTCTTCAGCGTATCATGGCAGTCACCCAGAAGTGTTGGCCTCTATACCCTGTGTACTGTAGGATGATCACAACAATATGCTTTGTGCAGTGCCCATCTTGTACTGATATTAAAGGTGTTGTTTTTAGCACACTACAAGGAAAGCAGGTTTTAAAGACATCCATATTCCGTCACAAATCTATCGGAAATATGTCCTAAAGTTAATTTTTGACGGATTTCAGATGCATTTTCGACGAATTGGGTTGAAGTTGGGATCTTCAGATTCATTGGTTGAATATTAACTTGCTTCTAAATTCCCAAAGAGTGCAGGTTAATATTTCCCATATTATGATGGATTCAAGGTAAGAATTTATATTGGAATCCATGGTGACACTCTTCTAATCTTGAGTTAGAAAAATGGGTTCTCAAGTGCTTTCATACAGATCTTTCATGTGGATTCTTATATGCCTCATGCCAATGCTTTCGTAATCATATTTCATGCCATTTGGGTCTTGGTCTCAAAACTAGATTCATATGTTAATGCATGACCCATATATTTTGATATTGAACTAACTTCTTGGTTTATCATGTTTTTCAGGATGCAAAATCATTGTTGATCTTCATGGGATTATGGTAACATTTAATCAATCATTTCCCTTCGATTTGATGGAGGTTTTAGTTATTTTTCAAACTCAAACTGTCTTACAGTCTTTACCATTTTCAATCCCACCGTTGGATCTCCCCATAAAAATTATATGTTGTAGCTCTGCAAGTCCTCTTTCCAACGCCTCCAGTCTCGCTTCGATCGGAGTTCGGAGCTAAGAGAATTAATTCCTGCGGCCGGAGCATGCAGTGCTGTTTTTTTGTATTTTTGTGAAGCTGCCTGAAAGGGTCGACCCTTAGGGTCGACCCCTCAAGAAAGGGTCGACCCCAAGGGTCGACCCCTGTAATTTTGGCTCTTTTTTTGGCCCCGACAGCAACCTGGTTGCCGAGGGTCGACCCCAGGGGTCGACCCCCAGTGCAAGGGTCGACCCCAAGGGTCGACCCCTGTAACAGAAGGTGTTGTTTTGAGTTTTCCAGCAACCTGTTGCCCGAGGGTCGACCCCAAGGGTCGACCCCTTCCGGACGGGACTTCCGAAAGTGTTTAAAACTCATCCTAAACCCCTTCAAACATTACCAAACTACCCCCCATTGGTTCCTAAACATATTAGGGGGTTTCTAACATGTTTTGTGAGGGTTTTATGTGTCTTTTCATGCTTCTCATATTGGCCTATATAGGAGTTACGAATTTGGGAGATGAGAACCCTATTGCTTATATTGTTCTTTCTTGTAGGTGAAGAAAAGGGGGAAAAGAAGGTGGAGCTCTTGCAAGGTGGTTATCATCTACATCCATGAAGATTTGGAGCTCGTGGTAGAAGAAGAAAAGAAGCGGATTGAGGAGAGGAACAAGAGGACGCCGAAATCGCCATCATCGGACATCAAACCAAGAAGAACCGGAGATTTGATTGAAGGGTCGCAGCAGCCACCTCCAGCCCTTGTTCCTCTTGTGTTTATGCGTGAATGTGAAGGGAAGAAGGAGGATTCGAAGTTCCAATCAACCCTCTACTGCTGGCTGTGAGTGAAATCAAGATTCAAGCTCATCCGATTCAAGATCGTCAAGAACGTCTTCCTGCTGCACAAGTGTTCGATTAAATTTCGAGAAGAGAAAGGGGGAGCTTCTACAAGGATAATTCATTCTCTCTTCACTCCTTTCATTCTGATTCTTTGAGTTTAAACTTCAGCATATGTTGTAATCTTTATCTCAGATATTTGTGTGTGTGTGGATCATTGTTGGATCCGTGGTCATGTGTGTGTCGTGATTTATTCGTGTGTGTACGTAGGTCTTCCTAGATCTACGTTTGTGTGTGTGGGTGTCTAGTTAGATCCGTGTTGTATCTTGTGTGTGGTTTGCTGCACTTGTGGCAGCGTGTGTTCGTGTTGGTGATCCGGCCATCGGATCGTGTGTGTGTTGTTGTTCCGGTCGTTGGACTGTGTGGGAGACTACGTCTCCGTGTGTGTGTGTGTGCTTTGGGGCGTGTCCCCGTGTGTGTATGCAGGCGTCGTCCTGCGTGTGTGTTTGGAGCGTCGTCTCCGGTTGAGAATTTATTCTCGAGTGAAGCCTCACCTAGTTTGGTGAGGGGTGGACGTAGGGAGCCCGTCGTGGTCCCGAACCACCTTAAAATCCCTGTGTATTGTGGTTTGCTTTGCGCACTGGTTTGGTTTATTTTGTGTATCCATCTATATGATCGTGTGGGATCGATGAACTTGAGAGAATCGGTTTAATGGCTTAATCAACTTCCTTAATTCTGTTATATGTCTTTAACTCCACCGTGTGCACTTGTCTTGTCTTATAGTGTTGTTGTTATCGTGCTTGCCAGATCAACAGTTTTGGGTGTTTTAATTGTTATCTCATTGCCTTTGATAAAAGGTCAAGAGTTTTATTTAAAATTTGTAGTCACCCAATTCACCCCCCTCTTGGGTGTCATTGATCGAGGGACCCAACAATTGGTATCAGAGCTAAGGCTCTAATTTGATAGATCTAACGATCTAGAGTTATCCGAATCAATGACTACCATGATCTACACCTTGAATTCTCCACCCGTGTTTGATGGCTGTAATTTTGATTTGTGGTTAGGAAGGTTGTGTAGTCTAGTCAATTCATACGACCCTAAGCTATGGAAGCTTATTTCACATGGTCCTTATGAATTGCCTAAAGACAAAAGTGTTTGGACTGCAGATCAAAAACTTAAACATGATCAAAATGGTTTGACTCTAAAATTACTTATTGCTGCAGTTGACTCTAACTATTTTCCTTTTGTCTCCCATTGCAGATCCGCGAAGGAAATATTGGATAGATTAGCAGACCTCAAGGAGGAGCTTAAAGACATATGTCTTATAGCGGGCACGAGTGAACAAAGGAGTGGTCAGCCAAGTGAATCGAGCTCAAGGGTAAACTCTGATTCTGATTATGAAGATGATTTTAACTATGAAGAATTGTTGAATGCTTATGAAGAGCTTGCTGAAAAATACAAGAAGTTAAAATCTGAAAACAAAAAATTGCAAAAGAATGTAGGTCAAAATAAAACTGATTCCTCTTGTAAAGAATGCTTACACCTTAAGGAATTGATTGATGGTTATATGTTTGACATTGAAATTCACAAAGATCAAATCTCTTCCTTGAGAAATGAAAACAAAGAGCTGAGAGAGAGAGTTAGTCTTATGAACAATGGTCAAAATGAGCTTGCTCATGATAAAAATCTTGAAATGGAAAATGAGAAACTGAAGGAATTGAACAATACCATTTCTGAAAAATTGCTTGTTTTTGAAAAAGGAAAAAGTGTACTTGTTGATCAATGTAAAGAAATGCATGTGATGAAACAAGAAATGGAAACCTACAAAATCATCAACACCCAACTACATGAACAAGTCAAGACTTATAAAAATAAGATGGTCTCCTATGAATTGCACATTTCATCACTTGAAAAAGAAATTTCTGATTTGAATGCTTCTTTATCTAGATTTGTCAATGGTCAAGAAAACTTGGATAAACTGTTGGGAATGAAAGTAAACTTTCAAAGAGAAGGGCTGGGGTTCAATCCTGTGAATAAAAAGAAATTTGAAAGTAAAATATATACTTCATTTGTTCATGACAATTGTGCACCTACCACCTCCACATCTTACTCCCAGCAACCCACTGTATCAAGAACCCAATCAAATCAGAAAAACAATGTGAATGTCCAAAAGCTTCAAAAAGAAAACAAAAACAAAAAAATCAACATGCATCAAAAATCCAAAAATGCTGCTAGCATCTCCATGCATGTTGAACATACTTCTTCCACACACACACAACCACCTAGAAAGAAATTCTCATGTTGTTATTGTGGAAAATATGGACATGCCATGCATGATTGTTTTATGAGAAAGAATGATGATTTAGAAGCATGTAGGAAAAGAATGAAACCTTTTGCAAATGGGAAACAAGAGTGGAACAAAAAATCACATGCTTCAAAGAATCCTCGTGCTTTTAAGAACTCAAAGTCATGTTGCAACTACTGTGGTAAATTTGGACATATGGTGCATGATTGTTTTCTAAAGAAAATTGATGATTTGAATGTTGTTATGAAGTGGAAGTCACGTGCCAAAGATGCTGCTAACCCACAAGGACCCAAGATGGTTTGGGTACCTAAGAATGCCAAATGAGAAATTTGTTTTGCAGGTGTGCCTTGGGAATGTAAAGCATGAAATCTATTTTTCTCACGAAGGTAAGGCACACAAGTGGGATAAATCAGGTTAAAAGAAAAAACCAAAACTGAAATTTGAAAATTCAGGTGATATCCCTCTCACTCTCTTCAGTAATTATGTCATTGTTTGATTCATATTGTGCTGAATTGTCTTGTGTTAATGCACATGTTTGTTCATGCATTCCATCCATAGATAGTTGCATACACTTGTGCATATCATCCTCATATAGCATCTTGTTGAAGTGGTGCTTTGAAACCATCAATAAAGTTCACTACATTTGTTGAGCTTGCATGCACCCTCATGTTTGCATACACCCTTTCACATATTATCTTGCATAAGTTGAACATTGTGAAGTCATGTTATAATGCATAGCATTCCTCCTACCTTCATTACCCATGACTACATAGTATATCAAATGGTGACATGTGGAAGGGCAGGTTATGCCTGTCTGAGAGCTATCACTACGCGTGAGGTGATCTTTGGATCTAAGTTCTCCGCCTAGCACTATGAGTCGCTTACTTAAAAGGCTGCATATGACATTGGATTGTTACTGAACATCTTGCATTCTTGCACACACTAAGGGGGAGCAACCACATTCTTCATATGAGCTCAGTGTTTAAGGTTCACACATGAGTCATGCATTGCATCTTGAGCTATCTAGTGGATTTTGGTTGTTAAAATAATTTGTTATGCCAAAGTTAATAAATTTGAATCAAAATTGACAAATCAATTCTTATTGTTCTTGGATACAGATTACACTCCCAAAATCCAAATGCTGATGGGCTGGCCGTGACCAAGTTTGAATCAAATGAGGAATACCTTGCAAGGATGAAAATGATAAAAATTTTCTCAATCCACCACTGGGAGATAAGAAGTGATTTTGATAGTACCCAAGACATGGTATGAAAAGTGTGCGTTTCTGTTAACAAAGGATGGGTTCAATAGGTGAAAGACTTGGAAGAAAAATGATTCTCAAGGCAAAGGTAAGAAAGCAAAATCTGAAATATCAACCCCTGTGAGGTTGGCAATCTCAGTGATTGAAGGCTTCCAATCTTGTCTCCTGAACCAAGGTAATTCAACCTTGTTAAATCATGCAATGGTCTTTTTATCACTTGGTGATACCTTTAGATGACAAGTGTTGATTCTAAAAACTTGAGTTGTCATTTACTAGCATGCTGTGACAAATTGGTTGAATCTAGTTTGATGTGATGAACATACTTAATTGATTTAACAGAATGAATCCTTGAGATGAGTTATGTGACTTGAAAATATGTTTGTGATTATATGATCCATACATTTGACTTTTGGATGAACTCTCATTTCAAAACTTGTGAAAGACCTTTCAAAATCTATTTTTAAACAATTCTGAAATTTGGGTTGCACTGCTTACTTTTGATCATTTATGCACCCTCATTCATAAAGGTCTTGTCATAAACAATGTTTGCTGATTCATGGATTGAATGTGGATGAACTTAATAAGAATTCTGTCACACTGACTTGGAAATGAAAGCTCTCATCTTCTTTTTGCATCCTATCCTTCATTCTCATATAGTAATAGGCTGCATGCATCAGAATCCAATGCATTAGGTGCATTTAGTTCTCTCAAATGAAAAACCAAAAACACACACCTTGCACCCATGTTAATTTCTGCATTGCATTAGAACTCATGCATTCGTCACACTTAGTTCATTCGTTTGGCATCCATTCAATTAGTATCAAATTGACATCACATTGCTCGCATACATGTCATAGTGCATTTGCATAAACTCCCAATGTGTGCTTGTGTGTTATTATATGCTATTCACCCCCATCCTTGAAAATTCTATGACCTTATGCATTCTTGATAAATAATGTTGCATTTGAGTCATTATTGGTGTGCTTCATGTTGTACACTTTGGGGGGAGTAAAATGCTTCTATTTAGGGGGAGTTGTATTGTTATGTATTCATGGTATTTTCGGTATACATGCTGAATCAAATTCACACAATTCATGCACAGAATATGAAAATGAGTGTTAAGAATAAGGATATATGTTTTTCTTTTCAACACTCTCGAGATGTTAAACTTGCTGCATGTATGTTGAAGAGACAGTTGAGGAAAAAGCTGCCTACCTATCTTTGTTGAAAAATCTGAAATGAAAATGAACGGTAGAGCAATGCTTGGTCTCACTGAGTAAACTGGGCACATGTCACCTGAGACGTGATGTGGTTCATATCTGAAAAGTGTGGACTAGTACCTCTGTTCAAAATGAGGTGAGATGGTTCAGTATTCTAAGTAACCGGGGATTCTGGCATGAGCTCCATGCGTCTACTCGCGTAAAAAGGAATCATTTTGGACCTGATCACTCTTGAAAAATTTTGACTATCATGTGGTACTGGTTGAGTTGAAAAAAATGATGGTGAAAACTCATTGTGGTAGAGCGAAGCCTCCAATACGCTGCTCTCAAAATTGAAGTGCAGTCTGTAAAATGTCTCCCTGTGTTGATCTGAAAATCTAAATATCCATATTGAAACTATCATTTTTCATGTTACTCACTTACACATTTGAGAATTTGATTTAATATGTATTCAGAAAGTTGATTGACTGCATTAGCAATTGCATTAATCTCCTATATGATTGGAAAATCTCCCATGTGCTACACATATGTATTCTGATTGCCATGACTCTCTTGCATCTTTCCTATACCCATCCCTTCTTTAGTAAGTACGGGGGAGCAGTGTTGCATGTTTATATATGTATCTACTTGTTTGCTTATGTATGCATCTCACATGCCATCACATGCATAAGTTGCATCTCATGCATTTCAAACCACAAATCAAATATTAAAAATCTGGAAAATACTGAAAACCAAAAAATTGAGTGAACTTCCCATGCTATTTTCTTGCTCGATAAATTCTTGTGCTTGCTTGGCTAATGGGGAGAAAGATTGGGCACAACCAAGTAATCAATATTTGGTATCCTCTCTAGCCAACACTTGGTGTTTCCCATACATTTCATGAACCCACTCATTTATAACTTACTCCTGCTTCATCAGAATTTCAAATGTGGGTTACTATTCCTTGCACATTTATCATGCTACAATGTGCATCTCCTCTGTTTCTTCATCGTGAGAGAGTATGTTTGGCCTTACCCGGCTTTTTGATAATGTCAAAGGGGGAGAAATATTTCATGTGATTCATGCTTGCTGGATTCATGATTGGGGTTTCATGAAAAACATGCCACTTCGTTTGTCATCTTCACTAAGATTGTCATCATTCATCACTAAGTTTGTCATCATCAAAAAGGGGTAGATTGTTGAGCTATGGTTTTGATGATAACTAAATTTTGTGTGTGATGGAGATTGTAAGCTATGACTTTGATGATAACTAAACTATGTGACATATTGTGTGCTTGATTAGTGGAAAACATCTTCATGATAAATGAACTCACATGTGACTATCTTATCTTGCAGGTTGTTTTACTAAGTAGGTTGATGATTGAATCATGCATGCTGCACATTAGTCTTTGGAGGTTCCATGTGAAGACTATGCTTCTCAGTGAAATGGTTGAGTCCTTATGGATATGAAATTGATTGCATGGCCTTGTGTTATGTAAATGCATAGCCATTTCATTACATGCTCTGTTGAGGATTTCCTCTGATTCTTGTATATCATGAATGCATGGGTGATGGCTCCTAGTCATTCTAATCATAGGGCTTAACTACTTTGAAATATTTTGTGGGAGAATTGGGTTGAAGTTGGGATCTTCAGATTCATTGGTTGAATATTAACTTGCTTCTAAATTCCCAAAGAGTGCAGGTTAATATTTCCCATATTATGATGGATTCAAGGTAAGAATTTATATTGGAATCCATGGTGACACTCTTCTAATCTTGAGTTAGAAAAATGGGTTCTCAAGTGCTTTCATACAGATCTTTCATGTGGATTCTTATATGGCTCATGCCAATGCTTTCGTAATCATATTTCATGCCATTTGGGTCTTGGTCTCAAAACTAGATTCATATGTTAATGCATGACCCATATATTTTGATATTGAACTAACTTCTTGGTTTATCATGTTTTTCAGGATGCAAAATCATTGTTGATCTTCATGGGATTATGGTAACATTTAATCAATCATTTCCCTTCGATTTGATGGAGGTTTTAGTTATTTTTCAAACTCAAACTGTCTTACAGTCTTTACCATTTTCAATCCCACCGTTGGATCTCCCCATAAAAATTATATGTTGTAGATCTGCAAGTCCTCTTTCCAACGCCTCCAGTCTCGCTTCGATCGGAGTTCGGAGCTAAGAGAATTAATTCCTGCGGCCGGAGCATGCAGTGCTGTTTTTTTGTATTTTTGTGAAGCTGCCTGAAAGGGTCGACCCTTAGGGTCGACCCCTCAAGAAAGGGTCGACCCCAAGGGTCGACCCCTGTAATTTTGGCTCTTTTTTTGGCCCCGACAGCAACCTGGTTGCCGAGGGTCGACCCCAGGGGTCGACCCCCAGTGCAAGGGTCGACCCCAAGGGTCGACCCCTGTAACAGAAGGTGTTGTTTTGAGTTTTCCAGCAACCTGTTGCCCGAGGGTCGACCCCAAGGGTCGACCCCTTCCGGACGGGACTTCCGAAAGTGTTTAAAACTCATCCTAAACCCCTTCAAACATTACCAAACTACCCCCCATTGGTTCCTAAACATATTAGGGGGTTTCTAACATGTTTTGTGAGAGTTTTATGTGTCTTTTCATGCTTCTCATATTGGCCTATATAGGAGTTACGAATTTGGGAGATGAGAACCCTATTGCTTATATTGTTCTTTCTTGTAGGTGAAGAAAAGGGGGAAAAGAAGGTGGAGCTCTTGCAAGGTGGTTATCATCTACATCCATGAAGATTTGGAGCTCGTGGTAGAAGAAGAAAAGAAGCGGATTGAGGAGAGGAACAAGAGGACGCCGAAATCGCCATCATCGGACATCAAACCAAGAAGAACCGGAGATTTGATTGAAGGGTCGCAGCAGCCACCTCCAGCCCTTGTTCCTCTTGTGTTTATGCGTGAATGTGAAGGGAAGAAGGAGGATTCGAAGTTCCAATCAACCCTCTACTGCTGGCTGTGAGTGAAATCAAGATTCAAGCTCATCCGATTCAAGATCGTCAAGAACGTCTTCCTGCTGCACAAGTGTTCGATTAAATTCGAGAAGAGAAAGGGGGAGCTTCTACAAGGATAATTCATTCTCTCTTCACTCCTTTCATTCTGATTCTTTGAGTTTAAACTTCAGCATATGTTGTAATCTTTATCTCAGATATTTGTGTGTGTGTGGATCATTGTTGGATCCGTGGTCATGTGTGTGTCGTGATTTATTCGTGTGTGTACGTAGGTCTTCCTAGATCTACGTTTGTGTGTGTGGGTGTCTAGTTAGATCCGTGTTGTATCTTGTGTGTGGTTTGCTGCACTTGTGGCAGCGTGTGTTCGTGTTGGTGATCCGGCCATCGGATCGTGTGTGTGTTGTTGTTCCGGTCGTTGGACTGTGTGGGAGACTACGTCTCCGTGTGTGTGTGTGTGCTTTGGGGCGTGTCCCCGTGTGTGTATGCAGGCGTCGTCCTGCGTGTGTGTTTGGAGCGTCGTCTCCGGTTGAGAATTTATTCTCGAGTGAAGCCTCACCTAGTTTGGTGAGGGGTGGACGTAGGGAGCCCGTCGTGGTCCCGAACCACCTTAAAATCCCTGTGTATTGTGGTTTGCTTTGCGCACTGGTTTGGTTTATTTTGTGTATCCATCTATATGATCGTGTGGGATCGATGAACTTGAGAGAATCGGTTTAATGGCTTAATCAACTTCCTTAATTCTGTTATATGTCTTTAACTCCACCGTGTGCACTTGTCTTGTCTTATAGTGTTGTTGTTATCGTGCTTGCCAGATCAACAGTTTTGGGTGTTTTAATTGTTATCTCATTGCCTTTGATAAAAGGTCAAGAGTTTTATTTAAAATTTGTAGTCACCCAATTCACCCCCCTCTTGGGTGTCATTGATCGAGGGACCCAACACGACGGAATATGGACGTCGGTACAACTAGGTCGCTAATTTTCAACGTAATTTATTTGTGATGTGACACCACCTTGGGGGTGATAGCCACTGGATCGGTGCACCTTGGGCCTAGACTTACAAGCAATCAACCTTGAGCGGCGAACCCACTCTAGCGGACTCACCCGTGTAATGCACACATGTGCCCGTGGGCAACCCGGTGATGATGGAGAGGGTCCGGGGCGGGACCTTGACGCTCCTGGGGATTTGGCTAGCTTGAGGCTGAACCCCTAAGGGCCCGGGATGCACAATTTCACAGGTGGCCAGTACGCCAAGGGCGTGGGTTGTAGGGTCTCTCTCACAACTCGCTCCGCGGTGGTCGCTCAATTCGATGACAATTTGGGACCGGGCACTCTCTCACCGTCCGACGGAGCTAAGAAGCAATACTAATTAAGCAAGGAATGCCAGAAAAGAGTAGTGACCAGAAGCTCACCTGATCGGCGTGAATACACCGATCCTGACCGGAGATGAGGGCGAGCGGGGAGGCGTGGGTACGTACCCGCACGCCGTGTCGGTGGAGCTTTGACCTGAAAATTAAAATGTTACACCACTACACCTCTCGTAGGAGGGGGATCGGTGGAGCTTTGACCTGAAAATTAAAATGTTACACCACTACACCTCTCGGAGCGGGGACTTATTAAAATTACATCCAAAACTACCTCCACGCAGGGAGGGGCGGTCAGCCCGCTAGGCGGGGTAGGGGAAAAACTAAGCTAGAAGTTGAATTGACGAGCTCCCTAGTTTTGCCAGCTTCAGGAACAGCCGGATAGGCAGTCACTGTCGGTGCTTCCACGGGATCTCCCGAACTCCTTTGTTGACGAAACTAGCACCAAAATATCCTGGGTTGGCCTAGGAGGATGTCAGAATTGTTGGAGAATTTCTAAATGACGACGATGGCCGGGGCAGGGTCAGGACTGTTGCACTCTGCTCCTGGCAGTGTCTGGACCACTGTTGTTGGAAGGAAAGGCTGTCACGACCACTCCCGTGCTTAGTTGATGGCGAGACTAGGACCGTTGCGTTCACGGTTGAGTTCTCTTCGAACCGAGACCCACGGGGCCGCTGGCGGAGGTTGGAGTAGACCGCGAGGGCCAGAAGAGTGGAAGGAGGTCGAATCTGTCTCCACTTGGACTGACCTGCGCACTCTGGGTAGGAAATTTGAAACTTTATGCTTCGGGCTTCAAACGACACTCCACTTTTTGGATATAAAAGGGGACTCGTAGCAGAAGTCTTCAGCCAAACACCGCTCCAATATCTTCAAGGTACTGGTCGTGGTAGCCTCTGCAAGATGCAGTTGGGTGTCTACCGGGTAAGAATTGTGCAGTCCGGCGGTGAAGACTCCTCCGGGCAGCCAAGAACTCAGACTGAGGCGGGACCACCTCCGTTGCGAAGTAGAATAGATGATGATTCCACCGGTATATGGTACGCCCTATGAATCTTCTTGGTGATGATGTGGCAGCCTCAGAAAGTTGCTCTTACTCTGTTGCCTGTGAGCTGGGAATAGGCTGATAGTGTAGGGTTGTGTGTATGAGGGTGGGATGGCCAAGGGAAGCAAGGGGAAATGGGGAGGGCGACCAGGGTAGGAAGGGGGTGTTGGAGAGGGGTGAGGGGCAGCCAGTAAGGGAGGGAGATTCAAATTTGGCCTAGGGTTTGAACCCCTTCACCCTTGGGGAGATGGAAGGGTGCTTGGGAAAGGGTAGTGGGTGGTGAGTAAGGCGGGTGGGTCACATGGGCATCTAGGCTCCCATAGGAAGGGGTCGAAGGGATCATCGAATGGGTTACCTAGAGAGAGGTACTCTAAGTCCTCAAGGTCCTCAAAAGATGATGACGCATCCTCCTCCATCGGGATAATTGGGCCGATGATTTGGGTGGGATGGTAGGCCACCAATGGATGGCTTGACTCTCTACCCGAGATAAGCAACTCCAATTTGTGGATAGCATCAGGCTCATTAGGTGTGGGGAGGAATAGAAGGAGGTCGCTAGTGTAGCAACCCACAGTGTAGATTGAGGTGATAGACCCGACACATAGGTGTAGGAGGTCAAGGCTCCTAGGTTGGTTGGTCACTGTGGTCAACATGTCGGTCAACTTGATTTGCCATGCTAAGCCCTTAAGAAGATCCCCTAATGTCTCCACTTGGTAAGATGATTGAATGGTGGTGTGATAGGAGAAGGGCACTATAGGGAGGCGTCGCTCCATGGGTAAAAGGTATGAGTGCAAGCTATGGAGGATGGGGTTTACCTTGAGCCATTTGAGTAGGGGCCCATCTATGGTTATGGTGCCATGAGTGAAGGCAAGTGGCTCTTGATGGTCTGAGCTATGTGAAGGGGAGATTTGAGGCTCTTCCTCACCATTGGTGTGTACTTGGGTTTCCTCAAAGGTGGGGAGGGATTCTGGGTTAGCATCTGTTCCCGTGTGGATGGGTGTGGTCTCCTTTCCCAGGGGAATGGGAAGGTCTTTTGGGGGTGGGGTGATGATGGTTGGTGCATGGTGTACCCGGGGTGGTGGGTAATAGGAAACTTGGGTTAGGATAGGGAGGGGAAGTAGTGGAGGCCTTGGACATGGTAGAGTCGGGGTCGGGAGTGGGAGATGGGTTGGGTGAGAAGGATTGGGTTTGTTGGTCTTGGGAGGTGTGTCCTTTATGGGGGAAGATGGAGGGACGGAGGCGGGGGCAAAGGGGGTTTGAGTAGTGTAGGTTGGTTGAGGGGGTTTAGGTTGGGGTGTGGGGGCCCTTATGGGGGTAGATGGAGAGGCGGAGGCCGAGACCACTTTGGTTGTAGTGGGAAGGGTTTGGACGGGTGGGGTTAAAGGAGTGGGAGTGCTCCTCGGGTTGTGGTTCTCCAAGTAGGAAGGAGAGGGTCGGAGAGTGTAGGTTTTCCTAAGCTCGGCCTTCATCTCTTCCCAAGTTCCAATCAGGGCTTCCCCGCTGATCCTCCTTAAACCCTCAACCATTAGCCAATGAGTTTTGGCTTGCTTGGAGAGGTGCATTTTGGCTAGTCTCACTTTCCTCTCTTCGGCCAAGGGGTACCAATCAAAGTATTGGCCCATCGAAAATTCCCAATCTATATAGAGGCTTGGGTTGTAGGATCCCTCAAAGGCGGGGGTTTTGATTTTCAAAAGCACCAAGAGGTGGTAATCCAGATTTTTTCGGGGGTAACTCTCATCCATTCTTGGTGCATGCCCATTTCCTTCAAGTCGGTCGAGTCGGAACTTGATGTCTTCTAGCCGATCAAAGACATTAGGTAGGGCTTTTATGACGGAATTGATGCCGCCCACTTTGTTGGCAGTGGAGCTTCCATGAGGATTTGGGCCTTTTGGGAAAGGTGATGGGGATGGGTATGACGGGTGTGAAATGGCCATTCTAGTGGACAAGGGGGAGGTATCGGGTGACTCGAAATGCATATGCGTCCTAGGACCAACTTGTAGAGACAAGTTGTGAACTTGCTCTGATACCACTTGATGTGACACCACTCTTGGGGTGATAGCCACTAGGCCAATGATCCTTGGACCTATGACTCGAAAGTAATCCAACGTACCCGGTGATATCACTTAAGCGGACTCACCCGCGTAACGCACACATGTGCCTGTGGGCAACCCGGTGATGATGGAGAGGGTCCGGGGCGGGACCTTGATGCTCCGGGGGAATTGGCAATCTTGAGGCTGAACCCCTAAGGGCCTGTGATTCCCAATTTCACAGGCGGCCAGCACGCCAAGGGCGTGGGTTGTAGGGTCTCTCTCACAACTCGCTCCGCGGTAGTCACTCAATTTGATGACAATTTGGGACCGGGCACTCTCTCACCGTTCGACGGAGCTAAGAGACAATACTAAATAAGCAAAGAAAACCAGCAAAGAGAAGTGTTCAATAGCTCACCTGGTCAGCGTGAAGATGCCAACCCCGACCGAAGACGAGGGCGAGTGGGGAAGTGTGGGCTACCCACAAGCCGCGCCGGTGACGCTTCGGTCAAAGACCTGCTAGTACATGCACTACTTCCTCGCAGAGGGGTTGGACTAGGGGTGGGGAAGTCCAATTACAACCAAACACTACCTCCACGCTGGGAGGGGCTGTAAGCCGTCCAGGTAGGGTGGGGGAGCTAAGTTAGAAACCGAATTGCCGAGCTCCGCCGGTTCTCCTAGCTTCAGGATCAGCCTGATAGGCAGTCGATGACGGTGCCACCACGGGCTCTATCGAGCTCATAAGAGGTCAAGACTGGTGCCAAAACTTTCTGAGTTGACCTAGGAGGATGTTTGAATTTTTGGAGAATTTCTGATGACATCGCTGGCTGGGGCAGGGTCTGGAACAGGACTGATCTACTCTGGTTCTGGTTGTTCCCAGACTACTGCTGCGGGAAGGCGAGGGTGCCACGAACACTCCCGGGGTCCAAATAATGCGGGACCAGAACCGCTACAATCGTGGACGAGTCCTATTTGAGCGGAGACCAACGGGACTATCGTTAGAGGTCGGACACGACCGCGATGACTGGATCAGTGGAAGGAGGTTGGACCAAGTTCTGGGGAGCTGACCTTGCGCACCTCAGGGATAAAAACTGGAATTCTGGACTCCGAGCTCCAAAAATTGTTCTGCTTCTTGGAGATGACAGGGGACTTGTAGGAGAAGCCCTCAACCAAATGGGGCCTCAAGAAACCCAGGGAGCTGGTCATGGGAGCCTCTGAAAGTCGCTACTGGCTATTTGCCTGGGAGGAAAATCACAGTCTGACGAAGATGACTCCTCCGAGCAGCTCCAAAGTCGAACGACGACGAGACCACCTCGCCTACGAAGCAGCCTCACCAAGCATTCTAGCAGTATAAGATACACCACCTGAAGATGCGCGGTGAAGACGTGGCAGCCTCTGCAACTCGACCCTTGAATGTTGCCAGTGAATTGGGATGAACAGGGTGGTGATAGGTGATGGGAAATGAGGTAGATGGGATGGAAAATGGGGTGGATGGGTATGGGGGCGACCCCTGGCTGTGAGGGGGTTTGGTAGGGGGCGATCCAAGTTGTGGGAGGAGAAGAATAGGGTCTGGAAGGTGGTCTAGCAGGTGGAGGAAGGGGGAGCTGCGAATTTGGGTTGGGAAGAAGAGAGGGAAGGAGAGATCTCTCTCAAGGTTGGAATGTGACTTAATGGGGGTTGTTAATGGGGGTCTTGGGATGGGAAGGGTTGTGTTGGGGAAGGGAAGGGGTGCTTGGGGAGTGGGGAATTCTCCCTTGGGAGATGAGAGAGGTGCTTGGGGAAGGGGAGTGGGTGGTTGGAGGGTGGAGTGGGGATAGGTGGAGGCTACCTTGGGGTTGGGATAGAGTTAAGAGGGGTTGTAGGTAGTTGGGGAGGCTCTTGAATGAGGGGAGGGGAGTTAGAAAGTAGGTGGGAAAGGGGAGAGAGAGAGGGGGGGCGCCGCCCCTTTGAGAGAGAGATAAGAGAGAGAGAGAGAGAGAGAGAGAGAAATATCAAGAGAGAGAGAAGAAAAATCCACAAAGAAATTATCTATTATATTGATCATCAAAGGTTCTCCATATGAGAGGAGTGGGGGCCTATTTATAGGCTCCATACTTTTCCTAGGACCGAATTGACCCTGACTAAACAACTAATGACCAAAGCAGTCCAAGAGAGGGCGCCCTTGGGCCTAGCCCAGTGAATTGGGCCCATTAACCAACCTAATCAACCTAATGACATTCAACTTAGTTAAATGACTCTCAAACCTTGGTACCGGACTCAAATAAAGGAAAAATTACATAGTTTATGACTCAAATAAAATATAAAAATTACATGACTAGCCTCAGAAAAATTTGACAAACACAATGACGCATGATGACGAACAATTCGAGCCTTAAAAATGTGGAGGGGCAAGGGATGCCCCCATCAATTTGCGTCTCAAATTCGTCAGCAATTTTTGACGAAAAGATGCTGTCAAAATTTTTGTCGGTATTGATGTCGATAATTAATAATAAGGAAATTAATTAATATTTATGACGGAACATAATGTGGTCGAAAATACATCTAAACGTTTCGATGGATTAGCAACATAAGTGGGACTTCGTCGAAAATTTGTGGGTTAAATTAGTTCCAATGAAAATTTATACATCGCTAATACGTCTGATATTTTCAATGTATTTTCGACGTACGATTAATATGTCTATAATGATTGGGTTAAATTAGTTCTGATAAAAGTGATTTTGGTCAAAAATCTGTCAGAACTTTTTGACAGATTTGGGACAAAAAATTAATACGTCGGTAACCTGTTGATCATATTAATTCCGACGAAACCATAGTTGGTCCCAAATACGTCGTTTCTTTGTGACTTATTAGGGACAGAATATTATTACGTCAAAAATCTGTGGGTGAAAGTAGTTCCGACGAAACGTCAGTTGGTCGAAAATGCGTCGTTTCTTTGCGTTGTATTAGGGACAGAAAAATATTTCGTCAAAAATCTGTGGGTCAAATTAGTTTCGACGAAACGTTTGTTGGTGGAAAATACATCAAAAATTTATGACATGATTGATTATGTCGTAATTCCGTCGAAAACTTTCTCCACAATTTATATATATATATATTGAAATTTTAAAAACCTATTTAAAGGTACAATTAACAATCTACACAACTCAACATAAAACATGCAATAAACACACACAATAGGATAAAATCCATCGAACATTAAAATAAAGAACGTCCACAACACATAACTCAATGAAGAAAAAAAGTTACAGTTACATTAATTCAAATGTGTCATTTTTCACAATATCATTAAAAAAATCAAGAGATGGAGTTGCATCATCCTCATTCGTCATTCGTAGCATCTCCACCATCACCAGCTGTAGGAGGGTCCTACATCATAGAATATTAATATTAAATAAAGTTAAATTAAAATAATTAATAATAAATGTAATTAAATATCTTTTCGATCTTCTCAATTCGAAAGTAGATAACATGAAGATGATTTTTTTGACTCTCAAGTTATAACTCTAAAGTCTACGAAATTAAAAGTTAAATTAAATACTCACATGAGAGGGCTGTGATGTGCTCGAGGGTGCTCCCTGAGTCAAAATCCCCGCCTGGGAGATGAGGGTAGCAACCGCCCGAGTAATGTGTGCCTCGATGCGTTCCTCGATGTCGTCTACCTGATGTTGCACGATGGATGTAATATGGCTCGTAGAATCACCGATGGAGGGAGTAGAGAAGGAACTGCTACTAGGGTAGGACGAAGTTGAGCCCGGACAAGATGCTAGAATCGGGCTGGTGCCCAAGCTCTGCCCAAAACTGTATACTCATCCTTTGTTCGATGGGCCGACTGCTACTACCCATGCCTCAGGATCTAGTTGCGGCCGCTGCGTCTCCTCCTCCCCGTACTTTTCAGTCATATGCTTGTCATATGACTCCTGCAAATTGAATAAAAAATATTATAAATGTCATATTAATCAATCATATTTAAAAATTGAAATAGAAAAGAAATGTGTATGTATATAATCTTAACACTACCGAGCAAGCTCTCTCGCTCACATACTGATCGGTCCGCTTCTTTTGGTGAACTGTAACAAATAAATCGTGGTACGAGACCGTACCACCCCTCTTCTTTTCCTGTTATACATGTTATAGAGAATAAATAGGGACATATAAGAAATAAAGTATAAAAAAATTAAGATTATTACTTACCAATCTCTCCTTCTGGGTCGCGAAAAAAATGGATCTAGAAGTATGGAGATGCACGTCTGGATGTAACGCACGTGCGGCTTTGGCTTTTGTGGATTTGGCCATCCAATTAGGCTCGGCCCATCTATCACAGAGGTCATCCCAGTGCTCCCTCCTCATCCATGCGGCGCTGTGTGCCTTCCAAAGGTGATGCGGGATGGACGCGCGACCTGGGACTCTAGCTCGCGGACGTCCCTAGCGAGGGAAACACGGGATCTTGCGCGGTTGATGAACCAGCGATTAGTCGAGTAGTCGGCTAACTTTTGTGCCCGGATCGGATCACGGGACGGGTTTCACTCTCTCTCTCTCTCTCACAGCGGTGATTAATTTGAATCGAGCTAGTAACCTATCACTCGCAGCGGCATATACAAAAGAATACGAAATAAGCAAATGTGATGGAGAGAGTGACGAGTTTACCACCACGCTACCGGGCGTGGGGAAGACGATCCCGACCAAGACAGTAACTGTCGGTACAAATTTAACAATAATTTACAGAACTGAATTCACTGCCCACTCCACGCAGGGAGGTAAAGGGCTACAACATGGGCCCGGGAGGACCGATCTTGGGTTGACAGGTAGCGTGTTAAGTCACCCCGTCCGTGCCGAAAAGTCACGGTTCGGTGCAGTTCGGACGGCGCGTGCTGCGGGTGATGGGGCCCACGTACTGCTCAGTCCTCCGAATTGGGAGGGGTGGGTCCCGCTGCGATGAGGACTGCTGGTGGGATGATCCCTAGGAGAGGGATGCCCTGGATCACCTTGTGGAAGGCTAGGCGGCTTCGATCGTCAAGTGTGAAGCTTGCTGTCCACGGATCTAACACTACAAGAAAAATCGCGGATAGCGACCGACCTAGCGGTCGCTATTCAGTCGTAGATCGGTCGCAAATCTGCATTGCGACCGAACAGAGACTATCTAGCGACCGAACATGTCGGTCGCTATATACTAGTCGCTATATAGCGACCGACATAATTCGGTCGCAGTATCAGTCGTTATCAGAGACCGATTATAATCGGTCGCCTAATCGGTCGCTAATTAAGTCGGTCTCAATTCGGTCGCTATTCGGTCTCTAATTATGTTGTATTTTTAAAAATAAAATTAACCTATTGGATTTATTCGGTCTCAATTCGGTCGCTAGTCGGTCGCCAAGTATAATTATTTAATAAAAGAAATATAACGTATAGTCGCTATTCGGTCGCAATTCAGTCTCCATGCGGTCGCTAATTTTGCATTATTTTTTTTTTAAAAATTTATTTAAACTGATAAATAAATTACCTGATAAATAACAAATTCATAACATAAAACATAAATATAAAATCAACTACACAGACAACAATATCGACAAATCTCAAATTCATCACATACAAACACCTGATAAATAACAATTTCATAAAACAATAATAAATCAACTACACGGATCACAATCTCCACGAACCTCAAATTACACACAATTAAAATAAAATCACAAATTAATCATACATCCATAATAATAAAATGACAAAATGACAACATACACAACTAAAATAAAATCACAAATCCTCCACATATGTCTCATCCTGGTCGTCGTCTCGTCCAACATCATCCTGGTCGTCGTCTCGTCCAACATCTCGCCAACATCTCGCGACGGATGATCCTGTATATCATTTAAAAAAATTATAATCAAATCCTTAATAAAGAAATCAAGCATTAACAAGACTTAATAAAGAAATCAAGCATTAACAAGAGTATGCCAATAGTTTAAGCCAGCTCATTTTCATATATATAAATACACACACACAATATAAGTTCAAATTTCATCTTGTATTTTAAAAATGAAGTTTGAGCGCCGAGCTCAAACCGGGCATCCGATTTGGATTCCGTCAGTTCTGACAAGTCACTTTCATCTCCCCGGTCGTATTGGAATGATCGGCACGGCCATCCGACCGGTATTTCGAATTTTAGACCCCCGGACCCGTCCTAACAGTTCATTTGAACTAAGTGTATTTTAAAAATGAAGTTTGAGCGCCGAGCTCAAACCGGGCATCCGATTTGGATTCCGTCAGTTCTGACAAGTCACTTTCATCTCCCCGGTCGTATTGGAATGATCGGCACGGCCATCCGACCGGTATTTCAGATTTTAGAACCAAATGCCCCGTCCTAACAGTTCATTTGAACTAAGTGTATTTTAAAAATGAAGTTTGAGCGCCGAGCTCAAACCGGGCATCCGATTTGGATTCCGTCAGTTCTGACAAGTCACTTTCATCTCCCCGGTCGTATTGGAATGATCGGCACGGCCATCCGACCGGTATTTCGAATTTTAGACCCCCGGACCCGTCCTAACAGTTCATTTGAACTAAGTGTATTTTAAAAATGAAGTTTGAGCGCCGAGCTCAAACCGGGCATCCGATTTGGATTCCGTCAGTTCTGACAAGTCACTTTCATCTCCCCGGTCGTATTGGAATGATCGGCACGGCCATCCGACCGGTATTTCAGATTTTAGAACCAAATGCCCCGTCCTAACAGTTCATTTGAACTAAGTGTATTTTAAAAATGAAGTTTGAGCGCCGAGCTCAAACCGGGCATCCGATTTGGATTCCGTCAGTTCTGACAAGTCACTTTCATCTCCCCGGTCGTATTGGAATGATCGGCACGGCCATCCGACCGGTATTTCAGATTTTAGAACCAAATGCCCCGTCCTAACAGTTCATTTGAACTAAGTGTATTTTAAAAATGAAGTTTGAGCGCCGAGCTCAAACCGGGCATCCGATTTGGATTCCGTCAGTTCTGACAAGTCACTTTCATCTCCCCGGTCGTATTGGAATGATCGGCACGGCCATCCGACCGGTATTTCGAATTTTAGACCCCCGGACCCGTCCTAACAGTTCATTTGAACTAAGTGTATTTTAAAAATGAAGTTTGAGCGCCGAGCTCAAACCGGGCATCCGATTTGGATTCCGTCAGTTCTGACAAGTCACTTTCATCTCCCCGGTCGTATTGGAATGATCGGCACGGCCATCCGACCGGTATTTCAGATTTTAGAACCAAATGCCCCGTCCTAACAGTTCATTTGAACTAAGTGTATTTTAAAAATGAAGTTTGAGCGCCGAGCTCAAACCGGGCATCCGATTTGGATTCCGTCAGTTCTGACAAGTCACTTTCATCTCCCCGGTCGTATTGGAATGATCGGCACGGCCATCCGACCGGTATTTCGAATTTTAGACCCCCGGACCCGTCCTAACAGTTCATTTGAACTAAGTGTATTTTAAAAATGAAGTTTGAGCGCCGAGCTCAAACCGGGCATCCGATTTGGATTCCGTCAGTTCTGACAAGTCACTTTCATCTCCCCGGTCGTATTGGAATGATCGGCACGGCCATCCGACCGGTATTTCAGATTTTAGAACCAAATGCCCCGTCCTAACAGTTCATTTGAACTAAGTGTATTTTAAAAATGAAGTTTGAGCGCCGAGCTCAAACCGGGCATCCGATTTGGATTCCGTCAGTTCTGACAAGTCACTTTCATCTCCCCGGTCGTATTGGAATGATCGGCACGGCCATCCGACCGGTATTTCGAATTTTAGACCCCCGGACCCGTCCTAACAGTTCATTTGAACTAAGTGTATTTTAAAAATGAAGTTTGAGCGCCGAGCTCAAACCGGGCATCCGATTTGGATTCCGTCAGTTCTGACAAGTCACTTGCATGTGCTGATTGCATGCAAGCCCATGTGAGCACATGCAAACGTATGCAATTTGCGAAACCCAAACAAACTGAAAGACATATTACATACGGCTAGCTGAAAGAGAGTGTGCATGACTGAAATATACCTCATAAAATATAGCATATGACTGAAAAATAGAGGTTCCACTAAAATATACGTGTTTGGGATTTTGACTGCCATATGTGTATAGTTTCCCGAGTAATTAACCATCAACACATAGGGGAGCGCACCATTTTCAAAAAAAAATATATATTACTCGATTAATTTGTTTTTGAGAAACACTAAGTGCATTTAATTAGTGCACTAATTACATTCATTGATATAATTAATGTACCTATTTTTAAAAAATTGAGCGACTCTCGTCTCAAACTTGCTTGAACCCCACGTATATTCAGATCCCAAAAACCCTGATCAAACAGGTCGGGTACTAGGCACCAACCCCCCCCCCCCCAAAGTTGTAGTCTAATCCTTATACCTACTAGTTGGAGTCCAACCCCACATATATACAGATCCCTTTTCTTTTAGCTCTGTTCGTTTGGCCTTGCAGATGTGATCAGGCAGGTAATCGATAAGTATAAAATCTGATTTTTTTTTATGTAACACCTATGTCTTCTTTGTTCTTAAAACTATTCGCAACAAAATTCAACATAAATGAGACGATAAGAAGAGCATTGCTTAATTTGATCTATGCGTACCGTTCAGAAAAGTTACACAATAGTTAATTTGATCTAGGCATACAGTCCCCTGCAAATGCATCATCCAGCACAAAATGAACGGTGGAAAATGAATCGCCACCTAATTAAATATATTCATTGTCTTACGTAAACAACACTTACGAGAAATAAATGACAAAGAAAACTCAGGCAAATAGATCAACCGGTATGAAATATAGAGTGAGAAAACAATCTCCACGCATCCGGTCATTGGCTGCCTGATGTAAATAATGGGTTCCCAAATAAATGTGAAAGAAAAACCAACAACATAGAACATGCACCAAGATAAAGGGTGAAAAATCAAATTGCACACACTAGCCGATGGACTAAGTAATTAGGCGGTGTGCTAATTTTTTGAACTGGACCAAGAAAAATAAAATAGTCCCAAATAATTTTCTAATTCGATGAAAAATGAAACCCGCCCCCAAGTGAGAGCCCGAGTGAGCTTCTTAGAGAGAAGATCTAAAAGAGGTCTTGGGGGGATAGCTTGAGAGAGTTTCTTGTGAGAGGATTTGTTCCTCCAAGTTGGGGTGCTGACTTCTTTGTATATTTCTCCACATCTAGTGAAGTTCCACTGTCGCCGTCGCCCGTGGACGTAGGGGGTAACCTCCGAACCACGTAAATATGTGTTCCTATCTTGTGTGATTGTTCCTTCTTCTTCCTCCCTTCTTGTTGTGCGGATCGAGATCTTGAGAGGTCACTCTGTCCGTCGGAGTGGTCGTGTCATAACAAGGATCACTTCCTCAAATTTAATGGGATTGTGGATCAAATAAGTGGAAAGGTAAATGACTGTTGGATTATGAGAGACTTGGAAAGGTTAAACACTCCCGACTTCAAGACTACGGTCGATGTAATGATCATACTTCATCCAAAAGCAATTCCCACCTCAGGTTAATGAGCTCATGATCTCCTTCCCCATTTACAAAGCTTGCATGAAACAGTGGAGAGAAATAATTCATGCGCCCGGGATCAAATACATATTCACAGGTAAATGGTGGAATAATCATAATGTACTGCCAGAAACACTTGAAGTGGGCTGTACTCTGCTAGTTTACTTATATGGACATTGATCACAATGCATGATGGGTACACACCATGACACCATAGCACTATCATCATCATCCAGTCTTACGCCCAAGATTGAAATAAAAGCTATGTCAAATATAAACAGCAGAATGAGTATATTGATATTCACATGTATAATGGACAATATGGAAGAAGAAAACACCATGAGAGTACCTTCATTGGTCATAGAACCCATCACGTACATGTATCGCTTGATCTTTGCCTGGCTTTCCTGTTCACGACCTTTCGGCATCAACTCCGAGCTAAAACCAGGAATCATGGAAAATACCTGAAAGCAATAAAATTCATTCAGTTGGAGACGGCAACATGAGAAGTTATCCAAAGGGGATAATGTGGCCACAAGACATAGAATGCAATTCCATCTCCACTAAGAGCAGCCAAAGTTTCACAAGTGGAACCCTCAAGATGCAGTAAAATACACCCCAGTCGTTTCCAACACCTGTCATAAATAATACATTTGGTTAGTACCAAGCAAATTAATGAACATAGAAAAATGTGAAAGCAATCAGCTTATCTCCCGTGATTCCTGAAGTATCACTTAGGTGTGTTAGTCTCAGGTGAACCTTACCTTATGATTGAGTCTCTCATCATAAAAATGAAAATTCACAGAAGGCCCATGAAGTGAAAATTTAAAAAATGGAATAGAGAAGTCTGCAAAAGAGCTTAACCTGCCCCATAAGTCCAGTTTCCATAATTAGAACATGGATCGTAGTCCAAAAGACATTTCTCAAACCATTCAGCTCCCATTCGCCAATCAATCCCCATATCTCGGACAAGAAATGAGCAAACAATCTGCAATAAACAAAGACTCAAATGAATATGAAGTCTGACACTTGCAGTTCATGCAAGCTAGTAACTGTGTGAGGAAAATTTTCCTCGCTAATGTAGTATCCTTGATTAAAGACTAACACAGAAGAAGTAATCTAGAAGAAGAGAACAAACAATCTGCAGCATAGAAAAGCTATAGAAAGACTTCTACCCCATTAATAGTCTACAATAAGCTGTCTTCTATCATTAAGAACAAAATATTTTTATAATCCTACAAGATTCTTTGAAGAGGTTAAATTCCAAGTGCAAAAAAGAAGACAATATTTGAACATGGTTACAAAAGGAAACGCAAAAGATAAAATTGAATGGAATGAACTAGGACTGGTTTTAGGCAGCACAACACAGTAAAGAAAGAAAGAAAAAAGAGACTTCAGGAAAAGGGGTCTATGAGAGGGCAAACAGTGATGGTAGTGTGATGGAAAGGTGGCATTTGACAGTGAAAACAAAGAGACATAATGAATCCATTTTCACCCCTTCATTTCATCACATCATAAAAGCCACCACCAAATATTCTTAATCTAGATCCATAACTTAAGTAGGAAACGTTCTGCCATTGCCACTCAAGAAAATACTACTATAATGGAGGCAAAGAGGCATAAAGATTCCATTTTCAGCCCTTCATTTCATCACATCATGAAAGCCACCACCAAATATTCCCAATCTACATCAATATTTGTGAACAGGCGCTGCCACTGTGGCAGAGCCCCTCCAAAAAAAAACAAACAAAAGGTAGAAAACGTTCTAATATTCCCACTCAAGTAGAGGCTCATGTTGAATCCGGAACACCACTTTTAAAATGTCTCGTGCAAGACTCTTTTGCTTCTAGGGCTTTTATTTTGCTACATTTCATCACATTCACAACACAAAGATGACTGTCTTATATTCGTAGTATCAATCCATAACTAAAGTAGGAAAGCTTCCACTACTACTCAAGAAAATGTTCCTATTTTTGAACATCACCTTTAAAATGTTCTCATTCAGAGACTACTGTTACTCCTATATGAGCTCAGGATATAGTTAAAATAACTAAAGATACTCTTGAGTCTTGACTCCAAAACATAATAGATTATCATATTTCTTCTCACACTATGTCAATGCAGCAAGCAACTGTAACCAACTTTCTTACAGAAAGTAACCATAGAACATCATCAGAAAGTTATTGTTATGGGACAAGTTTGGCCATTCAAGGGCCCAGGTCCACAATGGTTAGGCCACAATGGGTCCTTCAGCTCGGATCTGGCCCAAAGACAACTTCAGAGCCAACTCCAGAACAGGCACTACCCCCTGATATAAAAAGGAGTCTCACAACTATTGTGATAACCTTGCCCCCCTTAAGCTTTCTTTCTCGGTTCACCCTGCTGGCCTGAGCCTCAAAGTGTTTCAATTTTGGATCATTTTTGGGATCCCTCAGTTAGTCTGTTTTGCAGAATGGTCCACCTTGGAGCAGCAAGAAGGGCAGAGAGGCACGAGGATCATCTGATTTCTCTGAGTGACTCCTAGGCTACCTGACCCTCCACCTTCACCTCGGATTCGAATTGCATCTCATGCAGCTCTTTCATCAGATCCTCCACCCTTCATCTCTAATTCCCTATATCTGATTTCCTCTTCATCAAACTGTTATGGTTGATTCACTTTCAAAAAAAAAAAAACTGTTATGGTTGATTTCTCTTCACCTTGGACTTTGAACAGGACACTAATTTTGCATTTTCCTAATGATATCCAGGATTACGCTCGTCTGTCCAACAAAAAGCTACGGTTAATATAAGCACAACTTACACCAAGCCGCTCTACTTTGGATACCCTCACATCTAGTGAGATTTACGTGTCTTCCAAAAAAGATGACATTTATATGCCTCACGCAGCCAACGAGTCAATGGTCAAAATAAAATTGAAGCTTTGAAATTTCGAAGAACACGTTCGTGATGGAAGCAACAGTGCATATATGTACATGTGAATGAATGAGACCTGGGGTGCACACCCCCTCCAAATGACCATTTTCCCAATGACTACCGACAATTCTAGGGACTAAAATAGTCACCAGAAAAATATTTTTTTCTTGGTTATCATTTTATCCTCGTATATTATCATTTTGCCTTCTAAACACAACCCCTTAACAATGTACATTAATACTGTTCCGTCTTCACAGTCACACCTCCCATTAAATTGTCGCAGATACCCCTCCCCTCCCCTCCCCCCCCCACCCACCAGTCCCTACACATCCGACCGTGAATTATCACAAAGTTTTCTTGTACCTTCACAGACTATCCTTTTTGGGCACAAAACGGTGAAAATGAGAAGGGGTGAATTTAAACTAGATGCACCCCGGGGTAAATTTGAATGCAAAAAAATGAGTTCCTTTTCATTTTCGGTATGCTTACTGGTGATTGCTGAGATGCTGAATTTAGCCGGTTTGCCCCGGACCACAGGATCAGGATTGATGTGAACCTCCTTGACCTTGACTGCGTAGTCAGCTTGCTTGTCTGCATTAGACAAAAAATGGACAGAGAGACGGTAGAAGATAAATGAACATCGACTGGGAAAGGAGAAAGGATGAATGCATGACGCAAGGTGAGACGTTCTTAGGCAACAAATAACTCAGGCCACATCCATTGGTGATACTGAGAGAGAACACTAGTGCTATTCCCTTGTGTCTGAAATTAGTTGGTTTCAACGAAAGAAAGGGTGAGAGGGGAAGGCGAAGGATTGCGCGAGCGTGGAATTAGTTCCACTCACCATTGGAGATATGGTTAAAACGGAAATTTTCGTACGGGGATGGGGAGACGAGTCTTCAAAATTCCTTTCCTGAAATTGGAGCAAAGGCCGAGATCCAGGAAAAGAAGGGAGAGAGAGAGTGAGAGAGAGAGAGAGAGAGCCGGATGTCACCGCAGTAGTTGACGGGGGCGGGTTGGAGAGAGAGAGAGAGAGAGAGAGAGAGAGAGAGAGGTACCTGTGGGGGGGGGGCCGCGGCGGGTTGGAGAGAGAGAGAGAGAGAGAGAGAGAGAGAGAGAGAGGGGTACCTGTGGGGGGGCGGGTTGGAGAGAGAGAGAGAGAGAGAGAGAGATACCTGTGGGGGGGGGGGGCCGCGGCGGGTTGGAGAGAGAGAGAGAGAGAGAGAGAGAGAGAGAGAGAGAGAGAGAGAGGTACCTTGGGGGGGGCAGCGGCGGGTTGGAGAGAGAGAGAGAGAGAGAGAGAGAGAGAGGGCAGCGGCGGGTTGGAGAGAGAGAGAGAGAGAGAGAGAGAGAGAGAGAGAGGGGTACCTGTGGGGGGGCCGCGGCGGGTTGGAGAGAGAGAGAGAGAGAGAGAGAGAGAGAGAGAGAGGTACCTGTGTGTGAGAGAGAGGAAGCCGGCGACGACGGCGACGGCGAGCGGCGACGGCGAGGCGAGCGGCGCGGCGACGACGGCGAGGCGAGCGGCGCGGAGGGGGGCTCCGGCGGAGGGGGCCTCGGGCGGGAGGCCGCACGGGGAGGGGGGCTCGGGCGGAGGAGGGGGGCTCGGGCGGGAGGCCGCAGGGGGAGGGGGGGCTCCGGCGGAGGGGGGCTCGGGCGGGAGGCCGCAGGGGAAGGGGGGACTCCGGCGGAGGAGGGGGGCTAGGGCGGAGAGGGGGCCGCAGGGGGAGGGGGCCGCAGGGGAAGGGGGCTCGGGCGGGGGCTCGGGCGGGAGGGTGGAGGGGGGGCTAGGGCGGAGAGGGGGCCGCAGGGGGAGGGGGCCGCAGGGGAAGGGGGCTCGGGCGGGAGGGTGGAGGGCGGGAGGGAGGGCTCGGGCGGGGAGGGGCTCGGGCGGGCGGGGGTCGCAGGGGGAGTATAACGGGATCAGCGACCGATTGGCGACCGAATTTAGTTCGGTCGCCAATAGGTCTCAGATGTGCGACCGATTATTTCGGTCGCCAAATTGGTCTCTAGTTGGGACCGACTAGCGACCGATTAAATCGGTCGCTAATGCGGTCGCTATAGCCACTTTTTCTTGTAGTGTAAGTTGTTGTTTCAGGCCTGCGCGATCCGATGGCAAAAATTTCTACGATCAGCCCCGACGTCGGATCGACGCAAAACTAGCGCCGTTGGAAAGCTAACTTGAAGTACTTAAACCCTCTATTGTTATAGGATTTTTATTGGGGCCGTAATTTCCATGGTGGAAGTTCAAAGAGGACTATTCTCAATCTCAGATCAGGCCAGGCAAACTAAGATCTGACTGAGAAAGTGCGTTGACCGAGACTCAAATTTCAGATTTGGGTGAAGGGCTTTTGATGGAAGCTAGAGGAGGAAGTAAGGAAGACGTGGATAATTTTTTTGTAATTTTTGAAGGTGGTTTGGGTGGGGAAAAAGATTTTATGGTGGAAGTGGTCGGATCTGGGCTGCACAGGACAGAACAGATTTGGGAAAAGACAATGATTTTTAAAAATGGTAAACGAACTCCAAAAATCCTAAGAAAATTTGTGGGATAAGGGTTGGGTGGACAAAAGTCCCAGTCCAAATTTCAACCCATTCTGAAATCAGCAAGGTGGGTTCATGGGTGAAAGATTTGGTTGCTGGTTGGTGGATCTGCACAGGGATAGATCTTGAGGGCTGTGAGAAGCTAAATGGGAAAATAGGAAAACGAAGTAAAGAAAATCCACAAACTTTTCTGGGACGTGGGATGGACCTTGGAAACTCACATTGAAAATTTCATATCCAACATATCACAGAGTTGAGATCTAAAAATCGCAGACTCAGCTTCTGTCAAGAGTGGACAGAACATCGAAGAAGCGGCGGTGGCGGTGTGACGGCGGTGCGATGGCGGCGGCGGCGGTGGATGTGAGCTTCACACTCAAAAGGGGATGGATTGGGAGGTATCACACCTCAGAGATCTGAGCTCTCACAGCTGGAACGGGAGATAGGAGAGAGGAAGGGGGGGGCAAATGGCCTCTTGGACAATTTTCCTCAAAATTCATTCAATAATTCTTCATTAAATCCACAAATGACACTACACACACCCTTAAATAGAGAATGGCAAGGGGAGGGGCTGGGAATCTCATGGGAGCCAAGTGGGAGAGGGAGGGGGACCAAGGGGGGGCCAAGGAAGCTTCCTTCCTTTGAATTTTTAAAGGAAGGAAGTCCAAGTTTGGTAGGTTGCCTACCTTGGACCAAGAAAGGGGGCTCCCCCTTCTAGAAGCCTACAAGCCACCAAGCCCCTTTCACACTAGCCCATGGGCTTGGCCCATTTAAAAGTTCAATAACTCTAGACCACTATTTTAGCCCATTACAAGACCATAGGCCCAATAGCCATATTACAATAGTACAACCCAATAATTATCCATATGTTCTAAATAGGACCCAACAAGGCTTAAAGGCATAAAATGAAGATAAGTTGCTTGACTTGGCGTCTCTGTCCTCCGTGAGCTAAGCGGGCCCCGGTGTATCCTCGGCCACCAATGCGTATTGCCGCGTGTGTCCGCACCAATTCTCCTCGGGTGGGAGGACCTCGACCCCGTCGAGTAAGGGGTGTGGCTGCTCGTGTGGCTCCTGCGGATCTGTCACCGACCGGTTAGCGCGGAGTATGCTCCACTCCAGGTAACCGTCACCTGCTCATCCCGTATGGATTCAATATGCACACGCTGCTGTGGGAATGAGGCTTGTGGTGGACACTCCGGGGTGGGGTCTGTAGATCTATTTAAAATCCACACTTTTAATATATAAAAGGTAATAAAATGAGCACGAGGTGCTAATGTGGAGATTGTGTGATCGCCAGAGACACGAGGCCTCAAAATATAATCAATAAAAAAACATGGGAGGATGATCGCGAAGAATACCTCAAAAGTGCGGGGATGTGAGTGCTTCCTTTCTCTTCCAATCGGCCGGCCGATGAAGAGAGTTCATCCTTTTATTACCCTTGCAAAACAAACAAACACCACCAAAATAATTGAATTAGAAATAAGGTGGGTATAGCATCAAATTCTTAGGGAGAAATATGAGCATGAAAATTGTGCAAGACACACCTTGTGGGTGTTGGCCCTTAAACCCCTATGCAATAGGGTATGATGATGTAATGATGAATGATATAAGAAATAATAGAAATGAAAAAAACGTGCAAGAGTTGCACTACTGGAGGTTCTCAACGTGGTTGAGAATAGAAATTAACAGGATGAACAGGTATGATGCATGTATGCAAATAATGAAATAACAAAGAGAGACGGAGAAAGAAGAATCTGTTCTCTGGCTTTGATATTCAAGGGGGAGAGAGCCCCTTTTGGATGAAGATGATGAAACAAGAACTCCTCCTTAGCCAGGAACGGCAGCAGCCTGCGTGAAGAAAGAAAAGAAAACCAAAAAAAAAAAAAAACAAACAGAAAGCAACAGAGAAGAAGAACAACGGAGGGAGAAGAAAAGGATCCCAACCTACAACAGAGGCTAAAAGATCTCTATTAATAAGAATAGGAGGAGATAAGAAGGCAAGAGTCCAAATAGGGGAGGATAAGAATGGGCAAGAGCCCAAACCAAGTAGGCATCTATCGAAGCAAGGACTCTCTGGGGGAAGGGCTGCGAAGCCAGAAGGTGAAACACGCCTTAGGTAAGGGCGCCAATTGAAGAATTGACGACCTACAAAGAGGGCGTTTCTCAAAAACACGCCCTGAACAAGGGCGTTTCTCAAAAACCAAATTTAGCAATAAAAACTCCCCATATTTGAAAAATGTGAAACACGCCTCAATCAAAGCCACATTAAAAAAACACGCCCCTGAGAAGGGCGTTAATTTCAAGAGCTCAAACGGGGAAGTCGGTCACAACCAAAAGAATTAACGCCCTCAGGTGTGGGCGTCCTTTCTTTAAGAAACGCCCTAGGTTAAGTCATGTTTTAAGAAAACACGCCCTTACCCAGGTCATAAATTCAGAAAATTCATAAAATAGATAAAATGGGGAGAAATAGATAAAATGGGAAAGACACGCCCTAGACAAGGGCGTGTTTCAAAAACACGTCCCTGATGAGGGCGTGAATTCAGAAAATAGAGATAAATGCCCAAAAAAATCCATAAAAATAGGAAAAGGGAGATAAATGGGGAAAAATAGGAGAAATTCAGGGAAATCCATGAAAAGTGGGAAAAATCACTCAAATAAGCTGATCTGAGGGTCAAATGGGGCATCGCAGAGCGATATGAAATATACTCAAAATAATGTCAATTTTGGCGTGTCTACAGCTGCCCCGCCTTGGTGTCTGCTTTGCAAGGGAGCGTAGTAAATTGAAAAGTAGATACCAAGGTGTGATGAGACACGCATTCAACATCACTTGATGAGAATCAAATCAAAAGCACGAGATGAAGCAAATCTCAGGAAATTCAATGAAATCAACAATGTTTGGATAAAAGGGGAGATGTGCACGAGGTGCACGAAGGAGATAAAATAAAATGATCAACTTCCAGCGCGGTGGAAGTACCTCAGGTCACAAACCTGTAAGTTTCACCATTGGGGAGCGGTTACTAGCCAGTGGACGTGCTGCAGCCAAGGTGGATCAAGGGGAAAGGAGATTAAAATAAGATGATAAAAATCCAAACAAGGAGCTTTCGAGAAAATCACCCAAAACATCGATAAAACGAACTGAAGACACAATTCGGCAATGAAAATCTCATATCGGGAAGAATCAAGATCAATTCAACTCTCAACATCAGCTTATCAAAATGATTTTCCAAAGTTAATTCAAAGTCCTACATGAATGCATGCTGGGCTAAAGGGAAAATAAAACAAATGAAGATATAATATAATCAAGGATAATATTGTTAAACTACCCAGACTGGGTCAAGAAACCAATTCTGCGAGCTGATACTAAGCCGAAGCTCGTTTATCCACGTACCAACTCGTAAAAAGGGAACCATCGTCCCCAGCCTTGGACGGCTCAACGGCCTATCCGTGTGACTAAGACTTCTCTGGAATCATCATTGTTTTTGATGAAGGGGAACTCAAATCCCAGATTTACCAAAGCCACAAGGTCCTTGATATAATCTAGTAGCATATGTAACATATAGTAGAATGCATACAGAGAGAGATGGTGGAGCAATAAGCATGGGGGAACTGAGAAATGAGCTGCAAGCACCGTGGGACTTTGATGATGATGCCCAGTCGGCGGGACCAAGAGCTTCTTATCCTGCGCTCAAAAATTCATTAGCCAAGATATAAAAGATAACAAACAATGAAGAAGGCATTTAACCATAGCATGCATAGCATGGATCAAAGCAACCAATCATAGCATGTATATGGCATAAATAGCATAAGTCAAATCATAGCATTGCTTGTTGTTTTATCATGAGGAGACAATCTGGCTAATCAAGATTTGGAGATGAATAATCAGGATCTGATAAGGCCCATTGGCGGAGTGATCAGATGAAATTAGCAGGAGTTGATTAAAAGATTTGGAGATGAATAGTCAGGAGATATGATAGGGAGATGACAATCAAAATGCCCCTGGGTGGCATGTTATGAAAATATCGGGGAGAATCAATAGATTGATAGCAATAAGTGGAGATAGGACTCATCCCGTGCTCTGGTCCTTGCAAAGTTGTTCCTGCAAAACACCATCAGAATATAATGCAATGCAATTTTTGGATTTTTGGAATATGCAAATTTTTATGAGTTTTGAAAATATTTGAATTTTTATGGAGATTTTGAAAATATTCAAATTTTTATGAGTTTTGGAAATATTCAAATTTTTTGTGGAGATTTTGGAAATATTCAAATTTTTGTGGAGATTTTGGAAATATTCAAATTTTTGTTGAGATTTGGTTTAGACATTGTTAATGCAGCATCAAAGGGTGTTCTGAACCACTGGCTAGGGGTCCTTGTTCCTTCCCTTTTCGCTAAAAACTGCCCAAAGCTGGGCGTGCATTGAAGGTGGCGTCCTATGACTGACCGTCCTTGATCAACGGTGCCCCTACCAAGGCCATACCCGAGAAACATTCGGTCTTGGAGGGAGAAGAGAAGAACAATTGGAGATAAGCTTTGAACAGGATGGGAGATATCGGGACTTGAATTCCTTCCAAGGTGTTCCCTTCAAAGAGGTAGTCTGTTGTGCCGGGGCTTTGTGCCTTTGATTTTCAGACCCTCGACATGCATACGACCAGGGTTTTCCCTGCGGGGACTTTGCCACTCTTGACATGCCATAATTCATAATTTTGAATCAAAATGTTGATTTGATTTTCATAATAGCCCTTGGCGAGATGTGTATCATGAAATTCATATGAAAATTCAAATTAATTTCGGGTCAAGACTGCCCCTATTTGAGACTCCTCTCGTATTGGGGATTACCAAGGTTGGTCATCTCATCCGTCAACCTCTTGCACCTGCACGTGGCCGAGTAAAGAAGAGAAAAAGACTTTCAGAAATTCATGGCATGGCCAAGGTAGGAACGGTGTTTAAACCAAGGGAGCCGGCTAAGGACGCCGTGAAGTGTGTGGAATGCCCAGCTAAGGGTCGCTCTTACAAGCGGGGAGAGAATGTTGAATTCCCAGCGCGGGGTTCTTATTAACCAAAGTGCTGCAGAAGCAAGCCTAAGGACTCTTTTTAACAAAGATTTCATTTAAATAAAAGCCTAAGATAAAGGTTTAAAACACCACTCTTAATCTTGTTAAGAAGCACTTTGTTTTGAAAAATCATGCGTGAAGAAATGGGGATATGATATCATAAAAATGCGTACTTACGCCAATATGTTACCTTGCAACCTTTGTAGAAGCAGCTGCCGCGAGAGGCTGATCATCGTGGGATTTGTCCTCTTTAGCAGAAAAAAGATTGGAAGCAAAGGGTTGATAATGGCTTAGCAAGATGGAGTGGTGCCAAAACCAGACTCAGACGAATAAGGAGGAAAGGAAAAGAGGCGAGGGCTAGAACTCCCTTGCTAAGGCGCGGAGACCCTGATCACATGGAACAGTCTACAGAAGGAGCGAGAATTAGAAGGAGGAGTGAGGACTAAAGCCTCGAAAGCAATGGGAGAAGGGGCAGATGCCCAAGGCAGTGGATGCGGAAGAAGTTGGGTCGGACCCGGAATTAGGAGGAATCAGAAGGAGAAATTGGTAGATAGAAAGAGGCGGATCTGGAGGGTCCGGAGGCGGTGGAGGAGAATCCTGATAAGAGGAATCATCCGGAGGCTCCGGAGGGATGACAAAAGAAGGGACGCGATGCCCTGGGGAGAAATAGGGAAAAAGATGATGAAAAAAGTGACGGAACAGGAAGAAGAGAATAAAAGATATGAAGTCCCGGAGGAGCAAGAAGATGAATCGAAAGAAATATAGAAGGTCCGGAGGTTCCGGAGGAATGAAATCAGGAGGGTCGCGATGCCCTGGGAGATGATAGAGAGAATAAGACGGAGAATCCGGAGGTTCCGGAGGAATGATGGAAGGAGGGACGCGATGCCCAAGAAGGTCCGGAGGTTCCGGTGAAATGAGGTGGAAAGGGGCGCGATGCCCGAGGGGAAAGTCCGGAGGTTCCGGAGGAAGCAAATAGAAAGGGGCGCGATGCCCGGGGAAAAGACGGAGACAATCAGGTGGAGAATCCGGAGGTTCCGGAGGGATGAAATCAGTAAGGAGAAGATGGAAAGGGGCGTCGTGCCCGAGAGAAAGGTCCGGAGGTTCCGGAGAAATAGAATCAGAAAGGGCGAGATGCCCAAAGAGGAGGGATAAAATTCCTGGAGGTTCCAGGGAAATAGCAGGAAGGGGGACGCGATGCCCCAAGGGGAGTGGATAAAAGGATGAATATGAATAAGATGGGAAATGCGGAATATCCGGCGGTGCCGGAAGGCGGGGAAGATACGGGTTTGGAAACCCGGGAAGCAGGAGATGCAAATGTATGCAAAATGATGAATGCAAAGAATGTGTGAATGCAATGAGATGCAAAGAATATGGAGAATATGAAGGGCGAGAGGACGAGATCCTCCTCTTAACCCTGGGAATGGCCCATGAAGAAGAAGTGATAGAGATGGACGAATAGAAAGTGGAACAAATAAGGGATGGCCCCTTAGCATCAAGGTAACTGCCCCGCCACGGCGGTGAACATGTACGGCCAATTGGCCCAATAAAAGAAGCTTCAATAGTAAAAGACAACTCCCTTGGAAAGCAAAGATCAATAATGTGGGGGAGTTGTAGAGTTGGAACGGGAAGCATTGAGTTGCCCCTTGAATGTGGTGTATATGGAGTGTTAAGCAAATAGGGCAATTGCCCCTTGTAAATGAATTCGGAATTCGAAGGTTTGAACAAAGGGTGCCCTGCCCGGCCTTCAAACGGCGTCAACGCTTGGCATCTATTGAGCAACGGCGATGACTTGGCTTCTTCGACCATGATTGGCACAATAACCCGGATTGGCATCCGGCAAATGAATTCTTGAATCTTGAATGGCACAGTCGTGGCCAAAGTCTTCTTGCCCGGCTCTTGCTTATCTTCGGCACAAGTAGCTGCAGAAGCACGCCCCTTCCGAGTAACAAAGGGAGGTGAGGCGGAGGCGGAAGGCTTCGTGGATGGTGGAGTTATAATGGAAGGTGTTGGCAAATGGGTGAATGGGGGCGGAGGTTCAAACACGTCGAGTTTCTCCCTTTGCTCGGAAGCAGTTGGGATTGGCTCGGGTGCAAAAAGTGGTGGATCCTGCTCAGGACTAACCATGGGTAAAGGCGTAAGGTTATATGGTGGAGGAATAGGCAAGGTGGGTTTTAAAGGGATAATGGAAGGCCGAGGTGGCGGTAATGGGAGGTTAATTGGGGAAGGTTTAATGGTAGGCTCAATGGAGGCCGATGGTGTGGAGGTTAATGGTTTAAGGAGTGGAGGTGTAATTGGTGGAGGTTTAATGGAAGGTTTAGGGGAGGTTGGTGTGAAGGTTAATGGTGTAATTGGAGGAGGTGTAATTGATGGAGGTTTAATGGAAGGGGGAGACTCAAAATGTGCCGGTGTGGGTGATTGAAGTATCGACCCATCATCGTAACACCAGTTAGTCTCATAAATGGGGGTTGGATCGGGGACGGTGGCTTCGTCCTGAGCAGGGGGTTCATCGAATGATAATGGAGGGAGTGGGAAATTAAGGAAACTCGGAAGGGGTGCCTGCGGAGCTTCATCATCGTATACCGGCTCGGGTTCTTCAATTGCCGGTTCTTGCTCGTTTGGAATATCAACACCGCAGTCGTCTATCCTATCCTTCCATTCTCTCTCCATTCTTGTAATATCATCCAAAGCCGCATAGAGAGGATTAACCGGAGTAGGAGGAGCCATGACCCTCTTTAATTATTCCTCCATGGAAGCAATCTTATCAAAAATATTTTGCTGGAGGGGAGTAACATGAACAACAGAGGGCTGGCAGGGCATTGAAGGAGGGGCCGTATAAAGAGGCCGTGGAGGGGAATTGACGGGACGACCCGTAAAAGAACCCGGATGGGCCGGATTGCAAGGAGTAAATGGGCCTCGGGGCCGTGTTGGAGGAGGAATAGAAGGAGGCGGGTGTCGGACCACCCGAGGAGGAGTGTGAATAGGAGGAGATGGGTAATGGGCTACCCGATCAGGATTGGAAGGAGGAGGTGGGTGATGGGCCACCCGTATAGAATTTGAGGGAGATGGGTGATGGGCCACCCGAATAGAATTGGAAGGAGGTGGGTGATGGGCCACCCGAATAGAATTGGAAGGAGATGGGTAATGGGCCACCCGAATAGAATTGGAAGGAGGGAGAGATGAAGGAGATGCACCCTCAACGGCAGCCTTAAGGGCTTGGATCTGTTGAGGGGTAAGATGATCTAATGCATGAATGATTCGAGAGACCTTCTCGTCATTGGGAGGAGACGGTCCCGAGGGAATAGTGGCCTGAAATTGAGTAGGAGGACCACGAGAATGGACATTGCCCATGGGTCGGGCATGACCATGAGAATAAGGACGTGGTCCCTTGAAAGAATGGTGAGAATGCTGATTAAGATTAACATGTTGAAATTGAGGATAAGAAGTGCTAGGTTGTGCATCCTCATGAATTGAATTGAACATGTTTCTATCATGGTAAGCCATTATATAATCAAAATTCTCAATAATTATGCAAATAAGCACACAAGTTGGAATGGTTACCGTGATTTTGATTTGTTTAATCCTTGGTGAATTAATAAATTTTAATAACGTTTGGAAAGATTCACACAAGGAGAGTCCTAGTTTCAATATGATTTGACTCCAATGCCAACTAGGAACTCTCACTCACCACGTATTAGGCCAACTAATTCGGGACTTCAAAGGGTACAACCTGCCCGGCGTCCGTGAGGGAATCCACGGGTGCGGGGGCTTATGGAGGCTTGGAAAAGGGATTTCCAGTCCAAAGAGACGGAATGCTCAATGGAGGGTCGTCCCGATTCCAAGAGGGTGTGTGGATCCAAATGAAGAGGAGGAGGCTCCCAAACCAAATGCAAATATGAATGCAACAGGGTAAACAGGCCAACCACAATAATATGATCAATCAACAAAGATAAGCATGAAATATCATGAAAAACCACAGCCGGGGGGTTCTGGAAACCCACAGTAAAAACACGCCCTGGAAGGGGGCGCTACTAAACGAAGACACGACGGTGTGACCGTCGTGAATCAACCTTAGGGGCCCAGGGGCTGGCTAAAACACGCCTTAGGGTTAGGCGCTACCAATGGAAAAAACGCCCTTGGGCAGATGCCAACCAAGTCAAGAAATGCCCTATGTCAGGGCGTTACAAATAAACGGACGCCCTGTCCAGCGGGCGTCAAATCAAGAGAAACGCCCTGATCTGGGGCGCTACTAAATAACAGAACGCCCTGGGACAAGGCGTGAATTCACAGGAAGCAAGAAAGCCCGGAAGTAAGCTGGAAAACGCCCTGGCAGAGGGCGTAAAATATTCATAAGACGCCCTGTGTCAGGGCGTTAAATCAAAAAAACGCCCCTGTCAGAGGCGTGAATTCACTTCCTCCAGGAAACCTTCACGGCCGACAGTATCAAGCACTCACAGTCACAGCAGGGCAATCAATAGTATAATTAACACAGAAGCATGCTCATCAAGATTTCAAATAAGTGAAAGTTTTTAAAACAAATCTATCTAATTGACAGATCACTTTGGGGGAGAGTGCAATGCACAAGGGAGGGTGCCCGAGGGGCACAAAAGGAGGGGTACACGTGGGTACCAATAGGAAAGGGCACACGTGGGTGCCAAGGGGAAAGGGGTAATGAAAGAAGAACACAAAGTGTCCCACCGTGATCGCCAATTTGTAGATCTATTTAAAATCCACACTTTTAATATATAAAAGGTAATAAAATGAGCACGAGGTGCTAATGTGGAGATTGTGTGATCGCCAGAGACACGAGGCCTCAAAATATAATCAATAAAAAAACATGGGAGGATGATCGCGAAGAATACCTCAAAAGTGCGGGGATGTGAGTGCTTCCTTTCTCTTCCAATCGGCCGGCCGATGAAGAGAGTTCTTCCTTTTATTACCCTTGCAAAACAAACAAACACCACCAAAATAATTGAATTAGAAATAAGGTGGGTATAGCATCAAATTCTTAGGGAGAAATATGAGCATGAAAATTGTGCAAGACACACCTTGTGGGTGTTGGCCCTTAAACCCCTATGCAATAGGGTATGATGATGTAATGATGAATGATATAAGAAATAATAGAAATAAAAAAAACGTGCAAGAGTTGCACTGCTGGAGGTTCTCAACGTGGTTGAGAATAGAAATTAACAGGATGAACAGGTATGATGCATGTATGCAAATAATGAAATAACAAAGAGAGACGGAGAAAGAAGAATCTATTCTCTGGCTTTGATATTCAAGGGGGAGAGAGCCCCTTTTGGATGAAGATGATGAAACAAGAACTCCTCCTTAGCCAGGAACGACAGCAGCCTGCGTGAAGAAAGAAAAGAAAACCAAAAAAAAAAAACAAACAGAAAGCAACAGAGAAGAAGAACAACGGAGGGAGAAGAAAAGGATCCCAACCTACAACAGAGGCTAAAAGACCTCTATTAATAAGAATAGGAGGAGATAAGAAGGCAAGAGTCCAAATAGGGGAGGATAAGAATGGGCAAGAGCCCAAACCAAGTAGGCATCTATCGAAGCAAGGACTCTCTGGGGGAAGGGCTGCGAAGCCAGAAGGTGAAACACGCCTTAGGTAAGGGCGCCAATTGAAGAATTGACGACCTACAAAGAGGGCGTTTCTCAAAAACACGCCCTGAACAAGGGCGTTTCTCAAAAACTAAATTTAGCAATAAAAACTCCCCATATTTGAAAAATGTGAAACACGCCTCAATCAAAGCCACATTAAAAAAACACGCCCCTGAGGAGGGCGTTAATTTCAAGAGCTCAAACGGGGAAGTCGGTCACAACCAAAAGAATTAACGCCCTCAGGTGTGGGCGTCCTTTCTTTAAGAAACGCCCTAGGTTAAGTCATGTTTTAAGAAAACACGCCCTTACCCAGGTCATAAATTCAGAAAATTCATAAAATAGATAAAATGGGGGAAAAATAGATAAAATGGGAAAGACACGCCCTAGACAAGGGCGTGTTTCAAAAACACGTCCCTGATGAGGGCGTGAATTCAGAAAATAGAGATAAATGTCCAAAAAAATCCATAAAAATAGGAAAAGGGAGATAAATGGGGAAAAATAGGAGAAATTCAGGGGAAATCCATGAAAAGTGGGAAAAACCACTCAAATAAGCTGATTTGAGGGTCAAATGGGGCATCGCAGAGCGATATGAAATATACTCAAAATAATGTCAATTTTGGCGTGTCTACAGGGTCACTCTAAAAGGAAGGAGACGGCTCAATGACTCACTAGGAATCACCGCTGAATCCCTATATGTGACTAGATCCGACACATAGATAGCGTTGAACCCAAATTCCGACAAGCCTATAACGTGCACATTGGATCCGACTTGCCTCGCACTCGAAGGGACTGACATCGTGAGCTGACCTTAGACTGACTCGACTCGACACATGCAGACTCTCACAGACTGTACGAAACAAAGACTAACACACATGACCCTAGGCCATAAATGACCCTAGGCAAACCTAGACACTCATAGTACTACTATGATTGATGACAAAGAAACACCAACATAAGGGAAATACTAAGGAAGACTCGGTAAAAATGACGGACACCGTCTGCATATACCAAGTGTAAGGATAAGCTGACCCACAACTTGATGCCGTGAGTTTCATCCCTCGTCAACTGTCGCCGATTTGAGAAGACTCACCCTCGGGTATGAAAGTGCGGGAGGATCAGGAGGCGGGTGACGGGAATGTAATCCGGACGTTTGATGTTAAGTATGACAAGAAGGAAGTCCGGATGCGGTCTCTCGTACGCATGGTAGAAATCAAACCCTACCTTGTCTACAAAAGGTGTCGACAATGGTCCGGTAGTCAATAACGGCTGTGCTACCATAGGAGAGACGGGTATAAGTGGGATGGTGGGGTCCTCTGAGGACAAAGTGGGTGGGACAGATAGGTCCGGGATGACCGGTGATATTGGGGTGACTAACAGTCTCTGGCCCTCCATTGGATCACTCTCTAACCCCAAAACATCAGCGAGGTACTCCTCGGCCAACTCTTGGTCAGCCTCATAACTCACTAGAATAGGCCTGGGTGAGGCATCCTTCGAATGGATGTCCTCTATGGTAAGGGAATGTGAAGGACACGGGTCGGAGAAATGGCTAATCCCACTACAGGGGGCCACATGGGTGCGCTCCGGGAGAGGTGGTGGGCATGAGTCCGGAGGCGAAACTGGCCGCTGGGGTTGGGTGGTTGGTGACATGGAGGTGGTCGGCTGAATGCCATGGTGGAAGACGAACTCACCGGGTAGGTGAGGTGGGTATAATGTCATGCCCCGAGCTTTTGTTACAGCGGAAGACTCGCTCGGGGAGCGCGAACAGCCGGCATGGTAAGCCTCTTGCAAGCAAGAACGATCAGAGCGCAATACAATCACACAAACAAATGCAATTGCATAATATATATTCAAAACTTCAACTTTATTTCATTACTAACTCAAGTACAACCACTAATTAAACTTCCATCATCTTTCATTCTACTAGACTCAAGAAATAGGAAAATTACATTGACTCAATCTAGACATTATAGACTTCCTAAGTCTTTGCTCATCTTTAATCACTCTCGGATCCGCTACTTGAATAATCCGAATCCGAACCCGATTCACTTTCACTTCCTGAAAAAGATTGGAAATAGGTAATGAGCACACTTGCCCAGTAGGTATCTTCGCATCGACATGAAGGCACTATTAAAGTGATTAATATTTTTGCTCTAAAGAAATAAGGTAAAATCATGCAATGCGATGATCACGCGATTAAATCAAAGTAACAAGACAACCATATAAAATGGAATGAGAACAAGAACGAACTAGCAAGAATATAACAAGAACATGATATTGGCCTTTCATGAACAAGAATATATCGAGAATGTACTAGCAAGCCACATATTCATCACTTTAGCATCTTATGCTTATGAGCAAGTGCTTCGTGAATTTCTGTGGAATATCAAGCAAGAATGTCATGTCGTGTCGTGGATCTTCACTTATTTATAGAAATAGTACTCCCAGCGCAATGTGACGCCAGTAGCATCATACCCCATGGTTTATAAAATAGTATGTTTTCGACAATCAATCGAGGGGACTAGCATAGAGCCCTTGAACACAATCAGTGCTCGATCGCATCTTCAGGTATAAATTAAGCTACTTCCACGCATGTAACAGTAAAGTATGGCCAAGAATATAATAATTCCAAATAATGAAAATGAACGCTTCAATTTGAATACATGAGATCAAGAATGACTTAGACTATGCTATGCTTATGGAAACAAATCGGCAGCATAACAGTATATTCTCTTAACTTTCATTCATTATATTAAGTCTATTAGGCAATGTGATATGTTCTAGATCATCAAGGGTTATCTAGAAACATTGAAATATCAACCCTTGGTCAAACCTTGGGTTGAGATACTCAAGTCATGTGACGGTCATTCACTGGGCCGTTACATTGTGTGACGGTCTAATATAGGACTGTTACATTTGTCTGAATCCAGAATCAAGAATTCAACCTCAGATGAATGTGACGGTCGTATATTGGGCCGTTACATGTGCCTGACGGTCCAATGCAGAGCCGTTACATTACTGACAACCAGAAAGCATCGATAGTGTAATCTAATCAATGGGCTTCAATGGTACAACCAACTCGACGTCCTAGTAGGAATCTCAGGCTCGCGGAGAATTACGGAGGCCTTGAAATAAGATTTCCTAGTCCATTGGAAGGAATATCCAATAGAGAGGTCCTCAAGTCCAAGAATATGTTCCTATAGTGCAAAAATGTGAACTAATGGTCAACATACCGGAGTATGTGCCATGTACTTATAGACGACTCTATTGATAGAGAAAGAATATATATATAGACATATAACGACGTGAAATCATGATAAAAAAGCTCTATCAATACATCATTCAAAAATCATGTTTCTAATTACAAAACTATAGAGTTTGGGCTCATGAAATTAACATAACTTAAAGTAACAATAAGATGCCAAACCATGCAATACTTATCATGAATGAGTAAATAACCTTCAAGTCACATAACATGTTAAAACTTAGGTAACTATGCTTAATATTAAGTAAAATTTAACAAATCTTATTCTGTCTTAGGGTTGACAGAACACCGGTCTCTGACGGTCTATCTGTGGTGCGTCACGGTGAAGGTGACGGTCTATCGAACAGCCGTTACAGTATGTAACGCGTCTGTCCGAGTGCGTTAGAGATAACGGTGAAATCCAAATATAACAGAGTGTGTGACGGTCTATCGTAAGGTCGTTACATGAGTGTGACGGTCCTACGCTGATGCGTCAGAGAGTCTGCTAACAGAAAGCGATATAAAACCTAAGGTATCAACTCACATCATGTCTGTAAATCAAATACCATGTCTATTCTAGGCATGATAACAAAGTAAAGGCTATCTATATGCATGGGTATCCGTGAAATAGACAAGATACATCTTTTTAAATTTCCAATTAGGCTAAGAGATGCATGTAATGCATAGAACTTAGTAAAACATAAAATTGATGCTCTACTATGCATGAAAGTCAATCAAACCAGAGGGCTTATAGTCCTATCAAGTTGTTTTTTCCATTCATGAGATAACCTACCTCTTGTCTAGGCTTTAAACTTCCAATTATGGTCTGAACACCGAGCCCTAGTTCCCTTCTTCCTATGACTTTTCAGTAACTTCCTTGGGCTCTAACTCCACGACCTCTTGACCTAAAGACGTGAAATTTGGAGAGGAGTTAGTCTAAAGTATTGTAAACAAATACTTTTAAAGAACTTACCCAAGATTACACCTCCTTACCTTGATTCCTTGCGAGCCAAAAGTAAGGGTCGCACAGTTCAGAACTAGTTCCTATTTATAGGGTTTTAGCTAGGGTTTGAAGATTAGATCGATTCTAGAGTCCTTAATTTGCTAAAACCTGATCTCTAAGAGTCCTTAGTAATGTTATAACTCTTCCTATGTTGATCTCTAGTGGATAAGAGTCCAAAGTTTTGATCTTTGTACTTGTTCTTTCCTTCACGGAACTAACAGGATGTAACGGTCTAATGCAGGTGCGTTAGGGGCATGTGACGGTCTTACGGTAGACCGTTACATTTATTGTTCCCAGAGTTCAACATGAATCAAACTCTTCAGCTTACGGAATTCACAGAGTGTAACGGTCGTAGACCCATGCGTTACAAGCATGTGACGGTCGCACGATAGACCGTTACATTCAACGTATATAGAGTTTCAAATAAATAAAACTCTTTTATTCATTTTTCCATATTATTATTTATATAATTCATTTTTATCCTTAAATAATCTAAATAACCTTCTAGAACATGGTCCAAACTTAATGGTTTTTGGGCCTTAGATGATGTGTACTTAGGCTTGGTTAATTATTTAACCTAATTGGGCCTTTAATGACTTATTAGTCTCAAAATCCATTTATTAATATATTTAGGCCTTTATAAATTATAGAAAATTATTTTATAATTCAAAAATTATTTATATAAATTCTGGGGCACTACATATAAGGTGCAGGTCCTCCTATCCCGGTCAAAGGTCACTCTCCTTTCTTCCTACCAATCTTGCCCTAAAATGATGCATGGGCCAGCAAGTGTACCGATTTTGCACCATGCACCATCGAAGTAAAGATCGAAACCATTCATCCTTTGGAACTTGACAAAGGCTAAATCACCCTCGCGGATAATCTCGCCAGTCTTCGAGAGGGACTCAACGATATCCAGAGAAATCCAATTATCCGACTCCATGTAGATGAAATCTAGTTCCGTTGTGGACCCATTGGGTAGAGTGGCAGTAGAAATGATAGGGGTGAAACTCAGGGGTCGGGCCATGAAAGCATTGAATTGGGCCACCATGGATGACCATTCGGATGCATGGTCTTGGGGAACGGCCATGGGCGGATGGGTAGTTGGACATGCAGACAAACGGGACAAGACTGACTGAATCTTTATTGGACTAGAAACCACTCTAAGACAACAATGCAAAGTTTGGGATCCTGACTCGACTACACACCAAGACTCAACCAATATCCGGTACTAGGCGGAGGTTTGATCCGAAGATCGCACTCACGCAAGTGAATCACCTTCCCGATAGACGTAACCTAACGTTCGGGCAACACCTTTTGATATACCGAATAAAGGTATGCAAATGCAACCTTGGACCGACGTAAATGACTCTTTCTAGACTTAAATGATTTTTTTTTCTTATTTTTCAATCAAAGACTACCCTAGACTCAACTGGCTCTGATACTAATTTGATGCGGGATGGACACGCGACCTGGGACTCTAGCTCGTGGACGTCCCTAGCGAGGGAAACGCGGGATCTTGCGCGGTTGAGGAACCGGTGATGAGTTGGGTAGTCGGCTCACTTTTGTGCCCAGATCGGATCACGGGACGGGTTTCGCTCTCTCTCTCGCAGCGGTGATTAATTTGAATCGAGCTAGTAACCTATCACTCGCAGCGAAAAGTACAAATGAATACGAAATAAGCAAATGCGATGGAGAGAGTGATGAGTTTACCTCCACGCTATCGGGCCTGGGGAAGACGATTTCGGCCAAGATAGTAACTGTCGGTACAAATTTAACAATAATTTACAGAACTGAATTCACTGCCCACTCCACGCAGGGAGGTAAAGGGCTACAATGTGGGCCCGAGAGGACCGATCTTGGGTTGACGGGTAGCGTGTTGAGTCACCCCGTCCGTGCCGAAAAGTCACGGTTCGGTGCAGTCCGGACGGCGCGTGCTGCGGGTGGTGGGGCCCACGTACTGCTCAGTCCTCCGAATTGGGCGGGGTGGGTCACGCTATGACGAGGACTGCTGGGGGGATGATCCCTAAGAGAGGGACGCCCTGGATCACCTTGTGGAAGGCCAGGCGGCTCCGATCGTCAAGTGTGAATCTTGCTGTCCACGGATCTGAGTTGTTGTTTCAGGCCTGCGCGATCCGGTAGCAAAAATTGTTACGATCAGCCCTAACGTCGGATCGACACAAAACTGGCGCTGTTGGAAAGCTAACTCGAAGTACTTCAACTCTTTATTGTTACAGGATTTTTGTTGGGGCCGTAATTTCCATGGTGGAATTTCAAAGAGGACTATTCTCAGTCTCAGATCAGGCCGGGCAGACTGAGATCTGACTGAGAAAGTGCATTGACCGAGACTCAAATTTCAGATCTGGTTGAAGGGCTTTTGATGGAAGCTAGAGGAGGAAGTAAGGAAGACGTGGATAATTTTTTTGTAAATTTTGAAGGTGGTTTGGGTGGCGAAAAGGATTTTATGGTGGAAGTGGTCAGATCTGGGTTGCACAGGATAAAACAAATTTGGGAAAAGATAGTGATTTTTAAAAATGGTAAACGAACTCCCAAAATCCTAAGAAAATTTTTGGGAGAAGCGATGGGTGGACAGAAGTCCCAGTCCAAATTTCAACCCGTTCTGAAATCAGGAAGGTGGGTTCATGGGCGAAAGATTTGGTTGTTAGTTGGTGGATCTGCACAGGGACAGATCTTGAGGGCTGTGAGAAGATAAATGGAAAAATAGGAAAACGTAGTGAAGAAAATCCACAAATTTTTCTGGGACGTGGGATGGACCTTGGGAACTCACACTAAAAATTTCATATCCAACAGATCTCGGAGTTGAGAGCTAAAAATCGTGGACTCGACTTCTGTCTAGAGTGGATAGAACACCGAAGAAGCGGCGGTGGCGGCGCGACGGCGGTGCGATGGCGGCGGTCGAGGTGAGCTTCACACTCAAAAGGGGATGGATTGGGAGGTATCTTATAAGTGTCCATTTTCTATGATAATTCACCGCATATACACTATTTTATGTGCATATAATTTGGTAATTATGCATGTTCTATCGTTGATCTCAACTTCACATGTAGATTGGACTTTTCACGTAAATTAATTAATTTGGTAATTTTATTTAATAAAATGGAGTTGAGGGTCATGAGCATTAATTATCCATTGCATAAAAATGAGCAATTGAGATTCATGTGCACATTATGGTAATTTTTCTGGACTAAATCATAATTATGTGTGTGCAGGACACCGAAGGTAATTGCAAAAGAAGCCGGGGGCAAAACTGTCATCACCATTTTGACCAAGTCAAATAAAGAATTCAAAATATTTTGGTTGGAGGGAAAAAAAAGTTCAAAATTTTGAATTCAAAGTTTAAAAATGAGGAATTCAAAGTTTAAATTTGAAAAGAAGGAAAATGACATTCAAAGTTTGAAAAGGAGATTCAAAGTTGGAAAAGGAGGAGGATCTTGACCATAAAAAAAGGGGGCTGCCCACCTCATTTTTCTTTCCCCCATGCATCATCTTCTACCTAAATCCCAGTCATCCATCTTCTTTTGATACAATCTCCACCCTTCATTAACCAAACTTTCCCTATACATAGCCCATGACAAGGAGGTGAAGGGGAGTCCTTCTTTTGGCAATTTTTCACTCTCCCTCTCCCTTTCACATCTTAGGTTGTCGATTTCTCCCCCTTTGGTTCATTTTCTGCTCTTGCACTCTTCATGTAAGTTCTTCATTTTTAAATGCTCCGCAACTTCTTCATCTACATTATCTTCTAATTCCTTCTCGTTTTAAAGTTATTTCGTGTATTTCAATGTGCTATCCTGTTCATCTACGAACCAGTGTTTCTCTCTGATTCTTCCCCTTATTTCTCCCATTTTTGATTCTCTTCTCCTATTCATTTCTTCACAAAAGTTCTTCCTTCTTAAATGCTCTACAACTTCTTCTTCTGCATCATCTTCTAATTTTTTCTAGTTTTAAAGTTATTGTCTCTTTTTCAAGGTGTTGTCTTCCCATTTGTACTGTTCATCTGAGATGCTAGCCTCTGTTCTTCCTCCTTTTTGAAGCCCTTCCACTCTTTGTTTCTCTCTATATTTTTCATCAAAGTTCTTCCTCTATTGTAGATCTAAATTTTCTTCTTCTATTACTTCCTCTAATTCTTCTTCGTTTACGAGTTATATTTATTTTCCCACTGTCTTACTTTCTCATCTTCTTCCTTCTTCATCTCCACACAAACCCTTCCACACTCCTCTCTATATTTCTCTCTAAAGTGTGTCCTTTACAACTCTCCTTGTACAGTGGCGTATACATCAAGGCAGGTGACGTTCCAAGGCTCGTGACGTGGATGACGATGGCTTCTTCATTCACCTCTTTCCACGGTGATCTTCATCTTCATCTTGGCTATATTCTTTCCCCTTTTCTTTATTTTATGAGTTGTAATTTTCCATTTTCATAGAGTGTACTTTTCACTTCCATCTTAATAAAAGTTCATGTTTGCAAATTATGGTTATCTTAGTTCCTCTTTCTATCTGATGCGGGACGGACAGAGGGACCGACTCTAAGTGATGCGGACCTCGGACTCTAAGTGCAGACGCGACCAGCAACATACGAATAAGAGAGACACTTCGGCCCGACACTAAGAGTTCCTATGGACTATACGTCGCTAACAGAAACGTAAACTCACTCGTCATCCCAAGCGAGGGGAAACGTGGATCCGCGCCGTAGAGAAACTGGCAGAGTCAAGGGTGGTCGACTCACTTCCGTGCTAGGATCGAGTCGCGGGACGGGTCACTCTCTCGCTCACAGCGGTGACATGAACTCACGGGCTAGATTTCTACGCTCTCACAGCGGCATATGACCATATACTATCTAAGCAAATGCAATGCCAAGAAGTTAAGACCGTACCTCCACGCTCCCGGCGTGGGGAAGATAACCCCGGCCAAATCTGTACTCCCGGTTAACAATTCTTACTGCAGTACAAATGTTTTGACCCACTCCACGCAGGGAGGTAACAGGTCACATGTGGGGCCCGGGAGTATCAGGAATTGTGTTGACGGGCAGCATCTTGACGTCGCTCCGTCAGTGTCGAAACCCGCGTCTTAGTGCTATCCAGACGGCGTGATCTGCGGGTTCGTGGGGCCCACGTGTTGCTCGATCCTCCGGATCTGGCGGGGTGGGTCCCGCTGCGATGGTGACACCTGGTGGCGCGCCTCCCTGGACGGCGGCTGGGCTGGAACATCGGGCGGAGGCCGGGTGGCTCCGATCTTCACTTGTCGGAGTGGCTGTCCACAGATCTGGAGCTTCTGTTTTACAGCACGCGCTCTGACGACAGAAGCTGCTGCGACCAGTACCGACATCGGATCGGTGCGAAACCGACGCCGTTGGAACGCTGACTCGAAATCCTTCAACCCTCTGTGACTCTAGGAATTTCCTCAGTGCCGTAATTTTGTTGGCAGATTTCTGAATAGGCCTGTGCTTAGTCTCAGATCTGGTCAGGCAGACTAAGATCTGACTGAGAATAGGCGTTGACCTAAGGTAGACCTCCGATTTAGGTGTTGAGTTCTTCATAAAAGTTGTAGAGGGGAGAGAGAGGAAGACGGGGGTAGTTTTTATGAAAATTAAAGTGGAGATTTAGATGGGGAAACGTATTTACTAGCACCGGGTGGTCGGATTTGGACAGCAGAGATAGAACTAAATTTGGGATCTGACAGTGATTTTTAAAAATAGGTAAAGGACTCCAGAAATTCCAAACAAATACGTGGATGGTGGGGGTGGTGGACAGAACCTCCAATTAAATTGGGGACTCAAACAAAAAAGGGGAAGTGGGTCGAAGAGGGGAAACACAGGGTTGCTGTGACTCAGGACAGAGAACTGGCAGATCTGGAAGGAGGGGGAGCATGAAAATGGAAAAATGGAAATTAAAGGCTAGAATTTCCACTAATTTTTCTAGGACGTGGGTGGAACCTCTAGAACTCACCCTGAAAGTTTGGAATCTAAAAGATCTCGAGGTTGAGAGCAGAAATTCAGGGAATGGTTTGCTATCCCGCGATTGGCAGAATACGAACGATGGCGGTGGCGGTGCAACGGCGGCTCGATGGCGGCGGCGGCAGCGACGACGAACTCCACACCAGATAGATGAGGCTTCACACCTCAGAACACAACCTTCTCAGCTGTTGGGGGGAGGAGAGGAGAGAGAGAGAGGGGCGGCCCTTGCTCCTTTGGAAGAAATTCCATAATTTTCTTGCATTAATTGTGATAGAAATGAAAATTATGACGTTTTATATGAAATGACCTCCCATGGTAAATGACTAGCCATGCCCTCAGATCTAGGGTTGATGAGGGGCATCTTGGGAAAGCTAAAATTACATATTTCCCATGTGGTCAAAGAGATGAAAGAAAAGAAAAAAAACTAGCCTAATAGAGCCAAAATAGGGGGCGCCCCCTTCATGGGCCTTTCTTGGGCCAAGTTTGGTCCAAGGCCATCCACAAGCCCATGAACCCATGATAGCCTATGGGCCTTCCAGCCTAGGTGGCCCATGTGAGAGAGAAGCCCAATTGGGCCTTAAGTGACTAAAAGATCTATTATAAATCCTAATGGTCCAATATGGCCACACCCCTTAATGGACTTTAAAGGGCTTAATCCAAATGACTTGCTAAGAGTCTTACAAAGAGCCCAAAATGAAAACCCAAGTAAAACACACATTACAAGCCCAAATACAATACAAATAAATATTAAAAGTATCCAAACTCAAGGCGGAGACTCCAGACTATCTCCGAGCCAAAGGGAAGCCGATGTAGCTCGAGTGGTGCTCCGCGTACGGTACCGACGGCTCGCCGGTTCGTGCTTCTCGCTCGCTCTGGTGTCCGCACCACTATCTCTTCTAAGTTCTTTTCTTTACGCCTCTCATCTTCTTTAGTGAGTTTATTTTCATGCAATTTATTTTTCCTTAGATTAACCTCACTCAAAACTCGACTTTTCAAAGCATAAGGATATTTTTTCAACTTGTTCCAAAATGTTATTTCCTCCTCGTGGGATCGACTCCACTTACCACTATACTTGATTTTCCAATCTTTAAAAGTGAGTGAGTGCGAATATTTTAAAATTGTAGCACGGCTTTTTAACAACAGGTTTGTGACTATCAGTATCACACCTCAAAGATCTGAGCTCTCACAACTGCAAGGGGAGATAGGAGAGAGGAAGGGGGGGGCAAATGGCCTCTTCGGCAATTTTTCTCAAAATTCATTCAATAACTTTTCATTAAATCCACAAATGACACTATACACACCTTTAAATAGAGAATGGCAAGGGGAGGGGCTGGGAGTGTCGTGGGAGCCAAGTGGGAGAGGGAGGGGGACCAAGGGGGGGCCAAGGAAGCTTTCTTCCTTTGAATTTTCAAAGGAAGGAAGTCAAATTCGCATTTTGAGTCATCATCGGGCCACCCAGTGCATCATCATGTATACTCCACATTGGTTAAGTCCCCTCAACACGGCTTTCCACAAGAGTCTGATTGACCCCCTCCTCATGGACATCATCCTAGAAGGGGACCTTAGTTTTGACGGATCTAGTCCTAATGCCTACCTAAAGTGGGAGGCTACCATGGATAAAAACTTTGATAGGACTATGGTCTATGGACACGCTAGAGTCCGCATGGCCACGGGGCGGCTTCGGGGACAAGCCAAGGAGGAGTGGGAACGCATAGTGGGCTTAAGAAGGGTTTGGAGGCAAGAACCCAAAGGCTCATGGGAAGAGGTGAAGATTGAGCTTAGGAAGATCTATGCTCCCCGACCTTCCCACTCCTACCTTGAGAACCATAACCCGAGGAGCACTCCCACTCCTCCTTTCTCTCCCAGTCAACCCAAGACCTCCCTTAGGGCCCAAACTCCACCACCCCAAATGATTCCAATCCCGATCACCACCACCATTCAAACCAAAGTGGCCCCTACCCTCACTCCTCCACAACCGGCCGATCCCAAGGGCAAAAGACCCCTAATTGACCCGGTTCCCCCCATGACGGCCACCACCCAACCCAAAATTCTCCATCAAACCCACACCCCACAAGCCTCCACGGTCCCCACCACTACCCCTCCATCTTCCCCTAAAAGGGACACACCCCCCAAAATCAATCAACCCAATCCTCCTCAACCCACCCATCTTCCACTACCAACCCCAATCCTACCCCAACTTCGGTCTCCACTTCTTCCACTCCCAAACCCAACCCAAGTTCGAACACCCTCACCACCCCGGGTGCACCATGCCCCAACCTTCATCACCCCATCCCCAAAAGACCTTCCCATTCCCTTGGAGAGTAGAACCCCCACACCCCAAAGGGATGACAATGTGGTTGAGGTACATGAGGCCTCCCCCGATTGGGAAGAAGAATACGAGTCACAATGTCATGAGTTGGGCCAGGAAGTTCCCATCCCATGTATAGAAAGCATCATGGCTCACACACCCGACCACCTAGAGGAGGAGAACACCACGGTCACTATCCCAACCGTGGGGGAAACACATGTCCAAGTTGAAGAAGAAACCTCGCACGGTGGTCTTCACCCTACACCACCCTCCCTAGTTGGGGCCGAGCTCATCTTAGGAGAACCCCTTTTACGTTGGCTAAAGGAGAACCCAATTAGAGATATCATGGCCCATGTTTGCCCTCCTATGGAACAAAACCTTCCTATAGTGCCCCTCTCCTATCACACCACCATCCACTCATCTTACCAAGTGGAGACATTAGGGGATCTCCTTAAGGGTCTATCTTGGCAAATGGAGCTAACTGGCATGTTGACCACAGTGGCCGACCGACCTAGGAGCCTTGACCTCCTACACCTATGTGTCGGGTCCATCTCCCCGATTTACACTGTGGGTTGCTACACAAGCGACCTTCTTCTATTCCTCCCTACACCCGATGAGCCCGATGCTATCCACAAACTACAGTTGCTTATCTCGGATAGAACATCAAGCCCTCCATTTATGGCCGACCATCCCACCAAGAACTTTGGCCCAATTGTTCCATTAGGGGAGGATGACTCACCACTATGTGAGGACCATGAGGACCTAGAGTTCCTCTCCCTTGGTGACCCTTACCATGACCCCTTCGATCCCTTCCTATACCCACCCACCTTACTCACTACCAACGTTTTCCTACCCCAACCAACCATGTTAGACCAAGCCCACCTCTCTCAAAACCCGGCCCACACCAAGGGTATCATGACCATGGGTGAAATACACCTAGGAAACAATGAAGTGCCCCACTCCATGACACATACCTTCTTTGACCCCTACGACCCTTTTGAGTGGATGCTCGAAGGCCACCCCACCACCCCACACAAGGAAGTCACCTATGGGAAAGGAATTCTTATGTCTTGGCACATCACACCACTTGGCATGAATAGAAAGTCGGGTCCTTTCATACATGACACCCACATGTCAAGTCGGATCCATGACTGGTCCAAAGGTCCTCCCACATTCATCATTGGTCTTAAGCATGTTGCGAGAATTCACGGATGTCTGGGACCCCCGGAATTTGCTATACCCATGCGCGATAGATTCCCCTACGGATGCCCCGGCCCTCCAACCATTGTTATGAAGTCCATACATGACAGGGCCACTTGTGGCTGTCTCGGTCCACCTAAGTTCATCAAGGTCCACATGGCATCAATGCATAATAGGTCAATTTATGGTTGCCCCAGTCCACCTTTGCACACTACCCACTTTCACAACCACTCACTACATCATAATGCATGGCATGAGCATACACGCAAGCAAATCGTAACGAGTGGTGAGGTTCATAAAGAGCGGGAAAAGGCTCGCGAGCGCCACTTGGAATTCCTAGTAGGCAACCTATCGATGGTGGCATTGGAGTGGCTCTACCCTAGACTCACCTCCAACTTGAGGGCACGAGGACTTGGACCTTGCCAAGTTCCGAGTGGCTATGGCAACCTGACTTACGGGTTGGACTTACTAATGGATTTTGGGATTCACCCCATTTCCCACGTGGCTGATCCGGCACCCTATATGGGCACCGTGGTGGATCCTAGTGAGTACCTTGAGCCTATATTTTCCCTTGTGAGTGATACCCTCAGAGAGCCACCAAAAATCAGCCTGAGAGCCCTACGTGTGCACACGGAGGCAATAGTAGGCAAGCAGGGTTCCATCACCAGCAAGAGAGTGCGCTCGAGCCACCTTGAGAGGATGAAGGACCGTCCCTTGGTCACGGACGCAGGGTTGAGTTTGGAGGTTGAGGTTCACCCCGAGCTGCTTTAGAGGACCATTTCCCCCGTGGACCCATACTCGACGGAGTCAAGTTCTCCGCACCCCGGGGGTATGATGGGGACATCTCCGACCACTCCACATTTTTTGGGCTCCTGCTGATCGCCAGCAGTGCTACATCTTGTTCGCCACTTTATTCTGAGTCATATGATGTATTTTTCATTTTCTTCTCTTGTAATTTTCCTTTTATTTGAGTTTAGTACCTAGGTATATGGGTCATTTACCTAAGTATTGAGTCATAGGATCAATTAAGTTGGCAAGTGGGCCCAATTCAATGGGCTAGGCCCATGGGCACCCCCCCTTCCCTTGGTTTCTTGTTATTAGTCCAAAAGTCAGGGACTTATGTTAAATTGTGGGATTCCTATAAATAGGACCCCAATCCCACCATTTGAAGCTAATGAAATATTGAATGAAAATTTCCACACAAGAATTGTGTGTGTCTCTCTCTCTCTCCTGAGTGAATCTCCTCTCCCTCTCTCTCTCTCTTCTCCCTCTCTCTCTAAAAGGGGCGACCCTTTCTCTCTCCTCTCCCCTCTCTTTCTCTAGGTCGACCAGCCCTTTCTCTCCTCCACCTCATCCTCCACATCAGCCCTCCCAACCTTTCATCTTCCCAAGACCCATTAACTCCCCTTTACTCCCACCACTTCCCAAGCAACCTTTCCCCTTCCCCATATAACCTTTCACATTCCCAAGGGAGAATCCCTTCTCCCAAGCACCCCTTCCCCTCCCCAAGGCAACCCCTCCCATCTCCAAGGCCACCATTGATCACCCCCTGATGCGGGACGAGACCACGGACATGACAAGCTCGTGACTGCCCCTTTACGAGGGAAGCGTCGGATGTGCACGGTTGAGAAATCGGCTGTGAGCTAGGGTGGTCGGCTCTCACTTGTGCCCGGATCAGGTCACGGGACGGTAACGCTCTCTCTCGCAGCAGCGGTGATATAAATAGAAAGTGAGCTAATTACCCTATCATGCTCTCTAGCAGTGGCATAAGCAAGTATATATGAAATTAAGCAAAATGCCAAGTAAGGGAGCGAATGCGATACCTCCACGCGCTCGGCATGGGGACGACGGGCCCGGGCGAACTCGTGCTCCCGGGACAGTTAATACATGAATATTACAGTAATGGAAATATGCCCACCCCACGCAGGGAGGTAAAGGGCGACACCAGGGGCCCGGGAGGACCGAATTCGGGATGACTGGCAGCTTCGTGTGTTGATTCGGCTACACGCGTGATCACGACCGTGGGGCCCACGTACTGTCTGGAGGGGTCGTGTGGGACCCGGTGGCGCCTCTGTAGTGTGGACACTTAGGGAAGTGTTCCCTGGGCTGGCGGCACACCGAAACGTCACCCGGGGGTCGGGCGGTTCCGATCGGCACCCGTCGGGTTTGCTGTCCACGGACTGGTGGTTGCTGTTTTGCAGCGCGCGCTCCGGTGAGAATGCACACTGCGATCAGCCCCGACGTCGGATCGACATGAGACTGGCGCCGTTGGAAAGCTACCTTGAAGTTCTTCAACCTAGGCCTAAAGATCTGGCCTGGATCTACTCGGATCTTGACTTATGGAATTTTCAATCTTCTGTTGTACAGTTCTTGAAATCACGGGTCAGCAGAGAACTTCCCTGTGGATTGCCTTTGACCGTGAGGGGGACGTTCAAATCAGGGGTGGTGTTCTTCAGAAACGTTGTTGGAATTTGAGCTGGGAAGATAGAAAAATTAGTTTGGACCCGTTTGGATGTATCTATGATTTTCTGTGATTTGTTTAGTGGACGAAGGTCGGATTTGGGTTCTGGCTGAAAGTACTGTAGCTTCGGTAGAACATGAATTTTTAAAAATAGGTAGATGGATGATAAACATTTAAGCAAAATTGTGGTGGTAGGGGAAGATGGACAAAACTCCCAGTTAAATTGGGAGGTCTAACAAAAATCAAAAGGGTGGTCGAAGGTGGAGAACTCAGGGCTACTATCACTGTAGACAGTGACAGAACAGATCTGAGATTGAGAGTTGAACGAAATGGTAAGGATATGAAACGGTGGATTTTGAACCTAAATGTTTTTGTGGAGAAGGGGCTAGAAGATAGGAACCAACCCTCAAAATTTCAAATCGATCAGAACTCGTGGCTGGCTTCAGGAATTCTCTAACTACACCTCTGTCCAGCAGGATAGAAACTTGATGACGATTCCACGGCGGCTCGAAGGCGGCACGAACGGCGGCGGCGGCGGCACAGACGATCACCGGAGGTTGAGAGGGGATGATAGAAGAGGGATACACTCTAGATCTGGGTTTGGGGAAGGAAGAACAGCAAGGGAGAGGCAAGGGGCGCACCAAGCTCCAAGGCTTACACATAAAATTCTGATTTTTTCCATTCAATTTCTCATGAAAAATACAACATTATATAGACTAGGTCTCTAACTAATTCTAGACCCTTGGATCAAGGGTTGATGAATGAAGGGCTGCGATGTGATTTGAACAACCACAATAAATCCCAATAAACTACAAGGTTCGCCCCCCCCCCCCCTTTTAGAAGGCAAGTTGGAATTGTCTTCTTTAATTAAATCTAGGTCCAAGTCCAAGGTTGGACCATGGACCAGCCACCTTGGGCCCGGGAGTCCAAGTGGACCAATAAGGAGGAGGGAGGGGCCCCTGCAGGGCCTACATGCACTTTTGCAAAAATACCCAATGGCCTTTTGCAAATAAACCCACTAAGACCTACTATTGTGTACCCATATATCACCAGGGTATACATACAAATATAAAAGGACGTAGATGCAAACACAATGTGAGCGGGCTGACGTTGATGTCCCCATCACCCCCCATTAAGGGAATTTCAAACTCACATTCCCTCCATCCACTTGTGCCCCCTCACCTTCCCCCTCTCCCTCCAAGCCCCAAATTCGCAGCTCCCCATTCCCCCACCTGCTAGACCCCCTTCCAGCCCCCATTTCCCCCCTCTCACCCCTTGGTTCGACCCCCATTGACCCCCCTATCAATCAGGGGGCGCCCCAACCACTTCCCACTCCATTTCCCCCCCACCCATCTCCCCTTCCAGTCAGCTTCGCAGGCGAGGTGATATCGCCCCAATCCGAGTTCGGAGCTGTCCAGGAGGTTCATTCTCGTCCGATCGCGTAGCTGGCATCCGAGCAGAGATCAGAGGCCTAGACAAAGTGCAACCACGGCCGCTCCCTTGGGTTTTTGGATGTGATTCTTTGGCTGAAGTCTCCTCCTACAAGTCCCCTAGCATTGCCAAGAAACGGAGTGCCGTTTGAAGCCCGAAGCCCGAAGCACAAAGTTCTGATTTTTCTACCCCAGGTGCGCAAGTCAGTCCAGTCAGGGCCTGAACTGACCCACCTTCACTCTACGGGCCCTATCTTCCTGCTCTGACCTTTTCTGGTGGGCTCCTTGGTTGCTGCTCGAAGAGGATCCTCCCACGGTCGTGTTAATATAAGCTATGTCACCTTCAGAGCTCAGGAGTGTTCGTGGAGGCTTCTTCATCCTGCTAAAGAGTTCTGGAGTCAATCCGAACCAGAACCAAGCAGCACCGGTCCAGCCTCCACCTCAGTCGACAAAGACACCCGGACGTCCCGAGAAAATTCAGGAGTTATCCCGGACCAGTCAGTGACAATTTGGCATTGGTTTTGTCAGCTTCTGAGTTCGAGAGCGTCCTCAGCACCGTCAACAGTGATCACCTGTCAGACGGGCAGACAGGCGGGCAGAACCGACGGTGGGATCAATCGGCTACCTCCTTAGCTATTTTCCCTTCCCCGCCTGGCCGGCTTAGCGCCCCTCCCTGCGTGGAGGTAGTGTTTGAATGTAACCTCTATTTTTCCCACCCCATGATCACCCTCCTGCGCGAGGAGTAGTTTTGTACTAGCAAGACTTTGGCCGAAGCGTCATCGGTGCGGCGTGTGGGTAGCCCATGCTTCCCCGCTCGCCCTCGTCTCCGACCGGGATCGGTGTCTTCACACCGATCAGGTGAGCTTTGAGCCCCCATCCTCTGCTGGTTTTTCTATTGCTTGTCTTAGTATTGTTTCTAGTTGCCCATCGGCGGTGAGGCGAGTGCCTGATCTCAAATTTCATCAAATTATGTGTCCACCGTGGAAGTGAGCCGAGAGAGACCCTACATCCCACGCCTTCGGCGTGCCGGCCGCCCGTGAATTGGGCATCCCTGGTCCATTGGGGCCCTCCCCAAGCTAGCCACATCCCGGGAACTCCAAGGTCCAACCTCGGACCCTCACCATCATCGCCGGTCCAACTACGGATCCGGGTGCGCGCGACGTGGGTGAACCCGCTTGTGAGAGTCCGCCGTTCAGTCCAGTTGCTTGCAATTCAGGTCCAAGGGGTTGTGTCACATCAGTTTGGTATCAGAGCCAGGTTCATAACTTGTCTCTCTACAAGTTGGTCCTAGGGCGCATTCACATTTTAAGTCATCATCGGGCCACCCAGTGCATCATCATGTATACTCCACATTGGTTAAGTCCCCTCAACACGGCTTTCCACAAGAGTCCGATTGACCCCCTCCTCATGGACATCATCCTAGAAGGGGACCTTAGTTTTGACGGATCTAGTCCTAATGCCTACCTAAAGTGGGAGGCTACCATGGATAAAAACTTTGATAGGACTATGGTCTATGGACACGCTAGAGTCCGCATGACCACGGGGCGACTTCGGGGACAAGCCAAGGAGGAGTGGGAACGCATAGTGGGCTTAAGAAGGGTTTGGAGGCAAGAACCCATAGGCTCATGGGAAGAGATGAAGATTGAACTTAGGAAGATCTACACTGCCCGACCTTCCCACTCCTACCTTGAGAACCATAACCCGAGGAGCACTCCCACTCCTCCTTTCTCTCCCAGTCAACCCAAGACCTCCCTTAGGCCCCAAACTCCACCACCCCAAATGATTCCAATCCCGATCACCACCACCATTCAAACAAAAGTGGCCCCTACCCTCACTCCTCCACAACCGGCCGATCCCAAGGGCAAAAGACCCCTAATTGACCCGGTTCCCCCCATGACGGCCACCACCCAACCCAAAATTCTCCATCAAACCCACACCCCACAAGCCTCCACGGTCCCCACCACTACCCCTCCATCTTCCCCTAAAAGGGACACACCCCCCAAAACCAATCAACCCAATCCTCCTCAACCCACCCATCTTCCACTACCAACCCCAATCCTACCCCAACTTAGGTCTCCACTTCTTCCACTCCCAAACCCAACCCAAGTTCGAACACCCTCACCACCCCGGGTGCACCATGCCCCAACCTTCATCACCCCATCCCCAAAAGACCTTCCCATTCCCTTGGAGAGTAAAACCCCCGCACCCCAAAGGGATGAGAATGTGGTTGAGGTACATGAGGCCTCCCCCGATTGGGAAGAAGAATACGAGTCACAATGTCATGAGTTGGGCCAGGAAGTTCCCATCCCATGTGTAGAAAGCATCATGATGCGGGACAATAAGCTCTGATACCACTTTGATGCGGGACGGGACCGAAATGGGCTAGGACCTACGAATGCAATGAAGTGCGGCCAGCACTCGCACGCCAAAGGCAAGCCGGGCGGCTGACCTCCGTAGCGTTCCTCCGGGTGGAGGCGTCTCTCAACAAGAAATCCAAGCCCAACGACCGTCCCTATGAGGGAAGCGCGGGGATCTCAGCGGCTAAGGAACCGCCGTGCGCCTATGGGAATCTAGTCCGAGCTCGGCGCTCGACTAGGGCCACGGAATGGGTGCTCAACTCTCAATCACGCGGTGAATAACAAGCTAGCTAGGAACCTACACACACTCACGTGGCATGCTAGAAAGTATACTAGTAAAGCAAATGCCAACAAAGGGAGCGTCGCACGTACCTCCACGCCTAGGCGTGGGGAAGAAACCCCGGCCGAGATCGACAACCCCGATACACAAGGTGAACCATAATACAACTCCAACCCAAAAATGCCCACTCCTCACAGGGAGATAACAGGCTACACCATATGGATTCGGGGCTGTCAATGCACGGGCTGACGGGCGGCACTCGATGAAGGGTTGGCCGCGAGGAGGGTCCGGACGGTGATCGGCAGGTTCGCAGCAATGCGCGACTCGGCGGTGAAAGCTCCCACGACCCGATCCGGTGTCCGATTGAGGCTCCGTCAGCGAGGGCGCGTAGCTAGGTCACGGGAGGAAGCCTCGGCCAAAGGGGGCACGCAGATTCCGTCCGTGGAAGCCGGGGGCGCACCTGCAAGTTGCGACTGGATTCTGCTCCCAGAACCGCGCGCTCAAGCGGTAAAAATGAGAAGAAGTGGCTCCGAAGGTCGAACGGAGCTCCGCTTGTTGGAGGACGAAGAGGACGCAGAGAAGCAGGTCCCAACCGAAGGAATCGGTCAGATCTGGTCGTGGCTGAGAGCAGCAAGCTCTGGAATCCGCAGGTGGTCCTGGCGCCGGGTGGACAGGGCAGACCTGCGCGACCTCACGGGAATGGACGCCACGAGCAGCTCGGAAGTCGGAACGAGGCGAGATCAGTGGCGTTGGACAGAGGACGAAGAGAGGTACGACCGGTGAAGATCCCACGTCCAAACTCGCAGACGTCCGTCCCGTGGGATTTTTGCAAGGTGGCGAACAGAACCAGGCTCGCAGGGAGAGGGGGTCCTGCGCACGCTCACGAAGAAAATCGCCACGGGTGATGCCGAACTCTGAATGAGGCGAGACCACCTCGCACGCGTCGGCGACTCGTAGAAGAATCACCCAAAAATGGGCTGGTCACCCAAAGTCACCAATAACAGAGGAGGTCGTCGCAGTTCTTGGAGACAAGATCTGGTTGTACTGAACTTGAATCTGTGAAGAGATAGAAGAGAGGGGGAACCTCGGCGTCGCACCGAGGGGATGGGGAGTCACACCCCAGGCTTGCTCCCGTCGCAGGAGCAAGGAGGAACAAGGAGGGGCGCAGCCACCTTCAAGGAAAATCAGCAATTTCTTTCATTCATTAATTTTTTCTCCAAATACAAAGTTTATATATGGGGAGGGGGAATGCTAGGGTTGAAACCCTAGCCACAAGCGAAAGGGGGAATGCGCAATGGGCTAGGGGGGAAAGGGGGGGTGCGCACCACTTCCTAGAATCTAGGAGTGGATTGGGGATGGGGGCGGCCAAAGGAGGGAGGGGGGTGATCGAATGGGGAAGGAAAGGGGGGGGCGCACCCCTCTTCCTAAAATCTAGGAGAGGGGCGGCTGCCACCTTCCAAGAGGAGGGAAAGAGGGGAGGGGGGCGCCCAAACCCTAACCCTAGGGAGGGGGGCGCAAATCTCCAGGTGGGCCAAGCCATGGTTGGGCAGCCATGCCCAATGGGCCAAGGCATGAACCAAGAAAGTGGCCCAATAACCCCATCTACTACCTAATAAGCATAAAAGACTCAAGTAAAGCCTAATTGGCCCCAATTGGCCTACAAAGGTCCACACAACTAATAAAAGTGTCCACGCAGGGACTAAACCAAGGCCCAACATGGCCTCAAATGAGAAGAAAGATCCTCTAGTAGATGCCGTAGTCGCCTAGCCAAAGAGATGCTGGCGTGCTCCATGTGCTCTGTCGAGTGATGCGGCGCGTGTCCTCACCAATTCTCCCCGGGTGGGAAGAACTCGACCCCGTCGGGTAAGGGTCACGGTCGCTCAAGTAGCGCTCCAGCAGGTCCGGGTCGATCCTCTCCAGCTCTCCACGTGTGATCCAGGCGTCGTCTGTCGCAGGGCGCCCTCTCCAACGCACTAGGAAGCGTTGGTAGGCTCCGCTCCTGGTCGTGGTCACCTGCTCATCCAGTATACAATCTATATGCTCGCGTTTCTGTAATGGGGCTGGAAGAGGTGGACGCTCAGAAGGTGTAATACTCTCAACAGGAGGGGAGGGCCCAAAAAGCTCACTGGGAATCACCGCGGGATCCCGATATGCCACCAGATCTGAGACATTGAACGTTGAACAGATCCCATAGTCATCTGGCAGCTCAATCTCATACGCATTCGACCCAATTCGCTTCAAGACTCGAAAGGGTCCAGCACCGCGGGCCTGGAGTTTCTTCACGACCCCCGAAGGAAACCGTTCAGGTCTGACCCTAATCATGACGTACTCTCCTTCTCGGAACTCACAGGTGCGTCGATGCGCATCAGCTAACTCCTTATAACGTGCGTTGTTGGCCTCGAGGTGGTGATGATGCAGACTCCGAACTAGCTGTGTTGACTCATACCTATGTGAATGCAGTGGTGGTCCTGGACATCCAAACACAGACCTAGCATGCCTATGACTCCTACATGATTGGACAACACGGGGAGGACCTGGACAACCAAAGTTGTATCTATCATGCATGGGTGTCCTACTGAATGTGGTAGACTCATGGGGACTAGATTGCCCAAACTCACTCATGACATTACCCCTATATGATGAGGGACATGGAGAAACATGAGAGTGAGACATGTGTCCCTGGCCTCCTAAACTCTGGCGTCTGGGTGTATGTGAGGTGAGATGTTGACTAGCAGGCCTAGATGGGGTGTGATAATGGACCTGCTCGACAAGGTGGGGAAAAGAATACGAGTCGAGAGGCTCACTAGGGAAAGGATCAAATGGGTCAAAGAAATGATGACCCCTCCCAACAGGTCCCTTCACTATACTTGCCCATGTGTGACATTCGCCCAGGTGCAGATGATCACCGTCAGGCGCTCTAATGTATGGGGCAAGAGGCTCATGAGGATGGCAAGGAAGGCAAGGCTCCACCCTCGGGACCGTGATACCATAAGAGGGGACAAAATCAACCTCCACGGGTATGGGAAAGAATAAAAGGACCTCGGAGGTGATATGTCCTATGGTGTAGACCGAGGTAATAGACCCCAAAGCAGGGAGTGTAAAGCAATGACTATAGGGTTGGTCAGACCCTAAGGTCAACATATATGTCAACTCCCATTGACAATCTAAACTCCTAAGGAAGCCCTTCACATTCTCAAGAAAGTAGAAGGACCGAAAAGTGGTGTGAAAGGAGTCAAGGGGTACAATTGGGAGGGCTGGTCCCATGGGTGTATAGCAAGGAATGGAGACATCTAGAAGTGGACCCTCCCTTAGCCAGCTAGCTAAAGACTCTCCAATGACCAGTTCACCCTCGGAAGGTAAGAATGGCTCTATATGAGGGTCTAAGGGTGAAGCATCTCTCTCGGGAATGGAAACAGAGTCCTCTATGATGTGGAGGGGCTCCTGGCTCTCAATCGAGGGTCTCATGCCAAGAGTGTCGACCCTAACTTCCAAAGGTTCAGGCACGACTGGGTGCTCCATGGGGTCACTCCCTAACTCCTCGACCTCAGTTAGGTACTCCTCAATCAACTCCTGTTCAGCCTCGTAAATCACTGGAACAAAAGGCGGAGTGGATCGCTGGGGGTGGGTGGCTAGCGACACGGAGGTGGTCGGCGCAGCGCCGTCGTGGAAGACAAACTCGCCTGGAAGGTGAGATGGGTGTAAGGTGCAGGTCCTCCTGTTCAGGTCGATGGTCGCTCTTCTCTCCTCCAACCAAGTTTGCCCTAAAATGATGCATGGACCAGCAAGTGTGTCGATCTTACACCATGCACCATCGTGATATAGAACGGGGCCAAACCATCGTTGAAACTCAACAAAAGCTAAGCCACCGCAGAGAACAATCTCCCCAGTCTTAGAGAGAGACTCAACAATGTCCTGTGAGACATAATTATATGGAACCCTACTGATGAAGTCGATCTCCGTATGCAACCCATTAGGTAGGATGGCCACGGACTTGACAGGGCGCTGAAACGACTCGGTCATCGGTATCGGGATCGGGTCTCCCGACGACTGAGTGGTAGGGGCGACACCCAGGGGTCGTGCCATAAGAGCGTCGAATCAGGCCAATAGGTATGACCAATCTGACACGTGGGCACGAGGAACCACCATGGGGCTGGCGGGGGGGGGGGGGGGGGGGGGGCAGGACATGCAAGACTCAATGAGACAAGGATAAAACTAAAACTAAACACAAACCTAACATTACAATGCAATGGTGGGTTACCTAGATGAACTAAGAGACTCAATGCACCCTAGACAACCTAAAGACTCAAATGACCTAAGACCCCAATTTGTTAGAACAAACTGGTTCCCTAAGTTCTGATACCACTTTGATGCGGGACAATAAGCCCTGATACCACTTTGATGCGGGACGGGACCGAAACGGGCTAGGACCTACGAATGCAATGAAGTGCGGCCAGCACTCGCACGCCAAAGGCAAGCCGGGCGGCTGACCTCCATAGCGTTCCTCCGGGTGGAGGCGTCTCTCAACAAGAAATCCAAGCCCAACGACCGTCCCTATGAGGGAAGCACGGGGATCTCAGCGGCTAAGGAACCGCCGTGCGCCTATGGGAATCTAGTCCGAGCTCGGCGCTCGACTAGGGCCACGGAATGGGTGCTCAACTCTCAATCACGCGGTGAATAACAAGCTAGCTAGGAACCTACACACACTCACGCGGCATGCTAGAAAGTATACTAGTAAAGCAAATGCCAACAAAGGGAGCGTCGCACGTACCTCCACGCCTAGGCGTGGGGAAGAAACCCCGGCCGAGATCGACAACCCCGATACACAAGGTGAACCATAATACAACTCCAACCCAAAAATGCCCACTCCTCGCAGGGAGATAACAGGCTACAACATATGGTTTCGGGGCTGTCAATGCACGGGCTGACGGGCGGCACTCGATGAAGGGTTGGCCGCGAGGAGGGTCCGGACGGTGATCGGCAGGTTCGCAGCAATGTGCGACTCGGCGGTGAAAGCTCCCACGACCCGATCCGGGTTCCGATTGAGGCTCCGTCAGTGAGGGCGCGTAGCTAGGTCACGGGAGGAAGCGTCGGCCAAAGGGGGCGTGCAGATTCCATTCGTGGCCGGGGGCGCACCTGCAAGTTGCAACTGGATTCTACTCCCAGAATCGCGCGCTCGAGCGGGAAAAATGAGAATAAGTGGCTCCGAAGGACGAACGGAGCTCCGCTTGTTGGAGGACGAAGAGGACGCAGAGCAGCAGGTCCCGACTGAAGGAATCGGTCAGATCTGGTCGTGGCTGAGAGCAGCAAGCTCTGGAATCCGCAGGTGGTCCTGGCACCGGGTGGACAGGGCAGACCTGCGCGACCTCACGGGAATGGACGCCACGAGCAGCTCGGACGTCGGAACGAGGCGAGATCAGCGGCGTTGGACAGAGGACGAAGAGAGGTACGACCGGTGAAGATCCCACATCCAAACTCGTAGACGTCCGTCCCGTGGGATTTTTGCAAGGGGGCGAACAGAACCAGGCTCGCAGGGAGAGGGGGTCCTGCGCGCGCTCACGAAGAAAATCGCCACGGGTGATGCCGAACTCCGAATGAGGCGAGACCACCTCGCACGCATCGGCGACTCGTAGAAGAATCACCCAAAAATGGGCTGGTCACCCAAAGTCGCCAATAAAAGAGGAGGTCATCGCAGTTCTTGGAGACAAGATCTGGTTGCACTGAACTTGAATCTGTGAAGAGATAGAAGAGATGGGGAACCTCGGCGTCGCACCGAGGGGATGGGGAGTCACACCCCAGGCTTGCTCCCATCGCAGGAGCAAGGAGGAACAAGGAGGGGCGCAGCCACCTTCAAGGAAAATCAGCAATTTCTTTCATTCATTAATTTTTTCTCCAAATACAAAGTTTATATATGGGGAGGGGGAATGCTAGGGTTGAAACCCTAGCCACAAGGGAAAGGGGGAATGCGCAATGGGCTAGGGGGGAAAGGGGGGGTGCGCACCACTTCCTAGAATCTAGGAGTGGATTGGGGATGGGGGCGGCCAAAGGAGGGAGGGGGGTGATCGAATGGGGAAGGAAAGGGGGGGGGCCGCACCCCTCTTCCTAAAATCTAGGAGAGGGGCGGCTGCCACCTTCCAAGGGGAGGGAAAGAGGGGAGGGGGGTGCCCAAACCCTAACCCTAGGGAGGGGGGCGCAAATCTCCAGGTGGGCCAAGCCATGGTTGGGCAGCCATGCCCAATGGGCCAAGGCTTGAACCAAGAAAGTGGCCCAATAACCCCATCTACTACCTAATAAGCATAAAAGACTCAAGTAAAGCCTAATTGGCCCCAATTGGCCTACAAAGGTCCACACAACTAATAAAAGTGTCCACGCAGGGACTAAACCAAGGCCCAACATGGCCTCAAATGAGAAGAAAGATCCTCTAGTAGATGCCGTAGTCGCCTAGCCAAAGAGATGCTGGCGTGTTCCGTGTGCTCTGTCGAGTGATGCGGCGCGTGTCCTCACCGCATCATGGCTCACACACCCGATCACCTAGAGGAGGAGAACACCATGGTCACTATCCCAACCGTGGCGGAAACACATGTCCAAGTTGAAGAAGAAACCTCGCACGGTGGTCTTCACCCTACACCACCCTCCCTAGTTGGGGCCGTGCTCATCTTAGGAGAACCCCTTTTACGTTGGCTAAAGGAGAACCCAATTAGAGATATCATGGCCCATGTTTGCCCTCCTATGGAACAAAACCTTCCTATAGTGCCCCTCTTCTATCACACCACCATCCAATCATCTTACCAAGTGGAGACATTAGGGGATCTCCTTAAGGGTCTATCTTGGCAAATGGAGCTAACTAGCATGTTGACCACAGTGGCCGACCGACCTAGGAGCCTTGACCTCCTACACCTATGTGTCGGGTCCATCTCCTCGATTTACACTGTGGGTTGCTACACAAGTGACCTTCTTCTATTCCTCCCTACACCCGATGAGCCCGATGCTATCCACAAACTACAGTTGCTTATCTCGGATAGAACATCAAGCCCTCTATTCATGGCCGACCATCCCACCAAGAACTTCGGCCCAATTGTTCCATTAGGGGAGGATGACTCACCACTATGTGAGGACCATGAGGACCTAGAGTTCCTCTCCCTTGGTGACCCTTACCATGACCCTTTCGATCCCTTCCTATACCCACCCACCTTACTCACTGCCAACGTTTTCCTACCCCAACCAACCATGTTAGACCAAGCCCACCTCTCTCAAAACCCGGCCCACACCAAGGGTATCATGACCATGGGTGAAATACACCTAGGAAACAATGAAGTGCCCCACTCCATGACACATACCTTCTTTGACCCCTACGACCCTTTTGAGTGGAAGCTCGAAGGCCACCCCACCACCCCACACAAGGAAGTCACCTATGGGAAAGGAATTCTTATGTCTTGGCACATCACACCACTTGGCATGAATAGAAAGTCGGGTCCTTTCATACATGACACCCACATGTCAAGTCGGATCCATGACTGGTCCAAAGGTCCTCCCACATTCATCATTGGTCTTAAGCATGTTGCGAGAATTCACGGATGTCCGGGACCCCCGGAATTTGCTATACCCATGTGCGATAGATTCCCCTACGGATGCCCCGGCCCTCCAACCATTGTTATGAAGTCCATGCATGATAGGGCCACTTGTGGCTGCCCCGGTCCACCTAAGTTCATCAAGGTCCACGTGGCATCAATGCATGATAGGTCAATTTATGGTTGCCCCGGTCCACCTTTTCACACTACCCACTTTCACAATCACTCACCGCATCATACTACATGGCATGAGCATACACGCAAGCAAATCGCAACGAGTGGTGAGGTTCATAAAGAGCGGGAAAAGGCTCGCGAGTGTCACTTGGAATTCCAAGTAGGCAACCTATCGATGGTGGCATTGGAGTGGCTCTACCCTAGAGTCACCTCCAACTTGAGGGCACGAGGACTTGGACCTTGCCAAGTTCCGAGTGGCTATGGCAACCTGACTTACGGGTTGGACTTACTAATGGATTTTGGGATTCACCCCATTTCCCACGTGGCTGATCCGGCACCCTATATGGGCACCGCGGTGGATCCTAGTGAGTACCTTGAGCCTATATCTTTCCTTGTGAGTGATACCCTCAGAGAGCCACCAAAAATCAGCCTGAGAGCCCGACGTGTGCACACGGAGGCCATAGTAGGTAAGCAGGGTTCCATCACCAGTAAGAGGGTGCACTCGAGCCACCTTGAGAGGATGAAGGACCATCCCCTGGTCACGGACGCAGGGTTGAGTTTGGAGGTTGAGGTTCACCCCGAGCTGCTTTAGAGGACCATTTCCCCCGTGGACCCATACTCGACAGAGTCGAGTTCTCCGCACCCCGGGGGTATGATGGGGACATCTCCGACCACTCCACATTTTTTGGGCTCCTGATGATTGCCAGTAGTGCTACATCTTGTTAGCCACTTTATTCCGAGTCATATGTTGTATTTTTTATTTTCTTATCATGTAATTTTCCTTTTATTTGAGTCTAGTACCTAGGTATATGGGTCATTTACCTAAGTATTGAGTCATAGGGTCAATTAAGTAGGCTAGTGGGCCCAATTCAATGGGCTAGGCCCATGGGCACCCCCCCTTCCCTTGGTTTCTTGTTATTAGTCCAAAAGTCATGGACTTATGTTAAATTGTGGGACTCCTATAAATAGGACCCCAATCCCACCATTTGAAGCTAATGAAATATTGAATGAAAATTTCCACACAAGAATTGTGTGTCTCTCTCTCCTGAGTGAATCTCCTCTCCCTCCCTCTCTCTCTTCTCCCTCTCTCTCTAAAAGGGGCGACCCTTTCTCTCTCCTGTCCCCTCTCTTTCTCTAGGTCAACCAGCCCTCTCTCTCCTCCACCTCATCCTCCACATCAGCCCTCCCAACCTTTCATCTTCCCAAGACCCATTAACTCCTCTTTACTCCCACCACTTCCCAAGCAACATTTCCCCTTCCCCATACAACCTTTCACATTCCCAAGGGAGAATCCCTTCTCCCAAGCACCCCTTCCCCTCCCCAAGGCAACCCCTCCCATCTCCAAGGCCACCATTGATTACCCCCCATTAAGGAAATTTCAAACTCACATTCCCTCCATCTACTTGTGCCCCCTCACCTTCCCCCTCTCCCTCCAAGCCCCAAATTCGCAGCTCCCCATTCCCCCACCAGCTAGACCCCCTTCCAGCCCCCATTCCCCCCCTCTCACCCCTTGGTTCGACCCCCATTGACCCCCCTATCAATCAGGGGACGCCCCAACCACTTCCCACTACATTTCCCCCCCACCCATCTCCCCACTATCATCCCCTTCCACCATAATACCCTGTCCAGGTCGCAGGTAGCAGGCTAGCTGCTAGTTGCAGAGGCTGGCACGTCTTCTCCGAGCATCTTCTGGAGGCGTATCATATATTTATGGAAAGCCCTTCCAGTCAGATTTGCAGGCGAGGTGATCTCGCCCCAATCCGAGTTCGGAGCTGTCTAGGAGCTTCATTCTCGTCCGATCGCGCAGCTGGCATCCGAGCAGAGATCAGAGGCCCAGCTAAAGTGTGAACGCGGCCGCTCCCTTGGGAGTTTGGATGTGATTTTTTGGCTGAAGTCTCCTCCTACAAGTCCCCTAGCATTTCCATGAAAGGGAGCGCCGTTTGAAGCCCGAAGCACAAAGTTCTGATTTTTCTACCCCAGGTGCGCAGGTCAGTCCAGTCAGGGCCTGAACTGACCCACCTTCACTCTACGGGTCCTATCTCCCTGCTCCGACCTTCTCTGGTGGGCTCCTTGGTTGCTGCTCGAAGAGGATCCTCCCACGGTCATGTTAATATAAGCTACATCACCTTCAGATCTCAGGAGTGTTCGTGGTGGCTTCTTCATCCTTCTGTAGAGTTCTGGAGTCAATCCGAACCAGAACCGAGCAGCACCGGTCCAGCCTCCACCTCAGCCGATAGAGACACCCCGACGTCCCGAGAAAATTCAGGAGTTATCCCAGACCAGTCAGTGAAAATTTGGCACTGGTTTCGTCGGCTTCTGAGTTTGGGAGTGTCCTCGACAGCGTCAACAGCGAGCACCTATCAGACGGGCAGACAGGCGGGCAGAACCGACGGTGGGATCAATCGGCTACCTCCTTAGCTATTTTCCCTTCCCCGCCTGGCCGGCTTAGCGCCCCTCCCTGCGTGGAGGTAGTGTTTGAATGTAACCTCTATTTTTCCCACCCCATGATCACCCTCCTGCGCGAGGAGTAGTTTTGTACTAGCAAGACTTTGGCCGAAGCGTCATCGGTGCGGCGTGTGGGTAGCCCACGCTTCCCAGCTCGCCCTCATCTCCGACCGGGATCGGTGTCTTCACACCGATCAGGTGAGCTTTGAGCCCCCATCCTCTGCTGGTTTTTCTATTGCTTGTCTTAGTATTGTTTCTAGTTGCCCGTCGGCGGTGAGGCGAGTGCTCGATCTCAAATTTCATCAAATTGTGTGTCCACCGTGGAAGTGAGCCGAGAGAGACCCGACATCCCACGCCTTCGGCATGCCGGTCGCCTGTGAATTGGGCATCCCTGGTCCATTGGGGCCCTCCCCAAGCTAGCCATACCCCGGGAACTCCAAGGTCCAACCTCGGACCCTCACCATCATCGCCTGTGCAACTACGGATCCGGGTGCGCGCGACGCGGGTGAACCCCCTTGTGAGAGTCCGCCGTTAAGTCCAGTTGCTTGCAATTCAGGTCCAAGGGGTTGTGTCACATCATAGTTGATGGATAGATAACGAACATAATTCATGAGTTTAAATATTTACCTAGAGACCCAACATGGCTTGCGTCCATCTTGCAACACCACCTACTCGCCCTCATGATGGCTAACAGCATCGTCTATCGGTTGTGTTCCCGGGTGGGCGGACGAGCCAACTATCGCAGGTGGTGTGCCCGACGTACCTGTTACAAGTAAAATAGAAGTAGTTAATCAAAATTTAGCTCATTATTAAAAAAAGAATTTATTCAACAAGTAAACATGTAGAATTTTCATCATTTACCTAAGAATTTAAATAAACATAGCAGTAGAATGTGATGGAAGCGGTGTACTCTGTAGACCTGATGTAGAGGCACAAGAACCTGTAAACATAAAATATCGTGAGCAAAACAAAGTGCATATTCACCACTCATTTATCTAAGAATTTAAATAAACATACTCGCAGCAAGTGGTGGGGGCGATGCACTCTATGTATCTAGTACGGAGACATAAAATATCGTGAGCAAAATAAAGTGCATATTAACTACTCATTTATCTAAGTGATGTGCGGAAGGATAGGATATAAAGGGGGGTGAATATATCCCCCGATTAAAAACTGTGCCCAAATTAAAATAACAAATCTGGCACTACCCAATCTTAAAACAGAATGAATAATATGTTAACAAGAGTTTGCATAGAACATACGTCGAAAACTTAAGCACTGAACGCACACTAGAGGGAAATGAAATGAAAGTTAAGTAGCACTCTTTCTGACAGATCTAACGATAATATAAGAGTAATGCTTTGCACAGAACAAATGTCAAACAGCAAGCACTCAATACCCACAAAAGGAAAGTGAGATAAACATCATGCGGCTCTTCTGTTGAACAAATCTGAAAGCGATATGAAAGAAAAGTTTAAATTGGATCACGTGCCATATGATTTGCCTTTTCAACCTTGGGGCATGTGACAGTCGAAGGTGTGAAGAGATTCCACGTGTTCCTCACGTGTCTGACCCTTTTCTGCACTGGCGAGCTATTTGTTACTCCTATCGGGTATTTTTTACCCTTAACCAGCTATTTGTCTACCTTAGGGAGCTATTTGTCACCCTTAGCTTCCCTTTAGGCATCGCCACAGCTCCTTTCTCTGTCTTGCTTCCTTGCTACATCGACCCCACACCTTCATGCATCGACTCTGCCTTGTTTCTTTCCACACATTTACCCTTGCTGCCCATTTGTCAGCCTAACATAGCTATTTATTTGCCTTGTCCAGTCATTTGTCTCCACTATCCATACTGAGCCGTCGCCCTTGCTACTTTCTTCTTTAGGTTCAGCCGACGCCAAAAGCCATTTGTCACCCTTGTTCCTCTATTATTCTGTCTGACTATGGAGCTTGACCTCATTGACCACGACTGATGTTGACTTTGACTTGGGGTCAACATTGACTTAAGTCAAACATGATAATAACATTGGCTGGAGTCAATTGACTATTGTTGACTTTGACCAATTCAAAGTTTGACCGATCCTCCTTGACTTGAGTCAACCCTTCGATTGTTCTTCTGGCTTCTTCGAGGGCTTCAGGGATCACTGTAGAACACTGTAGCTCATTGTCTTCTAGTGATTTACTATTGATCTTTTGGCTTGTAGTGAACCCTTTTCTTTCTCCTCCATTTCCCTTCTTTCTTCATTTGATAACTCTTCTCGGGCTATTAATCACAGATAACAGTTATTTTTCTCCCTTGAAGACCCATTTGTCACCACTGTTAACCCAGAAGCCGTCGCCCTATCTCATGTAACATAGCCTTGAGAGCCGTTGCTAATGTCTCCATTGAGACCTATTTTTCACCCTTAAGAGGGTATATGTCACCCATAGAAGTCTATTTGTCAGCCTTATGTGTGGATTTGTCGACCTTAGCTTCATCTGCTGGCGAGTAAACACAAGTCGACTTCCCCTTCATGCAGCTTCAACGCTTCACACATATTCAGCGCTACAACCTATTTTTCACCCATAGAGAGCTATTTGTCAACCTTACTTGCCTATTTGTCACCACTAATGAGTCATTTGTCTGCCTTATCTTCCTGCCTTCCCTTGTATGAATCTTAATAGATTTGTGACCTGTTTCCAAAGAATTAAGACTTTGACTGCACTGACTTGGGTTGACCACTATCTTAACTCCATTGACTGTGTGTTGACTTTGTTGACCACGTTGACTTTTCTTCAGTTCTTCAGAAAATAACTGGCTTTCAGCCTGTTCTATGTGCAACTATCAACCTATTCCTTGTGCAATTTAGAAGTAAACTACACACACAAAATCATTATAGCTCCATGCATGATTACATCAACAAAACACATTGACTATCCATATGAAGAGTATACATGACTCATGATTTTGGCAGCATCAAAACACAGGGACACAACTCTAAGAATTTAAATAAACATACCCGCAGCAGTTGGTGGGGGAGGTGCACTCTGTGCAGCTGGTGCAGAGACATAAAATATCGTGAGCAAAATAAAGTGCATATTCACTACTCATTTATCTAAGAATTTAAATAAACATACCCATAGTTGTTAGTGGGGGCGGTGCACTCTGTGTAGCTGGTGCGGAGACATAAAATATCATGAGCAAAACCAAGTGCATATTCACTACTCATTTATCTAAGAATTTAAATAAACATACCCGCAGTAGGTGGTGGGGGCGGTGTACTCTGTGTATCTGGTGCAGAGACATAAAATATCATGACAAAACAAAGTGCATATTCACTACTCATTTATCTAAGAATTTAAATAAACATACCCGCAGTTGTTGGTGGGGGCGGTGCACTCTGTGTAGCTGGTGCGAAGACATAAAATATCGTGAGTAAAACAAAGTGAATATTCACTACTCATTTATCTAAGAATTTAAATAAACATACCTGCAGCACATGGTGGGGGCAATGTACTCTGTGTACCTGGTGCAGAGGCATAAAATAACATGAGCAAAACAAACTGCATATTCACTACTCATTTATCTATGAATTTAAATAAAAATACCCACAGTTGTTGGTGGGGGCGGTGCACTCTGTGTAATTGGTGCGGAGACATAAAATATCATGAGCAAAAAAAGTGCATATTCACTACTAATTTATCTAAGAATTTAAATAAACATACCCGCAGCACGTGGTGGGGGCGGTGTAATCTATGTACCTGGTTTAGAGACATAAAATATCATGAGCAAAATAAACTACGTATTCACTACTCATTTATTTTAGAATTTAAATAAACATACCAGTAGAACCCCTCTATGAACCACCTCTCCTCAAAGTCCCGGTACGACCTCAAACTGTCACGTCCCGAGCGCGGAAGATTACCCGTGGCACGACAGTCTTTTATATAGAAGCAAAGCGATCTAGCTAATTAGTGGAGATCTTCATTAGATAATTTAAAGAATGCGTAAATGACTAAGCTTAGACTTGAGACTAACATAAATAGTTCGAGCTATCGATTATTACAACTAACCAAAATGTCAAATTCATAGAATCAACTACTAGTCCTCACTCCTTTATTAGTTTTGATCAAAGGAAATACAAATGACATAATTGGATAATACAACTGACATACGTAGGATTACATTTAACACAAAATAGTGGAATTACAATAACACAATTGATAACACAATTAACATGACAATTGATAACTCCATTCCTACACTCATCACTCAGACTCATTCCCTTCCGAGTTCTGGCTATCATCCAAACTACCTAAAAAGGTTAGAAGCAACTAGATGAGCGGATCGCTCAGTAGGATTTACATCTCAAGATTTAACATGCTTTAAGTGGTTTACAAGTTCAATTAATGTAGGTAAATCTATGCATGTAGACAAGTAGATATCAATGATTGTAAAATCGACAAGAGCAGTATAGGAATAACAAGTGAGAGTATATAGATTCCAACTTCAATACAGTACTAGCAAGAGATATCAAGCAAGAAATAATTGAAATTAACAATAATTTTCCAAGAAGGTAAGAACTCATGTCAAGCAAGTAATAGTAAGCAACGTAATTTCAAGCATGTATAATTGGAATTGGCTATTTATCAATTTCATTCAAGCAAATACTTTTACCCTTATGCGGGTCTCAAGTCAACCAATCAAGTAATATCACGTGAATGAGTGGAATGCCTAAAGTCTAGTAAGCAAGTACTCCGGTGTAATGCCAAACACCGTGGTCAATAAACTCCCATGGGCACAAGTACCTTCGGGTGCTCCTCCTAGGACCAGACCGGGCCCTATATGCACAGCATTGGTCATGTTTGTTGACATCCACTCTCATTTATAGCCAATATAGAATTTCAAGGGTTGACCAGGTAGGATGTAACTAAGGTGGATTATAGAATGGAATCCAAGGTGTATCGTTATATAGGGATGAACTAGGAGTAAAAACTAGCAACGTTTGATACACGGAAAAACTGGGTGAGATCGGCGCCTTATAGGCTACCTAACATGTTCAGAAATGACATCCTCACAACGGGATGCCTTTCCTGTGAACTATACATGGTTTAGAGAAACCCAGTCAGGGGTTAAATGGCGTCTCTCAGGCTACCATTTATCAGTGAATGGCGTCCTGAAACCGGTGCGCATCACTCAGGGGTTCAAGGTCTCGAAAAAACCAAAACTTGTGGTCTGTTTAATAGGCACCCAGGTCACTACCATCTTCTTGAAATTGGCGCCCAGGGGGCTGCCATGTTCTTGAACTTAGCGCCCAGGGGGCTGCCATGTTCTTGAAATTGGCGCCCAAGGGGCTGCCACGTTTTAACAGGTTTACAGGGTCAGGCTTAGTAGGCGCCCATGGGGCTGCCATCTCTTCGAAATTGACGCCCAGGGGGCTGCCATCTCTTAGAAAATGGCGCCCTGCGGGATGCCATGTTTTACTGATAGGCGCCCAAGGGTCAGGCGCCTATCAAACATGAGTCCAAGCTAACTAATGGCTAAGGCTTAATGGCTGAGGGTTAACTACGCGATTAACTGGTTTAACCAATGATTTAACTATGACAATAGAGGTTTAACTAGATGATTTATTGGTTAAACATAGATTTAACTAATCTAGGTTTAACTAATTTAAGCGCTGGTTAAGCTAAGTAGCTAAAAAAAAAAATCTAAGTAACTAGGGTTTAAGTTAACTGATCAATTAACTGTAGGTTAATAGAAGGCGTCCATACGGCTGCTACATATCATAAGAAGGCACCTCAGGGGCTACCACCTTCTGTTAGAAGGTGCCCTAGGGGCTGCCACTATTTTTTAATAGGCGCCCTAGGGTTGGGCGCCCTTCACAGAGGGGCAGTTTTGCCCACTTTCTGGGTGGAATATGCGTCTGTTGTACAGTCGCTGTTCATGAATGGCGTCCGGGTCAGGGGCACCCTTCAATTTAAGCTGATTTATGTAAAATTGATGTCATGGACAGATAAAGGAAATTGTGAGGATTACAGATCTGTATTCATGCACTCGTTTCATGCTTTAGTTTCTCAGATATCAAATTTTTAACATGACGTATCATACTAGTTTACATTTTACCGGAACTAAATGGAGACAAGGTTTCTAGATAGGCAGAACTCTATCTATATCTAATCTGGTGTATAGATTAGGTAGACTAACAGGTTAATTAGGTAAGCTAATTGGTTGGTAGATCAACCAACATGTCAATTAGGTATGCTAACAGATTAGTTAATAGCTTAACTAACATGTTACGTAAAAAAAACACGATAAAACTTGCGTTACACAGGATATACCGCATGGATATGAAGCTAATACATGCCAATTACCCTAGATTGAAGCTAATACATGCTAATTATCTTGGGTATGAGGCTAATACATGCTAATTAAGGCTAACGGATGCTAATTACCCTAGATTGAAACTAATACATACTAATTATCCTGCGTATGAGACTAATACTTTGCTAATTATCTTAGATTGAAGCTAATACATGTTAATTATCTTGGGTATGAGACTAATACTTGTTAATTATCCTGGGTATAAGGTGAATACATGCTAATTAACTTAGGTATGAGGCAAATACATGCTAATTACCCTAGATTGAAACTAATACATGCTAATTATCCTAGATATGAGACTAATACTTGCTCATTATCCTGGGTATGAGGCTAACACATGCTGTGTAACACTAAATATCGCATGGAAATGAGCCTAAGACTAACTGTCCAGACTAATCATCCTAGATTAGCTACTAGTTTAGTTAAAAGTTGAGAACACCTACCTCTTTTGGGATGATAGAGTTGCAGACAACCCACTGCAACCTTCAGAGAGTGTTCCCCCAACAAGCCTTCGAACTATGCCTCACTAGGTGTGTATGTATAATATAGGGGCTTATGTTTTTGGTAGACAGGAGGGGAGCCATATCCGAAATAATAGCATCCATAGTGCGATGCCAACTCAAGCAAGCTATTCGTGTCTTAAAACCACAAAATTGTCGGATGGGAAATGGCGCCTAAGCGAGGGTCGTGATTCATCCTGAGTTTCTTTATTTTAAACTTCCCACTTAACTTCAATGATTTTTATCTTTAAAACTTGATGGAGTTAGTTTGTGAAATTTCATGGGTGAGATCCTTACATTTTTCTCTATTTTTACATATAATTTGTTTTGAAAATTTCTTTTTAAATAAAAAGTGGCACTATTCATGTCACTATTCACGTTTAGGAAATAACGACCTAACATATGTGATTGTCTGTGAATAACGACCATGCATTGGTCGTTACTTCCTTTGAAGCATTTTCCTATCACCCTCTAAGGATCAAAATTGTATATATATCCTTTAAACCTTGTGTATTTTCTTTGCTTGAATAACGACATCTTATATGTCGTTATTTCATAAGTAACGACTTAACAACGGTCATTATTTTGAACGGAGATTTTTGTATTCACTCTACACTAACCAAAATTATCTATATATCCTTTCTTACTTCCTAAATTATGTTTATCCTTTAACACATCATCTATATACCCTTATTTCTTCAAAACAATGATATAATGTAAACGTTGGAATATGAAATTTTCTAAATTATGAAAATATGATTTGGCATCTTGTAAAATTGATGTTTATCATTTAAAACTCTATCTATATAACCTATTTCCTATTCCTTTAGAATAGTGTAATAAGATGTATTATTAGTTTGAAAATATACATTAGCATTTCCTAAAATATAATTTGGCATCTTCTAAAGTATCTATTGGTTTTTGAATTATTAATTAAATAGTTTAAATGGTTAATCAAATAGAATTAGAATATGAGTTTAATAGTTAAATATATATATATATATATTTTTTCGTAGATTTCTATTTTAAAATTCTCAGGTGTTACACCCTCCCCTACTTAAAAGAATTTGGTCCCCAAATTTAACTATATAAGGGTAAGGGTAAATTCAACTGTATAAGGGTATTGTCGAAAGTATAGGATACTTACAGTCTAAAATAGTTCTGGGTATCTTCTTTTCATAGATTTCTCGATCTCCCATGTTACTTCCTGCTCCGAGCATCGATTCCATTAGATTTTCACCATAGGGATCGTCTTGCTCCTTAGAACTCGGACTTCTCAGTTGAGGATCCGCATCGGCCTTTGCTCATAAGTAAGATCCCTTTGAATCACTAAATCAGCATGGTCGATGACGTGAGAAGGGTCGTGCACATATTTCTTCAGCATAGATATATGAAATATATTGTGCACTTCTGAGTGTTGAGGAGGTAAGGCAATACGATAAGCCACCTCACCCACTCTTTCCAATACTTTAAATGGATCGATAAACCTTGGTGTAAGCTTGCCCTTAACACCGAATCTTCTAATACCTCGGCCGGGAGATACCTTGAGAAATACATGGTCACCCACTTGAAATTCTAAATCTCTCCTTCTATTATCAGCATAAGATTTTTGCCTGCATTGAGCTACCTTGAGTCTCTCTCTGATAAGGTGTATCTTTTCAGTTGAATCTCTAACCATATCTGGGCCTAGAAGTTGTCTTTCTCCGACTTCATCCCAACATATTGGAGATCGACAACTCCTGCCCTAAAGCGCCTCGAAAGGTGTCATCTGGATACTGGCTTGATAGCTATTATTGTAGGCAAATTCGGCTAGGGGTAAGTGGTCATGCCAGCTTCCGCCGAAATCTATAATGCATGCCTTTAACATATCTTCAACAACCTGATTTATTCTTTCAGTCTGACCATATGTCTGGGGATGAAAAGTAGTGCTAAAGTTGAGTTTCGTTCCCAGAGAGTGTTGTAGACCCTTCCAAAAATGAGAAGTAAAGCGCGGGTCTCGATCAGATACTATAGACACAGGAATTCCATGCAATCTAGTAATCTCCTTGATATATAAGACAGCAAGAACATCAACCGACCATCAACTCTTGATAGGCAAGAAATGAGCCGATTTAGTAAGGCGATCAATGATTACCCAAATTCCATCATATCCGCCCCTAGACTTGGGCAAATCCATGATGAAGTCCATGCCGGTGTCTTCCCATTTCCACTTGGGGATATCTAGTGGATGCAGTCTTCCAGCAGGTTTCTGATGTTCCGCCTTCACCTGTTGGCATGTCAAGCATCTAGACATGAAGTCTGCTATCTCCCTTTTCATGTTGGGCCACCAAAAGGTTCTTTTTATGTCTTGATACATCTTAGTGGCTCCAAGGTGGATCGTGTACCTCGATCGGTGAGCTTCTTCAAGAATCCTCTTCTTCAGCTCAAGACTGTCTGGTACACATGTTCGTTCATGGTATAATAATCTGTCATCGAGTGCCAACTTGAAATCAGATTTCTCGTCCAGCTTCTCTTTTATTTCCACTAGGGTAGGATCTTCTTCTTGCAACCTCTTGATTTCAGCTAGCAAATCCGGATGCACACTTATGAGAGATAGAGTAATACACCCGTCATTCTCATCCATGCTTATATTGAGTTCAGAGAATTTTTCTAGCAGCTTCCATTCTTGAACCATACAGTTGGCCACTAGGGCTCTCGGCTTTCGACTAAGGGCATCTGCTACGAAATTACCCTTACCAGGATGATATTGTATAGTGAAGTCGAAATCCTTGAGATACTCGAGCCAACGCCTTTATCGCATGTTCAGCTCCTTCTGAGAGAATAGATATTTACGGCTTTTATCATCGGAGTATACGGTGAATTGCTCTCTGTAGAGATAGTGCCTCCAGATCTTTAAAGCCAATACCACTGCGGCTAGTTCCAAATCATGCACAGGGTAGTTTTCTTCATGCTTCTTTAATTGCCGGGAAGAGTATGCAATGACTCTTCCATTCTGCATCAATACACATCTGAGGCTGATACCAGATGCATCGGTATATATCTTGTACTTCTCTCCTTCAATTGGTAGAGATAAAACTAGAGTAGTAGTCAAGAGATCCTTCAAAGTTAGGAAACTCTTCTCACAGTCTTCACTCCATTCATAAGGCACTTCCTTGCGAGTCAATCTGGTAAGAGGGATAGCAATCTTGGAGAAGTCCTTAATAATACGCCGGTAGTAGTCAGCTAGACCCAAGAAGCTACGAATCTCTGTTGCATTCGTTGGTCGTCCCTAATTTTGTACGGCTTCGACCTTCGCAGGATTAACAGAAATTCCATTCTTTGATATGACATGGCCTAAGAAGGACACTTCTTCAAGCCAGAACTGGCATTTGCTGAATTTGGCATATAGCTTGTTGTCTCGCAATATCTGTAATACCTTCTTGAGATGCACTTCATGATCTTCTTCAATTTTTGAATAGATCAATATATCATCGATAAAGACCACAATAAATTGGTCTAAATAAGGCCCGTAGATGCTGTTCATTAACTGCATAAAAGTTGCGGGGGCATTTATTAGTCCAAAAGACATAACATTAAATTCATAATGCCCATACCTGCTTCGAAACGCAGTTTTATAAATGTCTTCTTCTTTAATCCTCAATTGGTGGTAACCAGACCGAATATCAATTTTGGAGAAGTAATGAGCTCTAGATAATTGGTCGACCAACTCATCAATTCTAAGGCAGCGGGTACTTATTCTTGATTGTAAGATGGTTCAACTGCCGATAATCAATGCATAGCCTTAATGTTCCATCCTTCTTTTTAACAAAGAGCACGAGAAGTACTCAGCCTAATGAAACCCTTTTTCAATAAATCCATCAGCTGCTCATTTAGCTCCTTCAGCTCAGCGGGAGACATCCTGTAGGGTGCCTTAGAAACAGGACCGGCACCAAGAACAATGTCGATTGTGAATGACACTTCCCTTTTCGGGGGTAAACCAGGCAATTCTTCTGGAAATACATCGAGAAAGTCCCGAATCACTCGGATGTCTTCAATTTCAGTCTCCTCGACTTCCGTGACAGTCATAGAAGCTATGAAAGCCACACATCCTTTACTCACAAGTTTGCTTGCTCGAAGGGCTGAGATGAGTGGGGGTCTATTCCGAGGACTAACATAAACCAACTCGGGATAATCCGCAAAAGTTATCTTGCCGTGTCGGTAATCTACCATTGCTTGGTAGGTGGATAACTAGTCAACGCCTAGTATGACATCATAATCCTTCATATCAAGGCATATAAGGTCGACTGGCAGATTGCTAACTTGAACCATAACATCACAACTTGGGTAGTGATGCATGATATCAGACTTGTTTCCGAGAGCTATAGATATTACTAAATCTAACCATTCATGTTCTTTAAAAAATGAGGCAGTAAATCTCTTGGAAACAAATGAATGAGTTGCCCCAGTATCAAATAGAACTTTAGCAGGTTTAGAGCAAACAGTTAATGTACCTTCCACGATTCCTCCTTCCATGGGTTCCGTCCCTTGAAGAGCTTGTAGACGGCCTTGTTTCTTTACCAGACGCTTCTCATTTTTGTTGGCTTGTTCCTTCATCAAGGGGCAGTCGGGGATTCGATGCTCTCGACTCCCACATCGGAGACACGCTCCCAGTTTCCTCCAGCATTCCTCAGTCTTATGACCAGCCTTGTCACAATACTTACAGATTTTCTTGGAAGGTGTGATGGCGGAGGAAGGCTTATTGCCGATAGTGGAGAAGGGCTTATTGCTTTTCTGGAACCTCTTCTCTTTGGAAAATTCTCCTCCATTAAAGAATCGCTTCTTTCCAAATGGTGGTTTGAAGTTTCCTGGACTTGTGACGGGTTCCTTCTTGTCCTTGCCTCGAATCCTTTCGGAGAATTCAGTGGCGTCTTCCAGCAATTGAGCGTGCCGAACCATTTTCGAATAGACTTGGATGTCCATCGGCGCAAGCTGTGTAATATGCTGGGGCCGTAGCCCATTGAGGAATCTCCTTGCCTTCATCTTTTCCGTACACACAAAGTGGGTTGCATAACGGGAAAGTCTTGAGAATTGGGCGGCCTCATATTCGGCCACCTTCAGGCTCCATTGCTTTAACGCGGCAAATTCTGCGGCCTTCTTCTCTTGAACACGGTCAGAAAAATACTTGCTGTTGTAGTGTTCAACAAACTCTGCCCAAGTGACATGGTTGTCGGGCAATGTTGCTTCTACGGATTCCCACCAGCATCGAGCATCCCGTTCCAGTTGGAACGTAGCCAATAGAACCTTCTCTGCATCCGTGTATTACATTACATGGAAGATCCTCTCAATTTCCTTCAGCCAATTCTCGGCATCATCGGGGTCAACCGAACCTGTGAATCTTGGTGGGTTTATGTTATGAAAATCCTGGTGAAGGTCACCAGCTCCACGGCGAGCACTGCCAGCACCGCCTTGCGCGACTTGCTGTAGCGCTTGCATAAGTCCCTGCACAGTGCACTTCATCTCGCGCCATTGTGCTCTTTCAGCGGCTATAATCCTACAAAAGAATTAAGGTGTAATAAATATTGAGTTTTAGGGTTAAGGGTCAATTGTCGTTATTAAACTTAACCCATGGCTTTACCCATCTCACCAGGTAAGATCTAAACCAATGCTTAAACAATTCTATCGTTAGACTTACCTAGGAATCTTACCAGGTAAGGTCTAAACCTATCCTTAGACATTTCTATTAGATATTTCTATCTTTGGACTCAGGTTTTAACCTAGGAAGTTGTAATCCTAGGCTCTGATACCAAGAAAGAGCTGTCACGTCCCGAGCGTGGAAGATTACCCGTGGCACGACAGTCTTTTATATAGAAGCAAAGCGATCTAGCTAATTAGTGGAGATCTTCATTAGATAATTTAAAGAGTGCGTAAATGACTAAGCTTAGACTTGAGACTAACATAAATAGTTCGAGCTATCGATTATTACAACTAACCAAAATGTCAAATTCATAGAATCAACTACTAGTCCTCACTCCTTTATTAGTTTTGATCAAAGGAAATACAAATGACATAATTGGATAATACAACTGACATACGTAGGATTACATTTAACACAAAATAGTGGAATTACAATAACACACATGACAACACAATTAACATGACAATTGATAACTCCATTCCTACACTCATCACTCAGACTCATTCCCTTCCGAGTTCTGGCTATCATCCAAACTACATAAAAAGGTTAGAAGCAACTGGATGAGCGGATCGCTCAGTAGGATTTACATCTCAAGATTTAACATGCTTTAAGTGGTTTACAAGTTCAATTAATGTAGGTAAATCTATGCATGTAGACAAGTAGATATCAATGATTGTAAAATCGACAAGAGCAGTATAGGAATAACAAGTGAGAGTATATAGATTCCAACTTCAATACAGTACTAGCAAGAGATATCAAGCAAGTAATAATTGGAATTAACAATAATTTTCCAAGAAGGTAAGAACTCATGTCAAGCAAGTAATAGTAAGCAACGTAATTTCAAGCATGTATAATTGGAATTGACTATTTATCAATTTCATTCAAGCAAATACTTTTACCCTTCTGCGGGTCTCAAGTCAACCAATCAAGTAATATCACGTGAATGAGTGGAATGCCTAAAGTCTAGTAAGCAAGTACTCCGGTGTAATGCCAAACACCGTGGTCAATAAACTCTCATGGGCATAAGTACCTTCGGGTGCTCCTCCCAGGACCAGACCGGGCCCTATATGCACAGCATTGGTCATGTTTGTTGACATCCACTCTCATTTATAGCCAATATAGAATTTCAAGGGTTGACCAAGTAGGATGTAAAAAAGGTGGATTATAGAATGGAATCCAATGTGTATCGTTACGTAGGGACAAACTAGGAGTAAAAACTAGCAACGTTTGATACACGGAAAAACTGGGTGAGATCGGCACCTTGTAGGCTACCTGACATGTTCAGAAATGACATCCTCACAACGGGGTGCCTTTCCTGTGAACTATACAGGGTTTAGAGAAATCCAGTCAGGGGTTAAATGGCGTCTCTCAGGCGACCATTTATCAGTGAATGGCGTCCTAAAATCGGGGCGCATCACTCAGGGGTTCAAGGTCTCGAAAAAACCAAAACTTGGGGTTCGTTTAATAGGCGCCCAGGTCACTGCCATGTTCTTGAAATTGGCGCCCAGGGGGATGCCATGTTCTTGAAATTGGAGCCCAGGGGGCTGCCACGTTTTAACAAGTTTACAGGGTCAGGCTTAGTAGGCGCCCATGGGGCTGGCATCTCTTCGAAATTGGCACCCTGGGGGCTGCCATGTTTTACTGATAGGTGCCAAGGGTCAGGCGCCTATCAAACATGAGTCCAGGTTAACTAATGGCTAAGGCTTAATGGCTGAGGGTTAACTACACGATTAACTGGTTTAACCAATGGTTTAACTAATGACAATAGAGGTTTAACTAGATGATTTATTGGTTAAACATAGATTTAACTAATCTAGGTTTAACTAATTTAAGCGCTGGTTAAGCTAAGTAGCTAGGGTTTAAGTTAACTAATCAATTAACTGTAGGTTAATAGAAGGCGTCCATAGGGCTGCCACATATCAGAAGAAGGCGCCTCAGGGGCTGCCACCTTTTGTTAGAAGGCGCCCTAGGGGCTGCCACTATTTTTTAATAGGCGCCCTAGGGTTGGGCGCCCTTCACAGAGGGGTAGTTTTGCCCACTTTCTAGGTGGAATATGCGTCTGTTGTACAGTCGTTGTTCATGAATGGCGTCCGGGTCAGGGGCGCCCTTCAATTTAAGCTGATTTATGTAAAATTGATGACATGGACAGATAGAGGAAATTGTGAGGATTACAGATATGTATTCATGCACTCGTTTCATGCTTTAGTTTCTCAGATATCAAATTTTTAACATGACGTATCATACTAGTTTACATTTTATAGGAACTAAATGGAGACAAGGTTTCTAGATAGGCAGAACTCTATCTATATCTAATCTAGTGTATAGATTAGGTAGACTAACAGGTTAATTAGGTAAGCTAATTTGTTGGTAGATCAACCAACATGTTAATTAGCTATGCTAACAGATTAGTTAATAGCATAACTAACAGGTTACGTAAAAAAAACACGATAAAACTTGCGTTACACAGGATATACTGCATGGATATGAAGCTAATACATGCCAATTACCCTAGATTGAAGCTAATACATGCTAATTACCCTGGGTATAAGGCTAATACATGCTAATTACCCTAGATTGAAGCTAATACATACTAATTATCCTGGGTATGAGACTAATACTTTGCTAATTACCCTAGATTGAAGCTAATACATGCTAATTGTCCTGGATATGAGACTAATACTTGCTAATTATCCTTGGTATAAGGTGAATACAGGCTAATTAACTTAGGTATGAGGCTAATACATGCTAATTACCCTAGATTGCAACTAATACATGCTAATTATCCTAGGTATGAGACTAATACTTGCTAATTATTTTGGGTATGAGGCTAACACATGCTGTGTAACACTAAATATCGCATGGAAATGAGCCTAAGACTAACTGCATAGACTAATCATCCTAGATTAGCTACTAGTTTAGTTGAAAGTTGAGAACACCTATCTCTTTTGGGATGATAGAGTTGCAAACAACCCACTGCAACCTTCAGAGTCTCTCTGCAACCTTCAGAGAGTGTTCCCCCAGCAAGCCTTCGAACTATGCCTCACTAGGTGTGTATGTATAATATAGGGGCTTAGGTTTTTGTTAGACTGGAGGGGAACCAGATCTGAAATAATAGCATCCATAGTGCGATGCCAACTCAAGCAAACTGTTCGTGTCTTAAAACCACAAAATTGTCGGATGGGAGATGGCGCCTAAACGAGGGTCGTGATTCATCCTGAGTTTCTTTATTTTAAACTTCTCACTTAACTTCAATGATTTTTATCTTTAAAACTAGATGAAGTTAGTTTGTGAAATTTCATGGGTGAGATCCTTGCATTTTTCTCTATTTTTATATATAATTTGTTTTTGAAAAATTCTTTTTAAATAAAAAGTGACACTATTCATGTCACTATTCACGTTTAGGAAATAACGACCTAACATATGTCGTTGTTTATGAATAACGACCATGTATTGGTCGGTACTTCCTTTGGAGCATTTTTCTATCACCCTCTAAGGACCGAAATTATATATATATATCCCTTTAAACCTTGTGTATTTACTTTGCTTGAATAACGACATCTTATATGTCGTTATTTCATAAGTAATGACTTAACAACGGTCGTTATTTTGAACGGAGATTTTTATATTCACTCTACACTAACCAAAATTATCTATATATCCTTTCTCACTTCCTAAATTATGTTTATCATTTAACACTTCATCTATATACCCTTATTTCTACAAAACAATGATATAATGTAAAAGTTGGAATATGAAATTTTCTAAATTATGAAAATATGATTTGGTATCTTGTAAAATTGATGTTTATCCTTTAAAACTCTATCTATATAAACTATTTCATATTCCTTTAGAATAGTGTAATAAGATGTATTATTAGTTTGAAAATATAAATTAGCATTTCCTAAAATATAATTTGCCATCTTCTAAAATATCTTTTGGTTTTTGAATTATTAAATAAATAGTTTAAATGGTTAATCAAATAGAATTTGAATATGAGTCCAATAGTTTTATATATATATATATATATATATATTTATATTATATATATATATATATATATATATATATATATATTATTCGTACATTTCTATTTTAAAATTTCTGGGTGTTACACAAACCATCTAATTATTGACAACAATTAAAGTAGTGCATATTAGTCCACAACTAATTACGAGGAGAGGTGGTAAGTAATAATGATAAGAAGTGTATATATGTTAAATTTCTTACAAAATATTCAATCAGTATCTATTTCATCTTTAGATGCTGAAGATATATCAAACTCATTGTCATCTTCGTCATCTTCATCATTCTCACTAGATTCATACTCTTCCTCCTCAGAGAACTCCTCCTGCCCAACAATTGCTTCATTTAGCTCAGTTGAATAGACTTCTTTCACTTCATCCTTTATAGACAACTGAAGTGGATCGTCAGATTCGATCAAATGATGATTAGAAGCAACCAACTCTGTAGTGTCACCCTCGTCTGATTGAAAAAATTCGGCGTTAGAATCCCCTGAGACAGCTTCAATCAGATCTAACTCATCATTAGGCACAAGCCTTGGTTTTACCCTACAGACTGCCCACCGATCTTTATTCTTGGATGATGAATAACTTGAATAATACACTTGCTGGGATTGTGTGGCCAAAATGAATGGCTCATAGGTATTCAATTTGGATCTATGTTTGACATCGGCAATCCCAAATATTGCGTCGTTTCGAACTGAATTAGGATCAAACCAATGACACTTAAAAAGGAATATATGGTTGTGAATGGGGGCGATCTCGCGTTACTCCTAAGCTGGGAAGTAGATGTCCATGTACACTTGAAGTATGAACTGCAAGAAGAGAAACACGTCAAAGGTGCCCAGGGTTGGAACCCCGGGGATGACCCTCCGATGCTTAAGTCAGTAAGTGTAGTAGAGCACTAGTGCGAAGGGAGGAATCAGGAGGAATATGGGGACGCGAGATCCCTCTCCACCAAGAGGTGAAGTGGTTCCTGCTCAGGGTTTTAGGTGTCTCTTTCCTTACCTTCCTTCGGCAGGGTTCTCCAAGTTTAAATAGTGGCCCGTTAAGTGAATGATCCCTATAAGCTGAGGAGATTAGGGGGGTTATGTCCTCCTCGTGGCCTCTTTATAGCCCTCGGACTCTTGGTTTTCCCTTTCCCCTTGAGCTCCTGACTTTTAAGGGACACGTAACGGCGGTATTAATAAGCTTCCATCAGTTGGCCCGAGCATGAGGCACTGACTCTCGAGGGGCCTCCCGAGCAATGAGTGCATGATTAGGGCAGAGAATGCGGGGCTCCGAAGGAGCTCTCCCGATCGAACTGATGCTCGGACTTCCCAACCCGAAGGCCGCCTAGGAAGCGCTTGTTCCGAGTGAGTTATTGGGTTTATATTGAGTGGGCCCGGGGGCTACCACTTGAAGGAGTTGGGCCTCGTTCGGTCTCTCCGTCTTGTTGTGCCCCTTAGGCACAAGCATATGCTATTTTGTTTTGATGATAGCAACATAGTGAGAGTATCACAGTGAGCCAGTCTTTGCATTTGTTCACTGTATAGGTGCATTCATTTCATTGCAGCATGCACACACAAGTCTACACAGTGCTCTTCATGCATGTGCACAGTTTGTTCATTAAGTCTATACATTCCTTGCTACAGAGTCTATACATCGTGTGCTTCTCGCATGAAAATTTTGTACAGCCCTTGCTTAGCTCAAGTCTAAGTCTGTACAACGTTTACACATTTCACTTGTTCATGCATATGTGCAAGTCTACACATTGATAAGTCTGTACAGGGTCTAGCTGCATCGTGTGCTTCATCCATATCAAGTCTGTACATCGTCCAGTTGCTCACGATGTCTTGGGTAAGTCTATACATTGCAACGTTTGCACATCATGCACTAGCAAGTCTGCACATTGTCACAAGTCTACACATTGCAGTCTGTTCATGTGCATCGTCTCATGTTGCGTCTCAGCAAGTCTATACATTCATCGAAGTTAGTCTGCACAAAGTCTTTACATTCATAGAAGTCAGTACAGTCAATGTGTGTGCATCATGCTAAGTCTATACATTGTGCACCGTCTCACTTAGCGTCTCATGCTAAGTCTATACATCCGTTTGCCTTGCTTCATGCAAAGTCTATACATCACTGCATTACACATGTTCGAAGTCCATACATTGCCTTGCTTCATGCACTAAGTCTGTACATCGGCAAGTCTGTACATCGGACCAAGCCTTTGTGCATTAGCGTACATCAGCAAGTCCGTACATTGCCTTGCTTCATGCAGTTGAACTGAGCAAGTCTATACATTCCTCATCTTTACCTACGCTCACTGTTTTATCACTTCCACCAAGTCTATACATTCGTTGTGCATAGTCCATGCATTCACTTCAAGTCTGCACATGCTTCTGTTATGTCTATGCATTATCTTAGCAAGTCTGTACATTGGTGGTAAGTATGTACATTGCCCTGTTTCAGGCATGCAAAGTCTGTACAGAGTTTGCCCAGTCTGCAACATTCAAAGTCTATACACTGCTTGTACGCGTTCAAGTCTATATATTGTGCATCGTTCAAAGCAGAGTCTACACATTACCTACTGTTGTGTTCATGCATCATTTGAGTGAGTCTGCACATTGCTGCATGCGAAGTCTACACATTCGTTTGGCATGTCAGGGCACTCATCTTCAATGTACATACTTTGAAATATGCATATTGCATTACACACCTGCAAGTCTGCACATTCATTTGGCATGTCAGTGCATCCAGTTGTAATGTTCATAGCCTTGCATCGGTGAAGTCTGTACACACTTCAGGTGGCAAGTATGTACATTGTTCAGAACGCAAAGTCCATACAGCCATTGTGCATTCATTCTTGTTGTACATACTTTGATATACGCATGCTCATCGAGTCTGCACACTAATGGCATGTCAGTTATACACAAAGTCTGTACAGCCATGCACTACTTCGCTTGCATAAGTGAAGTCTGTACATGCTTTAGCTTTGCATTCACAAAGTCTGTGCATGCCATAGTCTTGCATACGTAAAGTCTGTACATGCTTTAGCGTTTCCTTCATAAAGTTTGTACAAGCTTTAGTCTTAAACTGATAACTCTATCCGACTGACTGACAGGTACTCTTCGTGAAGCTTAATGAAGACACGTGATCCAAGGATGGACGAGGTGCCCAGATTGTGACACGTGTACAGTAGCAAGCCTGAAATGCTGCCACGTGGACTGAGGCCTCTGGGCGGGAAATGTGGAGGACACACGCCCTATCTTCTGCTATATATATACCAAGCTTCTTCCATCTGAAGAAGACTGATCGAATATACAGAAGACTTGAAGAAAAAGCAGAAGAGTAGAGAGCCCGTTCGATTCAGAAGAAGAGAAAAGAAAGAGAGTTGAGAGAGAGAAGAGTTGAGAGAGATTTGTTCCTCAGATCTTTGGTTCAAAACCAGATCTGAGTTTGCTCACTTGTTTGAGCTTCATTCCCTACAGGGATACATTTTGCTTTTCGTTTGTTTCTATTTTATTTTTCGAAATCATGTCTTCAAGCTGTGTGTCAGCTGTTTGCAGTGGAGGATTCCACTGGACGGGTAAGCTGTAATCCCCAGCGGTTGTAGTGGAGGATTCCACTGGACGGGCAAGCTATAATCCCCAACGTTGCAGAGAACGTGGTTCTCTGGACAGCAAGCTATGTTGCTCAGCGAGCAAGGTGGATACCTCGGACAGCAAGCTGTGAGGCTCAGCAAATGTAGGCTAAGCTGTAAGGCCCAGCGGATGCAAGCTGTGTAGCGCAGCAGTAAGCCACACTTGGTTGAGTGTGGGGTGGACGTAGGTCTGGAGGACCGAACCACCTAAAAACTCCTGTCCACTGTGTGTTTGCTTTATGGTTTGCATTGCCTCCTTATCTTGTTCTTTGCACAGTAGACGATTGTTTAGGATGGCTCTTCATCTATTCTGGTTGGTCTTTGCTTTGTGCGCTCTATCTGTTTAGCAGAAGTTCTCATTCCGCACCTGAATCTGCTGTAGTTATTTTTATCGGGTGACTGATCTATTCACCCCCCTCTAGATCACCTTTAGCGTCCCAACACGTCTGGGCGGTTAGATTTCCCCTCTCCACTTGTCCCCCTCCTACTCCCAAGCCAAAAATTAGGCTCGGATGAGTAGCATTTGGGCTGGACTTTTCGTGGCTCTAGTTGGGTGGAGATCTCTCTCTACAGGGGCACATGATGCGGCTTGTCCTGAAAATATGCCCGTCATGATGAGTAAAAGGAGGCCCCGCCTTGGGAGATCGGAACGACGCGCCGCTCCCAGCCAGGGGTTATGAGCATTGCATGTTTTGCATCCTTTTATCTCCGGGGTTTAGAGTTTTGCCTCCTTTTGTGTTTAAATGGGGAGGGCTCAGGTGCCGTGTGAGTAGTTCAGAGGAGCGGAGAATCGCAGCGCTTCCATGGAACTAGAGAGAGTACCACAGCGGCGATTCGCCAGCTTCCTTTTCCTTCGGAGTCCTCTTGCCTAGAGCTTTCCCCTTCTTCTCCCAGTTCTTCTGTCTATTCCATGGTGGACCAAAATCCAGGGGTCGAGAGACGAGAGGGAGAACATGCCTCGAGTACTTTTTTGGTGCCATCGGAGCCTCTTCACAGCGAGCTAGGTGAGGCGGACGTGAAGCGGCTGGAGAATCAGTATGGGCTGCCATGGCAATTCAAGTTCCTCGCACCTGAGCCTCATGAATCTAGTTTGGCCACTCGTTCTGGACTCTTTTGTTCTTTCCTTTTGGCCTGGAAGTGCGGCTTTCGGCTACCCCTCCATCCTTTCATCGTCGAGTTGCTTCGGTTCTACCGGCTGGCTCCTGTCCAGCTGGTCTCCAATTCTTATACCCTTATTTTCTCCGTCATTCTCCTCTGTGGCAAGAGAGGGGTGCGCACCTCGCTGGACCTCTTCCACTATTTTTTGAGCTGAAGGAGAACTCTTTTGCTGGGAAGGGCTTCATCTTCATTCAGACGAAGCGGAAGAAGAGTTGCGTGTCCCTTTCCGTGAAGGATTTCTCTCACAAGGGGTGGAAGACTTAATATTTCTGGGTGGGCGCGTCGGCGGTCGGCATGGTCTAGGATTTCCCGACGGCGCCCAACTTTCACCCGAACATCCCTCTGAAGCAAACAGAGGTATCTCCGGAGGTGGAGAGGGATGCTGCTATCCTTCAGCGGGACCGCCTGGAGACTGCTGAGTTGGTGACTCCTCCTAACATCGAGGAGTATCTTTCTCGACTGGTGTTGCCAACGGGTAAGGTTCTCAAGGACTCGTCCTCTTTCAAGCAAGTGCCTTCCTTTTCTCAATTTGCTCTTCTTCACGCAGACCTGCGGCGAGCGACTGAGGAGGAGGCACCATCAGTCGAGTTGGAGGTCATCAATCTGGATGATACGCCGGCTCCGAGTGATCTCCCAGCTTCGGAGGGCTCATCCCGTGCCCGGGAAAAGGGCAAGGGGATCGCCCGGGACGATGCTTCTGAACGCCGGGGGGTCAAGCGGAAGGATCCCGTTGCGAAGTTGCTGTGGTCTTCGATGCAGGCTCTGTCTGCTGAGAAAAAATGGGCGAGGAAGGCGGAGGCGGCTCGCCCGATTGATAAGGTTCCCTTGTTGCCTCCTCCCTCTGCGGTGCAAGAGGCAGCAATTGACGAAGGGATCGTGGCCGATCCTAGGGCGCCGACCAAAGCAGAGGGGGCACCAGATCGAGGAGCCTGGTCCCAGCCGGTCGAGGCTGGAGGGTCGCAGGATGTAGCGACTCGATCGCAGCCGACCGAGACCGGGGAGGTACACGGCGGGGCTACTCATCTCGAGTCAACCGGTGGGGCCCCCAAAGCAGGATCGCTAGGGGAAGGTGCCCCAATCCCGACTGCTCCAGAGAGAATTTCCCATCCCTCGACTCGTTACTTCAGCGTCCGGGCCTCCCTGTACCGGAGGTGCCATTCTATTGCTTTGGGAGCTGTGCGAGAGAAACTTCAAAGGGGTCCCCCCTCCACGTTTTTCGAGCAACTTATGGAAGGCAGCCTGATCTTGGCCCAGCTCGAAGCTAAGGCAGTGGGCGCGTATGCTCGAGTAGAGTAGGAGCGGGAGGCTCTCTCATGGGCCCGTGGTGCGCTCGATCGAAAGGTTGAGCGTCTAACCCTTGATCTTGGTGACCTTCGTCGGGAGGTGGCCCCGCTTCGGGCTCAAGTGCAGTCGAGCCAGGCGGAGGCTCGGTCGTTGGTGGAGCAGCTGACCCAGGCCTGTCGTATGGTCGACAGGAAGAATGAGCTTATGGAGGCGGAGCGTATGATTCAGGTCGAGCGTGGAGAGCAGTGGAAGGCCGAGCGAGAGTGGCTCGAGGACCGAGTCCAGGGGGCCGAGTGTGCGCTGATCGAGGCCGAGAGAAGGCTGTCTGAGTCTGAACAGAGGATAGCCGAGCTCGAGAGGCAGGCGGAGTTGGCTGGGGTGGAGGCACTTGAGCGACATAAGTGCTCAGAGGCCTATCACACTGCTCTTCATCAGGCTACCTTCCCCTATTATGAGTCGGGCTACCGTCGGGGCCTTCGGAAGGGCTTCTCCCACGGCTTCGATTGGGCTGTCATAAAGGCTAAGGCCCAAGGAAATGGGCTCAATTTTCCTTCCGGGCAACGTTATGACTCAGACTGGAATTCCATCGACTCTTCCCATTATACATAGAGTGAAGAGGGGAGTCGGGAGTCCTCGACCCCATCCGAGCGATCGCCAACTCCAGCAGCCTCGGGAGGGTGCATGACCGAGACAGTTTCCACACAGGTGGGGTCAGTGCCTAGGTCGACCGTCGCCGAGAGTGCTGGGGGCAGATCGTCTGGTGCTGAGGGGGCCTTTCCTACCGAGCCTGAAGATGGGCCCGAGGCCTGATGTAGTAGCTTTTTCATTCTTTTTCCTTTATGTAGCTGTGTAATCTTTTTTGGAAAATATAGTGGCGGCAATATTAAGTATCGAATTGACTGTTTCTTATCGCTTTTGGCGTGATTTGACTACCGTATCCATAGTCGTCGATTTTCTCGGCAAGTATCGCGCGTGCTGATCTGTCAAATAACTAACATGGCACTGGCAGCTTTTCGCTTTTCCATGCCACCCTTAATGACTTGCCGCTTCACGCGTCCCGCCGGAGGGGGATGTGTTGGAATGAGGTAACCATCTTAGGGAAGGCCCCTTTAGCGTGCTTTTAAGGGGAGAGTCATTTAAGGAGAACAGCTCCCCCTTCGGCCTATAAAAGGTCCGAGGGGCGTCTCCTTTTCCTTGTATCGCTTACGGCCATCCCTGGCGGTTTTTCCTTATTCCCTTTTCGCGAAGCATTATGCTGTTTTGTCTTGGCGAGGCATGGAGAGCGCTTTAGAAGACGACGAGGCAGACGGTTGTAGGAGGGAAACTCCTGCTGTTTCAGTCTGGAAGAGGGTTCGTCAGTCGAGGGTCGCTCTGGGAGAGGGTTCATGCCAGAGCATGTCGCCTTCCTGTCCCTGACCTGCCGACACTATTCTGAGGGGAGAATGAAGCTCGTCAAGCTTCATTCTTTCACTGTCCACTCGGCCCCTCTTTCCACCGTCGATCCCGTTGCCCAAGGGGGGAGCTCTCTCAAGCTTCCTCTCCATTTTGCTCGGGTAGACCTCTCTCTTTTGCTTTTTGTTGTTTCCCCTCTTTTCCTCTTTCCTCCGAGCTCCTCGGGTCAACGGGGCCGGCTATCCCTTATCCGAGCCAGTTTCTACACTAGGCAGAGTCAGTGGCTGGACGTAGGAGTGCCTACCGGGTTGGCCGAGCGATTTGCTCGCGTCATAGTACTCGTGGATGTAATTTTTGTTGTTGTGCATGCATATTGTATTGGTTGCGGCCTACTTGATGTACATCAGAGTTTAATGAAAAGAGAAGAATGTTGTTTATTCTACTTTGCTTACATGTGTGTGCTTGCCAGATGATCAAAAGTAGAACCTGTAAAGATTTGCCGCGTTCCATGTTCGAGGGATGAGTGTTCCTTCCATGGTGGACAGTCGGTATGCTCCTTTCCCCAGCATCTCGACCACTCGGTAGGGGCCTTCCCAGGTAGGGGCTAGCTTCCCCGCCGCCTCCAGGGGTCGAGAGGCTTCGGCCTTTCTTAGGATGAAATCCCCTGGCTGGTAGTGTATGTCTCAGACTCTGGAGTTGTAGTATCGAGTGATGCGCCGTTGGTATTTCGTTGCTCGGATCTTTGCAATCTCTCGGATCTCGTCCGCTAAGTAAGGGTTTTCTCGCAATTTTTGCTCGTTTACCTCGGGTTTGAAGTGGACGACTCGGAGAGAGGGATTACCGACCTCTAACGGAATCACGACTTCCGTGCCATATACCAGCTGAAAAGGTGTTTCACCGGTGGCCGTTCTTGGAGTAGTTCGGTGCGACCATAGTACGCTCGGTAATTCCTCAAGCCAGCTTCCCTTGGCCTTGCCGAGCCTAGTTTTGATGTCTTTTAAGATAGTCTTATTGGCATTCTCGACCAGTCTGTTAGCCTGAGGGTGGGCTACCGAAGTGAAGTGATTGAGAATGTTTAGGTCGGCATATCTGTCTCTGAAGTAATGACAATCAAACTGCCGACCGTTATCGCTCACGATCACTCGGGGGACACCGTAGCGATAGATGATCAACTTCCAAACCAAACTCCATACGACTGACTCGGTGATCCTGGTGGTGACTTCGGGCTCGATCCACTTGGTGAAGTAGTCGATGGCGACGATGATGAACTTCTTCTGAGCTTGAGCTGTAGGGAACGGACCCAAGATGTCGATCCCCCACCGCGCGAAGGGGTATGGCTCGGTAAGGGTGACGTGCTCCGCGGCGGGCTGATGGATCAGATGGTCGAAGCACTGCCACCGGTCGCACTTCTGTACATAGGTCGTGCAGTCATGCTGGAGAGTGGGCCACCAATAACCCAGCCGAAGTAAGATCTTGGCGAGCGATCTTCCTCCATGGTGCGTGCCGCAGATGCCTTCATGTACTTCCTGAATCGCTCGACTGGCTTCGTTGGCGCTGATGCACTTAAGGATGGGACCGGAGGAAGATCTGCGGTACTAGGCATCGTCCAGTATGACGAAACGCCAAGCTTGGTACTTAAGTTTCCGAGCCTCCCGAGGGTCAGGGGGCTCCTGAGAATCCTGAAGCCAAGATATGTAGGGGGTCCGCCAGTCGCTCGGGGGTGCCGGGTCAACGGTCATAAGCTCGGATTCGATGCTCGGTCGCTCGAGCTCTTCGAGGAAGACCGACCGAGTACCTTCGGGGTCGAGCGAGGAGGCCAGGCGAGAGAGGGTGTCCGCTCGGGAGTTTTCCTCCCGGGCGATCCGGACTACCTCAAAGCTCTCGAAGAGTCGGGCCATCCTCTTGACCGTCTGGAGGTACTTGACCATTTATCCTTCCCGACCTTCGAAATCACCGTTAACCTGGCTAGCGACTAGTTGAGAGTCGGTGTGGATCCTGACTCGCTCGGCTCCCAGTCTTTGAGCCATCTTGGCCCCTGAGATAAGGGCTTCGTACTCGGAGGCGTTGTTGGACGCCTGGAAGTTGAATTTCAAGGTACTGCAGCTCCTCTCCTTCGGGGGACTTGAGGAGGACACCAGCGTTGCATCTGGTCGAGTTGGAGGACCCGTCAATGAACATATCCCAAGTGGACTCGGGCGCAAGTAGAAGTGCTTCTTCAATCGGGACCGTACTTTCGGCGATGAAGTCCGCAAGAGCTTGTCCTTTGATGGCCGAGCGGGGGTGGTACGAGATGTCGTAGGCCCCAAGCATGATGGCCCATTTGACAAGGCGTCCCGAGCCTTCAGGGTGAAAGAGAATCTTCTTCAGAGGTTCGCCGGTCAATACGACGATGGAGTGCCCTTGAAAGTAGGGTCGGAGGCGCTTGGCTGAGGTAACCAATGCTAGCACGAGTTTCTCGATTGCGGGGTACCTTCTTTCAGTCTCATTAAGCACCTTGCTAGTATAGTAAACCGATCTCTCGATCCCTGCATCATTCCTAACTAGGACCGAGCTCACTGTAGAAGGGGTCGCCGAGAGGTAAAGGTGTAGAGCTTCGCCCTGAACCGGCTTGGATGGCATCGGAGGCGAGGCCAAGAATTCCTTAAGTTTGGCGAATGCCTTCTGACATTCCTCATCCCAAGCGAACGTAGTAGATGCCATTTTGGGTCCCCTCAACAATTTGAAGAAGGGTAGGCACCGTTTAGTCGCTCGGGACAGGAAGCGGTTGAGCGCAGCAATGCGCCCCGTAAGGCGCTGAACGTCCTTGATGCAGGTGGGTGGCCGCATGTCCAGGATGGCCTGGACCTTGTCGGGGTTGGCATCGATTCCACGTTGAGTTACCAGGAAGCCTAGGAACTTCCCGGATGTGACTCCAAAGGCGCATTTAGTAGGGTTGAGCTTCATGTTGCACCTCAGGAGTGTGTTGAAGGTCTCGACTAAGTCGGCAAAGTGGTCTTCGGCCTTCGGGGTTTTGACGAGCATGTCATCAATGTAGGCCTCGACGTTCCGACCGAGCTATCCTTCGAAAATGTGGTTGATCAGCCTCTGATATGTTGCTCCAACGTTCTTCAACCCGAATGGCATTCGGGTGTAGCAGTGTACACCGAAGTCAGTGATGAAGGTGGTCTTCTCGATGTCCTCCGGGTCCATCCTGATCTGATGGTAGCCGGAGTAGGTGTCCAAGAAGCTGAGCAGCTCGTTGCCAGAGGTTGAATCGACCAGTTGATCGATGCTCGGCAGTGGGTAGCAATCCTTTGGGGTAGCCTTGTTGAGGTCGGTGAAGTACACGCACATTCACCATTTTCCCGAAGCCTTCGGTACTAGGACTATGTTGGCAAGCCACGTAGGGTACAGGACCGGATGAAAAAGGCCAGTCTTCTGCCCCTTGATGGCTTGCTCTTTGATGACCGCTTGCTTCTCCGGGGAGTGCTTTCTCCTGCGTTGCTGGACAGGCTTCACCGTTGGGTCGAGGTTGAGCTTGTGCATCACCATGTCTCCCGAGATCCCAGGAAGGTGCTCATCAAACCATGCAAAGACTTGGATGTACTGGGCAAGGAAATCCTTATATTTTTCTTGTTCCTCAAGTGATAAATCAGCTCCGATCTTGACTCGTAGAGTTGGGTCATCGTTGAGAAAGACTGTTAACAACTCGCCACCAAGCTCAGATGTTGTTGGTCCCTCTTCGGCTCCCTTTATTTCTTTGCTCTTCCCTTCTGGCCTCGTGGCTTCGATCGAGATTATATAGCACCATCTAGCCAATGCCTGGTTACCCCGAACCTCCCCCACACCATATTTGGTCGGGAACTTCATTTTTTGGTGAAAGGCAGAGGGCACCACTTTCAGTCGGCTAAGGATACCTCGGCCGAAGATGGCGTTATATGTCGTTAGCCCCTTAATCATGATGAAGTTTACCATAACCGTAATGGTTTTGGGCGGGGTGCTGATAGTAACTGTTAGGCTCAGGGCTCCCTTGTGATAAGTTGCCTAGCCGTTGAACCCACACTGGGGGGTTCGGATCGGGCGGAGTTTAGATGGATTCTCTCCCATCTTGAGGAAACATTCATAGGATAATACATCAGGGGCACTACCATTGTCAACTAAAATCATGTCTACGTTACAATGGTTTATTGTAGCCGATACAACGAGAGGGTCGTCATGCAGGGTGGTTAACCCTTCTAGGTCCTGGTCGGAGAATACCAGGGCCTGCGGTTCGCTCGCCTGCGGGGCCGTAGAATGCTCAACAGAGGCTCAGCTCGCCCGCTCGGTGTGACGCTTTCTTCCTCGGCTGCTATCTCCACCTGATGCCGCGCCACCAGTGATAACATTGATGTGGACTCCACGGGGGGCATTGTCGATGTCTTCGGGGGCGTCTCGATCTTCCTTCTGCCCGGACACGTATCGGGATAGGTGCCCCTGGCGGATGAGGCGCTCGATTTCATCTTGAAGTTGATGGCAATCACTGGTGTGGTGCCCGTGATCGCTGTGGAACAGGCAATACTTGCAGTGGTTATGATGCTTGGCCTTCATAGGCTCGGGCTGGTGGAGGAGGTGTGAATGTCAAAAACAAAGAAGAAAAAGAATGTTCCTACGGCACGTACGTCTCGACATCTCAAGAGCAAGTCGAAGATGGGAAGGCCGAATATACTCTATACCTCCTCCAAGCAGGACGAATGTATACCCGGTGCTCCATCACCCAACAAAGAAGCCCCTCGGGCAAAAGAGACAACCCCGGCTCTCTAGTCGGCATTGTCGAAGGCCGAATCAGAAGAAGCTCAGAAGCTTGGACACGGGTTTAGCTTATGCCAGAAATTACTCAAAGTCCCGAATCGGGATTCAAAAACTTCGAGCTAAACACCTCAGAGCAGGAGCATTGCAGCTGAAGTTCTTTGGGAGTACAACTGTTCACCTGAATGACTACGAAGTCGAGACATAGTCTAAACCGGCGCGGCCTGCACTTAAAACAACGCGCCCTTGCTTGGGCCTTAAACCAGCGCGCCCCTCCATCAAGCCTTAAACCGGCGCGCCCTTGCTTGGGCCTTAAACCGGCACGCCCCCTTGTGTGCTGCTAATCCGACGCGCATAACCCCGCACCGTTTCAACCAAAGGGGCCATCCCATCTACCGACCGATGCTCTGTTTTGCATCAGTATGGTGTGCAGAGAACATTTAATCCCCGAAGCTCTGCCTCTGCCTCCGTTCGACAGCACAGAAGCGGCAACGGCGAAGCAGGCCCTGACAAATCCTCGAATATACCGGCCTCATACGAGCAGTAGCGTATGGCACGAACCAGCAGCATCCAGCGCAACACGTCGATTTCAGACTTCGTCGCGGATGAGGTGGAAGTGGCGGGAACTCTCCTCAATGGCCATTCTATAAAATGGCATGTCTGAAGAAGAAAAAGGGGGGCTCGGCGGTTCTTCGTTCGATAGGTCTCTTTCCCCCAATGTAGCCACTAGTTAGTTGAGAAGAGAAGTCTGGAGCCCTTTCCCTTTGGAGATCTCCGGCATTTGCAGAGGGAGAGAAGCTTGCCGATCTACGCCTGTGAGGTGAAGAAAAGGGAGAGGGTGTGAGAGAAGGGAGGTGAACACAAGGTGGGGGGCTCGGGTTTTTGCTTTCCTTTTACCATTCTACCTATTCCCCTTTGTTTCTACTTTCCTCTACTATGGGATAGTATTTCCCTCATGTATTTAGCCCCCTTTCTTCCGCATATGAATGAAAAAAGGGGTCCCCCGTTTGAAAATATGTGTAGCATTCTATTTCACTATTTTCTTCTCCTATCTCCCTACCTTCTAATCACCCGAGATCCTTTGGGGCTCTGCCTTTCTATGGCATGGCCTTTGAAGGAACACCTCTGAAGGGTGAATAATTATAGCCGTTCATGGCGAATATTCATTTCTATGGGATTTCTGTGAAATCATCATCCTTGAGCTTTTGGAACTCTTGAAGGCTAGTCCTCGAGCCTCCTCACTCACTTATGGGTTAACGGAGGCCTCACTCCGAGTTTTGAGGTTCACCCCGGAGCAATCCGTTTGGTGTTCCTCTATTTTTCTCCGGCAAACCTCAGTCCGGAGGAGATGCTGCCCAATTTTCACCAGAACATAAACAATAAGAACAAGGAGCGAGGGCATATAACAGAGGATAAATGAAGTTCCCCCATAACAGAATGCTTCCTTGAGTAAGGCACTGAACTAATCTCTAAAGCCATGCATAATAAACTCTTCTGATACAACATTTAAACCTTCATGCTAAATCACCTTAACAAATGGCTAAAACACTTAAACTTCCTCTTTACCAATCTAATTCACCAGCTGAATGAACAACTTAACCATCAGATTAACTTGCAGGTGGAAGGAGAGAAGAAACAATGTCAAAAAGAATGAAACAAACCCTCTAAGAACTATTCCGGCGTGCTCTTAATTCGGCACGGGCTAATCCTGATGGGAATCGATGCCGAGCACTGACTTTTTATTTTGCATTTGAGTCCTTTTATTTATATTTATATCCTTGGGAAAACATGTATGCAATTGTAAGGCTTTATAAGCCAATGTGTCATTCTCTAAGGATCTTTGGGTTTTTGTGCAAAAGTCCAGTATGACTAGCAAGGGGCCCCCATCTCCTTTCTTATTGGTCCACCTAAGCCTTAGGGCCCATGTGGGGCCAGTCAAAGATCCAAGGTGGGCTTCTAGATGGCTTGACCATTCAAGGGGACAATTGGATTAAAAAGTCTAATATTCCAACCCTTAAAGTCCAAGATGCTTCCCCCTTATAATATAGTTTATCCCATGTTGTATTTTTTATTTAATTTGGTCATTTGACCACATGGGGATGAAAATCCCCTCTCTCTCATGAAATTCCCAGCCCCCCACCCCTTGCCATTCTCTATATAAGCCTATGTATAGTCTCATTAGAGATATTAATGAAGAATTAAGCATTTTTGCCAAGGACAAGCCCAAGGGCACCCCTTGTGTCTCTCCTCCCCTCTTGCAGATGGATTTCTATCATTCTAGGGTGTGAAGCCCTCCTCTTGGTGTGACTCCAAGATCTCCACCTCCGCTGGATGCGACTTCCGGCCACCGCCTTCCGTTGGTGCTGCCAACGCGCCGCCACCGCCGCTACGTCAGAGTTCTATCTAAATCAGGATAGAACCTCATCCCTGAAATTTTATCATTTTTTATTATTATCTGTTCGAGCCCTAATTTGGAGGGTTTGTTCCCCCTGTCTCCCCTAATCTCTAGTTCAAATTTCGTGCCATTTGGTCTCAGTTTGATATTTTCCCCATATTTTTCTTTGTCCTCTCAGTAATCTGCCCTTTTACAGATCTGCGGGATAGTGTCACATATTCGTATTTTTCTCACCCCCTTAGAAATTTCCATAAAATCCAAAAACATTACTCAGTGTTCCTCACGTTTCCCCCTACTTGCCGTAATTTTGTTAGCCCCTGGAAAAATCATTTACACCTCGGTCAAAGGTTAGTTTCAGGCAGATCTCTTTCTGTCCCGAGTGTCTGCAAATAGATCCACAGGAAAATGTGTAGCTTGCAGAGCCTCCCATTTCTCATCTCTTCATTGGATCAACCTAAAAAAATTATATGTAGTATATCTGGGAGTCCTCTTTCCAACCCCACTAGTTTTACCTCGATCCAATTTTAGATCTGAGATAATTAATTCTTTCCGTCGAGGCACGTAAATCTGTTCCATGTGCAGGTCAGAAAAATCAATCCGGGAATAATTCCTTCAGAAGATCTCAGGAGGGTGACGTTCCTTTGGAAACCGCACCTTACTATCTAGCGAGTCAGAACCGAGTCAGCGCAGTACCGAGTCGACGTAGGACCGAGTCGGACCAGCAGGCCGAGTTCGCCCCGAACGCACCTCCGGATTGCTGTTCGTCAACCGAGGGTCGATCCTCCCGGGCCCCACTTGTAGCCCTTTACCTCCCTGCGTCGAGTGGGCAATAAAATTCACTGTTGTAATTAACTTTTTACCGTTGTTACCGGGAGTTACCGTAACTGGTCGGGGTCGTCTTCCCCACGCCCGGAGCGTGGAGGTAAACTTGCTACCCTCCTCGTAGGCATTTGCTTTACCCGTATATTTTTGAATGCCGCTGCATGAGTGATAGGTTATTCTAGCTCGATCATAATTATATCACCGCTGTGAGAGAGAGTGAGTGACCCATCCCGTGACTCGATCCGAGTACACGCGGAAAGCCGATACCCGAGACTCACTGCCGGTTTCTTAACCGCGCACGGTCCCACGTCTTCCCTCGCATAGGGGCGATCGTGAGCTAGAGTCCCAGGTCACGTGTCCGTCCCGTATCAATTTGGTATCAGAGAGCCAGTTGAGTCTAGGGTAGTCATTTGCAAAACTCCAAAAAAAAAGAGTCGTTTAAGTCAAGTCTAAGTCTAAGTCGGTCTAAGTGTCACATTTGCATACCATTAATCGATATATCAAAAGGTGTTGTCCGAACGTTAGGCTACGCCTATCGGGAAGGCCGCACACTTCCGTGAGTGATCTTCAGATCGATTATCTCCGCAACGTACCGAGTCTTGGTTTAAGTCTAGGGTCCTTAGTGTGCATTAGTTAGTGCATCTCAACTTTGCATCATATTTTGAGTCGTGTCTAGGTGCTTGTATTAGTTTGCACAAATTTTGCCTATAAAAACAAAAAAAAATACCCTTGCATGTCCATTCCTAGGGATCCATTCCCATCTTTTGGCAACTATGGCCAACCCATGCCGACCCGTCCAAGGTGATAGGTCCGTGTCCGAGTACATTCGGGACTATGATAAGTACCGGATGGAATATGGAGTTGGAGAGGAGAGCACCACGATTGCCTTTCAGTTCCGGAGAGGTTTACGGCTTCACTTCCAAATTGAATGTCTTATCCGTGACGCATTCTCTCTGGCGCAGTCCTATAAGGTCGCTCTAGTGGTCGAACCATTTGAGTCCCGATTTTCTCATTTTAAAGGTGCCCTTCGGCAAGCATCTACCTCCCAGCCGAGTCCTGATCCGGTCGGACCGCCTACACCACAGCCTTCCCCACCTCAGTCGGGGAACCCCTTCCCTAGAGCTCCATTGCCATCTACTTCCGATCTTTATTCGGAACCATCTCATTTGGAGCCACTTCATCCTGAGCCACCCGTGTTTCTAACGGGTACGCTTTTCATAGCCGAGCCGCTTCTTAGTTGGCTCAAGGATGGCTTGGTCCCACCACCGTATCCACCCATGGACCCCACCTTACCGCTAGTGCCCGTCAAATCCTTCCACACTACATTCCGGTCTAGTCACCATGTTGATACATTGGATGACCTTATTGTGGGATTAGACTCGCAATGGAAGATGACGCACTCATTGGCCCGAGGCTTCGACCAACCCACTAGTCTTAGCTTCACCCATCCGGCCTTAGGGTCCATTACCTCCGTGTGCACCGTGGGTAGTGTCACTACAGAGATTCTCTTATTCCTCCCCATGTCGGCCGAACCCGACTGCATACCCTTTTGTCCGAGGGAGGAACCATACTTCCTACCTATGATCACTGTCCCACCCGCCACAATTCATGAAGGTGACCATCTACACCTTCAAGACTTCCATACACGGGACCGTGACTTGCGGGAACCCACCACAAGGGGTCATACCTTATTTCATCCCTTTGACCCATTCCCTAGTGGGCCCCTTGACCCACCATTTATACTTCATTTCTTCGAGAGAGTCCACTACCACACCCCTATCCCATGGGCCGGGTCATCTATACCCACCAAGCCCAATCTCGATACACCCACACCCGGCTCGTCCACACCCGGCTCTCCTAGCCCTCTCAAGTCTCCCAAATCCAAAGGGCCGTTCATGCATGACTGGGTCATACTTGGGTGTCTAGGTGTTTCCTATACCACCAACCTTCGGGTACATAAGATGCATGCATGGCACATATTCGGATGTCCTGGTCCACCGTCACCTATGCGTAGGTCGGACTAACATTAGGCTTGTTTAGGGTCTTTGTGAGTCTTTGTTTCGTTTGTCCGTTGTGTGTCTGTGCATACATCGAGTCGAGTCGGTCTTCGTACGCTCGCGATGTTAGTCCCTTTTGAGTTCGAGACTCATCGGACTTTGGGATCGGTTCTACTTCATATCGGATCTAGTCACATACGGGACAAGCGGTGATTCCTAGTGAGTCTTCGAGCCGCCTTCCCTCCTTTGAGAGTGACCCCACCCCGGAGTGTCCACCTCTAGCCTCATTCCCCAGCAACGTGTGCATATCGAATCTATACGGGATGAGCAGGTGTCGCTTACTTGGAGTGGAGCGTACTCCGCGCTTCCAGGTTCGGTGACGGATCCGCTGGAGCTACTCAAGCAGCCGCACCCCTTACTCGACGGGGTCGAGTTCTTCCCACCCGGGGAGAGTTGATGGGAATCGACGTTGAGTACTGACTTTTTATTTTATATTTGAGTCCTTTTATTTATATTTATATCCTTGGTAAAACATGTATGCAATTGTAAGGCTTTATAAGCTAATGTGTCATTCCCTAAGGATCTTTGGGTTTTTGTGCAAAAGTCTAGTAGGACCAGCAAGGGGGCCCCATCTCCTTTCCTATTGGTCCACCTAAGCCTTAGGGCCTATGTGGGGCCAGTCAAAGGTCCAAGGTGGACTTCTAGATGGCTTGACCATTCAAGGGGACAATTGGATTAAAAAGTCCAATATTCCAACCCTTAAAGTCTAAGATGCTTCCCCCTTATAATATAGTTTATCCCATGTTATATTTTTTATTTAATTTGGTCATTTGACCACATGGGGAAGAAAATCCCCTCTCTCCCATGAAATTCCCAGCCCCCCACCCCTTGTCATTCCCTATATAAGCATATGTATAGTGTCTTTGGAGATATTAATGAAGAATTAAGCATTTTTGCCAAGAGCAAGCCCAAGGGCACCCCTTGTGTCTCTCCTCCCCTCTTACAGATGGATTTTTTCCATTCTAGGGTGTGAAACCCTCCTCTTGGTGTGACTCCAAGATCTCCACCTCCGTTGGATGCGACTTCCGGCCACCGCCTTCCGTTCGTGCCGCCAACGCACCGCCACCGCCGCTACGTCGGAGTTCTATCTAAATCAGGACAGAACCTCACCTCTGAAATTTTACATTTTTTTCTTATTGTCTGTTTGAGCCCTAATTTGGAGGGTTTGTTCCCCCTGTCTCCCCTAATCTCCAGTTCGAATTTTGTGTCATTTGGCCTTAGTTTGATATTTTTCCCATATTTTTGTTTATCCTCTCAGTAATCTGCCCTTTTGCAGATCTGCGGGACAGTGTCACCTATTCATATTTTTCCCACCCCCTTAGAAATTTCCAAAAAATTCACAAACATTACTCAGTGTTCCTCACTTTTCCCCCTACCTGCCATAATTTTTTTAGCCCTTGGAAAAATCATTTACACCTCGGTCAAAGGTCAGTTTCAGGTAGATCCCTTTCTGTCCTCAGTGTCTGCAAATACATCCATAGGAAAACCCGTAGCTTGTAGAGCCTCCCATTTCTCATCCCTTCATTGGATCAACCTACAAAAAATATATGTGGTAGATCTGGGAGTCCTCTTTCCAGCCCCACCAGTTTCACATCGATCCAATTTCAGATCTGAGAGAATTAATTCTTTCTGTTGAGGCGCGTAAATCTGTTCCCTGTGCAGGTCAGAAAAACCAGTCCGGGAATAATTCGTGCAAAAATATCAAAAGTCAACTTCTGGAACTGCCACTTCAGGGAGTCGATCAGGGGCATCCCGACATCATCCCAGCCAAGCGGCGCCTTCAGAAGATCTCAGGAGGGTGATGTTCCTTTGGAAACCGCCCCTTGCTGTCTAGCGAATCAGAACCGAGTCAGTGCAGTACCGAGTCGACGCAGGACCGAGTCGGACCAGCATGCCGAGTTCACCCCGAACGCACCTCTGGATTGCTGCCCGTCAACCCAGGGTCGGTCCTCCCAGGCCCCACTTGTAGCCCTTTACCTCCCTGCGTGGAGTGGGCAATAAAATTCACTGTTGTAATTAACTTTTTACCGTTGTTACCGGGAGTTACCGTAACTGGCCGGGGTCATCTTCCCCACGCCCGAAGCGTGGAGTTAAACTCGCTACCCTCCTCGCAGGCATTTGCTTTACCTGTATATTTTTGAATGCCGCTGCATGAGTGATAGGTTATTCTAGCTCGATCATAATTATATCACCGCTGCAAGAGAGAGTGAGTTACCCGTCCCGTGACTCGATCCGAGTACACGCGGAAAGCCGATACCTGAGACTCACTGCCGATTTCTTAACCGCGCACGGTCCCACGTCTTCCCTCGCATAGGGGCGATCAAGAGCTAGAGTCCCAGGTCGCGTGTCCGTCCCGCATCAAATCCGGCGCGGTACCCCCCCCCCCCCCGTGCCGGTTTAACCCAACACTCAAAACCCTCCAAACTTTCTTGGCATCTATCCGGCGCCCCCCCCCTTCTTCTTGGTCTATAACAGACGCTCACCCCTTGAACATCCTTAACCGGCACGCCCTATTGCACCCATTAAACCGGCGCGCACCCCACCTCTCTTGTTAACCGGCGCGCCCCCCCTTGGTGGCCTTACCCGGCGCGCCCTATTTCATTCTTAAACCGGCGTGCCCTTGCACCTCCTATTCCGACGCGCCCTCTTGGGCTTCCATTAACTGGCGCCCCCCTGGCTTCCTTCAACCGGTGTGCCTCATAAAAGATAACACAAATTAACTAAATAGAAGAAAAGGTTTGAAACTAATGAATAAAACAAAAGAAGAGACCTAAACTAATAAAAACAAATGAAAAGAATGTGAAGCCAATAATCAAAAATTGCCCCTGCTATAATCCAAATTTTGTTACGGTGATTTTGTTCAGGCAACCTGACCGCGCAGGTCGATCCGCGTGTGAGGGCGCACGTTGGCGAGTTCGGGCTTCATACTTAACAATTCACTTCTTCGGACTGTGCGTGAAGAGAAAAACAATGACGCCCCATGGCATCGGATGTGGACCTCGAGAACCCCGTTATGGCCATAGCCCAAAACCATCTTGGGCCAATAGTTTGTCAAACTTGACCCGTCATGTAGCACCCTGAAAATTTAATAGAGAAAAAATGATAATAACTATGTAATATTATCCATAGAATGAAAATGGAGGTTAAATTTTGATAAATATAAAGTGCTAGGTTAAATCAAAAAGGCTCCAAATAAGTCCATTATAATTAAGGGCTAAACCTTAATGGGCCTTAATCAAGATCTAAATGTTCAACCTGACAAGTAGCTAAAACCCATCCTAACTCTTTAATACATAGTTAATGGGCTTTTAATTCTTAAAAGAAGAAAAGCAACTAATGGGCTAATTGAACCAGCTACAAATAAAACTCTTAAACCTAAGTATATATTAAACCCAATTATAGATAAGGGGACAAAAAAATGAGTTTTCAAAACTAAGCCATCATCCGTATAAACCCAAAATTGGAATCCTAAAGAAAATAGACTTATAAGCCAAAGATCGATAATTGAAACCCATGAATAATTAAAGGCCACTGTTAGCATGAGCCTTATGTAAAGGAAAAACCCAAAGCCATTGGACACATATATAAAGACCCCCTTCTAAAGCCCATATACGAGCCCATGACTGAAGAAGCTTCTTACGAAGGGAATTAGGACGACCATACTTACAAGAGTTTTAGGGAATGGCGGCTGCAATTTAGGAAGATAAGATCAAAATAGGAAATTTAACATAAACTAGAATCCTATTGCATGTAGTCGGACTCGTACAGCGTAAAACCCCATTAATACACCCTAAAAGCAGAGCAGGGCATCCGTTGCTACTGCTTGAGCGTAAGTTGCTACTGCCATCTTCATCTTCCTGTTCGTGACCGTCTCTCGATTGTCTGCGTCCGTGTGCGAAGGGTGTTGCTAGAGAAGCACGTGTTTCTTCTTCTTCTACATCCTCCGATCGTCAACCTCTCCCTCCTCTATTGGAATTCCACAATCAAAAGGTAGGTAATCTCCCAAGCCAAACCAACGTGATAAAACTTCTGCATAAACCTCATTATGTTCATAAAATCATATTTTCGCACGTCCTGCATGTTTAAGTATTGTGTTTTCATCATTATGCATGTTTTCTCTTAATTAAATATTAAATACACTATGGTTAAAAATTTTATATCCACGTCACCTCTCATCTAAAAATTGTAAAGTGTATACGATTAGAATCCCCGTGTTTTTCCTTAAATTTTCATGTCTTGATATAGATATTAACTAGTAACATTAACTAGTTAATTAATTTAGTATATTTATAATAGTTGCACGGTGAATCACGATTTACACTGTAGCGGATAGTTATAGAGTTTTACTTTGTTTAGAGTTTTCTAGGTCGTCGGAGTGTCCTTTGGTCATGAAATTTTATGGGTGTGTTATTGGGGAGGTGACCGAGATAGTGAGAGTAGTTGCACCATTTTTTATGCCCCCTAGCTCAAGATCCCCCATCTCTCAACGAAAAATTATTTTGAACATCCTGTTAGGTAGAGTTTTTCGAGCCCGTCATTTCGATATATAGAACGCGTGATTCCGACATGTGTACGTCGAGAAACGGAGGTTTGAAGTTTGACACTTTGTTGAAATGACGATAAACCAAATGTCGTCAAATGCTTTTCACGACACAGTGCAAAGGCGTCAATTCTTATATATATATATATATATCCTTGTGACTATATCTTTAAAAATCCATATCTATTAAACTATGTAACATAAAATTATAAAAAATATATTTTTGGAATCCTTGAATTTTTCTCCTAATTACCATATATTCTATTTTTTTAATTATTTTATATAAATTAATGTCTCTTTGAATGTATGTTTTAAAATTATTCAATTAAATAGATATTGACGAGAATTCTTGTTAATTAAATTAAGTTAAAAACCATAGAATTAACGTCCCTCCAAGTGGATGCTAATTAATAAATGACACTACTCACAAACGTCAATTAATATAAATTTATTTAATTGTAGTTAATTATAGAATTGGATGGACATGAATTCTATAATTAACACATTCATGTTGTCACCGTTTTCTTCCGGTTTTGATCCATACCTCGGGTCTTTTGGCACTCTCATCTCACATCCGTAGATGGAGTCCATGTTTCATGATTGGTTCACGTTATACACCTCAACTCTCGGTGACATACGAGCCCTCCGTTGGACATTCTGTTCCTTCGGACTGACAAGTTAGTCATTGGGACCTCCGTAAGTCTCCTCGTAGTCTTGGAGTCCCTCAAGGCCGACTGAGCTGGTTGTACCACAAGAACCCTGGAACCCTACTAGTCATTTGATTAGCGACTACATTAGTTATCACCGTTTTCTGTCGTGAGCGTGTTGAAGGGGTGACCTTATTGGCGGGCGCTTAGTGTAAGAGCAACCGTATTGTGGAGGTACCAATTCTTCAATGCTTTGTTCAGAGAATGCGTGACCACCACTGTGGGTGCGACTTCTTAAATATATGGCACTCTGATGAGACGCCAATCTCCCAGATTTCTCAAATTCTCTCGGTTTTTGTGTGCCACCGTTCTAGACTTGTCGAGGTCTATCTTGAATCTCTGTTCAATGAAATCTACCATATTGTTCGTACATGCTTGATCCTTGAAATTCTTGGCCATTAATATGGAATTAGTCTATACTAAATGTCAGGGGCTATGGGTCCCACTAAATGACATTTTAAATGCTACGAGTCCTGATCTGACCCTATTGGGCGAGGCAAAGTCCAAACGTTACCGGTATACGATGATCGGGTGCTGGCATTCACCAACTCGGTTATTGGCATTTAGGGGCAATCATACAGTCGTGAGAACTCCTAAGTGTGCGACCAAATACTACCTAGTGCTATTTCCATGAGGGGTGGTCATATCGTCGTGATTTTCCCCTTAGTGCATTGGCCAATCCTATATAGTGCTAGATGTGCAAACGCTATCATGATAGTGATGATCGGGAGTAATTGCCATCATAGTACACCTTTCTACAACTTATTGTTCGTCATGAAAAGATCTTGATTTGCCTTATTGGAGGGGTTATCATATCGTCGTGATATTCCCTTAGTGTCTTGGCAATCCTCCACAGTGCTAGTTACATGAAAGCTCTCATGATAATGTCGTCATAGAGAGAATATTGTGCTAGTTTCATTAACCGCCCTCGTGATATTGTTCGTCAGAGAGGGATGATTGTTATTATTTCCTCATTATGAGAATTACTTGGTGTTCTGACATGAAAGATCTTGCTATACTCTCTTGATTATCATTGTCCTTACTCTTCATGAGTGTATCTAGCATCTTGCTTACTCGTTTGTTTCTTATAGTTCTTGAATTTATTACGTGTCATTATAGTTCTCGATTTCTATATCTTGCATGATCTGCATGAGCATGTTAAACTGTAATTGACTTAAAGCTAACTTGGAAGCATGAGATATTAAGTCCTACTGAGCGTTCGCTCACCCTGCGTTTTCTAATATTTTTCAGGTAATGACCTTAGTGACGACGAGACCGAACATGATGGGCAAGGGCAAGAGTGAAGAGAACTCTGACATCTAGAGGAACCGTCTAGTCTGGTTATCTTGCGTCTTATGTCTCCTTATAGTTTTTCTTTATTGAGTCTTTTCATTTATTATGGGCCCGAATATGTAAAGAACTTATATTTGAAATGAAATTTATTATTTGTCCAAATTATGTTGTGTGGAAATGACTATGCTCTGATTGACATGACTATTTAACTTCCACGTTCTGAGCAAACGACACGTTCCGCTGCTATCGGTTCGGGGCGTGACAGAAGGTGGTATCAGAGCCTAGGCTTTCTAAATCTCTAGGTCCTTAAGTCCAAGTCCTAGATTGAGTTCTCCTTGTCAGTTATCCTATAGGAACCCTGTGAGATTTGGGTAGAGCTTTGAGTTAAATGATAAAATATGTTACATTCGCGTTAGATACCTGCCGAGATATGAATATCATTAATCCAAACCTTATTCTTGTAGGCTAGAATGGCCGCTGAGAGAGCTCAGTGGAGAGAGATGCAACGCACTGTCTAGGGTTTAACGCAAGCCTTGCAACAAGTTGCACAAGGTGGAGCATAGCATGGAGCTGGGGATTTGCATCGGAAGTTCCAAAAGATAAATCCCCCGAAGTTTAGTGGGTCTACCGACCCGGATGAAGCAGAGAATTGAGTGCAAGAAATAGAGAGGACCTTTAAGGTGATGCAGTGCACCGATGAAGAGAAGGTACTATTAGGAACATATCAATTAGAGAAGGATGCCCGAGTATGGTGGGGATCCGTGGAAGCAATCTTGCCTAACGAGCAAGTTACATGGGACGAATTCTTAGAGCACTTTAATGAAAAGTATTTCTCGGAAAGAATTCGCGAGAAGAAGGCTATGGAATTTGCGGCTTTGAAGCAACATAGTCTGTCAGTCGCCGAGTATGAAGCGAGGTTTTCTAGATTGGCTCGATATGCACCACACTTGGTTTGCACGGAGAAAATGAGAGCAAAGAGATTTATGAATGGCTTGAAGGTGGAACTTATACCTCAACTAGCTCCACTAGAAATTCAAACATATACGGAGATGGTTAGAAAAGCTCAACTCTTGGAAGATGCTATGGATATGATGGAGAGAATCAAAGGAAAGGCCGCCAAGAAGGACTTACCAAATGGATCCAAGAATAAGGAAAATGTGAACGATAAGAAGAGATTTAATGGAGGCAACAAATTCTATGAAAATAAGAAACCCCGGAATAATGATCGACGAATTGTTCCCGCCAAGGGGAAATGCAAGTATTGCAAGAAGGGAAGGCACAATCTGGACGAGTGTTGGTATAAACTTAGAAAATGCATCCATTGTGGAAGCAGAGATCACAAAATTACTCGATGTCCACTCCTAAAGGAAGAAGCACCGCAAGCAACGGATGGTAACCCTATAAACCTATCTCATCTAAAACTTGCATGAATCGGATATGACCTTAAGTACTTAGCATGATATGTGAATGATCTAGCCAGAATACATGCTTTAGATATGGTGATCTTACCCCACAAATTTTGGAAAGGAAACTATGTGAATTTGGGGACCAAATTCTTTTAAGTGGGGGAGGGTGTAGCACCCCGAAAATTTAATAGAGAATAAATGATAATAACTATGTAATATTATCCATAGAATGAAAATGGAGGATAAAATTTTGATAAATATAAAGTGCTAGGTTAAATCAAAAAGGCTCCAAATAAATCCATTATAATTAAAGGGCTAAACCTTAATGGGCCTTAATCAAGATCTAAATGTTCAACCTGACAAGTAGCTAAAACCCATCCTAACTCTTTAATACATAGTTAATGGGCTTTTAATTCTTAAAAGAAGAAAAGTAACTAATGGGCTAATTGAACCAACTACAAATAAAACTCTTAAACCTAAGTATATATTAAACCCAATTATAGATAAAGGGACAAAAAATGAGTTTTCAAAAATAAGCCATCATCCGTATAAACCCAAAATTGGAATCCTAAAGAAAGTAGACTTATAAGCCAAAGATCGATAATTGAAACCCATGAATAATTAAAGGCCACTGTTAGCATGAGCCTTATGTAAAGGAAAAACCCAAAGCCCTTGGACACATATATAAAGACCCCCTTCTAAAGCTCATATACGAGCCCATGACTGAAGAAGCTTCTTACGAAGGGAATTAGGACGACCATACTTACAAGAGTTTTAGGGAATGGCGGCTGTAATTTAGGAAGATAAGATCAAAACAGGAAATTTAACATAAACTAGGATCCTATTGCATGTAGTCGGACTCATACAGCGTAAAACCCCATAAATACACCCGATAAGCAGAGCAGGGCATCCGTTGCTACTGCTCGAGCGTAAGTTGCTACTGCCATCTTCATCTTCCTGTTCGTGACCGTCTCCCGATTGTCTGCGTCCGTGTGCGAAGGGTGTTGCTAGAGAAGCGCGTGTTTCTTCTTCCTCTACATCCTCCGATCGTCAACCTCTCCCTCCTCTATTGGAATTCCACGATCAAAAGGTAGGCAATCTCCCAAGCCAAACCAACGTGATAAAACTTCTGCATAAACCTCATTATGTTCATAAAATCATATTTTCGCACGTCCTGCATGTTTAAGTATTGTGTTTTCATCGTTATGCATGTTTTCTCTTAATTAAATATTAAATACACTATGGTTAAAAATTTTATATCCATGTCACCTCTCATCTAAAAATTGTAAAGTGTATACGATTAGAATCCCCATGTTTTCCTTAAATTTTCATGTCTTGATATAGATATTAACTAGTAACATTAACTAGTTAATTAATTTAGTATATTTATAATAGTTGCACGGCGAATCACGATTTACACTAGCGGATAGTTATAGAGTTTTACTTTGTTTAGAGTTTTTTAGGTCGTCGGAGTGTCCTTTGGCCATGAAATTTTATGGGTGTGTTATTGGGGAGGTGACCGAGATAGTGAGAGTGGTTGCACCATTTTTCGTACCCCCTATCTCAAGATCCCCCATCTCTCAACGAAAAATTATTTTGAACATCCGGTTAGGTAGAGTTTTTCGAGCCCGTCATTTCGATATATAGAACGCGTGCTTCCGACATGTGTACGTCGAGAAACGGAGGTTTGAAGTTTGACACGTTGTTGAAATGACGATAAACCAAATGTCGTCAAATGCTTTTCACGCCACACTGCAAAGGCGTCAATTCTTATATTATATTATATTATATATTTATATATATATATAACTTGTGACTATATCTTTAAAAATCTATATCTATTAAACTATGTAACATAAAATTATAAAAAATATATTTTTGGAATCCTTGAATTTTTCTCCTAATTATCATATATTCTATTTTTTTAATTATTTTATATAAATTAATGTCTCTTTGAATGTATGTTTTAAAATTATTCAATTAAATAGATATTGACGAGAATTCTTGTTAAATAAATTAAGTTAAAAATCATAGAATTAAAGTCCCTCCAAGTGGATGCTAATTAATAAATGACACTACTCACAAACGTCAATTAATATAAATTTATTTAATTATAGTTAATTATAGAATTGGATAGACATGAATTCTATAGTTAACACATTCATGTTGTCACCGTTTTCTTCCGGTTTTGACCCATACCTCGGGTCTTTTGGCACTCTCATCTCACGTCCGTAGATGGAGTCCATGTTTCATGATTAATTCACGTTATACACCTCAACTCTCGGCGACATACGAGCCCTCCGTTGGACATTCCGTTCCTTCGGACTAGCAAGTTAGTCATTGGGACCTCCGTAAGTCTCCTCGTAGCCTTGGAGTCCCTCAAGGCCGACTGAGCTGGTTGTACCACAAGAACCCTAGAACCCTATTAGTCATTTGATTAGCGACTACATTGGTTATCACCGTTTTCTGTCGTGAGCATGTTGAAGGGTGACCTTATTGGCGGGCGCTTAGTGTAAGAGCAACCGTATTGTGGAGGTACCAATTCTTCAATGCTTTGTTCAGAGAATACGTGACCACCACTGTGGGCGTGACTTCTTAAATATATGGTACTCTGACGAGACGCCAATCTCCCAGATTTCTCGAATTCTCTCGATTTTTGTGTGCCACCGTTCTAGACTTGTCGAGGTCTATCTTGAATCTCTGTTCAATGAAATCTACCCTATTGTTCGTACATGCTTGATCCTTGAAATTCTTGGCCATTAATATGGAATTAGTCTAGACTAAATGTCAGGGGCTATGGGTCTCACTAAATGACATTTTAAATGCTACGGGTCCTGATCTGACCCTATTGGGCGAGGCAAAGTCCAAACGTTACCGGTATACGATGATCGGGTGCTGGCATTCACCAACTCGGTTATTGGCATTTAGGGGCAATCATACAGTCGTGAGAACTCCTAAGTGTGCGACCAAATACTACCTAGTGCTATTTCCATGAGCGGTGGTCATATCGTCGTGATTTTCCCCTTAGTGCATTGGCCAATCCTATATAGTGCTAGATGTGCAAACGCTATCGTGATAGTGATGATCGGGAGTAATTGCCATCATAGTACACCTTTCTACAACTTATTGTTGATGTCTCCTCGACAGTCGTTGTTAAAATTGCCGTGCCACACAAATTTCAAATATTTATAACCGCACTCACTCACTTATGGATTTGAAAACATGAGTATAATGGTAAGTACGGGTCGATCCCACGGGGAAGGAATTTGGTTATTTTTCTTAGTTGGAAAATATTCTTGTGTTTTGAAAAATCAATTGTTGGGTTTTGAGTGCGATTATAACTAAATGGAATTAAAGTGCAACTTCAAATAACAAAAGGTAAGTGAAAGAAATAAAGAAGAACGTCGTCGTTTCCATGCCGAGCCTTTGACGAAGATCGCTCCGCCTAGGAAGTCGATGCCGTGAGAGAATTTGCAGAAGAATGATCACCGCTTTGGGTATGATTGAAGAACTTATGAAGACAAGAGTTGGATTTAACAAGTTTGAAAACTTAAGTTTGAAATCATAATAGAATTCAAGTAAAAATAGGGATTGGAAGAAAAAGCATAACTTCAAATCTGGACAGAATTAGAAGACGTGTAAAACATGAAAGTTGTAGAGAATTGAAAAAGGAAGAACTTTGATTAAGAACACAGAGACAGAAAATAAGAGGAAGGCACTGAAAAAGTAAGATCTATCCCTGCTGGTGAATAGTAACTGACAGAAAAACAGCATCTTGTAAAATTAATTCTAACTCTAAAAATACACAGAATTAGACAAGGTGGTAGAAGAATGAAATGGAGATCTATAAGAGAGGAACAAAGTTGACGAAGAACTCAAATTAAAAAGAGGTCTAAAAAGGCTTCAAAACATAAGAAAACTAGAATGTCTCACCACGGATGAACAGTAAACACCTAAAACAGCACTTAAGAAAACGGACCAGAACTCTATGAAGTAGGAAGAATTTGAAGAAATGATCAACAGAGAAGTTGAAGAAGACTTACAAAAAAACAACTTTTGTGAAGAAATCAAATTGAAATAAAAATTACAACCATGTGAAATAAGGCTAAGAACAGGCTGAATTCAAAAATGAAACTTTTATTGAAATAAGAACAACTTACAACTTTGACTTCAAAAGCTTGGAAAATACAACTTGATGCACTCAACAACTTCAAAAATGCAAAGAACAACTTACATTACAAGTGACCCAAGCTAGCTCTCCCCCTACTCAACCTTCTTGCCATCTTCTATCACTCACTAACTAACTCTACTTGCTAACTAACTCCCCTCATTCAAGACCAATGCACCCTTTATATAGGGGTTACAAAAAAGACTCCATCAATACAAATAAGTGTACCCAATTTTAGCCTAAAATGGTAGGTAGGTAGGTTCTGCCCACTTTGCCATTTTTTTCGGATTTTTTTAAATTTTTCTGGTATTTTATGGCCTTTTCTTCTCCTTCTTTCTCTCTTTCTCTTTCTGCGGGCGCAACGCGCCGACCGGTTCGGCCGGGTTAGGCAGCCGGCGTCGTGGGCCCGCCGTGCGCCCTCCGCTCGACCGCCGCCGCGTGTCGCGCCTTGGGCGCGTTCGCCGCGTGCCTTCGACCGGGGCCCGCCTTCGCCGACCGCGTGCCACGCCCCCCTCCAACCGGCCACGAGCCCCCCCCTCCCGCCTTCGCCCTTCGCGCCTCGTCGCCCGTGCGGGTGGCGAAGGCGGGAAGGCGGGGCGGGGGGGGGGGGGGTTCAAATATATATTTTTTATTATATATATAATATATATAGATCTATATATATATATCTAGTATATAGTTAGAAAATTCTAAAAAATATCAAATAATTTTATTTTTTTTTAATTTTTTTCTTATCTTTTTGAACAAGTTTCCGGGCTTTTGGCCCAGTTGAACATATATATTGTTATTCTTTTTTTTCTTTTTCTTGGAGCTTTCCTCGAACTGCGTGCCTGCATAAATACATAAAAATTATCATAAAAATTTATTTAATTTTAGAAAATTAAAAATTTGATACAAAATCAACAATAAGTGTGAGAAGTGTATATTTAATATCAATTAAGCTCATAAAAATGCATATACTCATGAATTAAATGATAAAAATACACACTAATCACACCCCCCAACTTACTCATTGCTAGTCCCTTAGCAATGCACATAATGAAAAATTTAGGACTAACAAGAGTTTAAAGTATCAATGCCTCATTGCTAGATCATCTTTCATAGAGTTAACTAAAGATCAGGAATTTGGAATAATTACCACAGACTAGCCTTAGGAACATGATCAAGAATTCTAATCAAAATTCAGTAGCACTTGTGCAGGTGAAATACTAAATTCACAGTATAGACAATTGCATCCTCCAATTGCTATTCCGAACAAATGCCTTTCAATTCTGCACTTCTTACTTAGAGCGTTCAATGCACACTAGCTTTTTATCTGCCTTATTGATATGTCCCTTTAGGATCACTATATATATATATATATTTTTCTTTTCTTTTTCTTTTTCCCTATTTTTTTCTTTACACACATGATGCTGCACTACCCTTCACTGTTTTACGCGAACCTCAACACGTCTTAGGTGAAGGAGGCCCGGTTCCACAGATCAAAGTTCCCTTTTCCTTTTGACGCGAACCTCAACACGTCTTAAGTGAAGTAGGCCCGGTTACTCAGAATCGGAGCATTTTTCATGGTGTGTGTATTTTTTTTTCTCATACTTTTGTATGGCAGAAAGCTTCTAACATATCTCTTCTTCAGAAAATGCAGAATATCAGACAGTCTGTCTAAAATAACAGAAGGCTTGTCCTTCTTGTTTCATTAGCGTGCATCATGATTTTATTTTTTTGAAAGTGCATCTGAACTTTAAAGAGATTCTTTAAATCAGTTTTCCAGTGCTAGCTTAAAGAAATTATCCATCATCCTTTTCCCAGTTGTTTCTATTCAGAATCACGTTTCATGTGACATGAATCAAGAATCATTAATGCGGGGAAAAACTGTTATTAAACATGACAATTCAAGAAAGCAAGAAAAAAAAATTTTGTTGAAATTTTTGAAATTTTTGAAAATTTTGAAATTTATCTCCCCCCCCCCAACTTAAATGACATTGTCCCCAATGGCATAAGCAGTAGACAGATCAGAGGACATGAAAAAAATAATTTAGTTGGGAAGGAAGGATACAACCTGATGGCCGGGACGAAATGACGAGGGCTTCATTGCATTGTGGCTTGACAACTGAAAAAGTAAACACACTACATAAATCATATCAGAAGCCAGTTAGTAACACACAAAGCGTGGGACCCAATGTGTCCATGATTTTTAAAGGGAATCGACCACTGATGGCAACGTGAGGTACGGAGCCGAATTTCCCGCAGAAATGTCCCCCTATTGCGTGTTTTGGGCGAAAGGTGGTTACAACGGGACAAGAAACACAGCGAATCTTTGGACCGAAAAGAGAGAAAAAGTCAATAAAGCACGTCTCCGACTTGACCACTCCACATGGTAGAGTGGGTGCGAGATTAACGGGAGGATGACGTGTCGCAAAGGCTATGGCTAGATGTGATGGTGCGAGATGCAGATCACTCCTCGTCAATCTTATAAATACCCCCCCCTTTCCACTCGACCGGAGAACATCGAAGTTGTGAGAGTAGAGTCGAGTGAAAGGGAAGTAGTGAGTGTTGCTCAAAGTTCATAATGGAGGGTGAATCAAGCATCAGAGCTGAAGGGGAGTCGTCTCGCTCCTCGAAGAGGAGTAGATTGGGCAGTAGTGCCAGGAGATTCTCTGAAGTTGAAGGACTTTTGAGTGAAAGGACTCTACCACAGCTTGTAAGTGATTTCTTTCATTCCTTTCTACTTCTCTGTTCTTTCTTTGGAAAGCTTCCCATGTCTCATTTCTGGTGTATGTGCAGAGTGTGATGAAGTCACACATCTCATGGGAGCTGGTCGTGACTGCATATCGAGGGCTCCCAGACTTCCAGAAAGCGAGGTTGGACGTGATGGGATTTGGGCCCTTTCTCAGAATTGAGCCAATCAAGATCGACCTTGCCCTGATCCAAGCTCTACGTGAAAGATGGGACCCGGTAAGTAGGGCATTCCGGATGCCGTGGGGGCATATGGTACCCAGCTTGGAAGATGTGGTCCGAATCACGGGCCTCAAAGTGGATGGGGAAGCAGTGACTGGTGTCACCTACGCGGATTACCGTGAAGGTGCCCATAATTTGTTGGGGATGGACTTAGATAGTCGGAAGAACAGGTCAGTAGCCAGGGCATCGATCATGGAAGCTTTAGGGCTTACTGACATGCGTCCGCGTGATGATGAGTCCATAGAAGAATTTATGGAAAGGGCAGAAAGAGGTGCCCGTACTATGTATTGTATGGATACCAGCAATTGGGAGCGGACCAATATGGATCTGAGGAGGTTCCTCCTCTTTCTATTAGGCAAGTTGTTACTGGGGTCCAAGGGAGACAGTATCCACTGTCATTTCTTAGAACTGCTTGTAGACTTGGAAAGAGTAGGACAATACGCCTGGGGAGCTGCCGTGCTGGCACATCTGTTTACAAGTCTGTCGCAAAGGACAGACAAAGAGATGACACTAAATGGATTTACGCCTTTAATCCAGGTAATGAAATTTTTTTTTGTTTTTATTTTTTGCTTTTTATTTTTGTTTTCATCAATGACACATGATGGTGTAGCTGTGGAGCTACTATTACCTTCCAATGGGGAGGGCTCGACACTGTCGACCACTGACGGTCCCTCTAGCGAGACGGTGGTAACCCATCATGAGCACTGCACCTTTACCCTACCAACTTATGGTGTTAAGACGAGAATTGCAAGAGTTCCCTGCAACGATGGTAGGATAAAAGTTTTTTCTCAAAATTATTTTTTTTTCATTTATTTCATCCTTTTTTTCTAACCACGAAGATACATATAATCCATTCAAGGTGAATTGGAGGCCTTTCATGAACATGGTCGATGTTGACCAGCCTTGGGTAGTTGGAAGCCGCGCCCGATTCGGACGGGACCTCTGGCTCCATTGCTTAAATGAAATCGAGCCCCTCAGGCTGCGATTAGCTATGCGCACCCTAGGGCTGGCTCAAGAATGGGTGGATATGACCATGTCACCTAGCGTCGAAAGGCAGACGCGTGGACCAGCCACCTGTGTTGATTGGAGAGTGCGCTTCCCCGAACAATATGAAGATTGGCAACGGGGAGGCACACTCGTGGAATCTCAAGTACAAGATAGCGATGATTACCTACGCCTCTACAGAGCAATGTATGCAGAAAGGCTCCAGCCTGGAGGGCTTGTAGAGGTAAGGAAACCATGTTTGTATCTTCTACATTTTGTTGTGTTTAAATTTTTTTTTCTTTGTTTGTGAACTCAAAAGCCATAACTGTAGGATGTCCGTGATACTATAATAACGAACTTACGAGCTCGTCTGGCGGACACGGAGCAAGAGCTGAGTGATACCAGAGCGGCTCTAGGTTCATCAGTAAGTATTTCAGTACATATTCCGGGTAGGCTTTGAGATTCAGGGCGCTAACCACTTAATGTCACCATATGTGTAGCGTGCTCAGCTTGATGCAGTTTCTTCGGCGATGGGAGCAGATGGTGTTTCTTCCAGTCTATGGATTCCCACATCCGAGCTGGATCAACTCCACGAGCAACTTGCTCATGCCACACAACGGGCTGCAGAGGCAGAGAGGATGCTTTCTGTACAGGTGAGGATTTCACCATTTAACATCCCTTATTCAAGTATTGCTATTTGCCTGAGATGAAATGTGTGGCAGGATAAAGAAACACGAGGCACTTGCAAATGCCACTCAGAAGGAAGCTAGAATAACTGAGCTGGAAGAAGAACTACAGCGTCGTCCAGATGAGGATTCTTCAAGGGACGTTGTGGAGTTGAGAATCACCCTTCAATTAGAAAGAGAAGATAGAGAGAGAGAACGGGCTGAGAGAGAACAGGACAGAGACAGAGAGAAAGCCAAGAGATCGGCCGAGAAAGAGGAAAAGAGGGCCCTGGAGGCCCAACTTTTTGAATTGAGGACTAGTCTCGGCCTAGCCGACCAATGGCTGAAGGATGGCGAAGAACGCTATCGAAGAGCACGAGAGCGTGGCTTTCGTGTCAGTAGCTTCTTTGCTGCCCCCTCAGATCGGCGTCCATAGTGCGGTAGTAATACCGCTGCTCTCGGCTTGGGAATACCCTCTAGAGAATCTTGCCCCAGAGAGCGGCAAGACAAGTAATGTGAAGAAAGAAGGTGGATTCCGATGTAATCTCTTTGTTTGCTTTTGTGTGTAATAAAATACTTTTTGCTTGGCTCTCCGTTGTCCTTATCTCTCGAATCCCTAAACACAGCTAATTTCCCACAATAATTTATTACCACACAAAAATCACTTAGGTTGCCTCCTAAGAAGCGCTAACTTTTATGTCGTCAGCCAGACACCATGTAGCTCATTAGCTCATTAACCAACGCGTGGCATTCAGAATGAGCCACCACGTGATCTTGTCTTCCTTCAAATTCCAGCCCTTAATCCATTGGAAGACAAGAGTAGACATGTACGGACCGGGGCTAGAAAGAGGCAGGACTCGCACATGATTGTTTGTAACATGAACCCTGTGTGCGATCTAGTTTTCAGCTTTAGATATCAAAAAATGATCTATGGCCAATAATTTGTCAAGATCAAGGTATAACCCTTGCATAATATCAATCCATCGGTCCCCTTCACCTGTATCGTCCCTCCTGATGACCTCTTTATTGACTACTTCCTCCTTGGGAAGTTGGTCATCGAACGGTGGCTTAGGGATAAGAGTGTCATTATTAGTCACAGTCTTCCCAGTAACAGCCTCATGTGTTAGAAGGGTACTAATCAACTTGTCTTCCTGATGGGGAGTTAAATCAAAAGTGAATATTGTTGGTCCATCCCCCTCAGGTCCCAGAATGTCATATTGAAGAGGCTCATCTGGCAGGGGTAGCACGAGCCCAGAATCTAATTGATCCAATGATTCAAATATGAGGGGATCGGGCTCAATGGGTAGATCAAATTTGAAAGTTTCTAATAAAACCCCTTTATCACACTCATCATTTAATAGAAAATTGTGAATCAAATTTCCCAATAATGAAGTGGGAAGATCAAATGTAAATTGTTCCAGCTCGGCCCCTTCATCAAAGGTAAGATCAAATGGGAATTTTTCAAAGACGGAGCTTTCATCATACTCATCACTCACCTGAAGATTCTCAATCAAAATTTCCAAAAATGGGGTTGATAGATGAAATATAAACTTTTCGAACAAGGCCCCATCATCAAGTTCTTCCAAGGGAGGAGAAGATTCAGAATTAAGTTCCACTAAATCAACATGATTATTAATCATAAAGCAATCCTCCTCGACATGTAGATCCTCAATTAAGTTGTTTGGGCCACTAATTTTCTCAGTGATATTCTCAATCTCAAAACATTCATAGAATGGGGTGATGATATCAATAGGATCATTTGTATTCTTTAATTCATCCCCTAATTCCGTCCCTTCCTTCATCATGGTATGGCTTGCGCACTCCCCCTCACTCCCAATAATGATATCTTGAGCCAAAATGCCAGGCATCGGATCATCATCATCATCATTCACGTATCGAGGGGGTTGGTTGAATATTGACGAAGGGTCATGGTAAGTAGACTGAGAGTACACGCTTTGAGCTTCAAAGTAGTGGCCCGGTGAATCACCCTTAGTATTGACATTGAGTCCGAAATCGGGGTGAGATGAGTTGAGATGAAGTTGAGTATACATGGGCTACTCGTGAATTGCTTGGGGTAGAGGTGTAGACAAATGGGTTTGGAATGTTGAATCCATCCAAGGCAAATTTGTGTGATTACTCCAGCCAAGATTATCATCATCTGCAACATGCTTGAGCTGAGAAATCCTAGGGAATTTTGGACCTGTGCTTGGATGACGGGAGAGAGTCGGGCTATAGTAGGGCATTCACTCACATGGTGAGTGAGACTGGCACAGAATTCACACACTTCCATGAAAGTGTGGATTGGGTTTTCCGCCTGTTTGACATGTCCTACAAGTTGTTGATGAGATGAGATAGAGGCACGATTTATTGAATTTTCACTCAAAATCTCAAATAGATCATATGCCTCATCTTCACTTTTGCTTAAAAATGCCCCTCCACAATATATGTCAACCATCTGCCTATCAAAATTGGATAACCCCTCATAAAATGTAAAGATAATTTGCCATCTGGGCAACCCATGATGTGGACATTGACTCACTAGCTCCTTTAATCTCACCCAAGATTCATGAAGTTGCTCTCCCGGACGTTGAGTAAATCATGTAATCGCCCTTCTCATCATGTTGGTTTGGCCTATGGGGTAAATTTTTTTAAAAAATTCTGACTGCATATCTTCCCAAGTCCTGATAATCTTTCGAAAACTCCTTAACCAACATTTTACTTTATCTTTTAACGAGAATGGAAATAAAATTAATTTAAGGGCATCATCATTAAAATTCTGAATTTTGATCAGTGAGCAAACTTCTAGAAAATCATCTAGATGCCTATAAGGATTTTCATTGAGATCCCATAAAAAGATGGGAGCATCTGGATGAGACTAGGGCGAATCTCATATTGATCAACGTGAATATCGGGGAGTTGAATACAGGTGGAGGGCTTGTAAGAAGAAGGATAAAAATGCTCCTTCATAGGCGTGGGTTTCCCTCCAAGATGAATGGCCATAAAATGAATTTTTTTTTTACATTTTTTTAAGTATTTCAAATTATATATATATTTTTTTCAATTTTTCAAAACTTTTTTTATGCAAACACAAACAAGTTAACACAAATTATCCTAATGACCTAGATGCGACTCAGACCTACAACTGTGGTTTCACAAAGTGATTAAAATGAACTTAAATTCACCCTCAGTATGTCCACCGGCCAGGTAAGGGGTGGGGAAGTGGGAGGTTCCCCCTACTTTCGTAGGGACCTTATTATACAAAACCACAATCCCGCTTAAGGCATTTGCCATCCGACCGTCTTGCCTTAGAGACCAATTTTCATAAGAGAATAAACCTAAATATCACAGGAATCACAGTGTGATCCTAGGGCCAACGTCTACTGGCTTTTATTAAGGCCTAGATAATGCAGAGATGCAAGGAAATTGTGGTTTTCGGGCTAAGGGAGGGTGATGAAATCCCCACCTTATCTTATTAGGGGTGTTGCCCTTAAAGTATTTTGAAATGCAATGCACACCACAATTTCAAACAAGGGGTTCTTTATGCAAAAATGAATGCCAGACTGGGATCAGTAGAACGTACCTTGCCCCTCGCGATCTTCAAAATACAATGCAGAAATTAAACAAAAACAAATTCTAAGCTAAATGATGCATGACCTAGAGCATGAAAGTGTAGTTTCTACTCTTGCAATGAGGTCTTTTATTTGGTACAAATGAAGATTTTTTTTTTGTTTTTGTTTTTATTTAATGAACCTAACTAACCAGCATGAAAATTTTTCTTTTATTTTGATTGTTTTTTATTTTTATAGAGTTTTCAAGAAATTTTCAGATTTTTATAAAATTTTTCAGAAAGTGGAAAGATAGAACCTGTTTCTTGATTTCAGCCCTTTAGCAATGCTTCCGAGCTATTTAACGACGTTTCATATCCTTGGAATTTCAGATTCGATCTTCCTCTTTCTTTGATTTTCAAATTTTTTTCGTTTTCCTGCACAAGTAAAGAAAGCAAAAATCAATATACAAATATACAAAGTAAACACAAGAGTATCCAACTATGAAAAGTATCTCCATCCCCGGCAACGGCGCCAAAAATTTGGCGCCGCCTCGTCAATCGTTGTTAAAATTGCCGTGCCACACAAATTTCAAATATTTATAACCGCACTCACTCACTTATGGATTTGAAAACATGAGTATAATGGTAAGTACGGGTCGATCCCACGGGGAAGGAATTTGGTTATTTTTCTTAGTTGGAAAATATTCTTGTGTTTTGAAAAATCAATTGTTGGGTTTTGAGTGCGATTATAACTAAATGGAATTAAAGTGCAACTTCAAACAACAAAAGGTAAGTGAAAGAAATAAAGAAGAACGCCGTCGTTTCCATGCCGAGCCTTTGATGAAGATCGCTCCGCCTAGGAAGTCGATGCCGTGAGAGGATTTGCAGAAGAATGATCACCGCTTTGGGTATGATTGAAGAACTTATGAAGACAAGAGTTGGATTTAACAAGTTTGAAAACTTAAGTTTGAAATCATAATAGAATTCAAGTAAAAATAGGTATTGGAAGAAAAAGCATAACTTCAAATCTGGACAGAATTAGAAGAAGTGTAAAACATGAAAGTTGTAGAGAATTGAAAAAGGAAGAACTTTGATTAAGAACACAGAGACAGAAAATAAGAGGAAGGCACTGAAAAAGCAAGATCTATCCCTGTTGGTGAATAGTAACTGACAGAAAAATAGCATCTTGTAAAATTAATTCTAACTCTAAAAATACACAGAATTAGACAAGGTGGTAGAAGAATGAAATGGAGATCTATAAGAGAGGAACAAAGTTGATGAAGAACTCAAATTAAAAAGAGGTCTAGAAAGGCTTCAAAACATAAGAAAACTAGAATGTCTCACCACGGATGAACAGTAAACACCTAAAACAGCACTTAAGAAAACGGACCAGAACTCTATGAAGTAGGAAGAATTTGAAGAAATGATCAACAGAGAAGTTGAAGAAGACTTACAAACAAACAACTTTTGTGAAGAAATCAAATTGAAATAAAGATTACAACCATGCGAAATAAGGCTAAGAACAGGCTGAATTCAAAAATGAAACTTTTATTGAAATAAGAACAACTTACAACTTTGACTTCAAAAGCTTAGAAAATACAACTTGATGCACTCAACAACTTCAGAAATGCAAAGAACAACTTACATTACAAGTGACCCAAGCTAGCTCTCCCCCTACTCAACCTTCTTGCCATCTTCTATCACTCACTAACTAACTCTACTTGCTAACTAACTCCCCTCATTCAAGACCAATGCACCCTTTATATAGGGGTTACAAAAAACACTCCATCAATACAAACAAGTGTACCCAATTTTAGCCTAAAATGGTAGGCAGGTAGGTTCTGCCCACTTTGCCATTTTTTTCGGATTTTTCTGAATTTTTCTGGTATTTTATGGCCTTTTCTTCTCCTTCTTTCTCTCTTTCTCTTTCTGCGGGCGCAACGCGCCGACCGGTTCGGCCGGGTTAGGCAGCCGGCGCCGTGGGCCCGCCGTGCGCCCTCCGCTCGGCCGCCGCCGCGTGTCGCGCCTTGGGCGCGTGCGCCGCGTGCCTTCGACCGGGGCCCGCCTTCGCCAACCGCGTGCCACGCCCCCCTCCAACCGGCCACGAGCCCCCCCCTCCCGCCTTCGCCCTTCGCGCCTCGTCGCCCGTGCGGGTGGCGAAGGCGGGAAGGCGGGGCGGGGGGGGGGGGGGGGTTCAAATATATATTTTTTATTATATATATAATATATATAGATCTATATATATATATCTAGTATATAGTTAGAAAATTCTAAAAAATATCAAATAATTTTTTTTTTTTTTAATTTTTTTCTTATCTTTTTGAACAAGTTTCCGGGCTTTTGGCCCAGTTGAACATATATATTTTTATTCTTTTTTTTCTTTTTCTTGGAGCTTTCCTCGAACTGCGTGCCTACATAAATACATAAAAATTATCATAAAAATTTATTTAATTTTAGAAAATTAAAAATTTGATACAAAATCAACAATAAGTGTGAGAAGTGTATATTTAATATCAATTAAGCTCATAAAAATGCATATACTCATGAATTAAATGATAAAAATACACACTAATCAATTGTTCGTCATGAAAAGATCTTGATTTGCCTTATTGGAGGGGTTATCATATCATCGTGATATTCCCTTAGTGTGTTGGCAATCCTCCACAGTACTAGTTATATGAAAGCTGTCATGATAATGTTGTCATAGAGAGAATATTGTGCTAGTTTCATTAACCGCGCTCGTGATATTGTTCGTCATAGAGGGATGATTGTTGTTATTTCCTCATTATGAGAAGTACTTGGTATTCTGACATGAAAGATCTTGCTATACTCTCTTGATTATCATTGTCCTTACACTTCATGAGTGTATCTAGCATCTTGCTTACTCGTTTGTTTCTTATAGTTCTTGAATTTATTTCGTGTCATTATAGTTCTTGATTTCTATATCTTGCATGATCTGCATGAGCATGTTAAACTGTAATTGACTTAAAGCTAGCTTGGAAGCATGATATATTAAGTCCTACTGAGCGTTCGCTCACCGTGCGTTTTCCAATATTTTTCAGGTAATGACCTTAGTGACGACGAGACCGAACATGATGGGCAAGGGCAAGAGTGAATAGAACTCTGGCATCTAGAGGAACCGTCTAGTCTGGTTATCTTGCGTCTTATGTCTCCTTATAGTTTTTCTTTATTGAGTCTTTTCATTTATTATGGGCCCGAATATGTAAAGAACTTATATTTGAAATGAAATTTATTATTTGTCCAAATTATGTTTTGTGGAAATGACTATGCTCTGATTGACATGACTGTTTAACTGCCACGTTCCGAGCAAACGACACGTTCCGCTGCTATCGGTTCGGGGCGTGAGACATCCCTACCAGGATCAAATCCCGCATTCTCATTAAACTTGCCATGTTCACGGCAAACATCTGCGCGGTTTTGCCACCGTCTTTTATACTACAAACACGGACTTCTGTCCGGAGATGAAACGATCCATGAGTGATCGACATATATGTATCTATGAACACTTACGCCCCCAATGCGGGTTTGTTTAAACACGATCCGAGATTTTTACTCTTGCTTTGTTACCATGAATTTCAAGCCGTAGGGTCCTTATTCCCGGCAATCAATCAGGGGTGTTCCCCCGTATGGGGGATGTAAATAATGTCGTGGCCTTTATGGCACGGCGGTTTTTTGTCCCGACACGAACTACACAATTATCTGATTAGTCAGATCGAGCGTACAATAAATCGTCACTCTGTGACTGGCACGCCCACACACTTAATAAACCCAATAAACAAATAAACAAAGATTTAATAAAAAAGTGCGTCCACAAGAGGCCCGAGCCTTTGATGTCTTCATAAATCCCGTAGACAGGGGCGGTAAGTAGGGTATACCGCTCGTACTTCCGGGACGGCTCTTTATGGTCTCCGTCCTGGTTCCGCCTCTTTCCTTGACCCGTCCTTTGCTCGGACGGTCGTTTCTTGTCCCTCTCCCGACCCGAGCATGTTATTCCTCGGTAGGTGCTGAGGACTTCCTCACACTCTACGTGACGCAAGGCCAGGGTCACTAGCTCGGAAAGGGAGGTAGGAGGATGAAGCACTAGCTCGCGCCGTAGGTTCTCGTCGCGGGTACCTCCGGTTAATGTGGTGATGGCTGAGGCAACATCCAAGTGGGGGATGCGCAGGGCTTCCGATTTAAATCAGTTGATATAAGCCCGCAACTTCTCCCCCTTTTCCTGCTTGAGTGCCAGTAATCCCGCCACCGACCGGGGTGGACCGCTACCGGCGAAGCTTTCCTTGAACACTCGCCCGAATTGCTTGAAGTTGTGGATGCTGCCGGGGGCGAGGGCTCTGAGCCATGCTTGAGCGCCCTGAACCAGAGTGGTCACGAATGCTCAGCACTTGATTACGTCGGACGCCCCATGCTAGGTCACTAGAGCGTCGAGGTTGTCATTGTCGTCTGCCGGGTCTCCCTGGCCGTCGTACAACTTGAAGGTTGGGAGTGAGATCCTGGGGGAAATCTCTACCTTCAAGATGTAATCGAAGAACGGGGATCACTCCTCGTCCTCCACAGGAGAGGTCTTCTGCAAGGCGCGGAGGGCCCGCTCCTGCTTCGCGAAACGCCTCTCAAAGTCTCGTAGTCGGAGGGACAGCTCCGGTTGTCGTTGGCCCGAGGGGCTTGGGGGACGCATTTGCATGCTATCCTGGCGCTCCTCAGGGGCTTCGATCTCCGAAAACTATCGGCGTGCTCCGGACTTCTCCCTCCTCAGGGTTAAGGAGGCTTCCTGCTCCGGGGGAGGGGCATGAGATGGTACTCCTGACAGGTTGCGGATGAGCTGCCGCCCCCGGAGGGTAAAACGGCCTCCAACAGTTTGCTGGGAGGCATCTCCGTGTGGAGGGCTCTTCCGGGGGAGTTGCGACTTCTCCTCCCTGGCCGCTTGGGCCCTCATGAGATCCACGAGGACATCCAGTTTTACGTTGAGGGTTTGGAGGGCGTCGGTACTCCCGCAAGGAAGTTGTTCCCCCACCACCGACGGAGGTACTTCGTTGGCATGGTTGCTCGGTGGGGAGCTCTCCATGGGGAGAGAAGGTGAGCCTTCTTCTGTCGCCGAGGCCTTTCCCTTATCGCCGGCAATCCTCCTGCCAGAACTCCTTCGCACCATGATGGCTCTTTGTGCGTTTCCCATAGACGGCGTGAGATGAAGAGGGGCGATCTCGCGTTACTCCTGAGCTGAGAAGTAGATGTCCACGTACACTTGAAGTATGAACTGCAAGAAGGGAAACATGTCAGAGGTGCCCAGGGTTGGAACCCCGGGGAAGACCCTTCAGTGCTTAAGTCAGCAAGTGTAGTAGAGCACTAGTGCGAAGGGAGGAATCAGGAGGAATATGGGGATGAGAGATCCCTCTCCACCAAGAGGTGAAGTGGTTCCTGCTCAGGGTTTTAGGTGTCTCTTTCCTTACCTTCCTTCGGTAGGGTTCTTCCAGTTTAAATAGTGGCCCGTTCAGTGAATGATCCCTGTAAGCTGAGGAGATTCGAGGGGGGGGGTTATGTCCTCCTCGTGGCCTCTTTATAGCCCGCGGACTCTTGGTTTCCCCTGTCCCCTTGAGCTCCTAGCTTTTAAGGGACACGTAACGACCGTATTAATAAGCTTCCATCAGTTGGCCTGAGCATGAGGCACTGACTCTGGAGGGGCCTCCCGAGCAATGAGTGCATGATTATGGCAGAGAATGCAGGGCTCCGAAGGAGCTCTCCCGATCTAACTGATGCTCGGACATCCCAACCCAAAGGCCGCCTAGGAAGCGCTTGTTCCGAGTGAGTTATTGGGCTTATATTAAGTGGGCCCGGGGGCTACCACTTCAAAGAGTTGGGCCTCGTTCGGTCCGGTTGGACCTCTTTTGGCCTCTCCGTCTGGGCGGTTAGATTTCCCCTCTCCAGGTTGTCTTGTCTGAGATACTGTAATTCTATGACCTCCTCAAGAATACCATAGTAATCAAGATCATTTTCATTGTATGTACTACCTTTCACGCATACACCACTATTCATTGTAGACTTATTTCGTCCATAATCTCTGGTGTGAAATCTACAACCATTCATAAAAAATCCTGGATAGACATGCGCGACCTTCGAAGGTCCATAACTTATCACCCAGACTCTTTCATCAGTAACATAACCTTCTTCAACGTATGAATATAAACCACATTACTTTAAAATTAGGCATACACCTCAAGCTTTGTGGAACTTAACTTCAGCATTTACTTGAGCTTTAAGCCATATGGCAAAAGATCTCTCTCGTTCCTTTTGAACGTCCATGTCATTGAGGTGTGGACATTGAGTAATTAATTCTGAATCAAATTGGATGCAATGATGAATGCAACATCACCGTAAATGGGAGGAAGAATGTCAAGAAACTTATAAATTTTAGCACCTGCGGAGTTGAGGACTCACTCAACATAAGGTTCAATCTTAGTACAGTTCAGGAGAACATATATCTCTACGGCCAACAACTCTTTGTCCTCTAATATGTGATTCGAACAACGTCCCAATGAACGTCCTGGATACTTAAATATGGACAATCGGTCAGACAATCTCACCTCTCCTTCATCATCATTACGTGGAGGTCGATTGCGGCGAGTTTGAATTTTGAGTTCGAAGTACATCGAACAGAAGTTTAAAATTTTTTCAATAATATATGCCCCGGTAATCGAACCCTCTACTTTAGCCTTGTTGTGAACCTTCATTTTCAGGCCATGCATACACCTATGACAATAATTCATATGACAATGACATACCGTGACAATGACAGACACATGTAACTATTGTCAAATATTTAGTAAATACATACTGATTACCTCTCAAATTGATACATCCATCGAAATTGTACCGGTCCTCCAACTTTGGCCTCATATGGCAAATGGATAATCAGGTGCTCCATGGAATCGAAGAACGTAGGGGGAAATATCTTCTCCAACTTGCAGAGCGTCGTGACCACATTCTATTCCATAGTTTGCACGCCCCCAAGTTTGAGTTCTGATGGACATAGAATCCTGAAAAACTGACTCAACTCAGTCAATGCTCCCCATATAGGCTTTGGAAATATGTCACGGAATGAAATGGACAGAAGTCTCTCCATGAACACATGGTAGTCATGACTTTTCAATCCATATATTTTTCCCTTATTTACATTCACACAACGGGCTATGTTAGACACATATCCATTAGGGAATCATAATTGCTTCAGCCGCTGGCATAGTTCATTGATTTGTGTGTCTTTCAACACGTAAGCTACTTTAGGTTGCACAACTTTGCCCCGTACCTGCCGTAATTCCAACTCTAGTCGTTTGTAAAGTATCTTCAAGTCTGCTCACGCCTTGGCATTATCCTTTGTTTTGGCTTTCCCGTTCATGATGGTGTTGAACACATTATCAAAGACATTCTTCTCAACATGCATGATGTCCAGGTTGTGCCGTATCAAAAGGGCTGACCAGTAAGGCAATTCCCAGAAGATACTTTTTTTCACCCAGTTGTGATCCTCTCCAAATCCACAAAGATGTCGTGTACTACCCGACAATTGCACTATATCTAGTAAGTTTTGCACCTATGCCGCCATTTGTCGACTAGACATCCGTTCCAAGTCTGCTTCATCCATTTCAACTATGTTCTTAATGAATGAGTCCTTTTGCCTTCGGAAAGGATGGTCAATTGGTAGAAATCGTCGATGACAATCAAACCAGTATGATTTCTTACCATATTTCAGGACAAATGTTTTGGTATCAGCCATATAGTAAGGACATGCCAACCTCCCGTGTGTGCTCCAGCCAGATAGCATTCCATATGCAGGGAAGTCACTTATTATCCACATCAATGCAACCTTTAAAGTGACATTTTATTTTCTATATGCATCATAAGTAACAACTCCATCATTCCATAATTTTTTCAACTCATCAATCAGTGGCCTGAGATATATGTCCAAAATTTTTCCTAAATTTTTTGGACCTGGAATCACCAAAGTTAAGAAAAGGTTTTCTCGCTTCATGCACATGCCCGGCGGAAGGTTGTATGGCGACAGGAACACTGGCCAACATGAGTAAGACGTCACTGAACCTCCAAATGGGTTGAAGCCGTCTGTGCATAAACCCAGCCTAACATTCTGTGGCTCGTGAGCAAAAGCAGTATAGGTACGATTGAAATGAGCCCAAGCTTCACCATTGGTGGGATGACTCATTATATCATCTACACGACGTACTCTTTCCGTGTGCCATATCATTTGCCGAGCTATCTTTGACGACATGTACATCCGATGTAATCTGGGCGTGAGAGGGAAGTATCGTAGTGACTTGTAAGGCACATCCTTCTACTTTGAATTGCCCCCTCTCTTAGGTTTAAATCTATCATGCTGACAAATATCACATGATCTTTTATCTACATTATCTTGATAATATAGCATACAGTGATTAGGGCATGCATCTATTTTTTGGTATCCAAGCCCTAACTCATTGACCATCTTCTTTGCACGGTAAAAATTTCCAGGTAGCTTCTCCTCTCGAGGCAGCATACTCTTGATAAGGAGGAGCATATGGTCAAAACAACTCTCACTAAGGTGAAATTCGGATTTCAAATTCAACAACTGTGAGATAGCAGACAATCGAGTGTGATTTTCACAACCATCCCACAGCGGCTCATCAGCATCCCGAAGTAATTGATAAAATCTTTCAGCTATCTTGTTTGGTGGTTCTTCGTTGTACACGTGTTGAAAATGCACATTAAAGTTAGGGCCAGCAACATCGATTACTATGTCTGCATAGGTACTTGTGCCTGCAACATTGCCGGGCTCATACGACCAGAAGTCCTCACCATGACACACCCAATTCATATAACCTTTCGTGAACCCTTTCCTGTATAAATGATCTTGCACATCCCATAGCAAAAGAAATCTCTTGTTTTTACAAAGTAAACAAGGACATCATATGTTACCACGCTGGTCCACTGCTGTTGGATGCCCCAATACAAACTGAATAAAACTATCAACTCCATCCTTAAACTCCTCTGACACCACTCTGTCAACTACTCTGTGATTCATCCATGAACGATCAAGTCTAGCCATATTTACCTAACAATTTTAAAAAATCATATCAATATGTCTTATCACTACTTCCAAAAAAAATTTGACAGTATGTCCCCTTAATATTGACTATTTTCCACATTTTTCCATCCTGTTTGGTCACATATACATCCATATCCACATCCACTTTCACATCCATATTCACACACCCACGTTGACATCGACATCATCTTCTATAAAAAATCATTATCATACTCGTATTCACATACACATTCATATCGGCATCCACACCTGCCTAAAAATTTAATTCACTTCCAAGGATACTAATCACATATATCATAACAAAAGTCTTGAACGGGCGAAAATGAAAAAAAGGGTCATATCCACATTTACGCACACACATTGATATCCACATCCCTCTTCTCACCCTCCCAATAAAAAAAATGGGCTGGGAATTTCATCTGATGTTGTAAGAGTACACCAGGTGATAAGGAGAAAAGGTTCGGCTTGGAGATCAGGCATGAAGGTGAAAATTCTCAAAGGAGCAGTTGGTTTTCTTAAAAGTAATCTCTATGCAACTCTTGAGTACATATTACTTGGGGCTTGGAATTTCATCTGATGTTGTAAGAGTACACCAGGTGATAAGGAGAAAAAGTTAATCGTGGAGATCATGCATGAAGGTTAAAATTCTCAAAGAAGTAGTTGATTTTCTTAAAAGTAATATCTATACAACTCTTGAGTACATATTACTTGAAGGGTAATATGTACTCAAGAGTTGCATAGAGATTACTTTTAAGAAAACCAACTGCTCCTTTGAGAATTTTAACCATCATGCATGATCTCTAAGACGAACCTTTTCTCCTTATCACATGGTGTACTCTTACAACATCAGATGAAATTTTAAGCGCCTTTTTTATTGGATGGACAATCAACAAGGACAGGTTCATCCTCACCGCCATCTATTTCTTCGTCGTATTGATCATGCATTTGCAGAGCCCACTTTTGGTATGGCCTTTCGACTTGCACAATGTTTACTAGTTTTCCATCCTTAAATATTTCAAAAATTGCATCAGTCTCTCTTTAACGAGACTTATCTCTAAAATCCTTCATTGCCACAGTAAAAGGGTCATGATGTTGTAACTCAGTCATGGTAATATGGATAGCAGAATCTGCCAAAGTATCCACAAGAACAGGATTGTCAGATGGTGAATCTAAAAGGGAAGGACCCATTTGCTGGCAACTGAGAATGTAAAATGTTTACATCAGGATATTTTGCACCAACTGGTTTTAGTTTTGCTGGCAACCGAGCCCCTCCCCCTCCATGTGTCTGTGTGTGTAAGAGTGAGATTGAGATAGGGCGGGCGTAGGGAGAGGGTGCCGAGCCCCTCCCCCTCCCTATGTCTGTGTGTGTGATAGTGAGAATGAGAGAGGGCGGGAGCAGGGAGAGGGGGCCGAGCCTCTCCCCCTCCCTATGTCTGTGTGTGTGAGAGTGAGAGTGAGAGAGGGAGGGAGAGGGGGCCGAGCCATGCATGTGTCTGTGTGAGAGTGAGAGTGATAGAGGGCGGGAGTAGGGAGGGGGAGGGGGGCCAACGGGAGAGGGAGAGAGGGGAATACCTGCGGTGGGGGGTCTCTGTCGAAAAGAATTTGACCTCCGCCGCTGCCAGAGCTCACTGCTGCTATTGTGCCCTCGCTGTCGGTGCTGCCTCCGCTCGCCCCTCACCGGCGTCCCTGGGTAGCTCCGCCATGCCCGCCCGCCCTCGCCACTCCGCCGCCCTCCGGTGAGAGATTGAGAGGGGGTGCGATCGTGAGAGAGGAAAGGGAGATCGAGCGGAGGAGGAAGGGGGAAGGAGGAGAGGAGAGGGGACATTTTTTTTCTAATTCTTGTCTCTTTTTATTTGCCGCCATATTTTCATTTGGCACCATTTTTTCTCTTTCTTTTCTCTATTTATTTCCATTTTCACCATTGTTTTCATTCATTCATTCGTGATTTTTTGTCATTCATTCATTTCTTCTAATAGGATAAAATCTCTCTGAATATAAAATATCATTACATCTAAAAAAAGAAAAATATTATTTATTATTTGGAGATCTGAAGATCTGTAATTTAGAAAATTTTAACTTTTTTATGAAATGAAACACGGGACCCATGCATGGAAACCCTCCGAAACCCATGAATGCTAGAGTGGGAGAGAGCAGCGGCATCGACGATGGGGAGCTAGGGCTCCTCGCGGGGGCATGTTGGAAGCACTCAGGATGATAATAAAATATCGCTGTATCTTTTATCAGTTTTATCGTGTGAGGATGTGCCAGTCACATGTGTGACAATGTGTTCAGGTTCCAAGACTGGGATGGTCTGGACAAACCCAAGGTGCGCTCCTTCTGACTAAGCAGACGATGGTGGGAATCGGGTTGGGACTGGAGACCCGTCGTGCCATAAAGGTCAAGGCGTTAAGAGGGGAAAATGTTTGATTAATCACCAAGCAATGGGGCTGCATGGACGATAAGTCGATTCCTATAAAAAGAAGAGAGAGCGTGTTGAAAAGCCTTGAAAGCCCCACATCGGGGTGCGAAAAGGTATCCACAGCCGTATCGGTCACATGTTGACGATTTCCTTATTGTTCCATGCCCCCTCAAACTCATGTGTTGTTATTTTACCGACACGTCTATAATGAATTTTCGGGAGCTAGGGCTCCTCGCGGGGGCATGTTGGAAGCACTCAGGATAATAATAAAATATCATTGTATCTTTTATCAATTTCATCGTGTGAGGGCGTGCGAATCACGTGTGTGACAATGTGTTCAGGTTCCAAGACTGGGATGGTCTGGACTAACCCAAGGTGCGCTCCTTCTGACTAAGCAGACGATGGTGGGCATCGGGTCGAGACTGGAGACCCGCCGTGCCATAAAGGTCACGGCGTTAAGAGAGGAAAATGTTTGATTAATCGTCAAGCAATGGGGCTACATGGCTGGTAAGTCGATTCCTATAAAAAGAAGAGAGAGCGTATTGAAAAGCTTTGAAAGCCCCACATCAGGGTGCGAAAAGGTATTCAGAGTTGTATCGGTCACATGTTGACAATTTCCTTATTGTTCCGTGCCCCCTCAAACTCATGTGTTGTGATTTTACCGACACGTCTATAATGATTTTTTGGGAGGTAGGTCTCCTCGCGGGGGCATGTTGGAAGCACTTAGAATAATAATAAAATATCATTGTATCTTTTATCGGTTTCATCGTGTGAGGGCGTGTCAGTCACGTGTGTGACAATGTGTTCAGGTTCCAAGATTGGGATGGTCTGGATTAACCCAAGGTGCGCTCCTTCTGACTAAGGAGATGATGGTGGGCATCGGGTCGGGACTGGAGACCCGCCGTGCCATAAAGGTCACGGCGTTAAGAGGGGAAAACATTTGATTAATCGCCAAGCAATGGGGCTGCATGGCCAATAAGTTGATTCCTGTAAAAAGAAGAGAGAGCATGTTGAAAAGCCTTGAAAGACCGACATCGGGGTGAGAAAAGGTATTCAGAGCCATATCGGTCACATGTTGACCATTTCCTTATTGTTCTGTGCCCCCTCAAACTCATGTGTTGTGGTTTTACCGACACATCTATAATGATTTTTCGGGAGCTAGGGCTCCTCGCGGGGAATGCCACGTGAAATATCTCAGATCTTGTGCCAACCTCCTTGAGTCACGTGCACATCATTCAGGGCAGGTGTGGCCGTCCCGGTCGAACCGGTCGTCCCGACCATGGCTCGGGACGGGACAGTATAGATTTGTACTATTGCGTATCGATACGAAAAACTATAATATATATATATAATGGAGTAAACTAATTAAAACCATATGTTATCTCATTTGGTTAAGTGTTTTGCCGTTTGAACGGGTTTCTCCGGGTTCGAATCTCAGCTTCAACGTAAGGATTCCATAATTTTTTTTAATATAACTTTTCAAAAAAGTAAATGAAAACACGGCAGAACTCTATTTTGAACCCGGCACCTCACGATTAACAGCGAAACACTTAACGAACTTAGTCAAGTCCCCCGCTCGAACGTCTCACGTGCTGAGCCATTATTCACCCTTGTGAACCTAATTTATACCCTTAACGGGTATTTGTCAGACTTAACATCTATTTGTCACCCTTACGGCTGATAGCCATCGCCTTAGCATTTTCCCTATTACACTAAAGCCGTCGCGCTAACTCATTTTTCACCCTTAGCGACTGATTTGTCGCCGCTGCCTTGAAAATTTTCACCGTTGTTTCCACATTTGTCACCCTTATGCCACTAATTGTGTTGTGTTGTTGCAGCTGTTCATCATGATTGGATAGATAGGTCGATGCACCTACCTGATGCATCAATGCATCTGAATAGTTTCATGTATTCATTCACACCTTTTTGCTTGTCTTCATGAATATGCATGAGTCTGCATTCTTTGAGTACCTATTGCAATATCTCATGAAGCATATTTTATAAGAGTTTCGAAGGTTAACTCTTAAGGAAGGTTATTTTGGTAATTTACCCTATTAAATTGGTAAATAAAGCGGACCCTGATTTCTCGACTATCTCTCACTTCTAAGCTTTTATCGTCTGCTTCTTTCAACCTCGACTAAGCTCTCTTTGCCTCGGTGCATCATCATCCTTCTCCATAACACCGTAAAAACCCTAAGTCTGAGCATCACCTTCATACATCGATACACCAGAGGTTTCCCTCTATGTTTTGTACGATCATGTTGAACAGTGTTGTTAGCAATATTGATAGTGTACCCTCAAATCACGTGCCCATCATGTGCTCACATCGATTCACGTGCCAAGACCATAGCCTTCGAGCTGGGCATGTGGTAGACACACGTTAATCTGAAATAAAGCTTCCCAGGCTTTTTGTCAACCGTAAGAGACATTTTACACCCCTATTGTCTATTTTACAGCCTTAACCATCCATTTGTCAGCATTAGGCGAGAAAGCCGTCACCTTAGTCTTTTCCTTCTTGCCTTGAGCCATCGCCAATATCCATTTGTCACCACTAGGTGACCATTTGTCATCACTAGCAGAGTATCTGTTACCCTTAGCAGAACATTTGTTACTTCTACTAGCTCATATGTCATCCTTATACTTCAGTTCAATATACTACTAGTCTTTAGAGAAGGTGACGCTGCAACTTCTGCTCCAACACATCATAGTGAAGAACTCTTAGGATTGGAAGATGATTTCTTCCTTTGATCTTCAAAGAGGTTAAACTATGTATGTGGTTTGTATGTATGTGGTGAAGCGATTTTTGAACATGTAAAATCCTTGTGTACTTTCTTCACACTACTATACAATTAAATGACATGATTTCAGCAAGCATGTTTTGACGCATGGACTTCAGAGTTCTTTTTCTAACTCATCATTAATGACTGATAAAAAGATTGCCTTATAAAATCTTGGCTTAAAAACTGATAGCTGGTTTAATGAACAATTGTTGCCATCATCAAAAAGGGGGAGAATATTGTGTTCTCTGGTTTTGATGACGACATACTATAGATCATTAAGGCTGAACTGATTGATCAGATCCTAAAAGTTAATACGTGTGTGTTAACAGGAGAGACTAAAGCAGACACAGATTCAAGTCTTGAATACAACAGGTCGAAGCATCAAAGGAAGAGTGTCAATGTTGAAGAACAAATTCTTCATTCATCAGTTTCTGTTTAAAGTTTTTGGACACAGGAGTGTCAAGGCAAGGCAAGCCAGCCTCGACGCACTTCTGGCTGCAGAGGCCAACCTCAGATTCTTGAAGTCAGCAAAGCATTGAAGCCACAAGGCCAATGCATCGACGCACTATCTCAATTCTCATCTAGTGCACCGATGCACTAAGAACAAAACCTGTCAACAAGTCACACTGCGTCGAAGCATCAAAATAGCTACACCGATGCATCAAGCATGAAGTAAGAATTTGAAGTCTGTGCTTCGATGCATCTGTTAAGTGCATCGATGCACTTAGCTCGGAACCCTTCATGAAGCTAACAAGGTCGAAGCAGCTAACAGATGACCCAACGCGAGAGGATATGAACCACATCCTGCTACACACTGCCTCGACCTGGCAACATTATGCCTCGACCTCATCCATTCAGACACAAAGCTCAGTGGCGACAACTAGATCTGCAAAGTAGACAAATACACTGGTAAAGGTGAAAAATAGATCAAAGCTACCAAATGAAAAGTAGAAGGAGCTGAAAGAAGGAGTCAAGTTCACAAGAGGACAAAAATATGAACAATGTATCAAGAGTTTCTACAGCAATCAGGTGGACAACAAAGGGACTCAAAGAAAGTGCAACGACAGTAAATGTTGACTGGTCAAAGTCAACGCAAGTAAAAGAAGACTCCAACCAAGCTCAACTTTCTGTTAACTAAAGTCATTAAGACTCAGTCAAAGTCAAAGGTCAATGGTTAGACTAGTCAGCTATAGTGATCCAGGTCAAAGAAAGCAGCTACTGGAGACAAAAGAAGGCAACGACTGCTCATGTAGTAAGAGTGATAAATATGTAGTAAGGGTGACAAATGCCACTTTAGTGGTAACAAATACACACCTCGCGGTGACAAATGGCTAAGGCGACGGCCAAGGCATAACTGGAAAAAGGCTAAGGCCACGGCTACTGAACCTAAGGGTGACAAATAGGCCTTATGACTGACAAATGGATGATAAGTATGTAAGGCAGATCTAGAGGGGGGGGTGAATAGATCAGCATCTTTTAAAACAACTAGCTAATAAAATGTAGATAAGGGCAGGCGGTGTCATTTTCTCCCCTTCATCAGCTCCTTCCTCCGCATGCCCTCTGACTAGGATTCGCACTGTGCTGAGTCTTAGAGAGAGGACCGAGGAGGACTGATGCAGGTCATCCTTCTCTGCATAACTAAGCCTAGCTAGGGTTGCAGTTCTTCTGACCCTGACGAGATGCGACGACACCGATTCCTCCTCCGATGATCACCTTTTTCCCCTCTCGAGGTTCTTCCTACATCCTTTCGATGCTATAGGTTTCCCGCTTCACCTCTCTGTAAATGTAGGGTTCCATGTGTCTATAAGAAGGCAAGCGATGGTTTCTAGCATCTCCAGAGACGACATTGGGTGGCTTTCTTCTTCTTTGCGAGCTCTATCACCTGTGGCTTCGATGGCGTCAATTGTATCATCGGTGGCCTCAAACAAGCCACACAATCACTAGTTTGGCCTTCTATCCTTTCTACCTCAATATAGTTTCTCAGTTGCTCTGTGATGCTGTCCTTTACACCCCTTTTACCCCTTCTTTAAAATATATTTGTATGTGACATCCAGATGTGGTTTAATCGATTTTTCCATGTTTTCCATGTTGGATGATCTATTTAGTTTATATGAAGGGTCATTTATGCACACCAATATAATGCAATTTAATTAAGATGTAGTTTTCATTTCTTAGTCGTAAGGGGTTGTGATTTACCCATGTGGTTGTTTCAAATTACATCTCAAATATACCTAGATTTTATGCCACAGTGATGCTTATTTTAGTCGATTTAATGCATCTTTCATATATGTATAAATACATACCACAGTTATGTAGTAGAATGGCTAAAAGGCATCCTTAGCATGAGGTCTCAAGTAAGTGCCTCATGCCTCCACTCTGAATGTAGAATGGCTAAAAGGCATCCTTAGCATGTTGTAGCCTTATGCGGATTTAAATGTATTTACATTTCACTTCTTCCTTCTTGTTTTATTGTTAATGGTTATTTTAAATTTATCCGTAATTCCATAAATGTATCTTTGCATCTTTAGACTTTGGTTGATGATATGCTATCCTGTGCAAATCTTTTGTGCAAGCTTCTGAAAACCTACTGGCATGGGAAAATATAAGTGTTATGTAGTGTGGGTTGGTCGAGCACCTGGTATATATTGCACTTGGCCCGAATGTAACGCTCAAGTTAATGGATATCCAGGAGCTCAGTATAAGGGATTCTATTCTATGGAGGAGGCAGAACATGCTTATTATGGGGTTTTGAATACATGCAATGACAATTCAACTCCAATGCATGGTTCTAGTGCACTGTAACCATCCAAGTCAATTGATGTCACCACTCCCCAACTAAGAAACAAGATGCCGATGGGAATCCCCTCGATGTCATGCATCGTCATTGTCCTACTTATGCTATGTGTCTTTACGTTATTTCTAATATTAGTAGGGCTTATCTTCATGCTCATAGTTCATCGTTAGGATCCCTTTGTTTGTTTTAATGAAACATGAATTGTAATTTGGTATCAATGTGTTTGATTAGTAACTTTAGATTTGATGGACAATACATGCTCTCATTATTCCTCCCTTTATTCATCGTCTTGTGTATGTATAAATTATGATGTAGCATTAAATCAACTACTCATGGAGTTGATTGAGGAAGAAGAGGAAATGTATAATGACATCGAGGATTTTGATGTATGAACTATTTATTTCTATTAGGAAAAAATGATTACATTGTGCGTAAGCCAAGAGATCATAGTGCATATGCCAGACCATATACATATGTGAGATCAATTACCTATGTGAGATCAATTACCTATGTGAAATCAATTATATGGTCGTAACGGCTGTGCATGTGTTTGTTGGCACAAAAAAGAGAGAGAAAGGAATAAAAAAAAGAGTGAAAAGGGGGGCCAAGCCCAATACAAAAAAGAGAAGAAAAGAACAATTTGAATGGGCCGGATGTGAATGGGCCGAATGGGCTGGATGGCCCTTTTGCCTTGCCCTTCGATCTATATTGTATATTCTGCAAACCATTTGACACCTCTGTTGGCTATTTGTTAGCCTTAATAACCCATTTGTCACCGATGTTGGCTATTTGTTAGCCTTAACAACCCATTTGTCACCTCTGTTGGCTATTTGTTAGCCTTAATAATCTATTTGTCACCTGTGTTGACTATTTGTTAGCCTTAATAACCCATTTGTCACTTCTGTTGGCTATTTGTTAGTCTTAACAACCTATTTGTCACCTGTGTTGGCCATTTGTTAGCCTTAACAAGTCATTTGTCACCCTTACCCATCTATTTTTCACCCTTAACCGTCATTTGGCTATTTGTCAGCCTTAATACCATATTTGTCACCTCTGTTGGTCATTTGTTAGTCTTAACAAGTTATTTGTCACCCTTACCCATGTATTTTCACCCTTAACCATCCATTTGTCACTTTTATGGTCCATATGTCACCCTTAACCATCTATTTTTCACCCTTGTCATTTATTTGTCACTCCTGACACTCATTTTTCACCCTTAGCCATCTCTTTTTCACCTGAGCTATATATTCTTCACCTAAACCATTCATTTTTCACTTTTAACCATCCATTTGCCACCCTTCATGCGCATTTGTCGCCCCTGTTGATCTATTTGTCATTGATCTATTTGTCACCACTAATAGGCATTTTTCACTCTTAGCATGCTGGAGCCATCGCCTTTGCCCTTGGAAGCTGTCGTCTTTATGCATTTTTCACCGTTAAGAGCCTTTTGTCACCCCTCATGCGCATTTGTCGCCCCTGTCGGTTATTTATCACCACTAATGTGCATTTGTTGCCACTGTCAACTTATTTGTCACCACTAATATGCATTCATCACCCTTATCATTCATTTCACCCTACTGCTCTCACATACGGAAAGTGAACCCAAAAGAGAAAAAAAAGATAATAATAATAAAAAATCATAAAAAATGATAATCTATAAATACAATAATTTGTCACTTAGGCAAGAAAATAACAAACAAACCATAAAAATGATATTCAATAAATATAATAATGATAAAATAATTATGAAAAAACAAAAAAACCATAAAAATGATAATCAATAAATACGATAATATTAAAATAATTGTGAAAATGACACAAAATCATAAAAATGATAACCAATAAATATAATAATAATAAAATAATTATGAAAATGACTAAAAAATCAAAAGATGATAATTAATAAATACAACATTAACAAAAAAATAAAAAAATGATAGAAAATATCATAAATGACAAGAAACTCATAAATATCACCCTCATCTATCAACTTATTTGTCACCACGAAACGTTTATGACCCATTTGTCATGGAATCGACTCCATCTTGGCATGGAGTCGACTCAGCCCACCTCTATCATCTATATGTTACACCATATCATATGACCCATTTGTCATGGAGTCGACTCCATCTTGGCATGGAGTCGACTCAGCCCACCTCTGTCATCTATATGTTACCCCATATCATATGACCCATTTGTCATCCTTAGTAACTCATTTTGTCATTTATATGAGCTATTTGTCATCTTTAGTAACCCATTTGTCACCCATATGAGCTATTTGTCACCCTTACTAACCCATTTGTCACCCTTAGTAACTCATTTGTCACCCATATGACCCATTTGTCACCTTTAGTAACCCATTTGTCACCCTTAGTAACTCATTTGAACCCATATGATCCATTTCTCACCCTTCCTTAACATATATTTGTCACCCTTGTCATATATTTGTCACCCTTATCATCCAATAACCATAAAATAATTACGAAAATAATGAAAAATCATAAAAAGTGATAATTATTAAATATAATAGTATAATAATATTAAAATAATTTCATGCCAATGATAAAAACCCACAAAAAGTGATAATTAATAAATATAATAGTATACTAATAAAATAATTATGAAAATGATAAAAAACCATAAAAGTGATAATTAATAATTATAATAGTATAATAATTATAAAATAATTATAAAAAGTTTTCGATGGATTTTTGACGTTAATTTTATCCGTCGAACTGTTCATAAATTTTAATTAATAATAGGAAGAGTGGAAATTTATTTAATCATTTTTTGACAAACAAAAGATCAGTCGGAAATATATCGAAACATTTCGACGGAAGTTTGATTCGTTGGCATAACGTCGGAAAGTTTCCGACAAATTTTTGACCTTAAATTTATCTGTCGGAAACTGTTCATACATTTTAACCCGTAATTATTTATTTTCGACGAAACTTCTTTTAGTCGGAAATATGTCCGAAACTTTCGACGTAGTTCCGACGAACATTTTTTCTATCGAAAATTTCTGACGTATTTACGATAAAATAATTGTGTTGAAAAATAGTCGGTAATTACCAACGAATTTCTGACAGAATATATTTCTGTCATAAAGTCGAATCTTTCCGACGTATTTCCGACGAATATTTTTTCGTCAGAAAAGACCGTCGGTATTTCCCATTTTTCTTATAGTGGCATGTCCCCAGACAGTGCTCCTTGGCCGGATGGTTTCACGGGCCACTTCTTTCATGCTTGCTGGGATTTTATTGAGAATGATATTTGTTCATCTGTGTAGACTTTTTTCTGTGGCCATTCGTTGCCTCGAGGCATCACTTCTTCTCTTATCGCATTGATTTTGAAGGTTGACTTGCCGAGGACTTGTGCTGACTTTTACCCCATTAGCCTTTGTAACTTCTTTTACAAAATCATCTCCTCGGTCCTCAGTGACAGGTTGGCCCGAGTCTTACCAATTTTGATATCGGAGGAGCAAGGAGCCTTTGTCAAAGGCCGCTACATTACTAAGAATGTGTTGCTGGCCAGGGAGATGGTTCAGCATCTGGGCAGGCAGTGTAGAGATAGAAATGTTCTCTTTAAGCTGGACATGGCCAAAGCTTATGATCGTATGGAGTGGGATTTCTTGTTTGCTGTTCTTCGTAGGTTTGGCTTTTGCATGCCGGTTATCTCGCTGATTGAGCCTCTGTTATCCAACTGCTGGTTTTCTGTTCTTCCCAATGGTGGGCTACATGGTTACTTTAAGTCCAGCAGAGGTCTTCGTCAGGGTGATCCTATCACCCCGGCTTTATTCATCCTTGCGGAGGAAGCGCTAAGCAAAGGGCTGACTTCTCTTTTATCCTGTAGTATAGGGGGAGTGTATCAAACTCTAAGGTGGTGTCCTCCTATTTCACATCTTCTCTTTGCAGATGACACCTTGGTCTTTTCTAATGGGTCTGTTCGTCATGTAAGAAATCTCATGAGATTTCTTAAGAATTATGAATATGCCTCGGGATAGCTCATTAACATCTCTAAGAGTTCATTTATTGTTGTGGATGATGCCCCAAGTTCTCTATGCAGATCAATTGAGGATGTCACTGGTTTTGTGAAGGCCAGGCTTCCAATTAAATACTTGGGTGTCACTCTTAATTCGGGAAGGCAAAAGTGTTTGTACCTCACTCATATCCTATCTAATACTACAGCCAAGCTTCAATCTTGGATGTCTGGGTTTCTCTCCGCCGGTGGTCATCTTATCCTCATTCGGCATGTGCTTTCAGCTCTACCCCTTTACACTATGTCTGCTCTGACCATTCTAGCATCCATCATGAGATCTTTCCACAGATTATTGGTGAATTTATTTTGGGGATCTTATGAGGGATCACCTAAGAAACATTGGACGTCCGAGGATGTTGTTTCGCATCCCAAGGAGTGCGGTGGGTTGGGGGTTCTCAACGTCCAGGACATGCAGGTTGCTATGAAGACTAAAATGCTTTGGGCGGCCATCTCCACTCACTCCCTTTGAGATTGGTTCTTCAGGGCCAAGCACTTTAATAACGCCCATTATTTGGAGGCTCCTTTTAACCACATGACTGCTGCGGATAGACGTTTATCGCAGCGGGCTGCCCAGTTGGTTCACGCACACCATAAGGTGCTGGTTTCGGTTAACAGCCCCCTTGTTAGTTTTTGGATGGATGTATGGGCTGGTTCTGTCCCCCTCTAGGACTTCTTACCTCCTTCTATTTGGTCCAACATGACAGATAAAGTGTGCTCTGTACAGCGAGTTCTTGCTGATCCTAATAGTACTCACCTTGCGGCTGTTCGACGTCACTGTCCTCCTGGCTACCTTGATCATGTTTTTTTTGTGAGTAGTAGTGAGGATAGATGGATTTGGTGTCCTACCACTGATGAAAAGTTTTCCTCCAAATCTGTCTGTGGCCTTCTCCATGGCACAAGTGTTCCTAGCTAGTCTAAACTGTGGAGCCAGTACATCCCACTTAAGTGGTCCATCCTTGCTTGGCGTATGATCCATGGCTGCCTCCCCACTGATGATGCTATCATTGCTTGTGGAGTCCCTCTGTGCTCTAAGTGTTCCTACTGCCAATCCTCCCAATCTGAGACAAGTGCTCATTTATTCTTCCATGGGGAGGTTGCCAATGTAGTGTGGACTGCCTTGCATACTTTCCTGCGTTTCAGCAACATGTCGGTCCTCACGGTTGCGCATGTGATCACTGATTACCTGATGTATCTTCATTGTACTACCTTGGCTGGGAATATTTCCAGGTGCATATTCATGGTTGCCCTTTGGGAGATTTGGTGCTGCCACAATGTGTCTCGATATGATGGCCATCCGATGTGTGCTCGGCGTGTTCTATGCAGGGTCATGCAAGCTGTTAACTCCAATGTCCGCGCCCATCACTTCAAGGGGCGCGACTTATCACCACAATAGTGACTAGTGCTTGCTTCATGGGGTATTAATATTACTGTATTTCAGGCTCCCCCTCCTAGGCTGAACCGATGGTTCTCCCCTCCTCCGAGTACTTTGAAACTTAATGTTGATGGGGCCTTCAAATGTAGCACCGGTGTAGCTGGTGGTGGGGGCATCCTCAGAGACTCTCATGGTGATATGGTGTTTGCATTTTCTACTGCATGTTCTGCACTCTACTCCAGCATGGAAGCAGAGGCTTTGGCTCTCCGTGATGGGTTGTCTATATGTTGTGAGAGAGGACTTTCTACAGTTGCTGTTGAATCTGATTCGCTAGTGTTGGTGCGGATTTTGACAGGCCGCTTCTCTTGCCCGTGGCGTCTCACTTATATCTTACATGATATGGCTTCCACATGCCAGCGAATGCATGTCTCTATCACTCACGGCTTTAGAGAGGCTAATTAGGTTGCAGATAGCCTTGCTGGCTATGGCTCCTCGCTGTCACTGTCTCTTTCTATTTGCTCTTCTTGGGCTGAGCTCCCCACCCTTGTGAAAGGTCCATATCATCTTGATAATATAGGTTGTCCTTCTCTGAGGCTCTAGTCTCATGCTTGTGTATCGTTATTTCATACATTTATTTAATAAAATTCCTTGTTAGGTGGGTGGTGGTGGTGTGGCCAACTCATTCCTTCCCTGAAGGGGTGAGCACTCTCCTGCCCCCCCTAACTGGTATTGATCTGATTAAAAAAAAAACTCTCGCCTAAGCGTCCTAGAGATTACATGTAAACATGAACAAGAACCCTTACTCTTTCAACTTAGAAATATCTTTATAATGAAAGTTGGGTAGGGGTGGGGGTGGCCGGGGGGGGGGGGGGTTCAACTTTATTACATGGCTTTGAAATACACTCCATCTAAATGGCTTATAAAATGTCTCTAGGGAAGGGCACAGTTGAAAGCAAAGGCCTATATTTGTGTGTTAGGCGTCAACTACTCTCCAGGGCACCTAGTAAGACTGTATTTGGCAGTGGCACCTAGTAACCCCTCTCCATTTGGAGGATGATGAAGAAAAAAAATTTAAAAGATGGTTTTCAAGTGCTAAAGAACTATTTTATCAATTCTTGGATGAAATGGCACAATATAATTGCAAGTTAATTATTTCACCTGGAGAGACCAATATCAGATTACAATGAATTTTATTGTCTACATAATAAACTAGAAATTAAAAAATGCTAATACCTTGCATCATGGATGAAAACCTATACTTGGTTGTAATAGACTCGAGCTCTTGCATTGTCACAGTGTAGCAATCAACATACTTTACCTGCTCATGAGTCACGAATCAAGATTATGGTTGTTTCTATAAAAGAAAAGTATAGATAATAAGTAACTGAGATATCAACAATTTCATTGAACTATATTGGCAAAAGTTAGAAAGCTTTCATAAGACAATGAGGATAACATTTGGAGAGGTGCTCCAAAACAATTTAACTTACTCTTCTTCAAAGTACTGCATCATTTATCATGTAACAGAATTCATGAAAAATGTACCAGGCCAGACACATCCCCAGTGCCTTCCAGTTTAGGAACCACATTAGGCCAAGCCTTCATCCACCCAAGCCACATGGTTCAACTGCCTAGCTCGGAACATGTGGGCTAGTTGGAGAAATGCCACGTCCACTCATCAGGATCAAAAATATATTCTTCACTTCCATTGAGATATATATGGATAAGTGCTTCCACATTCTATGTCCATTCCCCTAAATTTGTTCTAGGCTTTTTAGTCTGTTGGTGTTGAATAAGCAATAGAAACATCTAGCCTTTGGAAGAACCTTTGTCTTCCAAATTTTCATCAAATCTTTCCGGCAGAATGAATTCGATTGATATTGTAAGGCCATTCTAAACCAAAGAATCAAAGCTGTCACCAGAAGAATGGGTATGATAGAGTATCTCCAAACGCCTCTGTAAACAGCTATCCACCTTCAGTCAGAGTTCTAAACTCTCCAAAAAGCCTGACTTCATATTATCTTAATTATGAAATTGTCAGTTGGCACTGTTTTACATCCTCCTATTACTAGTTACTAGCACTATATCAATAAACATATCAACTAGTGGTTGTTCAGAAATCCAACACCTCAACAACCTCCTAGGCAACCACAAAGGATGCTTCATGTGCTGTAGTAGGAGTGCATGCATGTCAATTTTTATCCAGTAGTAGTGAGAAACAATTAAGACAACATAAAAGAGGCTTTAACACAATCAAACCACATCAACTCTCCACAATTTCTACAAGAAAGCTTTGTAGAGGTCATATGAAAAGTTGAAGTGTTAAAAGCCATGGATCAATGCTTGAAAAATCTAATTGAACTCTGAATATCCACAACCATGCTTTGACTAGCTTCCTATCCTTCCTACAAATGGGAAATAGGAAACTGTAGTTTTATTGTTCCATAGTTAGTTCAGTTATTTGTATCTCCAAAACAAATGGAGCAATAATTAATAGCTGGTTAGTACTCAATTGTATAGTTTTACTTTCAAAAGAACAATTAATTCATTATTTGTTCTACTTCAGATGCAAATTTTTTTTCGAACATTCATTTAGAACTCTCTATACAATTGAGCCTCCGAAAATCATGAAAGAAGTTATATGTCCTTTTATTTGAAAATGACAGATTTTTTGTTATTCCTTATAGTTTATACACCTCAGGTATATTGTCCATAAGCCTATATGTGCTACACTTTTCAAGTTATCAAAAAAGTTTAAATGTTGTTAATCATGTAGCACACATGCAGATTCAAACAGAAATGTAGACCTAATAGAAAGGCCATTCACATTTTTGTCCAGTAGCACTCACCACAAATGGCCATGTCAGAACACTCTCAGTAGATTAAATAATGTGGATTTTAGACAAAGAATAAAGTAAGATGTTAGTGCATGAGCTCACAAATAGATCTACATACGACAGAATATAAACATGTGGCCAAATCATGAAGGTACTGTAGAGTAGCTGTACTTTATCTACCATGTTTTCAGTTGAGAGTAAAATGAGTCATCATCATGTAACAAGCATGCATTTCTTAAAATATTCATAAACTAAGACAACATGTCCAATCATCAATTTAGTTCTGATCAAAAGTGTCCTGTTTACAAATTACAAGTTTTCTTTGTTCTGTACTACCTGTGAATTTTAAAAGTCAGACACCACTTTTTTGCCTCCTCTCATCCCTTAAAAAATATAATGAATAAAATTTAAAAGACATTTACCACATGGAGGAAACAAATTACAAGGAAATTTAAGAGATGCACTGGCGTCCATGTTCTGCACTGGATAGAAGGTGTGATCAAATTCAAGTGAAGGTGAAAAGATAATTAATGAAGCAAATTCAAACTCAAACAATCGAAAAATGAAGGTAAAAGATTATGGTTTTTTTTAATTTAGTGGGGGGTGGTGTGTCGTTGGTGGGTACTCATTGTAATCTAAAGGGTCCCAAACTGAAGGCACCCCCACCCCCCAAATGTTTTCTAATTTAACAAATGTTTTCAAGAAAGGGTGTGCTAATATTGTAAGGGGAGGTTGCTAATTTAACAAATGTTTTCTTTTTTTCCAACATCTCTACCTTCCTTTAACGACATAGATAATAGTATAAGAACATTTAGTAGACATCAGTGAAGAAAATAAAAAAAAATGACCATGCATGGGCAAGGGGGGAAAACCAAAACAAAACTAGCCATCTCACAATGGGAAAAGTATGCTATAGAAGTTGACTTCTGTATTAACAATTGAACTTCTTAGATTTATGGGGTCAAGGAATGAGATCTACCAATTTGTTAGCAATAGTTTGTAGATCAATCCTTGGGATTAGCTTAACTGTAACATGTTGGATATTGTATTTTGATGATGACAAACACTATGACTCATATGTATGATGTCATATGTGTTCTTATGATTCCATATGTGCTTATTCCATACAGTATGTGTTTTGTTACATACAGTGTTTGTTGTCTGCATACAATGCTCATATTACTGTATAGATGAAGTACATGGAATGAATTGTTGCACATTTGCATCTTAGTTCATATGTGATTGTCTGTATATATCCGTGCATATTCAAGCATGTCTGTGCATGTCTTTGGAAGTCTTTGTATAAGCATTGCATAAAATATTGTACAACTGTTCATATAAGTAAATGCATCACAGGTCAACCAAAAGTCAACACAAAGTCAATACTATGCACATAAAGTCAACGTGTCTGCATAAAGTTTGTGCACATGACATTTTACTGAATAACCTTGTGCATGGCATTTGGTCGAACAGGTGGTGTGCATGATCTTCATACTACATTGTGCTCATATAGAGTCAATACTAGTTGTGTTCTTACACAGCCGTGGTCAACCCTAGTTGCATTTCATACATACTAAGGTCGATGCTAGTACTAAGCACATTGAAAGTCGGTGCATATGCATTGCTCTGCTCAGTCGAGTCGGTGCACACACACATTTTCACTGCATAAAGGTCTGAGCACCTTCACACCTGGTCTGTGCATCTCCTTGATAGTCTGTGCACATCTGCAAACAAAGTCGGTGCACATTTTGATATGCGCACATATGAAGGTCGGTGCACTTGTGAGCATTTTACATATAAGGTCAGTGCATGTTCTAGTTCATACTGGACTTGAGTCAGTGCATATCTACCTCAGTCTTACTAGAGTCGGTGCATAGTTTGCACGTTTTGCATTGTCATAAGGTCGATGCATCTTTTGCTGCTCGCATATAAAGCCCAAGCACATTTGCTTGCCAGGTCAGTGCATAATTACATGCTCACTTACAAGGTCGGTGTAGTTTTTGCACTATGCATACAAAGTCTGTGCAGGTCTTGCCTTATGCATATACAAGGTCAATGTACACACTGTAGCAGGTCGGTGCACATTTTCTATCTTGCATATGAAGGTTTGTGCATGTTACTGCTTGATGTATATATGGTCGGTGCATACACTGTAGCCGGTCGATGCATGTTTGCATACAAGCATATGAAGGTCGATGCATATTTCATCTTGTGCATATAGGTCTGTGCATATATGTTTACTAAGGTCTGTGCACATTTTAACTTGAGCAACTAAGATCGATGCACATTCTCTTGCATGTCATACACGTCTGTGCATGTACTGTAGCACTCTCAACTAAGGTCAGTGCATAGTCCTTATCGAGCATATAAGGTCTGCACTGTGCATACAAAGTCTGTGCATGTCTTGATATACGCATGCAAGGGTCGGTGCACTGTCTGTTTCATGCATATAAAGGTATGTGCATGTTTTCATACATGCGTAATAAGGTCTGTGCACATCTACTAGGCATGATCTGAGCATACAAGTATAAGGTCTGTGCTAGTGTGTCAAAGGTCTCATAAGAAGTCTATGCATTGAAGCATCTGCCTCATCATATCTTGTTTGATCTAAGCCTTCAACATTTGATCTGATCAATTAAGGTTTCTGAATATTGATTAAACATATATTTTCTATCTAATGCTTTGACTATAAGGTGTCTTACTTCTTCTTGGCAGGGTTAAGTCAACTAAAGGACCCAGTTTCGAGCAGAGAGCTCTACACTTAATAGAGTCACGTGATTGAAGACCTTTACCCAAGGGCACGTGATCCAAGGGATGCCATGTGGAAAGCTTAACAACCTACCTTGACACGTGGATGCTTTAAGGCGCTCATCTTATGGCGGGAACATTCCCTCCACACGACGAGGCGATTCTTTTTGGAGATCGCTGGGATTCTACCACGTGGAGCTATCTGACGGAGGGAGAATCATCACCTTCATCAAATTACCTCTGGCGCCCCTGTTCTCCATATAAAAGCACCTGCAGAGAAGAACAAAATATAGGAATGATGAGCAGAAGAAGAAAAGAAGAGAGAGCGGCAGAAAGCCAACGGTAACCAGAGAAAGAGAAAGAGTCAGAGAGAGAGCTTTAAGAGTAGAGATCGTGAGAGAGTGAGCAACCATCTATGAGTGCATTTCCAGTAGTTCATGCGGTTGAAGAAGTAGAAGAGAGTGCAGTAGTAAGATCGAAGGAGAAAGAAGATCTGTAGTCTCTGGATCAGATCCAAGCTACATTGCTCCATAGCGAGCTATATTTTCTGAGCTTTAATTCTAGCTTTCTGTTACTGATTCTCATCATTCTTGTTTTTACACTTTTACATTCCGTTTCAGAAGCTGTAAATCAGCGGTGGCATAAGCTGTAAGGCCCAGCGGTTTGAAGCTGTGAATCAACGGTGGCTAAGCTGTAATGCCCAGCGGAGCAAGCTATAAGTCAGCGGTTGTAGGCAAGCTGTAAGACCCAGCAGTTTAAGCTGTGTATCAGCGAAATTTACACTCGGGCTTGAGTGTGGGGTGGATGTAGGTCTGGAGGACCGAACCACCTAAAAATTTTCTGTGCACTATGGTTTGATTGTTCATTCATTTACCCTAGATGAATGTCTAGGTTCGCTTTCAGTCAAGTCTGCCTGAGTGTCTCTTGAATGCATTGCATACCTAGATTGTTTCTGTAAACTGCACAGTTGTTGCCGAGTAGTCCACTGTGTAGGCCTACGATCTATTCGTTAGTGTGCCTCAACATAGCTCACAGTCAGCCACCAAGTATTTGATCATGTACTTCACATTTAGTTAAAATCAATCAGTTTTAATTCTGCATAGCTTACTAATTAGAGTTCAAATTGGGCAGAATTTTTAAAGCGGATTCATTCACCCCCCCTCTGAATCCGTGTGTGCACCATTGCACCTAGTCTTCACATACTAACAATTGGTATCAAAGCATACCATTGATCTAACATAACCATCAGGCGAACATTATCAACATCCACAACTTGCACCATAAGAGAATGGGTTCATATGGTCAGGAGAATAAATCATTCATGCACATCAAGGTAAAAGGGATGTCCAGGATCTGATCATAGAAAATAGAAGAAATTGTATCAAGTTAACAAAACAACCAAAAGACATCTCTACTTTTGCAAGGTCTCCTTTGTAGATACCAATCTTCGTGCGGACCCAAGTATCCCTTGTAAGATCCACACTTTTGCTTTCAACAAAGAACATCAGTCATCTCTTTGATTGGAACCAATTGCACTTTCTAGGAGAAAATATCAACGAGAAGTTACCTCCTTTACATGGGCTTCTTTGTCTACTTCAACATAGATGTAATTCTTAGGATGGTCGAAAGCAATAGCTGACATGATATGTAACTCAGATCCTTTGTCAATATACTTTTGCATATGGCAGATAGTAGCCTCACACTCGTGACCCATCTAAAGAAGTTTGAAACACAATCAACTAATAGAACCACATGAAAAAAAAACAATCCATAAGAAGGAAGGAATACAAGAGTTACACCATACACTTAACCATCACAACTTTGGATCTTTAACTGATGGCAAAAGAGCCTATTGTTCAACGTCAGTTGCCTCTTCGCCATATTCTATATGACTGGATTTTGCATATCGGTCGTGCAGTCATTGTCTGAGCTAATCAACATCTAGTTGATCCTCTGGTTGCATCAAAATTGATGGCTGGCGATGGATTATTCTATCCTTTTCATAACGTAATTCAGCTCCAACATCAACTATAAAATCTACACTCAGCAAGACATGGTAAGCTATGAGCATTGAAGGAAGAGAAAAGTTGGGCTAAAATGTTCATGTACCTTATGAGGTAGCGTGTCCAGTTAAACACATAATAGAGTTGGAATATTATCACAAAGTTTCCTCACATCAGAGATGGAAAAGGTGATATATGAAGATTGACCCCCATCAAAATTCTACAGTGTGAAGGAGGTTCTGGGACCAGCAAGACAACCCAACTCCATGAATCAAAATGTTGGCATGGTATTAAATGTACATAGGACGAAAATGTAGGTGAATAGAAATCAGTGTATACTATGGTTTGGCTACGATCCAGGATACATAATAAGAGAACCACATGGAAAATCAGAACCAAAGTCTAATGGCAAATAGATGAGACACTTTAGTGATGATGAGGAGAGAGCAACCAATCACACGAGAGGATATGGAGGATGTTCAAAATATTGAGTGAAGACAACATACCTTATCAGATTGCTAACAACTCATCTCTGCTACCCATCCCTTTCGAAGGAAACCCATAAAGGAACAGGCATGCAAGAACATGAACCGCAAGGTACGTAATAAATTGAGATTCACAAAAGCCTGAAAAATGAAGCACTCCACCTAGGGCTGCCTGAATCTTCATTCACCAAATTTCAACTCTAAGATGTAGTGAGAAAGGCATAAATTATATTTTAGATGGTTGAGTGGGAAACTTACCATCTGTAGGTGATTCTGGAAATTATTTTTCAAGGCACAATCACACTTCTACAAGTTACCCAATTTTTTTTATTGAGGAAAGGACTATGTAACTCTGTCATGCCAATTGAGAGTGACTGACAGAGGAATAACTGCAAGCAAGAGACTTAGAAAGCTATGGTTTCCATTATGAGGTTCACCCTGAAATGTTTAAACTCCACATGGATACTCAATCCTGATCAAATACCATGCAGAAACAATTATGAAGAAACTAATGAAGAATAATGGATGATCATTATCCGCCCAACTTGGTTGAAGGTATGACTTGTCAGAAGGGTATGGAGATTCGAATCGATCACCCTAAATGCAGATCGATCTAAGAACCAATCTCCCACCGCCTGAGCAATTCGCTGCACATGCATGGAAAACACATGGTTCCTAGCAATAGATATTATTCAAAATCCTAGCAACAGGTATCCTAGCAACACAAGCATCATTTGTCAAAATTCACTGAAATAATCTTTCCCATTGCTAAAGCTTAAACAAAAAGGTCTCTTTTTTACACTAGTAGGAGGATAAAAGATGCCAAACATATATGGAAGGATAAACCAGCCAATTCAGACCAGAGGTGATGAAACAAATAGTTAGCATCTCAGTCTGCCCTGTTCTGAACTAGGCAATCTCAGAACTGACTTGAACTTAAAACAAAACATGATGGTTTTCCTTTTCGGTAGTATTATTTATTAAACTGCATGAGTCTGGGAGTAGCCACAGCCTTTGGAGTCAAAAATTGGGACCTAAACTGAACTGGAAATTCTGATTATGGTCTCAAGTTTCTAATTTTTCTTTTTTAATCTGTTACATGCACATGCACCAATCGAAAAGAAGCCCTTATGCCCATTTTGCAAATAATGGTTCTAATGAATAGACATGGAAAATTGTAGGTACTTATTTCCATTTCTTTTACCAGATTTAAATAGACTTGAAATTCTATCAACAACTGACAAAGACTAGGATGGGCCTACTTTATCAGGAATAACATCAGTTGTAGCAAAACATCAAGTACGAATATGAAAAAATATTACAAAGATGCATCTATTCCCACTACCACTTCTGTTGATGATTGTAGTGGATATGAAGAAGTTCATAGCACCTCATCTTGCATAAAATGAATATGGCATTGGCCTTTGATCTTCTACTGGTTCTTTTGGCATATCTTCCAAGATAAACTGAATATTTGCAGTAGAAATTAACTTTGCAATGCATTTCATGCAAGAATTGGAAGAGACCAGCATAACACATCTGACAGTTACTGCTAGAAAGAACCTATATTTATTTAAGACATAAAATAATGTCTGTCTGGATTGCAGCTCAGAGTATCATCTAACAAGGTCCAAAAGAGGTTTACATGGTACATATTGTAAACTTAGACTTATATTTAAAGATGTGGCATATAAAATTGTTGTTCTTAAAATTGCAGTATCATGATAGTTATGCACTAAGATATTGCCAAAGCTTACCTGTCTTGTCTCACATGGTAATAACTACCCCTTGCCACCAAGTTAGAAATAAAATTGATTTAAACATAATAAACTTGGCCAATGGTTTTATGTGCTCCAGTTCATCCTTCATAGTTGCATAGAACTGAACCAAATAGTATAAAGCCCATGACTGAAGTTGAGAACAACAGGCCCATACGATCAACCGATATCGCCCAGCAGACCTTGCTTCCGATCGACCGGATGCAACCACCATACCAGTATACTTGATAGACCTTAAAGAATGGTTTCACTGATTCATACTGAATCCTAGGGAAAAAATAAAGACCTCAAGAACAAATATATTACATACTAACCTTAACATTGATCTTGAGAGCAACATTAGCAAGATACTATTTACTCATCCGGAACACATGCTTGGTTAAGTAGCATTGTGAAACGAAGCCCAGATCTATCTCACAGATTTGCTTTAGATCCCCTGCCATGAAAACACATATAACACCAGCAGTTAAGAAAAATGGTGCTTCCCCCAAACCAAATAAGAAAACAAATACCTCTCACCTTTCACAAAGGAGTATGTTTTATGGCTTCAAATCACAATGTATGATACCGGCATCTTTCATGATAGCCCATGCATGCATTATCTAAATAGCCAAAAGGGAAAATAGAAAAACACTAGGAGACCATTCACACAGATTCGTCAATCACAAATATCAAAAGTAGAGGCCATCCATCCATGCAAGTGCTGTGTGCAACAAGAAAATATAACATACAATATAACATTAAGCCAAAAAAGGTATTTAACTGTCTCTGATAAGAATGACACAGAGTAGCCCAAAAGTCATTCCTTTCAAATCCACCTAGGGGATACACAAGGTTATATCAGAAATAACTAAGGATGTGGAAAAAATAGATAGCTAACAAGCACCACTTCTAGACCAACACATGAAAAGAGAGAAGATGATAGTCAGGTTTCCTCTAATTCAAAATAAGATCAAAATATATGGCAATGTACAATTAGAAATGATCTTACATAGTCCTTGAGCCACATGATGTGACTTCCAACATCATCTTTCATTATTTTTCTATTTTGATCCGTCACCCATGACGACTTTTTCTTCGTTGATGCACATGACCATGCCAACTGTCGCGTGCTGTCCCTCAAGGTCTAGCAAGATCACTTTGCGACCTTGTAACTTAACACAAATGATATGCAATTGGGTGAGTATTTTAATACAAAATTCATCAAAAGAATAAGCATCACATAGTTATTATTTCAGCATTATTTGAGTCTATAACTACATGACACACCACATGAGGGACGCATGTGCTCCTAGAATTTAAAAATAAGTCATAACAAGTCGGGACATATGCTCCCTGTATTCCAAACACCCAAAAATCGATAAACACTGGATACTTGATATATTATGCATACTAAATCGAACATATTCTATGGTAGCAATATAATATCTTCACCTTCATTGGATCATTAAGGGTGTTAGCATTTTGCATATCAGATGTTGCACCAAATTCCTCATAGGCACTAGCAGCTGATGATGCAGGCACATGTGGAGATGATTCATACTTGTTGTTGTCATTCTATTAAAAGGAGATGAGGACCAAAATTAGTAAATAATAAAAGTATTTTCAAATATTTCAAGCAATATACGTACTTGCGATGTTCTTATCAATTCCTCCATCCTTGCTAGCTTTACTGTTACCGACGACTCCAAATCCCTCATCCTATCCAAAAATATTTTGTTCTCCGCCCTAAGAGATTCCTTTGTATCTTTCCCCCATAATGAAGATGGTGTGGGACCTGTACCCACACCATGCACACGGCCTGACCTCTCTTTATCGAGAACATGGGAGTAAGACATCATATCATGTAGCAACTTGATGGGCATCACTTGTGGTTGAACTCGAAGGTTGGGAACTCTTTAACATCGTCATTTTTTCCTAATGAAATGGGCGAAGAGAATTTCAAATACGGCATACATCAAAGAGCAACTGAAAATGTGTTCCATAAGCACAATATGTCGAGATAAACTTACAATGACATGACCAGCCCATTAGGTGCAAGGTGCGATCTAGAGGGGGGTGAATAGATCCCCTTAAAAAACTACGCCCAAATTAAAACACAGTTCAAACTAGACTGAAATTGAGACAACAAAAATACTTGCACAGAACTGAACTGGAATGCGTATGACCAATTAATCGTTCAGATAGAACCAACGACAAACACTTGGCAGTGTGCCAGTGCTGAACAGAAATTAAACAAGTAAGTTCAAACTAGAATAATTGCAACAGATATCATCTTGGTAATCACTGGTTCATGCAGAGCTAGTGTCGAGCACTTAACTAGCTTAAGCTAAAGCATTCATTTATGTAAGTGCAGATCGGATGAAGGAAGGCAATCACACAAAGCAAACCACAATGCACAAGGATTTTCAGGTGGTTCACTCTGCACCCAGCAGACCTACATCCACCCCCCACTCAACCGAGTGAGGATTCCGCTGACACACAACTTAATCCGCTGATCCACAGCTTCAAGGGAACCAATCCATTACAGACTACTGATTCACAGCTTCAGGGAACCAATCCCACAACCTGCTGATTCACAGCTTCCGCTGACTAACAGCTTAATGAGGAACCAATCCTCAAATCGCTGATACACAGCTTAACCGAGGAACCAATCCTCATGAGGACTAAGCCTCCACTAACACACAGCTTCCCCCGGTCCCAAGACAGGGTATCGAAAATACAAATAGAAATGAAAATGAACAAAACAAAACAAAGAAAAATAAACAAAGAACAATGTAGCTCTAGTGGAGCAGAACGACTCTGGATTTGATCCATGAGTCAAGGACTTCAACTGATCTTCAGGATTGCTCCGGCTACACTCAACATCTTTCTCACGAACTTCTGAATTTGGGCTCTCTATCTCTCTTTCCATTCTTCTTCTTCTTCTCACGATCTCTCTTTTTGATCTTCTGCTAACACTCTTCTCAATTCTTCTCTGAACTGAGTCAAGGACTTCAACTGATCTTCAGGATTGCTCCGGCTACACTCAACATCTTTCTCACGAACTTCTGAATCTGGGCTCTCTATCTCTCTTTCCTTTCTTCTTCTTCTTCTCACGATCTCTCTTTTTGATCTTCTGCTAACACTCTTCTCAATTCTTCTCTGAACGAATGTTCTTATATATATATCTTAGCCCTTGCTTGTATCAGCTTCTCTTCTCACGAAGAAGACTCTATTATATAGAGCAGCAAAACCATTTTCTGAAATAATCTTATCCTTAAAAGAAAATTACATTGGTCCACGTGTCAGAGAGAATATTCTGATACTCAGGAATCTTGCAGACTCCATCCACGTGTGTTGAATCGTGAGCCAATGATTGGAGATCGAACATGAGTATGAACGTCGCGTGGCAGACACAAGACTTAGCTATTTTCACTCATACCGGTTATTTGTCAGCCCTATTAGCTATTTGTCACCCTTATCAGCTATTTGTCTGCCATATGTATCTATTTGTCACCCTTATCTGCAGACTCTTCTTTCGCCTGTTTCCTTCATTTGTCAGCCCTGTAAAGCTATTTGTCACCCTTATTTGACATTTGTCTACCGTGTGATCTATTTTTCACCCTTGCTCGACATTTGTCTCCTCTATTGGCCATTTGTCACCCTTGTTCGTCATTTGTCACCCCGGTAAGCCATTTTTCACCCTTGCTCGTTATTTTTCAACCTTGTGAACCATTTGTCTGTCTTGCGAGTTGGCTTGGCTATTTTTCTACTTTGTGTATCTATTTGTCACCCCTATCAGATATTTGTCACCCGTGTGTATCTATTTGTCACCCTTACCTGATAGTTGTGTGCCTTGCAAGCTATTTGTCACCGGTATCACCTATTTGTCACCCTTATGAATGATTTTTTACCCTTGTTGGAGTTGTAGGCTTAGCAGAAAAAACCTTGGCTGCGTTGACTCCATTTCAACATGGGGTCGACTCCACTTCTTCATTTTCATGCTTCTAGCTTTTCAGATCTTCATCCAGCCTGTTCTTTATCCAAGGTTGACTTCACTTCATAGCTTGTTGACTAATGCATGCAGGCGTCTTGCTTTTGTGTTGACTTCTTCTTCTGAACTTCATAAATCTGCTGAACTTAACTGAGTAAGTCGACTTGGGTCCTTGATAAAGTCGACTTGTCTTCAACTAAGTTTTCTGAAATCTTCAAACCCGTTCTTCAAGAATCCACACGCAGAACCTCATCAAATACATGACATCATCAAAACCATAAAAACTCATAGATGAGTCATAGTTTTGACATCATCAAAACCACAGGGACACAACATAGCCGCCTCATTTATTGGGGCCCCATCCTTACGTTTGTGTGTTTTAATGAACAAATCAACACGATCTAAGTCCAGCCCATATCTCTCATACTATAACATGCAAAAAAGAGGCCTCAATAGTATCACATACATAATGAAATAAACGATCCCTATAAAATTAATGATAAATAAATCACAAACTGCCTCCTCAGAAATGTCTGCAAGGGACCGTGTCCCAGCACAATGGACCCACTTTTGGGCACCCTTGCATTTTGTGTTCATGGCACTACTTTTCTGCAACCAATTGAAAATTAGAGTTAGCTGATATTGTTAACATACTGACAATGCACTTGAATCAAACCTGCCACTGTGAAGTTGACCACAAAGAAACTGCCCCTTTCCATTGTTCCTCATTAAGGCATGGTGCATTTAGGAACACTTGATGGGTTGCCTTTTCATTCCTATTGAAATACAATTTGCGCACTCTATACCTCCGATAGCGCCATTTATTTACAAGTTCCTTTAGGACCCACTTCCTTGCCTCTTTTAGTATATCATACTTCCTCTATTAAGAAATTAAAACTAGATAACTCATTACAAATATCCAAATAAGAGTAATGAGGGGAAAATCATGAGTTGAAGGAACATAAAAATAATTGTTAATAACATGGTACTACATGTACGTAGTTCCATACACCATCTTTATGGATGTCAAGCACTTTCCTCCAATTAAAGTAATTGATTGGTAATTTTTCAGGATTTCTTACAAGCTTGCCTAAGAATGTTTTTAACGAATGGCCACCCGACCGAACTTGCTGGCCAAACATATTCCACTTAACACAAATACATTGCGTGCCATCCATGGAATGTACATCGCAACAAGCAATGTAAGAACGTCGTCTTTCAGACCTTTGACTTCTTTCCCCTACTATAGAAGTTGTTGCAACATCAGCTTCTACCTTCGTTTGTTCCTCCTTTTCGCTCTCAAGCTTTCCCTCAGTGTCTTTTACTAGAATCTCCTTCTCCACCTCCTTGTCATGTAATCTAGATTGATCATTTGTACCAAATAGGAAAGGCCGGACCAACTTCTCAAATGTATCCACATCTGTCGCCCTAAACCAACCCTCATGCAATTGTAAAGTAAAAGAAATCATACGGAACAAATGTTATTATTTCATTGAAGAAGAATTCAACATTAATTAAAATGATACATAAGATAACATACAAAGTATGGGTATCCTTCAGAACAAAAGTTCTCTGGGGAAGCTTCAATGAATAGATGAATGAAATATAGCACAAAATAACCACATTGTTCACCATTCCTTTGTTGTAGAACCTATAGACATATTAAGAGTAATGAAAGTCAAAATAAATATCCACTTGCATATGAGAATATGTAAAATTCCAAGTCTCATGTCCCACTCATTGACATATGCAAGTGTAAGATACTTACCTATGCTGTATAAAGTGGAATGGTGGCAATGTCATCCTCTGTTGCTTTGCTGCCTTCATTCTTGTAAATATCCATGACAAACCTACATACAAGCCCAACAATATTGAGTAAATCAAGAAACAATAAGCACCATGTAATCAAATTACATACAACTGAAAAATAGAACATATGACTAAAAAAATAAACCATATGGACCATATATCTAAAGTTCATTGCTTTAGATTACCTCCTAATGTCATTGTCATGTCGGTGTGGTCTAGCCGAAAGGAGAGAGTCTAGGTAGACCATGCATGGCTTTCTCTTTGTTGTAAACCCCACTCCAAGGTGGCATAATATTAGCAAGCTCCAATGTCCCCTGCATCGAAGTGGTAAGATAAAAACAAATACATTATATGTAACGACCCAAGATCTGGATACCGGAAAGGAATCGGTACGACCCGAATCCTGGCCTACCACCCACGAGCCGGGAGGCTCGGAAGGGTTGTTTGGACGGTGTGGAGATATACAAGGATCTAAAATAATTGCAGAAACACAAAGATAATCTATTAATGCAGGAAAATTAAGTAGTTTACACAATTAAATAGTTATATAGTCCAGAATATCAAAAGTCCACAACTAGTACAGTTAACAGAAAGAAAAGTACAAGCACATGATGCATACCCCGTCTCTGGCAAACTGCCGTCTAACCCTGACCATCGGAACCACGAGGAGCCTCTGAAGTACTCCACGTCAGCCTCGCCTCACCTGAAAAGTAAAAGAGGGTGAGCCTCATCTCATTGGCTCAGTAGGGGTCCCGCAGATCCCTACCTCACAAAAAGAAACCAAACAGTGCAACAAGAAAGAAGCGAAGGGAATAATTAAATAAATTATAATAGAAGGAGGCAGTAAACAATAAACAAAAGAACTACACTAGAGCAAGCCTCACAAACCACGTGGCACCAGAAACCAAAACTACGGAGTCGCCAGAACCACTACACAGGAGACATGAGTGCTACCCAGTAGAAGCAAGGCCGGATGCATCCATTAATATCTTAGTCTGCGCCCCAAGTTTCTCCCTACTCATCCCAGGCGAAAACTGAGACACACCACCACAGAACCATCGAACAAGGACTAGCGGTGGTCGCGCTCGTCAGCACGGGTCCGACGCCCCCAACCAGGTGTGCACACACAGACCATGCGCTCTAGGTCAGATCCTCTAGCTGGTTTTCCCCCCATCCCAGACTCAGGCTGCGAAGGCGTGGGGCCCTATGGTAACCAGCCTAAAAACCGTCACACCGGGACAAGCGCTCCACCACTCCCAAGTGGGTCCCCACACACGTGTGCAGGAAAACTACGACTAGTGGGAAAGGGTCACTGGAGGTGTAAACTCCCTAAAAGTGAAAACCACCGGTCCGTACTAACTCCTCTGAGTGCATAGAACACACCACGAGGTGGCTCATGCCTCAAGAACCCAAACCCAAGATTAGTTTGCTAATCCACTAACTACCGGCACAAGGGGCACAAGTCGAAACACAGGGAAGCTCGAACTGGAGAAAGACGAAGCCCGGAGAGAGAGGGGCCTAGGCGGCCAAACACCTAGCCGTCGAGGGCTCTGGGCGGTCAGGGTCATGGCCGCCCACTCTCCCTGACTCCCAGGCCTGGGCGGCCAGTCTTCTGGCCACCCAGACAAGGTGGGTGGCTAGTACCATGGCCGCCCAACCCTGGGCCTTCAGACCCTAGGCGGTCACCTTGGTGGCCGCCCAGCCTTAGGCAGAAAAGGGCATGGACGGCCACTAATGTGGCCACCTAGAAACTGGGCCTGGGCGGCCACAGTGCTGGCCGCCCAGAGAAGAATAGTTGCCTGGGCGGTGTGGGGATGAGATTTTATTAATATTTTATTTATTTATTAGAATTAATTAGATTTATTTGATTTATTTATTTATTTGTGTAGGCGTGCCAGTCACATAAGTAACAAATTTATTATGCGCTCGATCTGACTTAGTCAGACGAATGTGAAGTTCGTGTCGGGACCGGCAGTCCGTCATACCATGAAGGTTATGACGTTAATTACATCCTCCAAGAAGAGGAAAACCTTTGATTAATTGCCAAGATAATGGGCCACTGAGGTTATATAAACGTGCAGGCATAAGTGAACCAACGACAGTGATAATTCATAATGTGGGAACAAAAAAAAAGTTCAAACACGCGGTTCAAATTCATTCACTACCCGGAGCCCTCGATACATGGTGAAGAACGTAGGTCCGAAGACCATCCTCGCGCATAGTGAGAGCTTCTGGTCAGAGCTAGTTTGACCTTCGGCAGATCACCATTTGATATACCGAGGCCTGAGATGATGACAAATATTCGGCATACATGCATGCGAAACAAGCAAGCAAGGCAGCAAAGGTAAATGTGTTCAAACACAATTGTACATTCAAATAGAAAGCAAGCTCTGCTAATTGATTTATTATTATTGTTTTTTAGTTTTTAATTAATTTTTTAATGATTTATTGAGGTTGAGCTCATTGATCATTTATTATAAGGTTTTATAAGGCTTTTGACAAAGGCCATAGGTTGACTGAGGAGGGGATCAAAGAAGGTTGACCCAAGGGCTGCGGTCGGTGCAATAATGGGCTGAGGTCGGTGCGTGCTGGAGCTAAGGTCAACGTAGCTTGATGATGTCTGTGCAGGTTGAGCGAGGTCTATGCAACAAGGGGCTAGAGGTCGGTGCAGCTGGGCCAAGGTCGGTGCAGGTTGAGCTGGAGGTCGGCGCAGCTGAAGGTGATGGTCGGTATAGCTGAAGGCGAAGGTCAGTTCAGCTGAAGGTGAAGGTTGGTGCAGCATGGCGAGGCATGTGCAGGTTTGGGGTTAAGGTCGGTGCAGGTGGAGTTTAAAAATGGTGTGGGGCATTGAGAGAGGTTAAACGGCATGAAAGGGGTGCGCTGGATTAGAGCCCAAGGGATTCAAGCGACTTTTGCGTGTAGAATGAGATTTGATTTTTTTCTTTGTTATTTCTTTTGTTGTTGGATTGCACTGTGATTTTGCTCAGTCTTTTAATGTTGATTAAGGGTTTATTCATTGAATAAGTTCAGATTTGGTTATTTTATAGACACAGCAAACCAAGACTTGTGCGAGGTTCCTACTCAAGCACAATCCATAGCAAATTCACAGTTCCCAGAACCAAGGTTCCATCATGATTCAGACTAAGTATTCAGCCAAAAATTTGGCAGCACCTCCCCATACCAAGAGAGTTATGGGGGGAAAGTGGAGACATTCCCACAGAAACTGGGGTAAGCTCCTTAAAGCCGAGAAGCCCAAACGGTGACCGGCAAACCCAGATGGATGGAAACCTCGAGGACTAGGCTACGAGGGGCACCAATACTCCATGGGCCAAATGCATTGCTCAAAGGGACGGCCGAGATGGGGGGAAAACCTCGAGGACTAGCCTACAATAGGTACCTTACCCACAGCCACCACCACTCACAAGGGAATGTGGATTTAATGTCGGGTCAAAGACCCATTTCTATACACCTTCGAGGACTCAGGGCTCCACGCCATAGGGGGATGGGATCCTATAGCCTTGGGGTGATTCAGAGAAAGGCAACATGAGTGTTTGATGGGGAATGTCCCCCTCCCCGATCACTGGACTATCATCATCGAGAAGACAAAACAAAATGACTGTCACCCGTATATAGGAAAGAGGGATGGGCCACATCGAACAGACCCTCACCCTATCCTTCTCGGGGCAGAAGAAAATGCAATGCCAATCATTCGAACGTTAAACCATGGATGGTAGGTCAAGCGCAGGGGGATTAGTTGGTTAGCACCTAGAGGTTAGCCGTGAGCTGACGTACCACGGGGATTGTAAGAAGCACACACTCGAGCAATTGGCAGGTGGCATACGAGAACCTGACTGTACCGGAGGGCCCTGCGCCCAGATTGTAGGGAGAGCCCTATTCTCTCTAGTTCATGACAGTGAATAGAGAGCTGATGGGAGGGGAACCAATCCCGAAGAAAAAAAAACAAAATGGAGATGCACATGTATATGTGTCTCCGATGATAAGACCCACGAAGGATATGCAGTGCGTTCGATATAACTATCACACTGAAAGAGAGCCCCGGGGAGGGGGATAGCGTTAATGTAGCCCTTGGCTATTCCAGGGCATGCTCGGCATCGACCGGAGAAACTCGATGTTAATAAACTATACGGAAGTAAATGCAGCAGAACAAGAGGAGGGATTCAGACACAACTTAAGGAATGATAAAAAAAAAGGAATATATATTGCATTCAGCCTGGCGTTGCCGCACGAGACCGTTCCATTACATCTTTGCATCAGAAGATGAAAAGAAAAAGAGCCAAAGGCTAAAACTAAAAAAAAGGAATGAAAGGGGATGCGGGCTCATATCATCGCCCGTTTCATTACAAGCCACAGAGGAGATATTGGCAAAGGGAGGGCTAGATGAAGAATGAAGATGACATCCCACACACCCACCTCCACTCTTTACAGCAAAAATAGAGTATAGGAAAATCTTCCTCTCTCCCCTCGCTCCGTATGTCTTTCTTCTCTGTTGGTGAGCGGACGACTGCACAGGGAAGCCTTTGTTAGGTTTTCTTTTTCCCCAAGCTTCTCCTCTCAGATCCCCCTTTTCTTTTTTCTTCCACGCTCTGTATGTCTTCGCTTTTTTTCTTTCTCTCTTCTCTTTTTTTTTACCTACTCCGAATGGCTCTCTTTATAGGCCAAGCAGAAGTTGACTCCATCCGGCGCGGGGGAGTGAAGAGCACGCCGGTTTATGAGCATTGCCATATGCGCACCGGATTAGAGGAGCACGCCGTTTCAGAGGAGCACAGCGATTTGGGGGCGTGCTGGGTTACTCTCCTTATCGCATTTGTTGAGCCGGGTTTCGGCTTGTGGATCTTGGAATGGTTTCGAGAGTCAACTTGGGTATTCATCTCGTCGTGGCTCTGTGAGAGCGACATGAGAAGTATCGGGGAAGCATTTAGGCCAATGATTGGCCAATTCAGGCGCTGTCCGTGGCTTTAGTTTGGACTCTCGGGTTTTTCACTGACATGGCCTTTGGTATTGTGATTTGTGCTGTCGGGTCGACTTCATTCATATTCTTAACATTCCTGGGTGGTGGATCACCACCCGGAGCACTTTCGCCTTCACTGGGCAACTATTCGGTGACTAACGGACCCATCCGATAAGAAGATGTACCCGTGCCAGGTTACCCGGGTCTTTCGCTGATATGGCCTTTGACACCTTGTTTCGAGGGGCCAGAGATATTTCTCCACCTCAAGAGGGTTTCTTGTCTGGTGGCGAACCACCATGTACATTCTCGCCCTGATCAGATGACAGACGGGGCTTGTTCGGCACGACTGAGTCGATACCGATTCGTTGGGTAGGCCGAACGGCACTGCTGGTTTATTGTGGATTTCTTATGACCATCCTGAGGTGGAGTCCCTGACACTCTCGTCAGATAACCAGAGGCTTTAGCAGTCCGAGAGGACCCTTGTGTATGGATTTTCTTCGACTTTTGCACTTCGGCGGGCTGTATCCTTTTGTCGTTCAAGCGTGATTGCCATTGGTAATATTTCGGGTGCCAACAAATGCCCCCCAGCCGCGGGTGTCGCAAGTGAGGAACGAGCGACGTAGGACCAGTGGATGTACCCAGACTGAGCATATTCTTTGTCTGATCAGCATAGAGTATTTGTTCGGCGCGGTCGAGATGATGTTGGAGTGGCACAACCCCATTGTGGCCTTAAAACGGCGTGGTCAAGACTTTGGCCATCAAAACGTCGCGGCATGCTTAAACCGGCGCGCCCTTTGAATGTGTCATGATCCGACGCGGGGGTTCAAAAATGGCGTGCTTTTTCTGTTAGAATTTGGGTGGCAAATGCGAAAATGGCGCGCCGGATTAGACCATCGAAGCCTTCCCCTATATGTCTTCTCTTCTTTATCTTTCTTCCCATTCCCAACTCATTTGCACCCTGAGCTTCTCTCTCTTCTCCTCCTCTCGTCCCACATCGGCGAGTGTCCTTCCCTTCAAGTCTCGCAACGGCGACGGCGGTGGCGAGAGCTGGTGAGGGAGAGCTCCATTCTTTTGATTCAAGGGATTCAAACCCCCTTTTTCCAGGCCCCGGGAGTCTCCTAGTTGGCTTGTCCTTGGAGATATAACCATGGGTGTCCTGTTCGACCCCGGTGTGACACCCATGGCCTGTTTCAGGGATCGTCCCCTAATAGACGTGTTCTCGCTTCCTTCTGGCAAGCTCCCGGGCTGGGGAGACTCTGCCAGATTTTTGTCATAAAAAAATTATCTTCAACAACTCTTTTATGACTTTGTTTATTTTCTTTTGTATTTCCTTTGATGTAGTTACCATGGCATCTGATTCTTCTTCCTCCTCTCGTGCTGTGGTGACCTGGAGGGATGTTGATTCTCTGGATAAAGGCCGTGATAAGCTGACCATAGTTGCAGAGTCTTCCGATTCTGAGACCGAGACAGTAGATACTGGCCGTCTATTAATCATCGGGAGTGACTCCTTCAAATATGATCGCCCTGGCAGCTACAAAGTGGATCACCCCAAAGACAAGCATCTGATGTCTTTTATGAGGCGATTCAACCTTCAGGGGAAGTGGGACATGTTCCTCACTCGGAAGGCCGAGGTGGCGCTACTTGCCGAGCGGGATAGTCTAACAGACTTCGTTGTACGGGGAAGACCCATATATTTTCCAGGCGAGCCCAAGAAGTGGAATGTTGTGCTTGGACTTAAGGAGCTGACTCCACAAGATGGGCTATTGACTAGAGCCCATGAATTCATCCCAGCCAGATGGAATGAGACTGCAGGCCGTGTAGATCGGGAAAAGCCATCTTTCGGTCTATTCCTGGCCCCGCTAAAATGGGGGTACAGAGAAGAGCCCTACTTGCTAGATTGCTTAGCCGTGCACTTCAAGCACTAGATTTTGGTAGGCTGGTTTGCTGACCCAAAGGCTACTGATCCCCATGCCTTCCGGCCAGGAGCAGTGGAATTTATAGATTGTGTTCTACAGAACTATGCTCCTATTTTGATCAAGGCAGGCGTATACCATAGTGTCTATGCATCAAGGTACCACTATCCCATTTCCAAGGGTCTGTGCTGCAGTATGATTGAGGTGTTCTGTTCTGAGTACACCACCTTTTATACTTCAGAAGGAGAGACGTCACTGGACCTTTGGAGTCTCTCTCAGTTAAGTGGCCTCCCGATTGACTGTGAACCATATAAAGAGGTTTGTTGGCCGGATTGGCTAAAAGATCAGAAGGACAGTGAAGGGCAATACTTGACTAGTTTTGCCTACCGCTATCTGATGAAAGCATATCGTACTCTCTGTCGTTCCTCGTATGATACCAGGGAAGCACGCAAGCCTGGAGAGAAGAGGCGCGTGAGGATTGGCACCTGGCTCCAGTATTTCTTAAGAGGGGAGCAGAAATACAAAGACTTCCCCTCGATAGTGCCGGCTCCTGTGCAACAGAAGAAGAGGTTTCGGCGACAAGCCACTTTCTCGCCCACATTGAAAGGAGGACAACAAGGAGGTCCCAACCCTGCTGGGGTTGATGCAGTCACTCATTATGCTGCGTATCTAACTTATTAGATTTGCTCTTTCGCTCTTCCGCAGGGCGACGAGAGTGTGATCCGGGCTGAGGCCATTTCCCCTGCCTGCCTGATGGCATGGGGCATGAATCTCTCACTGTGCCCGGTGGCACTATGTTTAGTATATAAAATGCTGGGGAACTTGCCCGGGTTGGCCCGTTGCACTTTTTTAATGCCTGGGTTTGTACATTATTCCATAAAGTTGCTCCCCGATCTCTCTAGTCGGCACAGCTAGTTCCCAGGATGATAGAGTTTGCCAGTGTTGAGCCGACTCGAATGGCAAACCAGCTCTTTGCTATTCGGGGCAAACTGACCAAAGTTCCAACGGACTCACCCGGGGTTCTGCATTTCTGGATCTTGGCTGCCCATTCAAGCCCACTAGTGAAGAAGATGCGGGAGTGCAGCCTCCATGAGACAGAGGAGTATGTTCACCCCCTTTCTGACGCTAAGTGCACGAGGCAAATCGTGGAGTCAGAATTAGTTAATTGGGCACTGTCAATAAGGCTGAGCATCTTGGTTTTCTGCAAGTGCGGTATTTTATGGCTGGAGCCTTACTACTCATTCCGATTCAGTCAGAATTTTCGTTATGACTAGCACATTCCTACTTCCTCCACTCAGTTTGCACTGCCGAACAGGGCCCGGGCTGGCCAAGTATTGAATGATGAAGCTCGCATATGGTGGGACTATTTTCATCGCCGAGAGATGGTTTCATTCAGAGTTCCGGCCCCTGCATGCTTTCCCCGTGTGACTCCAGAATATATCAAATGGTGGAATGCGCGCAGCGGCTTTATAGAAGCTCGAGAAGAGAATGCTGGGCCGTTGCTGAATGCCGATTCCTGGACTCTCGGCCAGTGCCGGCCCTGGATGCTGACCCGGCCTATCTGAAGAAATTGAAGTTTAATACAAATACTGCCGTGGCGGATTATCTGGAGGCATGCAAGGCTGCCAAGCAGCGCTCATCTAAGATCAAGCCGAAACTGCCGGAGATCAGCAAGGATGGCTTCTTGAAGACACTTCAAGGTTTACGCCGCATGAGCGATGAACGACTAATTCTTCAACAGATCGCCTTGCCAGTGGAGGAGTCTCTACCCTCTACAGCTTCTTGGCGTCTCGAGAGCGACTGGTTGTATCCTTATAGGACCTTTATTACACTACCAAAAAAAGTGGGATTTCAGACGGATATTTCAGACGGATATTTTTTTGTCTTAAAATCCGTCTGTATTTGTGACGGATTAGTTTCCGTCACAAATTCCGTTGTTATTAAGGATATACTAGACTCCCTCTGAAGATCCGTCTATAATTATAGACGGAATATATTCCGTCTTTATATACGTCGTAAATTTGGGACGGATATTCAGACGGAAATAATCCGTCTGAAATTGTAGATGGAAATAAGTTCCGTTCGTATTTCCGTCGGAAAATTCCGCCTTTCCCGCCCCTCCCTCCCACCTCTTCCACCCGGCCCCATTTCCACCCCCCACTCTCCCTCTCACTCTCTCCTTCCTCTGCCCTCTGCTTGCGGTCGTCGCCGCCGGAGCCGTCTTCGCCGCCGGAGCCGCCGTCCTCGCCGTCGCCGGAGGCCCCGCCATCCTCGCCGTCACCGGAGACCCCGCCGTCCTAGCCGTCGCCGCCATTCGCCAACCTCCCTCCCTCTCACGGTCGTGGTCGCCGTCGCCGCCATCATCCTCTTCCCACGGTCGCCGTCGCCGCCGGCCGGTAAGTAGCCTCCCTCTCCCTCTCTCTCTCCCGATCATGTTCCCCTCCCTCAATCCCTCTCCCTCTCCCCTCTCGCGCTCCCTCACTCCCTCTTGCCGCCCTCCCCCACCCCCTCCACTGCCCTCTCTTCCCCTGTCCGTGGCCCCTCTCCCCCTCGCATTATGATGCTGTTCTTGTAAACTCTAGTTTGAACATTAGGTGGATGTATTTTAATTTGTAGAATCTATCTAAAAACTCGTTGGAGTGAGATATCGCAGATTCTGAAAATAGACTCAGTTTGAACATGTCCTATTCTTCTCAAAAAATCTATCAGGGCGCATAAGTCAAGATCTTAATACTACATTTGATTAAAATGATAGAGATGTCAGATATTTTAATGAGTAGAATTTTAAAAGTCATCCCCACAAATCCAACCAAACTCCACCTAATGGAGTCATAGATAATTTGGACCCGTGGCCTAAGTGACCGTCTCACTCCCTGCCCAAATTGGCCACTGTGAACAATTTCACATCACTTGGGGTCTCCCTGGGTAGCTTCTTCCTGATTAATTTGGACTGAATTAGACTGGGGAGACTCGTCGGACCCACGGAGACTGATTTGGACTGAACAACCATGGGTTTAGTTTAACGATACACAGGTTATTTTTTTTAAAAAAAATAAATCGCTTGTGTGAAATGCTACACATGTTTCTAGTCTTGCCCCGGACGGAACTTGATGATAGCTGCATTTTTCCTTTCCCGGGCATGTGGCATTCTAAACGCAATAAATAGCCAGAGTTTATAAGAACACCATCAAAGAACCTTCATTCAATCAACAATCATTAATTTTTAGTTCAGATGGTATGCAGGAAAGTGAAGTTCCAGCTTCTGATCCTAGAAACAATGTCCTTTTTGGAGTTGACATTGATAACCCTCTTGGGATACCAATGCCTAGTGATCCTTTACTCGCAAAAAACATAAGCTCTGGCAAAGACTATCAGACTAATCTCACTTCAAACAACATTATTTCCAATTCCAGTGGCTCCAAGGAAACTCAAGCAGAATTCTCAACATCAATTGTTTCTCAATCTTTTGGGGTTCCAGATGTGGCATTTAATTCTAGTGACTCCACTAATGATAGCAGCTTTTTGATTGGTAGATCAATAGATATCACTCGGTCTTCGGGTAATGATGAGTTGAAGCAGGATCTTGCTCGACTGTTCAGCATACAGAGGATAGATTGGAAACTAGTATATGTGGATCACAAGAAAGATATCTTACATGATGATGATGACAAGAGTAAAATTGTTGTACCAATTATGGTCATGCTTAGAAATTTCACATCTAAGCTGAAATCATCATTATTTCAGATTGGGATTAGTCTGCAAATTGCACCCTCAGTTGTTCTGAAGGTGCTTTGCCACATTGTTCCATCCTTGGTTAAGTTGCCCAATTGCTCATCTGCCAGATAAATTTTTCGATGTCACCCACCTCCCAAGCCACCGCCCTACGCAGAATACTTCTTCCACTCCGTAATTTTGTACCTTGTTCTCTTAGCTACAATTGAACAATTACGGGCACAAGGCATTGTAGGAGGTGAAGAGATTGATGACCTCACAATTCTGTTCATAACAGCTCCTACGTAGCAGCATGTGAAAAATAGGATCACTTAGGCATTGTTCATGACAGTGAACAACATCTTGATGGAGTCTAGTGTGCTACCACACTTCTGGTGCCTTTCTCTCCATACCAAAAAAAAAGTGCACATAGCCGGTCAATGAAACTGATCACCTTCTTTGGGATAAAAGTGACTTAGGCAAGGAAAACTGGCATACTATATATGACTGAGTCAATCAATACGGCTCTACCAGCTTGAGATAGAAATTTTGACTGCCAGCCTTCCAATTTTAGCTGCACCCTTGTTAGGAAACGCAATACCTTCAGAGATGGACAACCAGTAGAGGAGGAAGAAGAAAGGAGAAAGAAAAGATCAATAACAAGAACATATAGGGTGGGAAAGCACATATCTTAAGTAGATATAGCGAAATGGAATGACCTTATCTTATGATGATAAGAAGATATAGAGAAATGGAATGATCACATATCTTAAGTAGTACATATATACAAAGATGTGGATAAATGCAAAGAAATCAGAATTCTCTATAGCAATAGGTAAATACCCAAAAATTTCGTTTTGTGATTTAAAATTATGTGGATTTTAATTGCATATAAATATATTTTTAAATCTGATTGTAATAGAAATTTGATGTTAATTTGACTAAAAAATGTAGATTGTTTAGCTTCGATGTTCTTCATTTGAAAAATTTTGTAATTTGGGTGTTATTTAATTTGATATGTGCATAATGATTATTGCGTTGTTATTTAATTTTATGTTATATAAATGCATGGGGTATTCCCTGTGAGCTGAGGTGCGTAGGTGTGACCTAACATTACACGCACCTCAGGAGAGCGCGTTAAAACCGTGTCAATGTGCCTTCCCGTTCAAGACTTTAGGTTTGATGTGTATGTTCTCATTTATTTATGAGAATGTATATATCTACCTCAAAGTCTTGAATTGTCCTGTTTGGACAGTCTATGAATGTTTGATTGCACTTAGGCAGTCATTTACTATATGTGTTTGTATGGTTTGTTGAGAATTTCGGTTGCGTCTCCTCACTCTTCTCTGATATACCATTATTGATTTTGAGTGTTTTCTTAACCACTTACTTGTAAGTGTTTAAGAAAATTTCAAAATCAATAAATATATTTGGTATATCGGAGAAGTGTGGGGAGATGCTGTCGAAATTTTCAGCAAATCGTGCAGCACATATAGTAAGTGATTGTGCGATCAAACCTTCATGGATGGGTTAAAAAGTGATAATCTAATCAATATTCCTCTTCCAACTGCAAATGGTCTATGATGAACGATGTGAGGAAAGGGTCGGGTGTAATATTACGAGTAATGATTTGAAAGTTAGGATGTGTATTGTCATTTATTGGGTGCAGGCAAAATGTCGACAGATCGTTCATAGATGTATCGTAGAATAGTTGATCGGGTGGTGTCATTAGAATTTAAGCTTGGGGTTGAGAGTTTCATTCAATTTACATTGGGGAATCCAAATGCAGTAATAGATCGCGACGATCACATTCGATGCCCTTGTTCAAGTTGTAGAAACTTGAGGTGGTGTTCAACATGGGATGTGCAACATCATTTATACACGAAAGGGTTCGTGGATGGTTATACGAATTGGACGTGTCACGGTGAGCAATTCTTGAGGTATGAGCTCGACAATATTGCAGGCACAAGTGGGTACGTGGATATGATTGTAGATGCTACTGGTCCTAGTTTTAATGTTCATGATGAAGCGCCGAATAAGACAGCCGAAGATTTTACCAGTTACTTAGGAATGCTGATGAGCCGCTGTGGGATGGTTGTGAAAAGCACACTCGATTGTCTACAGTGTCACAGTTGTTGAACTTGAAATCTGAATTTCACATCAGTGAGACTTGTTTTGACCGTCTCCTCCTCTTGATCAAGAGTATGTTGCCTCGAGACGAGAAGTTGCCAGAAACTTTTTACCGTGCAAAAAAGATGGTCAATGACTTAGGACTTGGATATGTGAAAATAGATGCATGTCCGAATCATTGTATGTTATATTACAAAGATGATGCAGATAAGATATCATGTTCCATTTGTGGCCATGACAGATTCAAACCTAAGGGGGGGGGTCAATTCAAAGGTAAAAGATGTACCTTACAAGGCGTTGCGATACTTCCCTCTTGTGCCTAGGCTGCAGCGGCTGTATATGTCCTCAAAGACGGCTCGACATATGACATGGCACACCGAAAGAGTACGTCGTGCCGATGATATAATCAGTCATCCTGCTGATGGTGAAGCTTGGACTCACTTTAGTCGTACTCATCTTGTCTTTTCAAGGGAGTCACGTAATGTTCGATTGGGTTTATGCACAGATGGTTTTAATCTATTCGGTGGTTCAGTGGCATCTTATTCTTATTGGCCAGTGTTCATGACACCGTACAACCTTCCGCCACACATGTGCATGAAGCGAGAAAATCTGTTTTTGTCTCTAGTAATTCCTGGTTCAAAAAGTCCCAGAAAAAATTTGGACATATATCTCATGCCGTTGATTGATGAGCTCAAATTTTTATGGACTGATGGAGTTGTTACTTATGATGCATATAGGAAGCAAAATTTTATTATGAAGGCTGCACTGATGTGGACAATAAGTGACTTCCCTGCATATCGAATGTTATCTGGTTGGAGCACACATGGGAGGTTAGCATGTCCTTACTGTATGGAAGATACCAAATCATTTGTATTGAAACATGGTGGGAAAGCATGCTGGTTTGATTGCCATTGGCGGTTGCTACCAAGTGACCATCCTTTTCGAAGGTAAAAAGACTCGTTTAAAAAAAATACTGTTGAAATGGATGAAGCTGACTTGCAACGGGTGTCGGGTTTACATATGGTGTCACGGGTGCACAATTTACCAGATGTAGTTCAATTGTCTGGTAGCACACGGCAACTCCCTAGTTTTGGAAAAGATCACAACTGGGTCAAGAAAAGCATTTTTTGGGAATTACCTTATTGGTCAACTCTTCTTGTACGACACAATTTGGATGTCATGCATACTGAGAAGAATTTTTTTGATAATGTGTTCAATACGATCATGAATGTTAAAGGGAAAACAAAGGACAACGCCAAAGCACATATGGATTTAAAGATGCTTTGTAGACGTCCAGAACTGGAACTACAAAACGTAAATGGTAAAACTGTGTAGCCTAAAGCAACTTATGTGCTTCATGATACACAGATCAAGGAAGTATGCCAGTGGTTGAAACAGTTGAGATTCCCAGATGGATATGCATCCAACATAGCCCGTTGTGTGAATGTTAATGAGGGGAAAATATATGGTATGAAAAGTCACGACTGTCATGTGTTCATGGAGAGGCTACTGCCCATTGCATTTCGTGATTTATTGCCAAAGCAGATATGGGGAGCACTAGCTGAGATGAGTCAATTTTTCAAGATTTTATGTGCATCTGAACTCAGACTTCGGGATGTACAAACTATCGAACAAAAAGTTGTCACAACCATTTGCAAGCTAGAGAAGATATTTCCTCCGGCATTCTTTGATTCGATGGAGCACCTGGTCGTTCATTTGCCATATGAGGCTATCATCGGAGGGCCAGTACAATTTCGATGGATGTATCCATTTGAGAGGTATGCGACAATTTTGGTTAACTTATAAGTCGTCCATAGCCGGTACATATCGTTGCCATCTGACTTGTTGTTGTAGGTGCATGCATGAATTAAAAATGAAAGTTCGCAACAAGGCACAGGTGGAGGGTTCGATTGCTGAGGCATACATTCTTGAAGAAATTTTGAACTTCTGTTCTATGTACTTTGAGCTAGAGATTCAAACTCGTCGTACTCAACCTCCACGTAATGATGATGGGGGAGTGGATGAATCTTCTGATCGGCTCTCCATATTTAAACATCCTGGACGTGCGTTCGGACGTTGCTTGACTCGCACGCTCGAAGATAGAGAGTTGCACGCCGTTGAGTTATATATTCTTTTGAATTGCCTCGAGATTGAACCTTATGTTGAGTAAGTTCTTAATTCACATTTCCAGCAAGTCCCTAAGTTGTTCATCCTTCTTCTACAGTTCATTTAAAGTAGTAGTGCATTTATATTGCAGGCAATTTGATTCAGAATTAGTTGAAAAATGTCCAAATATCCAGGATGCGGAGATTAAAAAAGAATGCGAGAAGTTTTTTTCCAAATGGCTCAGAAACCGAGTTAGTGTTAACTACGAATATATATGTTTGTATTTACGTATATTGAGGTAATTGTTATTATTTTAACTACTCTAATTTGAATTTAGGTTGAAGAAGGTCTCATTACTGATCAAAGAGTACAACAGATAAGTTATGGCCCCTCAAACCAGACACGTGCATATCCAGGATATATTGTGAATGGATACAAATTTCATACAAGGGATTATGGGCGAAATAAGTCTACGATGAACAGCGGCGTATGTGTGAAGGGAAGTTTATACAATGAAATGGAATTGGACTACTATGGTATTGTTGAAGAAGTCTTAAAACTTCAGTATTTGGGACAAGACAATCATGTATACATATTTAAGTGTCAATGGTTTGATCCTAATTCTGTTCTACATGACACAAATTATGGGATTGTTAATGTCAAGCATAGGTCTAAACTTAAGACCTATGAACCGTTCATTTTAGCCGCACAAGCCTAGCAAGTGTACTATTCAAGCTATCCATCATCCAAGAATAGAGATTGGTGGGCAGTTTGCAGGGTTAATTCAAAACTCTTTCCCACTTATGAGTTAACTATGAGTGGAGATGTCTCAGAGGTTGCTCGTGCTGAATATTATCAATCAGACGAAGTTGGCGTTGTCGGTTCCTCTAGGTTTAATCTGGATGAATCTGATGATCCACTGTCATTACGTACGCGAGATGAAGTGGAAGAAGTCGATCCGATGGAGCTAAATGTTGATGTTAGAAAGGAGGAAGAATCAGATGAAGACGAAGAGTTTGAATCTGATGAGACTACTATGGATGACGAAGATGACGATGCTGAGCTAGATATATCAACATGAGGGAGGTATGTTTTCATAATTTAGTAAGATGATTCTTACTTTTAAGCATAATTTTAAATAACATTTGTCTAGCCTTATACAATTGTGGATTAATATGTATTAATTGTTTTGTTATTAATAAGGAAATGGTGCGAGGAGGTCGTACTAGGAGTGGGAGGAGACCTGGCAGTGAGAGGGGCGCTACTCCCTCCTCACTACCATCTTCTTCAGACACAGGTATATTTGATCAATAAGCTATATAAATATTTTAATTATTTACAAACTTAAAAGAATTTATTTATAGGTGCAAGTATCGGCTCACCACCACTTGTACAGACGTCACCACCACTACTTACAGGTCCTAGTGCCCTCCCACCACCTCCCGCTACAGGTATGTCTATTTTAATTTTCAGTAACATGTTGCATTTAAATTCTTCAATATTTGTTCTACTTATGAAAATTAATTCTTGCAGGTCTCAGTGGCCTCCCCCCTGTTGTGCAGACACCACCCCCACCACCTCGAGGATCAGGTATGTGTATTTTAATTTAAATTCTTCAATATTTGTTCTACTTATGAAAATTAATTCTTGCAGGTCTTAGTGGCCTCCCACCTGTTGTGCAGACGCCACCCCCACCACCTCGAGGATCAGGTATGTATATTTTAATTTAAATTCTTCAATATTTGTTCTACTTTTGAAAATTAATTCTTGCATGTCTCAGTGGCCTCCCACCTGTTGTGCAGACGCCACCCCCACCACCTCCCGCTGCAGGTATGTATATTTTAATTTAAATTCTTTAATATTTGTTCTTCTTATGAAAATTAATTCTTGCAGGTCTCAGTGGCCTCCCACCTGTTGTGCAGACGCCACCCCCACCACCTTGAAGATCAGGTATGTATATTTTAATTTAAATTCTTCAATATTTGTTCTACTTATGAAAATTAATTCTTGCAGGTCTCAGTGGCCTCCCCCTTGTTGTGCAGACACCACCCCCACCACCTCGAGGATCAGGTATGTATATTTTAATTTAAATTTTCAATATTTGTTCTACTTATGAAAATTAATTCTTGCAGGTCTCAGTGGCCTCCCACCTGTTGTGCAGACGCCACCGCCACCACCTCCCGCTGCAGGTATGTATATTTTAATTTAAATTCTTCAATATTTGTTCTACTTATGAAAATTAATTCTTGCAGGTCTCAGTGGCCTCCCACCTATTGTGCAGACCCCACCCCTACCACCTCCTGCTGCAAGTATGTATATTTTAATTATATGTTCGCAATATTTGTATCACTCCACATGAAAATTAGTTCTTGCAGGTCCCAGTGCCCTCCCACCACCTCCCCCTTGTACAGGGCCCACCCCCACCAGTCAGCCATTTGACGATGTCGGCAGTTGTCACGAGGGAGGCACGGCCCATGATAGACGTCGCCCGTGTTGGATATCCGGGTAAATCTATAAGGTTATATTACATTAATTAGCCTTCAACTGTCTAATATGAATATTTTGACATTTGCAATTGCAGTACGAAAGTTGAACCCCACACCGCTGTCCATCATTCCACCGAACTCATGTTGGCACATGTGCCTGGGGCAGCGTCCACTTTCAGAGAGTTTCCGATGTCCGTCCGCGATTCATTGTACAACATGTTCTTAGTAAGTAATTACGTCATTTAATTCAAGTATTTCCCAAACTCAATTTACAACTTTATATTAAGTGTGAAAAGTAATTGATTTACAGCGGTCTTTTCGATTCACATGTGGACATGATGCGGCGAGATGTCGTCGTGTCTGGGAGTCTACTATGCTCGCAAGTTACAAGAGAAAAATACATGAGGCCCGAGCACATGCTAAAAAAATGAGTGGGGGGAGTGAAGACCGAAAATTGTGGAAGGCACACCGCCCTCTATGGATGAGGCAGGAGGATTGGGAGATATCTTGTGACCATTTTGCCGACCCCAAGTGGATAGAAAAGTCCGAAAAAGCCAAAGCAAACAGGGCGTCAAAACCAGGTTCAAATTTGCATACGAGTGGGTCCATCTCTTATGCGGCTCATAAACAAAAATTGGTAAGTAATATAACAATTTATCTTCTTACAATTTATCCCAATATTTGACTTTTTTTTACTATAAATTGTATAACAGGCTGTGGAGTTTAATCGACCTCCGTCGTTCCTCGAGGTGTTCGACAGAACACACAAAAAGAAGGGGACTAATGATTTTGTGAGTGAGACGGCTAAGTCAGCAGCGGTAAGTTTATCTACAGATGTAACTTGTACCGTTCATTTAAATCAGCATGTAATTCATATGAAACTGACTAGTTATTTTATTCAGTTTGTAGGAAACATATAACAAAGCATTGACAGAGAAGTACGGGGAGGGAGACACGCAGCAGCCGGAGTTCGATCCGGTGGAGTGGGTGACAGCAGCTGGCGCACCGAAGAAAGGCCGACTATATAGTTTTGGGGAGAGCCTAGACGCTAGCGCAGTGATATCATCATGTGCGAGTTCTAGCTATGCCCAAACCAATACCAGTGCCTTCACTATGCCTTCCGTTGCCCCCAGCGCTTCTGCCAGCGACATGATCGACATGGTCCGATCGCAGATTTCTGATATGCAGCAGCAGCAGCAACATTTCCAACATGAGATCTCTAGCCAGGTGTTAGTGGTTTTGCAGGCAATCAGTGGCCTCCTCTCCTAGAAGGGAATGGTCCCTCAGCAATCCACCACCACCACAGCACAGGCCGCACAGGTGAGTGTTTACTATGTTTTTATTTTGATGAAATTACTCAATTATGTTTAGTATTAATTTTAAAACTCATTTACTTTAGAAGAATTGAGAAAATCCAGGGTCCGGGGGTCTAAAACCTGAAATACCGTTCGGATGGCCGTGCCGATCATTCCAACACGATCGGGAAGATGAAAGTGACTTGTCAGAACTGACGGAATCCAAATCGGATGTCCGGTTTGAGCTCGGCGCTCAAAGTTCAGTTTTAAAATACACTTAGTTTAAATGAACTGTTAGGTCGGGTCTGGGGGTGTAAAATTTGAAATACCAGTCGGATGGTCATGCCGATCGTTCCAACACGACCGCGGAGATGAAAGTGACTTGTCAGAACTGACGGAATCCAAATCGGATGCCCGGTTTGAGCTCGGTGCTCAAAGTTCAGTTTTACAATACACTTAGTTTAAATGAACTATTAGGTCGGGTTTGGGGGTGTAAAATTTGAAATATCAGTTGGATGGTCGTGCCGATCATTCCAAGACGACCGCGGAGATGAAAGTGACTTGTCAGAACTGACGGAATCAAAATCGGATGCCCAGTTTGAGCTAGGTGCTCAAAGTTCAGTTTTACAATACACTTAGTTTAAATGAACTGTTAGGTCGGGTCTGGGGGTGTAAAATTTGAAATATCAGTCGGATGGCCATGCCGATCATTCCAACATGACCGCGGAGATGAAAGTGACTTGTCAGAACAGACGGAATCCAAATCGGATGCCCGGTTTGAGCTCGGCGTTGAAAAGTCTATCTTCCAAATACACTTAGTTTAAATGAACTGTTAGGTCGGGTCGGGAGGTCTAAAATTTGAAATACCAGTCGGATGGCAGTGCCGGTCCTTCCACCACCACCGGGGAGATGAAATTGACTTGTCAGAACTGACGGAATCCAAATCGGATGCCCGGTTTGAGCTCGGCGCTCAAAGTTCAGTTTTAAAATACACTTAGTTTAAATGAACTACCAGGTCGGGTCGGGGAGTCTAAAATTGGAAATACCGATCGGACGGCCGTGCCGATCATTCCAACGCGACCGGGGAGATGAAAGTGACTTGTCAGAACTGACGGAATCCAAATCGGATGCCCGGTTTGAGCTCGGCGCTCAAAGTTCAGTTTTAAAATACACTTAGTTTAAATGAACTACCAGGTCGGGTCCGGGGGTCTAAAATTGGAAATACCGGTCGGACGGCCGTGCCGATCATTCCAACGCGACCGGGGAGATGAAAGTGACTTGTCAGAACTGGCGGAATCCAAATCGGATGTCCGGTTTGAGCTCGGCGCTCAAAGTTCAGTTTTAAAATACACTTAGTTTAAATGAACTACCAGGTCGGGTCCGGGGGTCTAAAATTAGAAATACCGGTCGGACGGCCGTGCCGATCATTCCAACGCGACCGAGGAGATGAAAGTGACTTGTCAGAACTGGCGGAATCCAAATCGGATGTCCGGTTTGAGCTCGGCGCTCAAAGTTCAGTTTTAAAATACACTTAGTTTAAATGAACTACCAGGTCGGGTCCGGGGGTCTAAAATTGGAAATACCGTCGGACGGCCGTGCCGATCATTCCAACGTGACCGGGAGATGAAAGTGACTTGTCAGAACTGACGGAATCCAAATCGGATGCCCGGTTTGAGCTCGGCGCTCAAAGTTCAGTTTTAAAATACACTTAGTTTAAATGAACTACCAGGTCGGGTCCGGGGGTCTAAAATTGGAAATAACGGTCGGACGGCCATGCCGATCATTCCAACGCGACCGGAGAGATGAAAGTGACTTGTCAGAACTGACGGAATCCAAATCGGATGTCCGGTTTGAGCTCGGCGCTCAAAGTTCAGTTTTAAAATACACTTAGTTTAAATGAACTACCAGGTCGGGTCCGGGGGTCTAAAATTGGAAATACCGGTCGGACGGCCATGCCGATCATTCCAACGCGACCGGGGAGATGAAAGTGACTTGTCAGAACTGACGGAATCCAAATCGGATGCCCGGTTTGAGCTCGGCGCTCAAAGTTCAGTTTTAAAATACACTTAGTTTAAATGAACTGTCAGGTCGGGTCCGGGGTCTAAAATTGAAATACCAGTCGGATGGCAGTGCCGATCATTCCACCACCACCGGGGAGATGAAAGTGACTTGTCAGAACTGACGGAATCCAAATCGGATGCCCGGTTTGAGCTCGGCGCTCAAAGTTCAGTTTTAAAATACACTTAGTTTAAATGAACTACCAGGTCGGGTCCGAGGGTCTAAAATTAGAAATACCGGTCGGACGACTGTGTCGATCATTCCAACGCGACCGGGGAGATGAAAGTGACTTGTCAGAACTGACGGAATCTAAATCGGATGTCTGGTTTGAGCTCGGCGCTCAAAGTTCAGTTTTAAAATACACTTTGTTTAAATGAACTACCAGGTCGGGTCCGGGGGTCTAAAATTGGAAATACCGGTCGGACGGCCGTGCCGATCATTCCAACGCGATCGGGGAGATGAAAGTGACTTGTCAGAACTGACGGAATCCAAATCGGATGCCCGGTTTGAGCTCGGCGCTCAAAGTTCAGTTTTAAAATACACTTAGTTTAAATGAACTACCAGGTCGGGTCCGGGGGTCTAAAATTGGAAATACCTGTCGGACGGCCGTGCCGATCATTCCAACGCGACCGGGGAGATGAAAGTGACTTGTCAGAACTGACGGAATCCAAATCGGATGCCCGGTTTGAGCTCGGCGCTCAAAGTTCAGTTTTAAAATACACTTAGTTTAAATGAACTGCCAGGTCAGGTCCGGGGGTCAAAAACTTGAAATACAGTCGGACGGCCGTGCTGATCATTCCAACACAACCGGGGAGATGAAAGTGACTTGTCAGAACTGGCGGAATCCAAATCGGATGTCCGGTTTGAGCTCGGCGCTCAAAGTTCAGTTTTAAAATACACTTAGTTTAAATGAACTGCCAGGTCGGGTCCGGGGGTCTAAAATTGGAAATACCAGTCGGACGGCCGTGCCGATCATTCCAACACGACCGGGGAGATGAAAGTGACTTGTCAGAACTGACGGAATCCAAATCGGATGTCCGGTTTGAGCTCGGCGCTCAAAGTTCAGTTTTAAAATACACTTAGTTTAAATGAACTACCAGGTCGGGTCCGGGGGTCTAAAATTGGAAATACCGGTCGGACGGCCGTGCCGATCATTCCAACGCGACCGGGGAGATGAAAGTGACTTGTCAGAACTGACGGAATCCAAATCGGATGTCCGGTTTGAGCTCGGCGCTCAAAGTTCAGTTTTAAAATACACTTAGTTTAAATGAACTACCAGGTCGGGTCCGGGGGTCTAAAATTAGAAATACCGGTCGGACGGCCGTGCCGATCATTCCAACGTGACCGGGGAGATGAAAGTGACTTGTCAGAACTGACGGAATCCAAATCGGATGCCTGGTTTGAGCTCGGCGCTCAAAGTTCAGTTTTAAAATACACTTAGTTTAAATGAACTACCAGGTCGGGTCCGGGGGTCTAAAATTAGAAATACCGGTCGGACGGCCGTGCCGATCATTCCAAAGCGACTGGAGAGATGAAAGTCACTTGTCAGAACTAACGGAATCCAAATCGGATGCCCGGTTTGAGCTCGGCGCTCAAAGTTCAGTTTTAAAATACACTTAGCTTAAATGAACTGCCAGGTCAGGTCCGGGGGTCAAAAACTTGAAATACAAGTCGGACGGCCGTGCCGATCATTCCAACACAACCGAGGAGATGAAAGTGACTTGCCAGAACTGGCGGAATCCAAATCGGATGTCCGATTTGAGCTCGGCGCTCAAAGTTCAGTTTTAAAATACACTTAGTTTAAATGAACTACCAGGTCGGGTCCGGGGGTCTAAAATTAGAAATACCGGTGGACGGCCGTGCCGATCAAGACAACACGACCGGAGAGATGAAAGTGACTTCTCAGAACTGACGGAATCCAAATCGGATGTCCGGTTTGAGCTCGGCGCTCAAAGTTCAGTTTTAAAATACACTTAGTTTAAATGAACTACCAGGTCGGGTCCGGGGGTCTAAAATTGGAAATACCGGTCGGACGGCTGTGCCGATCATTCCAACGCGACCGGGGAGATGAAAGTGACTTGTCAGAACTGACGGAATCCAAATCGGATGCCCGGTTTGAGCTCGGCGCTCAAAGTTCAGTTTTAAAATACACTTAGTTTAAATGAACTACCAGGTCGGGTCCGGGGGTCTAAAATTGGAAATACCGGTCGGACGGCCGTGCCGATCATTCCAACGCGACCGGGGAGATGAAAGTGACTTGTCAGAACTGACGGAATCCAAATCGGATGTCCGGTTTGAGCTCGGCGCTCAAAGTTCAATTTTAAAATACACTTAGTTTAAATGAACTACCAGGTCTGGTCCAGGGGTCTAAAATTAGAAATACCGGTCAGACGGTCGTGCCGATCATTCTAACGCGACCGAGGAGATGAAAGTGACTTGTCAGAACTGGCGGAATCCAAATCGGATGTCCGGTTTGAGCTCGGCGCTCAAAGTTCAGTTTTCAAATACACTTAGTTTAAATGAACTACCAGGTCGGGTCCGGGATCTATAATTGGAAATACCGGTTGGACGGCCGTGCCGATCATTCCAACGCGACCGGGGAGATGAAAGTGACTTTTTAGAACTGACGGAATCCAAATCGGATGCCCGGTTTGAGCTCGGCGCTCAAAGTTCAGTTTTTAAATACACTTAGTTTAAATGAACTACTAGGTCGGGTCCGGGGGTCTAAAATTGGAAATACCAGTCGGGCGGCCGTGCCGATCATTCCAACGCAACCGGGGAGATGAAAGTGACTTGTCAGAACTGGCGGAATCCAAATCGGATGTCCGGTTTGAGCTCGGCGCTCAAAGTTCAGTTTTAAAATACACTTAGTTTAAATGAACTACCAGGTCGGGTCCGGGGGTCTAAAATTGGAAATACCGGTCGGATGGCCGTGCCGATCATTCCAACGCGACCGGGGAGATGAAAGTGACTTGTCAGAACTGATGGAATCCAAATCAGATGCCCGGTTTGAGCTCGACGCTCAAAGTTCAGTTTTAAAATACACTTAGTTTAAATGAACTACCAGGTCGGGTCCGGGGGTCTAAAATTGGAAATACCGGTCGGACGGCCATGCCGATCATGACAACATGACCGGAGAGATGAAAGTGACTTTTCAGAACTGACGGAATCCAAATCAGATGTCCGGTTTGAACTCGGCGCTCAAAGTTAAGTTTTAAAATACACTTAGTTTAAATGAACTACCAGGTCGGGTCCGGGGGTCTAAAATTGGAAATACCGGTCGGACGGCCATGCCGATCATTCCAACACGACCGGGGAGATGAAAATGACTTGTCAGAACTGACGGAATCCAAATCGGATGCCCGGTTTGAGCTCGGCGCTAAAAGTTCAGTTTTAAAATACACTTAGTTTAAAGGAACTGCCAGGTCAGGTCCGGGGTCCAAAATTGGAAATACCAGTCGGATGGCCGTGCCGATCATTCCAACGGGACAGGAGAGATGAAAGTGACTTGTCAGAAATGGCGGAATCCAAATCGGATGTCCGGTTTGAGCTCGGCGCTCAAAGTTCAGTTTTAAAATACACTTAGTTTAAATGAACTACCAGGTCGGGACCGGGGGTCTAAAATTGGAAATACCAGTCGGACGGCCGTGCCGATCATTCCAACACGACCGGGGAGATGAAAGTGACTTGTCAGAACTGACGGAATCTAAATCGGATGTCCGGTTTGAGCTCGGCACTCAAAGTTCAGTTTTAAAATACACTTAGTTTAAATGAACTACCAGGTCGGGTCCAGGGGTCTAAAATTGGAAATACCGGTCGGACGGCCGTGTCGATCATTCCAACATGACCGGGGTGATGAAAGTGACTTGTCAGAACTGACGGAATCCAAATCGGATGCCCGGTTTGAGCTCGGCACACAAAGTTCAGTTTTAAAATACACTTAGTTTAAATGAACTACCAGGTCGGGTCCGGGGGTCTAAAATTGAAAATACCGGTTGGACGGCCGTGCCGATCATTCCAACGCGACCGGGGAGATGAAAGTGACTTTTCAGAACTAACGGAATCCAAATCGGATGCCCGGTTTGAGCTCGGCGCTCAAAGTTCAGTTTTAAAATACACTTAGCTTAAATGAACTGCCAGGTCAGGTCCGGGGGTCAAAAACTTGAAATACAAGTCGGACGGCCGTGCCGATCAATCCAACACAACCGGGGAGATGAAAGTGACTTGTCAGAACTGGCGGAATCCAAATCGGATGTCTGGTTTGAGCTCGGCGCTCAAAGTTCAGTTTTAAAATACACTCAGTTTAAATGAACTGCCAGGTCGGGTCCGGGGGTCTAAAATTGGAAATACCGGTCGGATGGTAGTGCCGATCATTCCAACGCGACTGGAGAGATGAAAGTGATCTTTTAGAACTGGCGGAATCCAAATCGGATGTCCGGTTTGAGCTTGGCGCTCAAAGTTCAGTTTTAAAGTACACTTAGTTTAAATGAACTACCAGGTCGGGTCCGGGGGTCTAAAATTGGAAATACTGGTCGGACGGCCATGCCGATCATTCCAACACGACCGGGGAGATGAAAGTGACTTGTTAGAACTGACGGAATCCAAATCGGATGTCCGGTTTGAGCTCGGCGCTCAAAGTTCAGTTTTAAAATACACTTAGTTTAAATGAGCTACCAGGTCGGGTCCGGGGGTCTAAAATTGGAAATACTGGTCGGACGGCCGTGACGATCATTCCAATGCGACCGAGGAGATGAAAGTGACTTGTCAGAACTGACGGAATCCAAATCGGATGCCCGGTTTGAGCTCGGCGCTCAAAGTTCAGTTTTAAAATACACTTAGTTTAAATGAACTACCAGGTCGGGTCCGGGGGTCTATAATTGGAAATACCGGTCGGACGGCCGTGCCGATCATTCCAACGCGACTGGAGAGATGAAAGTGACTTGTTAGAACTGACGGAATCCAAATCGGATGCCCGATTTGAGCTCGGCGCTCAAAGTTTAGTTTTAAAATACACTTAGCTTAAATGAACTGCCAGGTCAGGTTCGGGGTCAAAAACTTGAAATACAAGTCGAACGGCCGTGCCGATCATTCCAATACAACCGGAGAGATGAAAGTGACTTGTCAGAACTGGCGGAATCCAAATCGGATGTCCGGTTTGAGCTCGGCGCTCAAAGTTCAGTTTTAAAATACACTTAGTTTAAATGAACTACCAGGTCGGGTCCGGGGGTCTAAAATTGGAAATACCGGTCGGACGGCCGTGCCGATCATGACAACACGACCGGAGAGATGAAAGTGACTTGTCAGAACTGACGGAATCCAAATCGGATGTCCGGTTTGAGCTCGGCGCTCAAAGTTCAGTTTTAAAATACACTTAGTTTAAATGAACTACCAGGTCGGGTCCGGGGGTCTAAAATTGGAAATACCGGTCGGACGGCCGTGCCGATCTTTCCAACGCGACCGGGGAGATGAAAGTGACTTGTCAGAACTGACGGAATTCAAATCGGATGCCCGGTTTGAGCTCGGCGCTCAAAGTTCAGTTTTAAAATACACTTAGTTTAAATGAACTACCAGGTCGGGTCCGGGGGTCTAAAATTGGATATATCGATCGGACGGCCATGCCGATCATTCCAACGCGACCGGGGAGATGAAAGTGACTTGTCAGAACTGGCGGAATCCAAATCGGATGTCCGGTTTGAGCTCGGCGCTCAAAGTTCAGTTTTAAAATACACTTAGTTTAAATGAACTACCAGGTCGGGTCCGGGGGTCTAAAATTGGAAATACCGGTCGGACGGCCGTGCCGATCATTCCAACGCGACCGGGGAGATGAAAGTGACTTGTCAGAACTAACGGAATCCAAATCGGATGCCCGGTTTGAGCTCAGCGCTCAAAGTTCAGTTTTAAAATACACTTAGTTTAAATGAACTACCAGGTCGGGTCCGGCGGTCTAAAATCGGAAATACCGATCGGACGGCTATGCCGATCATGACAACACGACCGGAGAGATGAAAGTGACTTGTCAGAACTGACGGAATCCAAATCGGATGTCCGGTTTGAGCTCGGCGCTCAAAGTTCATTTTAAAATACACTTAGTTTAAATGAACTACTAGGTCGGGTCCGGAGGTCTAAAATTGGAAATACCGGTCGGACGGCCGTGTCGATCATTCCAACGCGACCGGGGATATGAAAGTGACTTGTCAGAACTGACGGAATCCAAATCGGATGCCCGGTTTGAGCTCGGCGCTCAAAGTTTAGTTTTAAAATACACTTAGTTTAAATGAACTGTTAGGTCGGGTCCGGAGGTCTAAAATTTGAAATACAAGTCGGATGGCGGTGCCGGTCCTTCCACCACCACCGGGGAGATTAAAGTGACTTGTCAGAACTGACGGAATCCAAATCGGATGCCCGGTTTGAGCTCGGCGCTCAAAGTTCAGTTTTAAAATACACTTTGTTTAAATGAACTACCAGGTCGGGTCCGGGGGTCTAAAATTAGAAATACCGGTCGGACGGCCGTGTCGATCATTCCAACGCGACCGGGGAGATGAAAGTGACTTGTCAGAACTGACGAAATCCAAATCGGATGTCCGGTTTGAGCTCGGCACTCAAAGTTCAGTTTTAAAATACACTTAGTTTAAATGAACTACCAGGTCGGGTCCGGGGGTCTAAAATTGGAAATACCGGTCGGACGGCCGTGCCGATCATTCCAACGCGACCGGGGAGATGAAAGTGACTTGTCAGAACAGACGGAAACCAAATCAGATGCCCGGTTTGAGCTCGGCGCTCAAAGTTCAGTTTTAAAATACACTTAGTTTAAATGAACTACCAGGTCGGGTCCGGGGGTCTAAAATTGGAAATACCTGTCGGACGTCCGTGCCGATCATTCCAACGCGACCGGGGAGATGAAAGTGACTTGTCAGAACTGACGGAATCCAAATCGGATGCCCGGTTTGAGCTCGGCGCTCAAAGTTCAGTTTTAAAATACACTTAGCTTAAATGAACTGCCAGGTCAGGTCCGGGAGTCAAAAACTTGAAATACAAGTCGGACGGCCGTGCCGATCATTCCAACACAACCGGGGAGATGAAAGTGACTTGTCAGAACTGGCGGAATCCAAATCGGATGTCCGGTTTGAGCTCGGCGCTCAAAGTTCAGTTTTAAAATACACTTAGTTTAAATGAACTGCCAGGTCGGGTCCGGGGGTCTAAAAATAGAAATACCGGTCGGACGGTCGTGCTGATCATTCCAACGCGACCGAAGATATGAAAGTGACTTGTCAGAACTGGCGGAATCCAAATCGGATGTCCGGTTTGAGCTCGGCGCTCAAAGTTCAGTTTTAAAATACACTTAGTTTAAATGAACTACCAGGTCGGGTCCGGGGGTCTAAAATTGGAAATACCGGTCGGACAGCCATCCCGATCATTCCAACACGACCGGGGAGATGAAAGTGACTTGTCAGAACTGACGGAATCCAAATCGGATGTCCGGTTTGAGCTCGGCGCTCAAAGTTTAGTTTTAAAATACACTTAGTTTAAATGAACTACCAGGTCGGGTCCGGGGGTCTAAAATTGGAAATACCGGTCGGACGGCCGTGCCGATCATTCCAACGCGACCGGGGAGATGAAAGTGACTTGTCAGAACTGACGGAATCCTAATCGGATGCCCGGTTTGAGCTCGGCGCTCAAAGTTCAGTTTTAAAATACACTTAGTTTAAATGAACTACCAGGTCGGGTCCGGGGGTCTAAAATTGGAAATACTGATCGGACGGCTGTGTCGATCATTCCAACGCGACCGGGGACATGAAAGTGACTTGTCAGAACAAACGGAATCCAAATCGGATGCCCGATTTGAGCTCGGCGCTCAAAGTTCAGTTTTAAAATACACTTAGCTTAAATGAACTGCCAGGTCAGGTCCGGGGGTCAAAAACTTGAAATACAAGTCGAACGGCCGTGCCGATCATTCCAACACAACCGAGGAGATGAAAGTGACTTGCCAGAACTGGCGGAATCCAAATCGGATGTCCGGTTTGAGCTCGGCGCTCAAAGTTTAGTTTTCAAATACACTTAGTTTAAATGAACTACCAGGTCGGGTCCGGGAGTCTAAAATTGGAAATACCGGTGGACGGCCATGCCGATCATGACAACACGACCGGAGAGATGAAAGTGACTTCTCAGAACTGACGGAATCCAAATCGGATGTCCGGTTTGAGCTCGGCGCTCAAAGTTCAGTTTTAAAATACACTTAGTTTAAATGAACTACCAGGTCGGGTCCGGGGGTCTAAAATTGGAAATACCGGTCGGACGGTCGTGCCGATCATTCCAACGCGACCGGGGAGATGAAAGTGACTTGTCAGAACTGACGGAATCCAAATCAGATGCCCGGTTTGAGCTCGGCGCTCAAAGTTCAGTTTTAAAATACACTTAGTTTAAATGAACTACCAGGTCGGGTCCGGGGGTCTAAAATTGGAAACAACGGTCGGACGGCCGTGCCGATCATTCCAACGCAACCGGGGAGATGAAAGTGACTAGTCAGAACTGACGGAATCTAAATCGGATGCCCGGTTTGAGCTCGGCGCTCAAAGTTCAATTTTAAAATACACTTAGTTTAAATGAACTACCAGGTCGGGTCCAGGGGTCTAAAATTGGAAATACCGGTCGGACGGCCGTGCCGATCATTCCAACGCGACCGGGGAGATGAAAGTGACTTGTCAGAACTGGCGGAATCCAAATCGGATGTCCGGTTTGAGCTCGGCGCTCAAAGTTTAGTTTTCAAATACACTTAGTTTAAATGAACTACCAGGTCGGGTCCGGGGATCTAAAATTGGAAATACCGGTTGGACGGCTGTGCCGATCATTCCAACACAACCGGGGAGATGAAAGTGACTTGTCAGAACTGGCGGAATCCAAATCGGATGTCTGGTTTGAGCTCGGCGCTCAAAGTTCTGTTTTAAAATACACTTAGTTTTAATGAACTGCCAGGTCGGGTCCGGGGGTCTAAAATTGGAAATACCGATCGGATGGCAGTGCCGATCATTCCAACGCGACTGGAGAGATGAAAGTGACTTTTCAGAACTGGCGGAATCCAAATCGGATGCCCGGTTTGAGCTCGGCGCTCAAAGTTCAGTTTTAAAATACACTTAGTTTAAATGAACTACCAGGTCGGGTCCGGGGGTCTAAAATTGGAAATACCAGTCGGGCGGCCGTGCCGATCATTCCAACGCAACCGGGGAGATGAAAGTGACTTGTCAGAACAGGCGGAATCCAAATCGGATGTCCGGTTTGAGCTCGGCGCTCAAAGTTCAGTTTTAAAATACACTTAGTTTAAATGAACTACCAGGTCGGGTCCGGGGGTCTAAAATTGGAAATACCGGTCGGATGGCCATGCCGATCATTCCAACGCGACCGGGGAGATGAAAGTGACTTGTCAGAACTGATGGAATCCAAATCGGATGCCCGGTTTGAGCTCGACGCTCAAAGTTCAGTTTTAAAATACACTTAGTTTAAATGAACTACCAGGTCGGGTCCGGGGGTCTAAAATTGGAAATACCGGTCGGACGGCCGTGCCGATCATGACAACATGACCGGAGAGATGAAAGTGACTTTTCAGAACTGACGGAATCCAAATCGGATGTCCGGTTTGAGCTCGGCGCTCAAAGTTCAGTTTTAAAATACACTTAGTTTAAATGAACTACCAGGTCGGGTCCGGGGGTCTAAAATTGGAAATACCGGTCGGACGGCCGTGCCGATCATTCCAACGTGACCGGGGAGATGAAAGTGACTTGTCAGAACTGACGGAATCCAAATCGGATGCCCGATTTGAGCTCGGCGCTAAAAGTTCAGTTTTAAAATACACTTAGTTTAAATGAACTGCCAGGTCGGGTCCGGGGTCTAAAATTGGAAATACCGGTTGGATGGCCGTGCCGATCATTCCAACGCGACCGGAGAGATGAAAGTGACTTGTCAGAAATGGCGGAATCCAAATCGGATGTCCGGTTTGAGCTCGGCGCTCAAAGTTCAGTTTTAAAATACACTTAGTTTAAATGAACTACCAGGTCGGGACCGGGGGTCTAAAATTGGAAATACCAGTCGGACGGCCGTGCCGATCATTCCAACACGACCGGGGAGATGAAAGTGACTTGTCAGAACTGACGGAATCTAAGTCGGATGTCCGGTTTGAGCTCGGCACTCAAAGTTCAGTTTTAAAATACACTTAGTTTAAATGAACTACCAGGTCGGGTCCAGGGGTCTAAACATGGAAATACCGGTCGGACGGCCGTGTCGATCATTCCAACGCGACCGGGTAGATGAAAGTGACTTGTCAGAACTGACGGAATCCAAATCGGATGCCCGGTTTGAGCTCGGCACTCAAAGTTCATTTTTAAAATACATTTAGTTTAAATGAACTACCAGGTGGGGTCCGGGGGTCTAAAATTGAAAATACCGGTTGGACGGCCATGCCGATCATTCCAACGCGACCGGGGAGATGAAAGTGACTTTTCAGAACTAACGGAATCCAAATCGGATGCCCGGTTTGAGCTCGGCGCTCAAAGTTCAGTTTTAAAATACACTTAGCTTAAATGAACTGCCAGGTCAGGTCCGGGGGTCAAAAACTTGAAATACAAGTCGGACGGCCGTGCCGATCAATCCAACACAACCGGGGAGATGAAAGTGACTTGTCAGAACTGGCGGAATCCAAATCGGATGTCTGGTTTGAGCTCGGCGCTCAAAGTTCTGTTTTAAAATACACTTAGTTTTAATGAACTGCCAGGTCGGGTCCGGGGGTCTAAAATTGGAAATACCGATCGGATGGCAGTGCCGATCATTCCAACGCGACTGGAGAGATGAAAGTGACTTTTCAGAACTAGCGGAATCCAAATCGGATGTCCGGTTTGAGCTCGGCGCTCAAAGTTCAGTTTTAAAATACACTTAGTTTAAATGAACTACCAGGTCGGGTCCGGGGGTCTAAAATTGGAAATACTGGTCGGACGGCCGTGCCGATCATTCCAACACGACCGGGGAGATGAAAGTGACTTGTCAGAACTGACGGAATCTAAATCGGATGTCCGGTTTGAGCTCGGCACTCAAAGTTCAGTTTTAAAATACACTTAGTTTAAATGAACTACCAGGTCGGGTCCAGGGGTCTAAAATTGGAAATACCGGTTGGACGGTCGTGTCGATCATTCCAACGCGAACGGGGAGATGAAAGTGACTTGTCAGAACTGACGGAGTCCAAATCGGATGCCCGGTTTGAGCTCGGCACACAAAGTTCAGTTTTAAAATACACTTAGTTTAAATGAACTACCAGGTCGGATCCGGGGGTCTAAAATTGAAAATACTGGTTGGACGGCCGTGCCGATCATTCCAACGCGACCGGGGAGATGAAAGTGACTTCTCAGAACTAACGGAATCCAAATCGGATGTCCGGTTTGAGCTCGGCGCTCAAAGTTCAGTTTTAAAATACACTTAGCTTAAATGAACTGCCAGGTCAGGTCCGGGGGTCAAAAACTTGAAATACAAGTCGGACGGCCGTGCCGATCAATCCAACACAACTGGGGAGATGAAAGTGACTTGTCAGAACTGGCAGAATCCAAATCGGATGTCGGGTTTGAGCTCGGCGCTCAAAGTTCAATTTTAAAATACACTCAGTTTAAATGAACTGCTAGGTCGGGTCCGGGGGTCTAAAATTGGAAATACCGGTCGGATGGCAGTGCCGATCATTCCAACGCGACTGGAGAGATGAAAGTGACTTTTCAGAACTGGCGGAATCCAAATCGGATGTCCGGTTTGAGCTCGACGCTCAAAGTTCAGTTTTAAAATACACTTAGTTTAAATGAACTACCAGGTCGGGTCCGGGGGTCTAAAATTGGAAATACTAGTCGGACGGCCATGCCGATCATTCCAACACGACCGGGGAGATGAAAGTGACTTTTCAGAACTGACGGAATCCAAATCGGATGTCCGGTTTGAACTCGGCGCTCAAAGTTCAGATTTAAAATACACTTAGTTTAAATGAACTACCAGGTCGGGTCCGGGGGTCTAAAATTGGAAATACCGGTCGGACGGCCGTGCCGATCATTCCAACGTGACCGGGGAGATGAAAGTGACTTGTCAGAACTGACGGAATCCAAATCGGATGCCCGATTTGAGCTCGGCGCTAAAAGTTCAGTTTTAAAATACACTTAGTTTAAATGAACTGCCAGGTCGGGTCCGGGGTCTAAAATTGGAAATACCAGTCGGATGGCCGTGTCGATCATTCCAACGCGACCGGAGAGATGAAAGTGACTTTTCAGAAATGGCGGAATCCAAATCGGATGTCCGGTTTGAGCACGGCGCTCAAAGTTCAGTTTTAAAATACACTTAGTTTAAATGAACTACCAGGTCGGGACCGGGGGTCTAAAATTGGAAATACCAGTCGGACGGCCGTGCCGATCATTCCAACACGACTGGGGAGATGAAAGTGACTTGTCAGAACTGACGGAATCTAAATCGGATGTCCGGTTTGAGCTCGGCACTCAAAGTTCAGTTTTAAAATACACTTAGTTTAAATGAACTACCAGGTCGGGTCCGGGGGTCTAAAATTGGAAATACCTGTCGGACGGCCGTGCCGATCATTCCAACGCGACCGGGGAGATGAAAGTGACTTGTCAGAACTGACGGAATCCAAATGGGATGCCCGGTTTGAGCTCGGCGCTCAAAGTTCAGTTTTAAAATACACTTAGCTTAAATGAACTGCCAGGTCAGGTCCGGGAGTCAAAAACTTGAAATACAAGTCGGACGGCCGTGCCGATCATTCCAACACAACCGGGGAGATGAAAGTGACTTGTCAGAACTGGCGGAATCCAAATCGGATGTCCGGTTTGAGCTCGGCGCTCAAAGTTCAGTTTTAAAATACACTTAGTTTAAATGAACTTCCAGGTCGGGTCCGGGGGTCTAAAAATGGAAATACCGGTCGGACGGCCGTGCTGATCATTCCAACGCGACCGAAGAGATGAAAGTGACTTGTCAGAACTGGCGGAATCCAAATCGGATGTCCGGTTTGAGCTCGACGCTCAAAGTTCAGTTTTAAAATACACTTAGTTTAAATGAACTACCAGGTCGGGTCCGGGGGTCTAAAATTAGAAATACCGGTCGGACGGCCGTGCGGATCATTCCAACACGACCGGGGAGATGAAAGTGACTTGTCAGAACTGACGGAATCCAAATCGGATGTCCGGTTTGAGCTCGGCGCTCAAAGTTTAGTTTTAAAATACACTTAGTTTAAATGAACTACCAGGTCGGGTCCGGGGGTCTAAAATTGGAAATACCGGTCGGACGGCCATGCCGATCATTCCAACGCGACCGGGGAGATGAAAGTGACTTGTCAGAACTGACGGAATCCAAATCGGATGCTCGGTTTGAGCTCGGCGCCCAAAGTTCAGTTTTAAAATACACTTAGTTTAAATGAACTACCAGGTCGGGTCCGGGGGTCTAAAATTGGAAATACCGATCGGACGGCTGTGCCGATCATTCCAACGCGACCGGGGAGATGAAAGTGACTTGTCAGAACTAACGGAATCCAAATCGGATGCCCGGTTTGAGCTCGGCGCAAAAAGTTCAGTTTTAAAATACACTTAGTTTAAATGAACTACCAGGTCGGGTCCGGGGGTCTAAAATTGGAAACAACGGTCGGACGGCCGTGCCGATCATTCCAATGCAACCGGGGAGATGAAAGTGACTTGTCAGAACTGGCGGAATCCAAATCAGATGTCCGGTTTGAGCTCGGCGCTCAAAGTTCAGTTTTCAAATACACTTAGTTTAAATGAACTACCAGGTCGGGTCCGGGGATCTAAAATTGGAAATACCGGTTGGACGGCTGTGCCGATCATTCCAACGCGACCGGGGAGATGAAAGTGACTTTTCAGAACTGACGGAATCCAAATAGGATGCCCGGTTTGAGCTCGGCGCTCAAAGTTCAGTTTTTAAATACACTTAGTTTAAATGAACTACCAGGTCGGGTCCGGGGGTCTAAAATTGGAAATACCAGTCGGGCGGCCATGCCGATCATTCCAACGCAACCGGGGAGATGAAAGTGACTTGTCAGAACTGGCGGAATCCAAATCGGATGTCCGGTTTGAGCTCGGCGCTCAAAGTTCAGTTTTAAAATACACTTAGTTTAAATGAACTAGCAGGTCGGGTCCGGGGGTCTAAAATTGGAAATACCGGTCGGATGGCCGTGCCGATCATTCCAACGCGACCGGGGAGATGAAAGTGACTTGTCAGAACTGATGGAATCCAAATCGGATGCCCGGTTTGAGCTCGACGCTCAAAGTTCAGTTTTAAAATACACTTAGTTTAAATGAACTACCAGGTCGGGTCCGGGGGTCTAAAATTGGAAATACCGGTCGGACGGCCGTGCCGATTATGACAACATGACCGGAGAGATGAAAGTGACTTTTCAGAACTGACGGAATCCAAATCGGATGTCTGGTTTGAACTCGGCGCTCAAAGTTCAGTTTTAAAATACACTTAGTTTAAATGAACTACCAGGTCGGGTCCGGGGGTCTAAAATTGGAAATACCGGTCGGACGACCGTGCCGATCATTCCAACGTGACCGGGGAGATGAAAGTGACTTGTCAGAACTGACGGAATCCAAATCGGATGCCCCGATTTGAGCTCGGCGCTAAAAGTTCAGTTTTAAAATACACTTAGTTTAAATGAACTGCCAGGTCGGGTCCGGGGTCTAAAATTGGAAATACCGGTCGGATGGCCGTGCCGATCATTCCAACGCGACCGGGGAGATGAAAGTGACTTGTCAGAACTGATGGAATCCAAATCGGATGCCCGGTTTGA